>CM032666.1:56708546-56911471 GCA_019095985.1 Streblospio benedicti | reverse complement strand
GTTGATATATTAACACATACAAATCAAGTAATTTTCTGCTGTATTAGTGGCAAGAAGTGCACTTTATGTTTCATTAAGAAAACTGACTTTCAAGGTTGTTATCTTTTGCAGTTTGTCATATTTTCTGTACAGCCAATGTCCTTAACCTGCAGTTGAATGAGTTCATCCTTTGATCGTGCTCAAATATAAATTCCCAAAATTCATCAGTTAATGGAGCACACCTTGACACAGATATATTTTCTTACGTTGATACACAATTAGCTAAATGTGTATTCATAGGCAATACTGTTTTACTGCACTGTATACAAGGCATCTGTATTCAGTTTGGACTTAAAGTCATTTTTGTACAATTTTATTGGAATCCAAAGTGTTACCCTCTTAAGGCTCTGTGACAACCATTTTATGCTCCACATCTATAAGGTCCAACTTGGACTATAGCTGTTCAACGTCTCCTAAATATAAAGGTAGTATACACAAAATGGATTAGTGAGGCATTTGCTCAGAACAAAATCTCTATAACACTCATTGAAGGATCTCGTATGGTTTGATACATACTGGGGTACTTCCTTCAAAACGCCTATCTGAAAAGGAATCTTCCAGCACATCTTATGCATCACCATGTCATTAAAACTTAATCCAATGACCTGCGACCTTGAAGTTAATCGTTCGTTACTAGGCAATTGCATTAGGTCAATAGCTATTATAATATTGAGCTATCCAGGTGGTCTGCCAAATATAAAGCCTATCGATCATGTGGCAATGAGCCTGTTTACCAGCATCCTTATTAAGCTGTCAGTAATGACCGGTGGCTATCTATAACACTGACTGTTAGTAAACTTCTCTTCATTATAATCTTACCTCTTCTCTGTCAATTGCAAAGGTAGATAACATTTATGTAAAACCCATGGGCTATTACATTGAATGGAAAAGCAAAACAAGAGATACAATTACGTAGCTGATGATTTGCTCCAGGTCAGGTGAATGTTCCATTCTAGCAATCTACCAATACCACTGTGCGGCGATCTCGTAACTCAGAGTTATGGTAGTCAATGATATGCATAAAAGCGGAGTCGGATTTTTCAAATTTATGAGGTGAAGTTCTTAATAGCTTTATATTTTTTGTTAGAAAGACAGTACTTTACATGTGTTATTGTAGATGCTTCATAATTTCATTGAAAGTTTACTTGATGATAGTATAAAAGCGGACTTTAAAATTGTGTGGTGACTACCGTAGCTCCGGGCCGACTACCGTAACTCTGCATAGAAAAATCATTGAATACTGCAGCTTAGCTTCTATTCTGTTGAATTAGAGGTCACATTCGGAATTTTTATTGCAGATATTAACCATGGAAGGAAATTATATGTGCTACTAATGTAAAAATAATGAAATTAAAATAGAAGAGAGACATCCACCAGGGATATAATTTGCTTGTCACCTAAACTCGGCAATCAAGTGGACTCCTAGCATAAAATCAAAACACACAGATTATAAGTCACACTGTAATGTTGATTTGAAGCATATATATCAATATTAATTACATTTTTTGGATGTCTACGTATCTTCAGACTTCACGGTAGTCACGTGAGTGAGTTACGGTAATCATTTGTGTGACACCACGGTAGTCACTTAGGTGGTTGGTTTCAACCAAAATATGTCATAATACATTTAATATACATTAAAACTACATGCTCTCTAGAATCAATACGCTAAAATCTAAACCTGCAGCATGTGATATCATGATATAAGTGCACAGAATAAGCACAATAATTGGAGTTTCTAGCATTTAAGCGGGCGCTGTTGGCAGGCCATTTTTGCTGAGGATTACCCCTCAGGCGTTTTGTGAGTTACGTTGGTTACGTGTTCGCACTGTGAATACGGGCATACAATATGATACAGCAAATGGAGCATTCTGATTCGCTGCTCATTGTAGTCAATTATTTGAAATGTTAGATGAAGCATAGGGTTTTAAGGTACAGCGAATATCCTCAATAGCATAACCCAATTTGCAGTCACAAATCCATCCATTGTAGAAGATTGTGATTGTTTAGTCCATTATTTACTTACATTATAATAGGTAATGCATGAAAAACTCTCTGGTATTCAGTTTTTCCGTTCAGTGTTCCATTGTTGAGGACATTCCAAAATAAGACTGTCTTTCATAACAATACATGAATGCAATTCATGCCTTTCTGGGCACGACCATCAACTATGGAAGGTGGAAGGGGCGGGCGGGGCACGAATACAGGGAACTTCAGGCAATAGATTGTGACTCCCTTTATTTCAATGATCCACAATTCTGCAACCCCTTCTTTCCCATTCTCTTTTTAATGTGGATGAATAATTGAATATAGTTCATTCCTTTCTTTATACCGTATAATCACACAATTAAAGGCGCACGGGCCTTTTATTTTGGGATGCGCCCTGTGTTCTCAATATTAAGGCCCACGGGCCTATAACATAGACTAAGAGCATGTTTCAAGACAAAATTTACATTTTTTAAAATCTAAAATGCCCCGAGGAAGATTTTGATAACAATTTTATCGACATAGTCGATTTTGGTTTCGTTTCACACCACAGGTCATTAGCCTCGTTCAGCCCGACTTCGTATGTTATACTTGGCGGGTGCATCTGCGTCTTCTTGTTTAAAGAGACTTATTGGACATTTGAATTTCTGAGCATGCGCACTTAAGACGGAGCGTCCATGTCATGTGCAATTTATTCTTTTAAGTAAGTTATTTTTTGATTTTCCGACGAGCATTCGTAACAGATTATTAGGATTATGCTACTAATGAATTACATATTCCGATATTTGAGAACCACAATTGACAAATACCACGGCAAAAGTGTTTTACACAAAGAAATGCATCAAAATGCATACAGCTGGCGATATTGAATGCCGATGTTTACCATGCAAGTTTGTTGTGTCTGTCGTTATACGTATCTTATGACATATACACCAAAACCTAAAGTTACTTTTTGGTAAATAATATGTATTGTGTGTGTTGGAGGTGGGGTGCGCTCCAGATCGTATTAAGGCTCATGGGCCTATATCAGAATCAAACATAACCCAAGGGGAGACCCCCAAAATAATGAACACATGTGCCTTTATGCAATGATATAGACATAGAACTACAAACTAAATGTGAATATTCCTCTTTCTCGTTGCCTGGGACTTACATACAGTCACAATTCACTGTTATAATGATATAGGCCTTTTAAGACATCCACACCAGGTCATTACTTACATTCTTGTCACAGTTCCTCTTTCTCAATTGCCTGGGGACCATCACAGCATATCACAACCATAGAACAGACATGCCATATCAATTCACATTAACCTTCACATATGCCATGGAAGCAAATCTTGACCTAATGAACCTATTTTAAGAAGAAACATTGACCTTACTGATGGAATTAACACATCTAGATTATATTTAATGACTACACTACACTTTTTTAAAACACAAACTTTTGATTGACACTAAACATATTTCTAATAACAGAAGTGATACTGCGCTTTACGCCAGATGGGGTTTTTAAATCACTCATGAGCTGTTTAAAAAGTGTTTGGTGATTGTAGACACACTATAACTACCCTCAACCAAGCAGACGTTTGTGTACAATACATTGGTCTTTATTCTCCACGCTTTTTGGCCATTGACATATTTGTGATGTAAAGCTATTCCTATGGATGCTTTATATCAGTTCATGTCAATGTTGCTCCCTTGGACTCCATGGTTATAGGATATACAGTAGAACCTCATTATCTCGATATTTCTTACATATCTCAAATTTTCTGTTATCTTGAGGCTAGTATTTTTCACTTTCGGCCACGTTATAAAGATGTATCAGTTAGTTATTTCGAATATTGACTATCTCAAGCAATTTACTGTTCTCGCTACAGCTTTGAGATTTTTAGTTTCTACTGTATAAGAATAGTCCATAGTAAAGCACAAGCTGCAGCTTTTGAGATAACAGTAAATCACTAAAAGCTGTAAGACATACATCTAGAGATGTGCATTTGAAGGAAAGATATAAACAGAATTTACAGATACACGGTTTTGCAAATATGCATGATCAACAGCTTTGATAATAGGCATATAAACTAAACACTCAGTTCATATCGCTTTCTAGTCGCTTACTTGATGTATGTATCAATCTATTAAAAAACAAGAAGATTGTAGATAATGTCTATTGTCATTCTCACAGATTTGTAAAAACCAGGTTGTGATGGTGAAGTCTGTAAGTTAGTTTATCGTACTTTTATGAGTATTTTATATGTGTCTGGGGTTGCACCAAGTAGTCCATTTCTATACAAAAGCTGATCTCTGATCACTCCCTTACCTATTCTGTGGTAACACTAGACCCTCAGGAAATCGTTTAAGGCTTGTTTATATGCTGCAAGGAAAACAGTGCACATTTACATTGAATCCTGACTTTTTGGTGACTATAATACATTGTATAGGGCATTTGAAATTGAACAGTTTCGACAAATCACAATTCGCCACTGTGATTGATTTACTTTGTTATAATGACCATTGAATGAAAAACCAAAAAGGTATCATCATATCCATATCCATATCCACACTACTGAAGCGTTCATAGACAATAATAGTTCTGATAATTCTGAGACCAATTTTGCACAAAGATTACAAAAGAGTATTTTTATCTATTCTCCCTTGCATCATGTATCATATAGGCTTTAAAGTGAGATTCTGCATCCCATATGTTCTAGGACTCTGAGTGCATATTTTATACCCTTAATATCAACCGGCTCCAGTTTCAAAAGTGAGTTTATAGAGACCTAATGCTTGTTCCACACTAGAAATAAGCTTTTATAACAGTGTTAATGTCACTTCTTCCAGGTTCAAAAGACTCGAGTCCAATCTCAAGCTTAAAAGTGAGATTGCAAACCTTCCTGTTTCTGTTCCAGATTCGAGCGCCCGCCCGACAAGGAGTTTGAGGCACACCAGGTGCAGCCGAACCAGTACTCACAATCGTCTCTCAATCGCACTCTCGGTGTGCGCAACAAGCATGATGTGCAGAACGCCAACCTACTGTCTACTGTCAGAGTGAGTCAAAACCACATTTTATGTCCTCTCTGCTTTTAAATATATTTTCTGTTTCCACGCTACATTGTACTATTACTAACTTTTTTTCTTGTAATTGTGCGCTTTCGAGGGTGTAAATGTGTTTTTTTGTTTTTTTTGTACCATGATTTTTTTTTTTCTTTTGTTTAGTTTTTTTTTTCAAAGCAGCCAGGTAATTATTGCAAACTATTAACTATGCATAATAACAGGTGGACAAGCCAACAATAACAACACGCAGACTAATACACGACATTTCTTACATCACTAATTGTTCATTTTCTTATAAATGAATTTTCAAGATGTATATCTTACTTGTACCCTGAAATACTGATTATTTTCTTGATTATTTCATGGTACTTCAACTACCAAGTTTTTTCATGCTTTCAAAGCCACAAGCAACTCATTTATCAGGACAACCATACATTATTTTGCACAATATATAATTTACTTTTCCTCATTATGGCAATTCTCAACAAATCTGTTTAGAGTGAGTTTTCTTATTTCAAATAATTCTGATTTCACTGAAAATTCTAAAAACCATAATTTATAATTTAATGATATACTATTTTTCTAATATAAATGTATTAATTAAGTATCTGTGCAGAAACTAAACCAGTTTGTTTCATTTACTGCGAGAAGGCAGATCCAGGCTTTTTCCAATGGGCAGGTGGTGTTTAAGGTGTTGTAATTTTTTGAAAATGATTATTCTGGATTTGGCAGGGCAAAATTTATTGATTTTTATCTCAATCCTCAATCACCTCCACCTGTCCTCCTGGATCTACCTATGGTAAACTGAATTTTATACTTTTGAATACTTATCATTAATTTACTTCTTATCACCTTGTTCGAACTTTTAGAATACTGTGCATGATTGTACCTTCCACCTTATGTTGTAGATCATGGGAAAATATCTTGAAGAATTAATATTAAATGTTACTTCCTCTCATTTCCTTACAGCTGTGGTCATAAGCTTCTGACCCTTTTGCCCTGGAATGGCTCAATTTTGTTCGCTATATTTACCCTAGGGAGCATAAATACATCTTGGCTTGTCTTCTATATTCAAGTGTTTATTCTCTACGTTACTCATTTTGACTTAGAGGATTCTTTCCCCAAGTCTATAAGCCTATCTTACATAGCCAATGTGAATAAGTGCCTCAGTGCTAGTGGAACGGGGTTCGAGTCCCAGCAGTGTCAATGTTCTATAGACTTAAAGAAAGAATCGTCCGTGTCAATACGTGCATCCAATTCTATTAATTACAATATTTTATACTCATTTTATTCTTATTTTGTTGTTTCCTTGCTATATACTGGCTGATCCAGAAATAATGAGTCAAGATTTTTCTATGGAATAGCACAGACTTTTATATTTGCAGATGTAAGTGGAAATAAAAGCAAAAGGACCCATATGAATCAGCCTGTGATATACAAAGATTTTATTCTCCATATTTTGTTATCAAAGATGACTGTTATGTTATATGTTGTATTTTGAATGTTTTACTTTTAAAAGAACTCCTTTGCTGTTTAACAATTTTTCTTCCGTAATCAATAAGACGTTAGATTGTTTATTTATTATGGTAATCCACAACACATCAAATACCATTTACATGTATTATGGAGTGGTAACATGTGGCAGGTATATGTGATCGTAAATTTACATGAAGTTAGAATAGTCAAGAATCACATGGCTCAATGCTAAATCATGACGCATTTAAAAATATTTATTTGACACTTGAAAATTCTTTATTGGCAGATGTTTATTATTACTTGTCCACAATATCTAGAAAATTGCCCATAGCAGGACATCATAATGCATTATTTAGACACCATATATTTTAAACAACCCTCTAAAAACCCATATAAAAATTTGGACCATTGATATTCCTATACAAATGAATTAACATTCGTGTAAAAGTCCACCTCATAATTTGACTAAGTCATTTCAGCCTATTGGCATATATATAATCTTTATATCTGATATCAATGAAGATGAACAAAATACCTATACACTATTGATGCTTTAAAAATGTTCAAATCCAATTACAACTGTTAACTGTATGTTTGAAATGGAATTTAGCGCGTGTATGGCTGCACTAAAAATGAAGAAACTATAGAAAATTAGTAGATATTTTACGTTTAGGTAAAACGTTATATTGCGTTTTGCATTATCGTGTGTCCCAATCTTTCTCTCCATGTTGAACACAAATGAAAAATCAATGATTTTAGTCTTACGCAGGTCTATTCATCTTGATAATTTGACAAGAGCAAAAACCAAATGTGGTTTTACATCTATAGCATTGGCATTTACAGCTGGCTGTCCATCTCCTATTGGGGTAAAAGTCTGCAGTGTTTCATAAACATTGTATTTGCTAGTAATAATGTTTTCATAGTATATTTGTCCATCATTCTTATTAGTTCATAGTTAAGTTTGTTTTCATTATGAATTATTTTGTATATTATAGAAGGTATGAAACATGCGCTCACAAAGTTGTAGCAGTTTAACTTGAAATTGAAAGAAGTAAACAACAATTTTGAGTTATTCAAATTTTTATGTGTTTACTAGATTTCTAATGTAAATATCGTGGCAGAAAATTCGCTTCAGTTCTCCATAAATTAAGCTTGAACAGAACAGACTTGACTGGATAGTGGTACCTTAAGAACCACAGATTTATACCTTCTTTGTTTGCAAGTTCCTGGTAATTATCACAGTTACATACAACACTCAGAAGGTACAATAATGTGTTTGAAAATGAGGTTAAGAAGAAATGGCAGTTCCTACATGGCAGGGAAGGAGAATAGAGATGATTCAGGGGCATGAGTTCTTTGAAGTGATTTCTTTGATGGCTCGACATTCACAGATTAAGCAAAGGTCAACCTATTCCATGAACATGACATTTCGTTGTCCTTGCATTGCTAGAATTGTAAATTGAGTTTGTAAACTTCCCTAAACAGGTTACTTATGTCAGAGATAAGCCTCCAGATTCGATAAGAAATACGTAAACAAATCTTATTGCAAAAGTTTTCCAAATGATTATTTAGTTTGCTTCCGACTCGTCTTATATCACCAACTACAAGCATCAAGTTATGCCCCCAAGTCGTTTAAACCAGCTATTGTCATAGTTAACGGCTGTGATATATAAAAAGCCTTTTACAATAGTGTGTTGATCAGTTAATGAGCACTTTGTGACCACATCCCCATACATTTGCAAGAGCAGTTATGTAGATTGCACAAGCAATCTCTATTGCAGGTGAATTTGTATGTTGCAGCTATTGAGTTTTTCACCTTTATAGTTGCACAGCAGTTTGTACGATTACTTTACTACGTTATTTGCACGCATCAAGGTGAGATCGTGCGTGTGATGTGCAACTTTTTATAATCGCATGGTGTTTTAGACAAGCATAGAACAGGGTTTTGCGATCATACATGTAAGTGTGTCGCTCAACCATTGTGCGTCCTTGTGGATCTGTTGCCCAGCATTACAATATATACATACGTAGTTAGGATTCTCATCATTTATGTAGAAGTTGCTATGATTTTGGTGACCAAATGGTTGTACAACCCAAATTGTATATTTATGAGGCGAATGTTTACAAAACCATACTGAACTGAACTGAAACTATAGTGAATCGTGAACCATATAAACAAACTATGAGCTCATAGGAATATTATAGATAGATACTAATAGAAATAACTATATCCTAGTACCTATATTATTTGACTTGAATAATGAACAGCATCTAAGCTATTGCTGTTCCTTCTGCTGTCCTTCCTATCAGCCATTAGGATTATTTTCCATTGTCTTCCAAAAACCTCATTTCGAAAACATCGCAAAATCAATAGCCATTAGAAAAGAATTCCTATTTCCTTGTCAGTCATCACCGTTGTACAATGGAAGAAGCCTCTATAGATTTAGGCCTCCACTGATATTTATGGCAAAAGAACCACTGTAAATTACATTAATGCAAAAGGGGAAGATCCTAAGGTTTTCCACCCAGACATGTGGAAAGGAAGAAGCATTTTTAATGTTTATTTGAATGAATGAAAGTTTTCAGTTAAATCTAATGACCAAAATGAACAACCTCGTACACATGGGTTGTGCCATTTTGTTTCAATTTGATTTTCAGTAAGCTGATGGCTATGAACCTTTTCAACCAAAACAAAACATTTCTATTCCGTGAGTGCAGGGTGATATTGAAACTGTATTATAATGAAGCAATCTTTTCCTACTGTAATCATTCAACCACTGAACGTGGAAACAAATTGAGTGTCCAGTCTCATTTATAAACTTAGCACATGTATAACTGAAAAGGATGGCACAGTGCAAAATGTAGAACTACTCTCTCAAGGTCACGAAGCACAGCTTTAAATGAGCTTGCAAGACGTAATTTAATTTTGGCTCAAGCAAAAATATACAGTCTTATGAAAAATCGTGACCTATGAATTTTATAGTAGATCTTCAATCCTAGTATAATAAATATTAAACAGTAGAATACCACAAACGCTGTAAAGGCGCTGTTTGAAGGTTGCTGGTTTTGGTGAGCACCTGTTATTGTACCACCTGCACTGTGGAAACAGTTAGTTCACTTGTACGAAGATCCTTTGAGTAAATAAATTGCTTGTGTATTCTGGATATAGACTTTATATATATACATACATGTAATATAGACAATGAACCAATGGAGTGCAAAATTATTGGTGTTTTTGTTTAACAAACGTGCAACCACCAACAGATAGATAAAACAAACCCAATCCAAACATGTGAGCACCTCATATGATACTTTGCAAAGCTAAGCTCTGAACACGTTGAATTACACTGTGAATGGGAGATCCTGTTTGTGTGCATTATTTCATCTTTCTACGGCACGCAAGCCTATTGATTTGTCGAACGAAATGTACAGGAGGAGTGTGAAAGCTAATGTATGCAAAAAAGAGAAAAAACAATATACATGGAGCCCATTGTTGTATGACAACTCCTACAAGTGTTATGTACAATATGATATAAACTACAAGTTTACATGTAAATACCAAATGTATTCACAATTAAGTCCATGGATTTATTGCTAGCACAGTTGGTGTTTTTTCCATGAGCTTGTATTTATATATTGTATGTGGAGACATTACTTTTGTGTTCATGCTTCTTTCTAAGACATAGTGATTCTATTAACGAGCTGTTTAATGAGAGTGAATTTTTGAATGTTGTAATTTTCAGCAGATATATCACAAACGCAATGATAATTTTTAGTTTATAACCTACTGTGGTTGAAATAAGTTTTTGAATGTCATGATGCGTGTGGCTTTGGCAAAGTGGCCCCCAAAGTATATGTCACTGTTTGCGTGGTCCATATAAAAGGATGCGTCCATTGATAATTTATTAGTGTGAGTCTGAACCTTGCCTTTGATCATGCCTTTGATTGTGTAGGACAGAGGAAGCTTCATTACCCAGACAGAGTATCATCACACTGTGTGCTCTCACAGCAAAACCCAGGTCCTCAAATGAAAATTCATTACAGACCACCTGTTCCATGAAATAGGATGTAAGGCCTTATGTATATGGTTAGGACAGTTTTGAGTGCATTAGAGATGGTATGAAGAATAACTTAATTTGTAAACACATGTTTGTATAGCTGGAAACTGGAAATGTAACATCAAAAAATGAATGTTTTCATTAATTTGGGTTGATTTAGAGTTGTAATTTGCATGACTATAGACTGAACCAGTAAGTTGCTGGCCCTAATGGACACGAGATGAGAGAAATATACCGTATGATCCCACTTACCTGCCTCTAGACTCAACAAGGTTCATCCATGCCAGCAGCTGCCTGCAATTCATGTTGCATTGGCTGAGTTAGATTTGTTGTTGTTTTCATGAATTTCTTTATTAATTCTTTATATTGCACAATTCATGGCGCATAATTTGTGGTCTTAATTGATGAAGATTCTATTGTACATACTAAACAATGGATAAATGAGTAATATTGTACCATGTACCATATCGTAATATATATATGCTAATTCAAGGGCAAGTACAAGAAATACTTGAAAGTTCTTAATTTCTCGCCATGCAGATGGCCTCATTTTATATATTTATTTTCTTATTCTATCTATTTGGAGGGGAAAATTCCCGGGGGAAAATTCTTAAATTCAAAGTTTCCCTATATGCAAAATACAAAGAAAAATAAGAAATGCTGGCTGAAACTTCAGTGACTCATGAGTTCTTATGCAAGCTTTACTTCAACTACATTTACTATTTGATTACTGCATGTTTAATTAAAATCTATAGTAATACATAGTATGTAACTTACCACTAAAATCAACAGAGGTACCCAAATAGAACAGGATAATCACAATGTCTCCCAGTGGAGATGTCAGTTATTGTGAACCATAGAGCATGGCAGGTTCATCCAAATGAATGTAGACGGCCCCAGCATGGGTGCCAAAAACAATGGACGACGTGTCATTGTGTCCTCTTTTACAGATGTTTCAAATAGTGCTCATGTCACTTTACACTTTTTAAAATGGTGTCGATATAGAAGTATTATGAGTGGAGATACACTTGTTCTGAGAACGTTGTCATTACAACTGTTAAAAGTAGCTAATCAACACCCAAGTCTTGACCATGTAGAGGCAGGCCTAGAGCTCTGTCCCAGCCTTGGCCACTAGAGCAGCAGTCCAGGGAGCTGAGACAATCACTGTGTTATCTGTCACATTCATTCATCAATTCTACACTGTGTAAGCCGACCCCAGTGACAATTACACTGTTGGATAGTTTGTGTGAGTGTACACTGCACAATGGTATGCTTTAGGTTGTTTTGAAATTGAGCAAAGGACATGAATTCCAGGGCTCTGGTGTGCTTATTGAGCTTGTTTATATTTACCTTCACTCATTTCATAAATATCTGGTGGGACTTGATGTCTTAATGAAACCCATAAAGATTTTGCCAGTAACTTTGAAAAATAACTGGCATGGGAAAAAGTGGCCAGTCTTTAATTTTGACATGTTCATGTAGCAACCTTTATAAAAAGTACCTACCTATGAATTTGAAATTCACCTACTCTAGCTAAACTCAACTGACACAGGGCTGGCAAGTAGTCTTTCATTAATGACCTATTTAAACTTAACTGCCACAATTTATTTTACATTGTATTTACTATTACACTTTTGTCCTTGAATAGAGAATTGAACAACTATTCTAAAATTAAAATACAAAACATTATATATCAACAGGGTTTTGAGCGCCCCAAAAATCTGAGCTAAGAAGATGGAAGCATTTTTCGGTTGTTGAATGGGACAACTTGAGAGAATTATAGCCGGTGTACGACATTTGAACGATAACATATTGCCTGTCATTATGTAGGCCATGTGCAGATTGGATAGGCCTCGCTTGCAGAGTTTACATGAGTATGAATGGCATAGTAACCCAAATTTATGGTCACTCTTCTTTGCTTGGGAGACTTTTCTTGTGCTCTTTGAAATATGTGGATATATTAAGACTATACATCATCTATGGGCTATTTTTTTTTTTGCAGTACAAATAGCCCATAGACGATGTTTTGTACTTTATACTTAGAGTTTCAGATGTTTTCCAGTACAGATACGTTGTACCTAAAAAGGTGCATGTGTGAACTGGATCCATAGGAATGTATAGATGACTTAGATACATGATGTACATGTGTAGAATTGGGACTTGCCTGAATAACTACTTTACTCAATTACATTACTACTTTACTCATTATTATTTTTTACAGATACTTTCTCGAGAGGTCTGAATCATATATGAAAAACATGTTATTTTCTGCCTTAGAATTTCTATGGATATTCAAAAATCTATGTTGATATATATGTTGGTGCACTTGTGAGGAACAATCCATGCTCTAGAAAGGACATATTCTAAATATTTACTTGGCAACTTTTAGCTGAAAAGATTTAAGTGTCCATGAATGCGAGATTCTAATTTGCTGTTCACAGAAACTAAGAATCAAGGGTTCTGAGAAACGTTACTGCGTACCTACTACCTCATCTTCATTAATCTTATTTGTACAAAATGAACTTGCATGGTGACACTGCTTTATCTACTTTCATTTCAATGATAAAATGCCTCATTTTGTTCATTTGTGGGCATTGTATTAACTGTTTTGTCTGCAGTGTTGTCTAATGATATTTTATTTGTCCATGATGTTAGAAAGATTTGTTTATATTTGAGCATGTAATCATGTATAGTTGATTAGTTGTACTTCTTTTTTATCTTTATCATCATGTTTGGCATCATACATGTACTATAAGTATTTTCATTTTCAACAAAGAACAATTCCTTCCTCTTTAAAGATTAGTATTATATATATGTTAATAGAAGCTACTTGGTTTTAATTATTTTCTCAATACACAACTCAAAAGGTTATGAGTAGATTATGAGATTGTTGATGAAGCCCCTAGAAATGAAAAGTGTTATGATGGGAAGACTAACAAATTGCTTGTCTTTTTTACATAAACACGTCGTTCTTCTCACTCTTGCACCTTTTTCAACAGCAACTTGGACTTCTTACGAGGTGTATGAATTATTCAAGACCTAAATTGTGAGGTGTAAAATTGACGGTGACCGTGTAAATGACACTGCCCTTAGAAACTTTAACATTACATACTTTAAACTGATATTTTATTTTGTGGTTTTATTCAAACCCTGACATATCACGTTTACAATTTTCATGGTTGGGTTTCCATTTGTAAGAGCGATTAACTTTATAAACATTAATCATGGTAAAGAGAGTTTTCATTTTATCCATGATATTTTTTCAAGTGATTTTAGAAGCGTATGTGTTTGTATTTCTTTTGCATAGAAAGAAAAGATTGATTGTTGATAGCATATCTAAACCATTCATTTTCAGATTATTAGTGAGGTGCACATAACCGTATTAGGCATTCCCTAAACACCTTTAAACACAAAAAGATCCATAAAGATGCAAAAACAATTTTCTTGTGTATTTCTCATCAAGACCATAAACCTAGTGCAGAAAAGTTGCTGTATGTGCTGTCACGTGCTACATTTAATGGCTTTTCCTATATGACTTTTTGTAACCTTCAGTGGTGTAATAAGTCCTTTATCGACATCAGGCTGCAAACCAGATCTCAGATCTCCACATTGCGCTTGATTTCATAAACAGCATGCGCACCTATTGATAATTATGATACTTTACTCTACTGGGGAAGTTGTTAATTAAGTGAGTCAATAACGCAGGTTAATCATTCATGTTCATGTCATGAGGCTTGTTCATTGATGGGTGAACTTCTACTAGGGATTTCGGCTTGTACGTGGGAGGCTGATCTTAGAAAAGTTACAGCAGTTACAACAATCGTATTTATATATATTCTCGGATGATTATTTGATTGTACCCCGGTAGGCTGATGAATCATTACCGTATTCTCTTGCATACAGGCACATGTGACTATTACCTAAAAGTTACCATTTTGGGGTCTTCTGGGGGGGTATAATTATGGTATTGTTTCAGTTCCCTTGATTCTTCCATTATTTGAACATTCATTTGATCATACCATGTGTATACTTACATTGTTCATTGTGTTTTCAGAAGCTTTCTGTATTCCCAGGTAAAGCAATGTAAGGAGTACTTGCGTAGCTCACCCCCACATTCTATTGATGCCGCCGGCATGGGACACCGCTGGCTATACCGTCTTGTTTGTCTTTGTCTTTTAACTAAATTTCAACCTGTGCAGGGGTCATACCGTGCTAATGTCGCCCACGGTGTATTTGAAGTCGCCGACGGACCCTGCCCACAGTTCTTTGAAGCCGCCGACGAACAATGCATTTGGGCCGCCGGCGGTGTTTTGAACCCTGCCTACGGTGTTAGGCCGCCTGCAATGTCTAGCGGTGGACCGCCGGCGATGTCTAGCTGTGTCAGTGAGACCCAGCCTACGGTGCATTTAGGCCGCCGGCGATGTCTAGCGGTGTTAGTGAGACCCCGCCTACGGTGCATTTAGGCAGCCGGCGGTGTTTAGCGGTGTCGGTGAGATCAAAGGAAATCAATAGAACCCCCAACGGTGTGGGCCTCGACGGTATCCTGCAACTTCTTAGGAGAAGTCGCCAGAAAAGTGGCCGCGGTGTGGCTTTTTGGCGCCGACGATGTACCGTGGTGTCCCCTTTGTACCGGCGGCCCCAGGGCGGCACTAGTGGAATGACTTCTTCATGCCGGTCTTGCTCGTTGGCGGTGTTAAACAAAAATATTCAAGAATATTCAAAAAATGCTATTTTTAGTAACAAAATATTTACAAAAACACATTCCGCCGACGTACTATGCCGTAGGCGGCCTGAATAGAATGGGGGGGGGGGTTACTATGAAGCTAATATAAGACATCTATGTTCAATAGAGTTTGAGTTTTGTAGACTTAGTCAGGAAAAGGCCTAACAGAGTTATTGCAGTGCTATGATGATGTTTTAAGTGAACTTCGCAGATGAATGGTGATTAAGCATGACATTAATTAACCTCGCCATATCATAGGTGAAAATAAAGCGTAAAATTGGTTGAATTTGATGACCACATGAAGAAGCATTACCCAATTATCACATTGATGTATTCCTCATAAATGAAGCCTAGTAAATTGAGGCTTTATAATGTGAAGAGTGAGGAAGCAATGTAAAAGAGAGCAGCAAGGATATTACTGCGTAACATCAGTGTCATTATATGACAAGTTAATCTGCACAAGATGACTGAGCTGGTTTTTAATAGCTATCATTATAAAAATTATAAAATACATTTTTTAATAATTATGGTTGTAATGTGTTTTAAGATATTAATAAAGACTTTGAAATATACATAGTTCTAATGATTAATGATATTGATATGTTCTTTTCCACAATGAAGCAGTAGACTGTTTTTAGTGGTAGGAATATCCATAGGGTTAAGATTTAGTGACACTACTACTTACTTTATACACGAATCTATGACAAAGCGCCCATGTGAAGTCATTAAGTTGATGAAGCAAGGAACGAGAGCAGAAATAATATTAGTAATATTTTGATACAGCAATATCGACAAACGACTTGAATGCAAAAGAGATTGTAGGAATCCTCCAGGCCACTGGATCCACTACTGTTAAAATTATATTTTGCAAAATATGCAAACACATATTAAAGCATAAGCCATGACAAAATGGTTGTGATCTATAATAGGCAGGTTTACATTTTGGACGAGGTCATCGGTGACTTCAGCCAATTTCTTACCATATTTGT
This sequence comes from Streblospio benedicti, assembly GCA_019095985.1. Classification (NCBI taxonomy): domain Eukaryota; kingdom Metazoa; phylum Annelida; class Polychaeta; order Spionida; family Spionidae; genus Streblospio; species Streblospio benedicti. Next base: position 56,895,146 of record CM032666.1, on the reverse strand, counting down.
TGCCTGTCTAAAACCTGACACAATCAGTGCCGTAATGAGTCGTCAAAAAATGGCTGCCGTTCTAATAAGAGCGCATCATGATAGATTCTCTCCATTTTTGCATATGATGGGATCACGGTCTACTAGTGAATAATTGTGTTCAATACAGCCGTGCTGTCAGTTATGTTGACGACGTGAATTTATCACAATTGCTAGTAGTTATCGATAGGGAATGAAATAGTTAATGATGTTTTAGGCATTTTCTTCTACATATACGAGACGGTCAGTTGAAGGTTCATATGGTGTTTAACCCTTTAGTTGCTGTTATCAGACTTGAAGTATGAAGCTGAAAGGAAAAAATTCATGTTTGATTCTGATATAACATTGCTTTATGCTTTTGACCAATTGCAAAAAAAGTTGCATATTTCAATACAACAATCAAGTAGCAGGATCTCATCCACCATCCACCGGAGAAGAACCTGAAACCTTCTAGTCAGTTGTTCACATCTTCTCCATAACACAGCTCTCGAAACAAAAGCCAAACATGAAGGATTAAACCTAACATCCTTCAGTTCACAAATTCACACCACAGACTCAACCACACTGCAAACACCAATCGCGTATGAGAGATCAAACCAGCAACCTGTGGGTCACAAACCAAACATCTTTACCCCCGAAACGGGCAGCAAAGCGCTGCCAAATGAGGCTAAGGCAAGGCAGCTGTGGTGAGCGACGTTTGTTTGTGGGGAGAAGCGGTGAGGGTTTGACTCCGCTGTGTGGTCCTCCAGCGAGCCTCCTCACTCAGCATTAGGCATCGCCGTAGTCGTCGCAGTGTAGATTGCATCATTGGCGCGCTAAACACTGCCAGACAGTCCACATGGACTTAAGTGTTGATGGGACTTTTTACAATTATGTGTCACTACTTGGATATAGCGCTGCTGTATGTGCTACTGTTGCAGTAGTTGTTTTAGGAGAGTGCTTGAGGACTGTGTTGTATAGAAGGTTTAGTGTTGGGCATTTATATGGATAGAGTTCTTGCTGTGTGAGTTAATTAATGCTGGGCTTAGTAAGTTTTTTAAAAAGTTTCGTCGTGTGTTTGCAAAGGTTTTTGGGCAAATTGGATTAGTTGGAATTCAATATAGTTGTTTTATCTTGAGAAAAATAGTTTATAGAATTAGAGGATGATGTTGAAATGAGGTGTGAGTATAGGTGTGTGTTTTTTCATTAGTTTTATAAACTATAGATATGGGGAAAAAAATGTTGTTTTATTGGAAAAGGTTTGATAATTTTAGTAAAGATTCAGTATCTATGCTTTACAAAAATATATATGATTTTTAATCTATTTAGTAAATTGTTATTCCTTATAACATAAGATACTTTGATTGTTAATTTAAAGATCTCCCATACAACATTTACAGCACCAGACTTGTTAGCTTTGGATGATGAAAATAGACCTCCATGCATATAGTATGATCATCTTGCACAATTTGTTTTTATATTACATGTACATTGTACTGGTTTCTGGTTTTCAACAGTTTGTTTTTGCACTCCTTTGCAATTAATAATGAGCAGTGTTGCTTTAAGTAATGAAGTATTTAGCTTACCATTAGTTTTACTTATTAACAAGCAAACGTTTTCTAATTCATAAACTGAATATGTTTATCCAATGCATAATGCTACACGCTATTATTATTGGTAGAAAATATCTGATTCTCGTAGAATACCCCAATCTCTCAGAGCGTGCAATGAAGGATTCAGTCTACTCACACTTGTCACATCGTGAACATACTATATGTGAGATTAGTGATTAGTATACGTACATGTATATAGCAAATTGCGTGAAGAACAAACCAAAAACAGGAGACCATTTAGAACTAATATCTGTAGAGAAAATTGTAAACATGTTCTGTTTTTGTTCAGCTTACAGGCGTTGCATGAAGTTCTACCTTTTAACCCTTAAACATTTGTCTAAAGTTACATTTTTCTGCTCTTAATACAATATGGCGCAGTTAATCAGTGTGTAGGCGCAAATTCGGCTAAATAACATTATTTGCTTTAATGCTCATTCAGCATGTGAAATATGAATCTCCCATTTGAGTGCACATTAGCTAAGCCTTCACGGTGTATACGAATAATACAGGAATGCTACCTTAGGTGAAAGAAAAATGTACACAGTCATATTACTCAATACTAAGCACGAAATTGCATGAATGCAGTGATATATCTTGGTTTGTCATGTTGTTTTTGTTGTGAACCAACTTGCATACTTAGCACAGTGTCGTGGGGACTAGCATAACGATGCTAATGACACTCATCTAAATGAAAAGATTGCCTATTAGGTGAAACTTGTGCTTTTACAACGTTAACAAAAAAAAAATAAAAAAAAAATAAAGCAATCCTTAATGAAAGTCTTTAAGTATCCTATGTAAAAACAATGGCGAGAATATGTCAAAATACTGCATTTTTTGACTGCACAATAAGTCATTGTGCAGCACAATGCAGCAATGCTAACCTGGGTTCAATGCATTACAAGTAAGTCGCGCGCTGCGTACAATGTGGTTATACTGTCCCGTATTTGGTGCAGCAGAGGCTGTAAATAAGTGCGGGTGTTTTGCAGCAGGTGTGACTTGCCTTATTGATGGTGACAAGACCCATTACTCCATGATAAGGTGGGCTGCTGCGTGTAACACTTACACAGCTGGGAGGAGCTGTGGCTTCCTTGTCCAGGGGTTACAATAAATGGGTGATGGTATGGACCCTTTTCATGCACTTGCTTTTTTAACTGTCACGTTATTATGATACCAAGGCCCTTCACCATACATAGTGCCGTGTTTGTGTACATTTCGTAACATTGCTTCATAAAAGTGATGAATACTCGAGATGACCACATGTAACCTGTCAGTTTTCTTTACTATGTAATGTCATCGAGTTGAGAGATCGCAATATCTATCCATAAGTGTGGTACTTGTATTTGCATGCTTGAGTTAACATTAGCGAATAGATGCAAGCAAATGCAGCACATGTGCATAGTTATTGTGATCTGACCACTCATATTCCATTGCCATTTTGCCCTCTCCAGTTTTGAACTTAGTTCTTCAGACAGTATATATGTGTGTGGGGGGGGGGGGGGGTACCAGTTGAAAAAGTAATCAGATACATCTTTGTCTGAAACAGATCTCAGTCAATCTGTATCGAATATTATCATTTCACTGACGACATAATGCCGACAAGACTGTCTTTCATTTTTCGGGTAGAGTTTTTCAGAAAGGCACAGTATGACTCAAGTGTCTCATATAATAGGAAAATTCTCAGTCTTCAGTGTCTTTGCCCGTGTAGGGTTAAGTTTGTGAAATATCATCCAGGGCTTGGAACATGTAGGGCGCAATGCCATGCATGCACGTCTGCATGTGAAGTGCAAGTTTTTTTTGTTTTTGTTAGTGTATGATAATTTACCTCGAGTGTCTTGGAAAGGACTAGTGTTTTAGTGTTGGAAGTGTCTGCAATTAGAGTAAGATTCTGTCTTGCTAGTTCGTAGTTATTCTGTGTGTTATTTTAAATAAATGCTAGTATGGGTATTAAGCATTGATAAAATGTCTATCATGACATTTTCATGTACATGTATCAAATGATGAGGTCTTGAAAAGTTGCTTATTTTTTTGGTTGCCTTATTCAAGTATTTGGTGTCGTCAGAACACAGCCTGGTTAACATCCTCCTTAAGTCAGTAATCATGAGATTTATCTTTACTGTGAAAAACAGGTAAATCTATAAAATGCCCCCTTTTTAAATGCGCACCTTTCTATAAATATTGTATTTTATAGTGCTCCTCAGTAAGCAATTTCTTAAATTCTAATGGCCATTTAGTTTATAATGTCAGGGAGTATTTTTGTTAAGTTTGCAGAATTTCATTATTGTCAGTTACTGTAATAAAAAAAATTGAAACAAGATGATTCACCATTTATAGCATTAATTCATCCTTATTATTTTCTACAAAGACAACACATGTATGCCACAGCATTAGTTATCATCATGTTTTATTTTGATTTTATTTAGCAAGAATTGTTCATACCGAGTAATCATCATTTGGGTAACTTGAGATAAAGCACATTAAATCCATCAGGATATGCATAAAATAAAGTAACTTGTGTATCACTATCATATTTCAACAAAGAAATCAAGAGGACCACTTTTAAAACAACTTACTCCCTATGTCAATAAAGGGCCTACAATTTCAAATACAGCTTGAACCGAACAGTGCAAAAGGATAGAAAAGTGTAAAAAATTCATACGGATACATAGCACTTGGAGCCGGAGACAGGAGATTATCAGGGGAGTTTTGATGTAGGTCGTCCCTTGCACCACGCTACGTCGACATGGATTTCTTACAGGAAGTGCAGACAGTGGTGGGGGCGGTGGGCTTTTTTAACAGACAGAAGTCTATGGTAAGTGAGTGGTATATGCCATAATTAAATGTACATTTTTAAGTACTATATGGTTTGTTTGAATGCAAAACTTGATGTTCTTCCTAAATGATAATAAAAAGGCATTCAGTCAGTTGCAAGGTGCAATCTGTATTTAACCATGTAGGTAAACTCCCTAATGGATTGAACGTAGTTAGAGTATAATTTTATGTTAAATATATAAGATTTGTGTGTAAATTCTGTTATATCTTGAAAAGGTACCTACAATTTACAGAGTAACATAAACATAAAATGTAGTTAGATCAACGTGGCAGCGATGTTTGTTTTCTTATGCATAATGAATGAAAGAACAGACAAATTTCTTGCTGGTACTTGCTATTTCTTATTTATTTTTCAGCTGGTGAAAATATACTATGGTTGGTTACTATAGAAATCTATGATTGTTGAAAGTTTGATATGATTAGAATTAGATTGCTAAATTCTAATTTACAACACAATGATTTAGTAATCTTCATATTGTTATCAATATACAGTATGCAATATTATTCTTAGGTTAATAACTCACCTTTACGTTTTTTGCAGATGTTGAAATATAGTACTATGTTAAAATTATTGCTATGGTTATCATACAGACTTGCACTAATCATTGTTTTTTGTCATGTTACTCCCAACGCTCTCGAGTCCGCACCTGCTTTTCAATATACAACGCATGTTGAGATTTTCTAAATGCAGGTACTTGGGGCATCTCAACGGGTGTCTTTGATGCAATAAATAGGTTACTTTATAATTGCTTAATAATCAATATGTCTATGTCAATGTTGAAATTATTTTGCATGTGTTTGTTGGGTTGCCACCGAAAAAAGTTAATGTAAGATACATAATAAAACGTTATAAGTTATGTAATTCACATTGAACTTGTGAAAAGACTTGTCAGGACTCAGTGCACAAATTTTCGTTCAGTGTAGCTGATTGAAATAGAAAAGCATGTTTCGCTAGAACCAAACATTCACTGATTACTTAATTCCCAGCTGCAAATCAGTTTCGCTCTGTTCACCAGATTATAAATTAATCTTCCCCAAAAGCTACTTCCCACAAAAAATGTTATTATGCTACATTTCCGCTGGCTACCAATTCGCATACCCGATTTGTTTCTGAGATTTTTTTAGTGTATAATGCAAGCAGATTACCCACAATGCAGCTGCTGTCGACAGCAATCAATAGCTTCCTGATGTATAGCTTATTGATCTGTATGTCTTCCTTTGTTACTCGAGTGAAACATGGAAAGTAATATGGTAAGGCAAAGTGCCCTTAAAGCATCATTAATTTTTATTTGATAATTTGCTAAAAAGAAGCAAAGTTTTGGTGGCCCCCAAGTACCACTAGCAATTACAAATTCATTTGAAATTTACCTGTTTTCAGATCAAAAAGCTGTAGCATGGCCATGAAAAGCAAAATCACTGCCGTAAGACATGGCTCTAGAACGTCTTGACATTATGTACCATTTAGATGTCATGTTATTCATAGTGGACATATATGTCCTACTGATCCATGCTCCTTTGTAGAAGATAGTACACGGCACCATTATGCATTACCAATAGTGGCCACGTGAGATCGCTAATCACGTGACCTTTCATCTTTATCTTGCTCACGGCCAATTATTGTATATCAGACAAAAACCTGACCGCGGTCGTCATTGACATGATGAAATTAGACACTGGCGATGAGAGAATCAAGGCAACATGTATATATGTATACCGATGTGCTTTTTGCCATTATGATTTATTAATAACGCTAGCTTATTTGCAGGCATCTGATGATTAGTTTTCTTACTCTTTTTTCAGGTTCATGATCTACATATGTTATGTTATGTGTAATGGGTCAAGATAAATGTTCATTCAAGTTTCAGCAATTTTACTTCAATTATGCATTGTTTTACATTTGTCAGTCCTATCTTATGAGTATTATGTGGGTTATGTATGGTTTGTGATTACAGAAAATGTATCATAATTAGCTAAGCTGTACAAAATTGTAATTTTTGTGAAAATGTTATTGAGTATTTTAATTTCAAATAATGAAAGTTTGTCATGCAAGTATTTTGTTTATTGACATTTGTATTAAAATTTCTTTGAAGTGAAGTGAAGTGAAAAGTTATCGGAAATTTTTTAAATATAATCTAAGTGAAGAAAATTAAATTTGTGTCCCAATTAGTTGATGTTTAACATGTTTCTTATCTTGTTTGCATAGAAAAGTGTCTAATTAAAAGATACACAATTTTTTAAGGTAATAAAAAAGTGCTCAATTGTAGTAAAACAACATGGATTGTCAATGTGGCATTTTACATCTCTTGTACCAGAACCCCAAAGCACAAAGGTTTATGTATAATGCCCAGGCAAATATTGATAACTCACTAATGACAATTGATGAAAACAGTAGGGTGGTAAAGATTTTCAACGCGCTGTAGCCCCAGTGGCTGTAGACAGGAAAATTAGTGGCTTTGTTCGATTGGTCTGGACTAAATCTGGAGCATTCTGGCTTTCAATATTAATTATTCTTTCCTCTGTGCATTATTGTGGAAGAGATGAGATTTGAATTCGTTTGTCTATTTTATTACTGGAAAAATCGTTAGCTTCTCCAATTCATCTTTCTTGATGAACGAATAATGTAATGTAAAAGCCATATCCTTTCCAGACGCAGTCAAAATACGAGCTATGCAGTAGAACTGGTGCTTGTCACAAATATGTGTATTTCATCTATGAAATAGCTGCACAATAGATAATAGAATTAATGGGCTTATGAAAAATATTTTCATTCTTAAAAGAATTAACTCATTACCTAAATTTCTGTAGCATGGGCTTCATGTTACCGCAATAGATTTTCTTCTTGATATTTATGAGAAACATTGCTGCTTTAAGAAGTAATTGGCCCAACTAATCTCAAACACGCGTTCTAAGTGTTGTCAGTCAAATGTTTGAGGTCCGAGTGTCAAATACTATAACTGCCCTATTCAGCACAGTTTTCTCGGCAAATGTTAAGAAATGGTGAAGCATTCAGCAAACGATGCTTATTTAGAAGTTTGCGTGTCTAAAACATGTATATTGATGCTAACACCCATAATGGTCAATAGAATAATATTAGCACATACGATAATCTATATTGGCTTTGTCAACTGTAAACTGTATGAGCAACAAGTTGCACCAAAGTTCTTAAAATGTATATCAAGGGATGATAAAGGTACATTAGCAAGAGGCCAACATTGCAACATTTCACTTCTATCTGAAGGAAGAAGATTCGTTTTACGTTTAGAAAGTTTATGTTTATATGTTTTTAATGTATATGCTTTATTGGAAATATTTCTATTTGTTTGGCTGAAGTTTGCCTAATATCAACAAAACCTACCCATTATATTGACATGGTGCGTGTTGAATGTTTGTATCCCAAGAATGCAATTCATGTATGCTATGGCAACAGCGTGCAATAAGAAATTGCTCAATTTGATAGCTTTTTGTTGTTAAAATCTTATACCTTAGTCCGCACCTTCATAGAAGTCTAAGGATAGGCAATCATTATTACAGAATTCACTGATAACTCCTCGTCAATGATGTATGGGAATCAGAAGGTTCTATCATGCATATATTACTTGTAATTACTGGATTCTTCATTAAGAAGCTTTGTCAAAAATGAGCTTGGAAGAAAATTCATGTAATATCTTTCAAATTAATACCTGCTTCTTAGATTCACCAATAATTGTAATTGCTTTATGATGACATTTAACGAGAAACTCATTTCAACAGCAATTGCTTCTCAAGTCGATATAAAAACTGGTTGATGTGATGACTTTTTAATTGCGCTGTTGGAAGCAATTTATGGGACAAGTTGCTTTACACAGTTTTACAATGAAAAGCTTTTCTTTGAAGTCATTATTTTCCTATGAGGTCATCATCAATAATTAAACTACCTAGAACATCATTTATTATATAATAGATTTCTCATTTATAAAAGTGATAACATTCCTGTCTGTTCACACATTTACTGCACTAAGATAGAAATAGAAGTCAAATTAGCCATCAAATGCATGTCAAGCATGCTTCTTAGTAAAGCTTTATTTTTTTCTATAAAGCTTCTGATAGCGCTGTAGACAGTCGATAGTGAAATTTCTCAATCAAATTTTCATGTCACTGTGGTTGTGTAAGTGGGTTATAACCGCACAATATTGACAGCCTCATAATTCGGTTTCCTCCAAATTATTGGCAACTTGATGAAGCAAAGTGGGGACGGGCATGACAGGAATTGGGCAGTGATACCCACGGCAGGGGTTGTGGATGCTGCTAACAGCCCTGTGTGAAGCTTTTTGACTCCGGACCAGTTTGATCTAATTCAAATGTCCGAAAATGTACTTTGGCAAGGCTTTGACGTAATTATGACTGAGATGCCCATAATTGAACATAAGAATTTTTTACTTATGATTATAGTCTGATTTTGATCTTGTCACAACCTATTTTTGTAGACATTAGAAGGTACTAATTCTAAAGAAAATAAAAAGTTGAAAATAAAAAAAGTCAATTATGCAATGGACTAACCACGAATCTACATGTATCGGTATGCAAAAGTATTGTATTGAATGTATAAGTAAGCTAAGGGGGAGTGTAGAATTGTCAAACTTTGACTGTGATATTGTAGGTTTGATCCTATCAAAAGACTGATGATTCCTGAAAGAGAGCACTGATATTGATGGTCATATGCAAAAGCATTGAAACTATTTATGCACAGCGCCAGAAGATTTATTTGCAGTTTATAGATTCTAATATTTTTACTTTCTGTTTTACAAAAGAGCCTTTGTTGGTTTTAATGAATTCATGAGAAATGCAAAATGTTACCTTTACATAAAGTAGCTTGAAAGTCATGGTTGTGTTTTTTAGTGTTATGTAAGGTACAGTTATGTAATGTAAAAATTGTAATTAAATTCCCGGTAATGATTAACCTTGAAATTAGCATGCACTTTTTAAACACGGGGGTCACCAGCATATAGAACATGGTTGGGCCCAATGACAATTGCACTACAAGGCAATGATTTCTGGACTTTGCAAGCTGAAAACGGGGCCAAAATTGATAATATTTTACCATAAAGCTTTGTTAGACCAAGCCAAACAGATAGTGTCATACACCATTTCATGTGTAGAAATATTAGAGTACTATCGTAGTACCATTTTTGCTGCTAGGTGGCTACAAATCTGTTAATATCGATCAAGCAGATCCTGTGATGATGTAACATAAGAAAAATGATATAGACTAATCAATGTTTGTTAAAAAAAATACCTGCAATGCATTGTAAAAGTCACATGATTTAGTATGTTTGTCTAAAAATTACCCACAATTTATAAATACCCCTTTTGGTGTATGTCCCTGGTAACTCAACCCTACCGGTATAGTTGCATATGTCATGTGGTTGAAAATGAAATTTCAGGGATAAAACCTTACACTCATCCATGTTCTGGAAGTCTTTTGCAGTTTTTGGAGAAGAAAACATATTTGCAGAATGCGACAGACTGTAATGTTCCCGTAGGATCCTAAAACTAATTATTGTTGGTAGGAAAGTTATTTTTGTGTTACCCTCAAATAATTGGACATGAAAAGCAATTATATGATCCAAGTCATTGACTCAAAAGTGCTCAGAAATCCATGTAGATATGCGCTCACCAGCGCTCCTTCAGACGTTAGCAGTCCGTCACACGTACATTTTAGTGACTTGACGATCTGCTGACGTCTGACGGAGTGCTGGCGAGTGCATCTACTGGTATTATTGTCATTAATTTTATTCCTTGATGACCTCATAGCTGAAGCTTTGATTGTAACCAATATATCATTAGCAATCCTGTGACATGGGTGATTCCTTTCGACATAATAACTATGAAAACAAATTTCTTGAATAGAGTGGTGAAATCATAAAATCATAGACAAGTTTTGACAATGAAATTAAAGAAAATCTGATTATAATATTCTTCATTCCATTGTTTTTCCTGGAAAACCTAAACAAGAAGCACTCTGCTATCTTGGTCTGACAAACATGGGCAGCGTTCTCTCTCAACACTACTGTGTACTCTCATGTACTTGCTATCCATTACTCAAAGTGCATGATTTTTGTCACTACAGTCTCATCACATATATCACTTACCTTGAATTAGATGCCATCAAGGATTACAGCCAAGAAAGCCGTGATGATCAGCTCTATAACAAAAGCCCATATTAAGCTTGAAAATTCAAGTATGTGAATGACCCTTCACAGGCATGTTTGTTATAACTAACATCATCATAATGAAAACATTGCTGTTTCAATTTAGAGAGAAAAGTGCAATTTCAGGGTTCAACTTTGGTATTTCCACTTTGTTGACAAAATTGCTCAGCTGTGGATTTAATTCTATTAAGTTCAGCCGGTGTAAGTTTAATTTTCCAGGGTGTTTCCCTTTGTATTTTTCTCCAGTAACTGCTCGTAGACAAGTTTGATTAAAAATTACTGTGCAATAAGCGTATCCACCGGCCCATAAATGAAGATTGCCAAAATGGCCGACAATTGTTTGAGGCTCGTTGCTCCTGGATTAGTTTCTTTGACAGTTGGCTGTTTGACAAGTTTGAAATTACTCGCTTTATTCACCGGGAGACAGCCATTTAATTTGTACGTGTCACTCCACAAAATCTTTGCCCTTATAACTGTCTGCTTGGTGGGGATGGTTTTTTTTTTTGATTGATCAAATTTTTCTGAGTTGTGCTTGTGTGTACAAGTGATGGATTACGAAGAACATAAATACCCTGATTATTCCTCATAGACAGTCTTTGATTTTTACTGTTTCAATCTTTTTACCACATGTATTCTATGGTTTTATGTTTCTTGTGTGTTGTACACTTTGTAAAATCATTTTGTATGTTGAATTGTATACACCGCTATCGAGCATACAACACTGACATGCCAATGCTAGTACTGTGTAATCCTGAGAGAGAAAGCACAAGTTTGACCTACATCCAAAATGTAAACTCATTAATCATAGATACAACACTACATAGAAAAATAAGCTGTACATGGCATATAGCCACATAGTAGGGCTACATTATGCTGATGACCATCATGAAAATAGCCACACATTAAGGGTGGAAGTGCCACTGAAGGTGTCTGGCGGGAAATGTACAGGAAGATATAACGGAATTGCCGGCCCATTAAGGCCCATGTGTGTGTGATGTGATTTCCCAACGAGAGCTAATAACATTCTGACTCCCCATCTCACTATAAACAGATGCACGCTTTCAAGAGTGCTACGGTCTTCTTTTCCCCAAAACTTCCCTAAATGGTATAGTTTGCATAGCCGGATGCAAATTTGAAGTAGGCGTAAAAACAGGCCTCTTTTGCCTATAAATGAAAGTGTCTTCATAGTTCTCTTGATAGCATTTATGTTACGTTTCCAATGTTATAGAGGTACTGTACATGTACATGTATCATTTCTGAAACTCATGCTTCTGAAAAGACCCATCTTTGAGAAAGGGCCATACACAAGAGTGTCACATCATATAAAAGTGTTTGGGCCCATTGAAAATCTTTCTACTTAGTGATGGTTTTTAGGCTTTGCAAACTCAAAATAAGGCCCCCAAATGACAAGATTTTGCAAAAAAAGGGGTTGAGTCCGGGCCCACCAGCTATTAATGGTGGTCATGATATTTTGTCTGAAACATTTGTTTTTTGAAAAGCTCTTCGCTTCTTTGCCAAGTCACTGGCATTCTACAGAAATTAGGACAAATATCTGACAAGTACATGGAGTTTATTTCTGTACATATATTTCCAATACAGGACTTGCGCTGAGTTAGCCACTTCAAATCGTGGCTTGATAATTAAATTATTCACTCTATCTTACTCTAATATAATGAAGTTATCTACTCATTCTTGCACGTGATTGACTGCGTGAGATTCTGAGGGCTAAGAAATCTGCGCATCATGTTTAGATGTATGTTGTTCTGGTCAGCTTTGTACTACTGTAGCCTGCTATGAGTTTCTATAATTATGACCGTATGATTTTATGTTTTAGAATTCTATGAAGTACTCTGGTAAGTACTCTGGTAAGTACTCTGGTAAGCTTTTGATGAATGTTTATGCTGAAATGATGGATGAAACTGAGCGATGAATCATTCAATATCTGAAGTCTATTGAAAGCATGAAACCCATTAGAAGTAAACCCACAGCTGAAAGCAAGCACTTTTCAACCAAGTACATGTGCAGTGAGTGTTCGAGGTAATTTTAGCATGTCATGATATAACTTGACCATATCTTGAAAATGTGTTCTGAACTGTACAAACTATGCATGAATAATATATACGATAGCACGCTAATGTATCGCTCTCTTAATAAAAATAAGTGATTTGAGTGTTATTGAAACAATCAATGATCTAACAAAACTATCATTCGACAATGTGAAAAAGATCAGAGTATCTTAGACAATTTTGACGATACAGTTATTTTATAATTACAATGGTTTTATATGTTATAGCAAAAATGTCCACAAATGCGTATATTTAGGGATGCCTAAAATTTAAGACACTAATGAATGAGACGTAGAGAAAAAAATCATGATTGTTGATGACCCACGTCCACAATACCCAAGTAATCTCTATCACAAAGGAAATGTCCTTGTACATCGAAGTGCTAGCTCTAGGGCAGTAGGTCTTATACCTGTGAGTAGTGATAGTGAAACTATCAGCTCTATGAGGAGGAAATACATGCATGTAGGAGGCCACAAAGGATCCTGGGACGTTTGATGGTTCTGTGTCCGTAGGGCATAATGAGTGCATCCTGACATAGTAATATAAGATCGACATATAAAAGCAGGGCTAGCTTATGCATGTTTTAACAGTAAATATTGTATTCAAAACACCTTTCATTGCTGGGGCCCATGACTTTTTGACTGTCATTATATGGTAAAAAGCTATAATGAAGAGTTGCCATTATCAGGTGGTCTTTCACCATCATTTCAAGGGCATATATCCATTTCTGATAACAATTGATACATCTCCGCACTTACTGCTTCACTCTGTATCCCCACAGGTATTTTATCTATGATAGAGGGAATATGCATCATGATAACCTTATGTAGTTCCTACAATTATGGTAGTCGCCAAGAAAACATGTGGACAAACAAGGGAGCATATGAAGAGTGTGAATTAGTGATGGCTGTTGGCAGCTACAAGGCGCTTGTGTGTTGTTTGTGAGAGGCTTGTACTCTCAATTTGCTTTTTGTCCTTGTGAACGAAAACATGCAAAACGTTGACAGAAGCACATCTTCTTTGTGCATATGATGGGAGTGGTTCATACATGGCGTACTAATCTTGATATTCACTCATGTGAAAACATCTGGTAAATGACATGTATATTATTGGTCGATGGAGAAGGCCGTTAGGTGCACATCTACAGAATCCGCCATTATTACATGCAAGTGGTTTATAATAGACATATGGCCTCACGTAAATTGCAATAATACATCGTGAACGTCGTAATAGATTCTGAATGCGTTGGCATGCAATGCCGCTTTCAATCATAAGCAGAAGCCATACTTGCTTTCATGCAGTTTTTGCTCTGACATAATGTAAACGTATACACACATGTGTGTGATGTCCATCATTATAAGGTGAATTTCTGTTTACATTTCATGAAAGATAGCTTGTAAAATACTTACTCAAGACATGTGTGTCATAATAGGAACGTTTACAGCAGTTATTTTGACAGGTTATCTTGACAGGGTAGTTTTCTATCTTGTCATGTGAATAAGCATTGCAGAACCATGTCATCAAGCATGGAATAAAGATTTGTTGTGTTATAGATTTTTTGCATCTTGAAACATTTGGCCAATTTCTGTTATAAAGTGATAAATATCGCAAACTTGCGCGTAGTTTTGAAAAGCATTTTCCCAAAGGTGCTTTGTACATTGCTCTACAAGACAGATACAATGATAGATGCAGGAGAGCAGACCAGAACGGTCTATGCAACATACACATGTATGTTGATTACTGCAGTTATGCCATGAATCAAAGTACAATTGAAATCATGCAGCTTGAAAAGTTTACTCATGATTGGTAGTGTATGACTAATACCCCCTATCAATCTGAATTTGAATAATACATCTTGTTGATTTTCATCTAGTATAGCTGCTAAATATAGATTGAATGTAGTTTTGAATTCTAGTACTGAATTATGAGTAAAATGTTCATCTTTGTCATGTCAATGGATGGATTGATGGATTGACAACCATCATGTCAATGCCAATAGCCTCCAATTAGATTCAAGATGAATCTCTTTAAATAGGTTCCAATGATGAATGTCTCATACATATTTGATATTTATTTGTAAAGGCCATTATCACAAAGAAACGTATGAAAAGTAGAGGAAAACAACTTTTTAAAGACCACAGTCCTCTTAATAAACACCATTTAGCTATGGCGTCCACATAGTTGCACTGTTGCTATCAGAGGGGCGGGAAAGTAGCAGCCTTATAAGGAGCACTGAAATGAACATGCTCACAATCCAATCAGAGACGCAGTCTTTAGAGATCACAGATGTATTAGCGTTATCAGCATTCATTGAGAGGCAGGGAGCGAGAAACGGTGCTCGTGAGGCAACTTGTACTAAGAATTACTCCCCTGACGATCTCGTAGGTCGCTACTGCACAAATATACAACGCAATATAGTCGTAAAAAACAATGGGGAGGGCGGCGTCTCGTTGGATCTGGATAATTTTTTGCTGTTGCGTTTGTTTTAGTATTTTTTACATCAGGCATTTTTTGTAACAAAATATTGAAGAATGTGTCATACTTGATATGCCAATTGAATGCGGCAATTTCACGTGGTGCTTATCTGAGATGAAGTCATGCATCAGTATTGTGTCTCCAACCCATTCAAAAGTTAGATCTGCATAGGAATTGATCTTTTTCGGTTTCAATGAATATTTGACCATAAATACTGTACATGTACCTCTGACTTGAGCAAATGAATTTAGCACAATCTCTACCCGTTGTTACCACAATAAATATTTGGACTGTTTTTCAACCAAAATACAAGATATTTTTATCCATGAAATTTTTAGAAATGGCACATAAGTTGAAATTAAAGTGGGCCTTGAATTGTAGACACTTACAAGACACAGGAATCGATTGCTATGTGAAGTTATTGTGGTCATACATGTAACCATGTAATTTCTATCCTCGAGCTCAAGGCGCTACATCTATCATAACATGGCATCACTAAATTACGCAACCACAGTCCATAAATCTCACCAACACCCATTATAACTGCTGCAAGTCAAGTTTCTGCACCAACAATGAAGTGAATGTTGACATTCACTTCACTTAAGAGACTATACTTGTACTTGTAAATTCTTCATTAAATTCTATAGTTTTTTCAATTTGTAAATACAAAATTGCTCAATGCTTTCTATATTTTTCTTTCTGCTTGCCTAGCTATCAGTATTACTTATACAGCTTTATTCATACCGGAAGCATATGCTGGACTATTTTATTATTTTAATGATTATTATGACTAATATGTAGACCTGAGTGCAATGATTTGATTTGATTTTGATTTGAATGGATACAGTCATATTATATCTATTTTTATGAAAATCTTGATACATGTATGTACTCCAACACAGATTGTAGGAATTGACCACGAGATTGGAGTGTCAATCTTGAAATTGAGCATGCTGACGTCTGATTTACCCGAACGAAGTGAGGGTAAATCAGATGTCAGCATGCTCAATTTCAAGATTGACACGACAATCGATTGGTCAAATACCATTCTATCATGACTAAAATCCACGCTAATTGAGTGTATGATTCGTTTTTATTTTGAAATAAATCATATCATAACGGTCTCATTGTCATTTGACCGTGCGACGTCAGCAGCTGTATAGAAAATGTGACGGTACTAGTCTAGTCGCATGGTCAAAATGGCAATGAGACTTTTATGATATGATTTATTTCAAAATAAAAACGAATCAGGCACTCATTTAGTGTGGATTTTAGTCATGATAGAATGAGACTGGTATTCGGTTAAAACCTTTGAATTTAGCATAGTTTAGAAATTATCCACTGTAAAAACATTTGTGAATGATAAAAGACCAATATGCGATTGATTTTTGACACCAAGAAATAATAAATACAACAACTATAGGTTAGTGATTAGACTTTTTTGGTGGTGTCATAGCGTGCAGTCAATCTCTCGAGCGTTCAGTCAATCGCTTAATTGAGCACGCTGATTGACCAATCAACGTGGATTATTGGCGTGGATTTTTGCATGGAATGATAGAATGTGCAATAAAGCATACAGCTGGAACAAGTGTGTTTCTTGTACTTGCCCCTGTAATAACATGGGTTGAAATTGATGCAAATGGCCAAATATATACATGAACAATATGAAAAGTACCAGTTAAACTACAGTCAAAGAACACAAGATCATGCAATAGAAAAAGCATTAGACAATCAACAAAAAAAGCTGTGAACAAGGATATTTGTATTTCTGTGATTGGCCAGATGAGGAGCACATGAAAGTGTTAATACACACTATTTGACGTCTCCCTAGTGAAATGAGGTCACGCAAACACGTTATTATGGGCATCCCAAGGCCAAATGCCACCTGATTCGGGGATTTGCCATCCTGCCTTGCAATGGCAAGAGCAAAGTGATATGATGTGTATTGCTTGGGAGCTTGCATATAAATTAATAGGATTTTTGTGTAATTTAATGACGCATTTATGAATTGGCACCTAGAATCAATGTAAAATAAAAAATAAGTACAGATTTACTAAAAAAAATTAAAAAAATTAAAAAACTAGAGAGATCATGATCTTGCATTTGAATATTTCTTTTAATAAATAAACAAATATCATGTTAGTATGGTTTCTAGTTGACTTACTTGATTAAATTAAATTCAGCTTGCAGATATACATAACTATTGTATAACTATTAACTACTGTCATCTTAACATCCTTGACATCTCATTATTACCTTTGTATATACATGTACATGTACATGTAAGCATGCAGTAATACAGATATATACATGTGCAGGTCAAGAGGAGTGCAAGGTTCATTTTGTTCTTCTAAAAATGTCATTTTCATAGGGTGTTGGTATGACCGTAAGCTTTCATGTGTACAAAACCTTTGAAATCCACTGGTTGAGCTTCACCACTGTTCCAAAAACCATGATCTGCTAGTGTATAATCACGTACATTTTTATAAGATTAATCATGAAATGCTTCCTCATTTCTCAAAATCATTTGCAATGTGGGCAAGTAATTTACAATGATTATGGTTTACATTTTAGGAAGGTGGCATTGTTGTGCCCATACATGTAGTCACCCTTCTTAATCACAAAGAGAACCTCTGACACGGAAGGTTTCCCAGGCTACTCTTTACAATCTTCGGCGTGGAAAAGGTTAATTGCATTGCTTGCTCCCTCCAAGATTAAAAGGCGATGGCATTATGCAACTGAGCTGCTCTGCCTCATATGAACTACACCCTGAGATAGAACGCTTCATAATGTTATGAGCGTCCCATTTTCTTGCACTTATGTGGTATAGTTTCTATACAGGCTGTTTCTGTGACAAGTAAATGTAGTGTCAATAGTCATGTACATTACTGAATACCAATGAAAACCTCAGTATAGAGATCACCAATGCATAGACACAACTTGAGGCCAGACCGCAAGTGGTCTAATAGAGAGGTCTTACCACACACTACGATATACTTAGATAATTGTGAGACAATTACACACACAAACGTCTGCATAGCACTACAACCTTCATGCCCTTGACATTCATATATGACCATTGCTTTTTTCCCAGGCATCTGACTGCTGTGCGCTCATTAATCCCGACAAGCCAACGGAGGGATCATGAAGATCTAGGTCGCTGTAGTTGTGCTCTTATTAGATTAGGGCGTGTTGTAAATCTGTGGGCATCAGTGTAATGTGGTCTCGGGAGGCGGCCCGAGTCGCCTATAGGGACCAGCAGAGAACATGCAGTAGGGGGCTGAGGCACAGCTGCTACAGACGTAATCATAATATACAGCTGGCTCCTGCTGTAAGAGACTACAATCATTTAAAAGGGACACAGACACATTTTTGCACCATATCTCTGCACACGCTTAATTCTCTGCTGCTAAAATAATAGTGAGATAGAGACACAATCATGTCAGCAAACACAGTAGGGCCACAGTGGGTTTAGCGCTCATTTCTTTTTTGTGCCATTCAGATGTTCTTGTCTTGTTGCTGGAAGTTTCTCCACTACATTTAATGACCAAGCTGGTAGAGCATCAGTTTTTGCACAGAATTGCCTTGTTTGTTACAAAATGTTCTTGTTCAACACACTTTTGCCTATTTCTAAAGCAATTTTCATTTATTTAAAACAATCATGGTACACGCCTGACAGATTTCATTGCCCACACATGTGTTCTTGTGATAGTTTTGTCCCACCCCGTACTGTGGTCTGATAATGGCCAGGATTAGGGACACATCAATGGCTGTGTCTGTTCTAGTCCCACTCAGGCCCCATTTATTAGTGAACAGAAGGGACAAATTAATGCTTTTTAAATGCAATTGGAACACCTTTGAGTGAATTATATCTCCAGGGCCAGCCAAAATATTTTGTTCTGGGGGCAAAAATACAAGCTTATGCCATATTAACACCATGCAGTTTCTATTTTTCTTGTAAGTATGAACTTGTTTGTCAACTTACAATATCTGTTTAAGACATTACATGTTTAATACAATGCAAATTCTTATACATGACCATAACTTGCAAATACCAACTGTTACTCTAGATTCACAGTTCTCACATACAATAGATTCTCCCAAGATTTTCAGCATGTTAAAGCAATGTCGTTTTCAAGGATGCAACAAATTCCAAGTCTATAACTGAAAACTTTATTCTTTCTATATGTGTTTCCTGATCCTGGACATGGGTGTCCTCATTAATACCTAATATGCTATTTCCTTTCATCGCATATGTTCTTCCTTACAAATGCTTTTACCGGCGACCTTTGGGTGTTGATGGCTTTTGTCACCAGTTGAAAGATTAGTCGTGCCTGTGGCATGAGTACGTTATGTCTAATAGAAATAACATTCTTGCAAGTGATGCTTATAGGATTACATGTGGTAAATTGCTCAAAACCTCCCAGATTGAAAAAGAAACGCTCTCAAAATATTTGGCTATTCTGCGACAAGATTATTTTGAATTGTTATAATTTCTATTTGCAGGAATAACAATTGTAAAGTGATTGTCTGTTTCTTATTCCAGCACAGGTTCTATTATAAACCTCATTTTCATGATAAATCCTGCTCCAACATAGAATCTGATTGACCACATGTTGTGTGTATGAGTGTCTCCGCGATTCATACTTTTGCATAATGCATTAGCTAGAGATATCAGTACGAATTTGTGATTGTATAACGAAACCTGCTGCGAATTCTGTAGACATATCCAAGGCTGTTTTATTAGGACTTGCTTGGCCATCTTGCATTATTGACTAGTTTTGACCGGAGCAGGTGCTTTGAACATGAGGCAATTCCTAGAAATCTGTAAAGATTGTGACTGAATATGGAGAATTTCAAATGCGTCCTTACCAATATAGCTACCATAGAGTGATCATATAAATACATGTATGTTGCTTCATGTTTTTTGTCATGGGAAATTTGTAACACCAAATACAGTAAGATTTATTATTTAGAAAATTGCACTAGAGAAATTATGAGGCTTCACAGATACAGGTCTTGTCCGGTATATGAATTTTATGGTTAACCAATCTAATCAGGTAACCCTTGTCGTTGTTCAAAAATCCCACATAGCTGATGCGATGTGTGTGAATATTTACCTCATAACAATCTAACAAGAAGAGACTCGTAGAACAACCATCTTAGGATGACGTAGTCCACCTCGTATGTTAATGAAAGTTTATAAGTCAATTCATTTACAGTTATCTTTTACCCTTTGAGAATATCAACTGCTCACAGCCACTCATTTAAAGGGAACCCTCATGCCTACGTTCATTTGAATTCCATCTTGCTATTGAATACTGACACATCATCAAGTGACAGCTGGAACACCTGTGCATAATAGCGGCCTTTCTTCACTCACCACCGTACATAATATGCAGAGCTCCATGCGTGTTTCATTAATTCCCACATGTAGTGATGCTTGGAAACGATGATTTACTTTGGGATGAGGGTTTACAGGGGAAAACTGACATGCCGGTATCGCAGTTAAGTTATTAAGAGTAGACTTTGTTTGAGAGTGTTTCTCAATATGAAATTTTAAGGTTATAGTGTCGATTTGATATGCATGGTACTTTTTTTAGTACATTTTAGTATATTCAGAACCAAGTATGCTACTCCAGTCTTTACTTGGCCTGGGCTGGGATCAAACCCCGGACCTCTGGGAAAACTGCGCCGCGAAGCGACTAGCCAACAAAGCCATCGCCATACCAACTACGCCACATCCACAAGGCTAAAAACCTTTGCTTCAATGACGTATTGATACCCACTACTAGCTATGATGTCATGTCTTACATATGTTTTGATGGTGAATTATCTCCTTTATAGTATTGATTAAATATAGTGAAGTGTTGTTGTGGAGATTCACATGCTTTTGATATGAAATTTTAAGGTTATAGTGTCGATTTACCATGCATGGTACTTTTTTTAGTAAATTTTAGTACATTCAGAACCAAGAACCAATCGACACTATAACCTTAAAATTTCATATCAAAAGCATGAGAATCTCCACAACAACACTTCACTAGATCTAATCAGTACTATAAAGGAGATATACCATCAAAAACATATATGTAACATGACATCAGAGCTAGTAGTGGGTATCAATACATCATTGAAGCAAAGGTTTTTAGCCTTGTGGATGTGGCGTAGTTGGTATTTCTCATAACAATCTTTGTTGACCCAGAGGTCCGTCGGCCAAGTAAAGACTCGAGTAAAAGGTTCTGAATATACCAAAATGTATGTTAAATTGACACTATGCAGTCAATTTAAAATTTCATATCAAAATCATGCAAATCTCACAACAACACTTCACTAGATCTAATCAGTGTTTCTCAATGTTAAACATCACATGTACATTGTATGTTGTATAAAATCAGTAGAAAACATACCACCAGAACCACGTATGGGTCGAAGTTTTTAAAGCACTAAAAATTCATTCTAGAGAAGGGATTCGACTTATAATGGGATCATCAATTTTCACAAGTTTGGTCAGTGGTGATAATGTGGCAACACTATAAAACAGGACAATATCCCACCTGAATGATATCCTATAGACGTTATAGCAGCAGCACGACTTTTTCCTATAGCTTTACAAAGTAT
The DNA here is from genome assembly GCA_019095985.1 of Streblospio benedicti. Taxonomy (NCBI): domain Eukaryota; kingdom Metazoa; phylum Annelida; class Polychaeta; order Spionida; family Spionidae; genus Streblospio; species Streblospio benedicti. The sequence goes on along the minus strand of CM032666.1, from coordinate 56,873,357 downwards.
ATAACAGCAATAAGCAAGAGTGTATCCATTTCTGTATTGAATATTAAAGAAAATATTGTCAAACCACAAAAAAATTGCCACTCACGTTTCAGCCATGTTGATGGCTGGTGTCGGAGTTGTGAAATCCATTTCACAACCAGTGCGTTATGTTGCTTCAGGACAGTCACATGAATCTAATGACTAATAGTAATAATCAAACACGAGTTCAGTAGGTGATTATTCGATTAATTTACACAAGATGTTCTTGGTGTCATTTAAAAATAGCTTATTTTCTGCTCATTCCACGTTTGACAACAGATTGGTCATCACAAGTAATGCCGGCTCTTAAAAATCGCCAAAACATGTTTGGTACACAGAGCGATAATGGAGTGTTTTTATCGTAAAATAAATATCATTTTTTAAGTAATCTAGACATTTTTCTCGTCAAATATATGTATTAAACTTCAAAATCCAATGAAAAATAACCAAGATATTAATTATTTTTTCAAACGTTATGACAAACAAAATGTTCGCGTTCCCACGGATTTTTGAGAAGCACGCGGTCTTGTTTACATGCAAGCGAGGTTAAAAAATATGTTCAGATTTTCTCAATTTTTTTCTTAAAATTCCCAATTTTGAGGCCAAAAAGGGTCCTCGACTTATCGGTGTTTCTGTTCGACCTATACGTGGTTCTGGACGGTAGTTCTGTAATCCGCGAGCAACCTCACCACTATTAATTGTAACTTGCAGTAATTTACAGACTTCATTGTTCACTACAATGAAGTGTCAGTTTAAAAGCATCCACTATTCACAAATGTCCACAATTACTGATGTTCGCAAGGTCGGCCTTACTTCGCCATAAAAGACAGGTTTCTCCTATCATCAGATGTATGTAGTGACAGGTTGCACTGTTAGTGTTTATATTTTTTTGTAAACAAGTCCACAGTTCCTGCACTGTGAGCCCCCACCTAATGGCATCACTTCCTCCATAGCGATCCTGTGCACAACAACAATGCGAACAAAGAAAACAGCCCCCAACTCCAATCTGGATTCCTCTCCGATGGGAGTGCGGATTTGTTTACATTTGCATCATTTATTGGCATCGAGAGAGTCGCATGGGTTTTACAATTAACCGCTGCACTATTTGCAGACGTCTTTTTACCAATTCCCAAACGATGTCTGCAGTCGTAGCTGTGGTGAATCCTCCTATGTTCATCAATGTTTTAGCACTTTCCAGGAGGTGCTCTTTTGCTGTTATTTGTTTTGGGGCTGTCTGATGTTTCATGTCTAGCTCAGTTACTGTAAGCTGTGCTTGATAATTTTACAGTTCTTGTAGTGAATATTTTTCAGTGTCAGTAAATAGAGACTAAATTTTGATGCAATTGAAGCAGTAATTTTAGTATAATGCTTGCTATCCCACTACAATATACTGGTATAAATATTTGTAACAGATACGTGTAAACTAATGTTTAAATGTTACTGGAATATAATTATGAGAAGGGAAATAACTTACATCTAGACCAGTAACATTGGACTTAATATCTATTTGATCACATGCAGTGCTTGTAACTGCAAACGAAGAAATGTTCAGTCACAGCATGTATGAAATGGTAGCCAAGCACACACAAATCAAATCAGAGATCAAAGGCTTTCCATTTACAAAACCATTGGTCTGATCCGGTGCTTGTTTTGTTAGATCTCTGGTAGTATATGTTTATGGCAAGAGAAGCACTAAACTGTTAAAATATAACATAACTCATTGGCAGTGGTGACACCCGCGCGCCCCCTTCTGGCCTAAACTTTTGTAATTTTGACCCAAGGTTCTGGTCCTATTGTGCTTTGGGGTAGACTTTGTTATTGTGCAATTTGATGCCAATTGATGTGTGGCCCCTGCTATCAAGAAATCTTGGATCTGACTGATATCATAAATGGAATTTTTTCTATCTTTTATATATCTCAAGGTGGGACACTTAACATTACTACTTGAATGTAGATTAATCAATTCTGATTTATACTAATACAGTCAAATATGCTTTCAGTTTTCGGTTCTCTCTATAAATAGTATTCTGGACATGTCTACTGTCATACAATTAATTGCCTCACACAGTAGTTCATAATGCCTCTATTGTCACGAAACATAGTTCCTTTGACCAAGAAAGGCACATGATTGAAATTAGTGCCATTGTGTTTAATTATTATCAGTTCATTTTGTTCACAATTCACACCCACTCAAATCAACAAATGCAAAGGAACTTGACACAGAAGATAGTACAGTAATGATATCGTAAGAAGGATACAGAAGAAAAATTTCGAGAATTACACTACGATTTCTTACGTTTTTTTCCTATTTCTTCTCATTTGTTGCGACTATTACTAACGTAAGCAGGTTCTGTAGCTTGCGCAAATTACGGCTTTCTTTATAACTTGCCTGAAGTTACGTTTATTTCGATTGTTCCCCTTCTATTATGCATTTTACGGAGGTTCCTGTAATAAATAGAATATTTCTAAAAGTTCAAATTCACACTGACATTTTGACAGATTCTCGTTTCATTAGGTGTCTGTACGGCGTCCGCACTTCCGCTTTCACTTTGTGGCGGGAATAAACGAGAACGTCCGGACAAATCCAGATTAGCGAAAGATGGGTGCCATTGACAGGAAGTATGAGAAAATCTTCTGATTATTACGTTTTTTCTGTTTATTTCGATAATCATAAGTATCGTAGTTTCGGTCACTGAGCAGTTCCAAGAAAATCGTAATAGCAGTAACTTGTTATGAATTGTTACAATTGTTACGTTTTCCTTACGCCGATTCCTCTAATTTCGCTTACGATTCTGTATCCTTCTTACGATATCTGTACTGTATTTCAACTTTGGCAGGAATCTCAGCTGTATTGTACTGGCAGGTCCAGATTTTTCATAAAAGCATGGGAGATCACAACTAAAATATTCCATGAAATCTGTAGAGGTACGTGGTGATGCCATAAACCTATCTAGAGTGTCAACATTTGAATTATAAAAGGGAGGACATGTCCCTCTTGCAACCCCTCCCATGCCCGTGTATTGTTTCGATCAATGAACATCAAAAACAACAAGAGATGATATATTCACTACATGGTGCCCTGATGTAAAAGAAAACAAGGGGCTATGCTGATGAATAAATTTTGGTTTACGTACGTCCATCCGCTGCGGGCGTTGACCAGCTAGTAACGATTGGAACCGTGATGCAGCATACAGTGACTTTTAGCTCTTCCATATGCAAAATAATCAGCATTCGGTTGGGTTATACAGGGCCTTTTCCCCATTGCTGCTTGTCTTTTATGTAACTCTCACCATTGACATGTCCAAATCTTCCCTATCAATAACATGTCAGCCTCATTAACAAACACTCACCCCAAAAAGCATTATGGCGTATAGCATTTAAACATTTGTGAAGCTCTTTGGTGTCCCCATTACTCACCATTACTGTATCTACTTACAGAAAACTCGATGGGCAAATAGATTTAGCTTAATGTTATTTAGATAGGACGTTATGGGAGGGGTGGCTCCTGCATGAATGTTTAGGTCATATAATGAACTTGACATCTGTATATATATTTGTTCTAGAGAAGATAGCCGTTTTATTTGACTAGTCTTACTTGTTTTCTACGCATAGATGTTCAACAACGAGTCCCCAATCAATGCAAACACACATGTAATTCCTACCCCAGTTTCCCAGAAAATAGGCCAACTATTGATTCTGTAAAAATGATTTATGTCTTACGATAATAGCTGTTATACATTATCGACTTCAGTTATTACTATGATCAGTTATTGTGTAAAACCTACACATAGCCTTGAATTAAGGATGTTCTATCATACCTACAAGGCAAATAAAATACAGGTCACAAAGTTGCATGCAATTGGTAAAATCTGATCATAGTTCTGCAAACTCAAAACTGTAAACTTTTCATTGCCTCTGGAGCACTCTGGCCATGACAAACTATGATAAATCAATAATAATTCTGCCAATCAAAGCAAAGATTGTACCAATCATCTGATGAACATATGAAGTTGTGTGACAATAATCAGAATAAAAGAAAACATTTTCATTTATGCATTTTTTGCAGAAGAATTTTCCTGGTTAGCAAGTTCTTAATTTGCCCAACCCCCAAAGAGTTGCCTTTATAAACTAATACAAGATAATCCATAAAGTGTCATTGGTGCATAATGCAGAAAACGTGCAGGTAGACCAAACCAGTGAATGCATTGTTTACGCTCAAAGGAAATAAGATGCCTAGTCAACAAAGCATGTATCGTTTGTTCAATATTGTAGAGGTGCTTTATGCCGCCTTTGTATCATTGATCGTGCATAAAGAAAAACACGTGCAACACACAGCTAGAGAGGATGTTTGCCATTGCTGGCACCAGTGTATGATATTTACAGTGTTCATTGTTTTAGGTAACTCATTATTTACAAACTAGACAGATTATGACTTGTGTTCAGTGAAGTAAAAATTAGTATAGTGAGCGTAAATCAGGACTTCATTTGTCTGATACACCAATCTGATACATTCAGGCAGAATGTATTATGTTGATTTCAATGTATTCACCATCACAAAGTATAAGATTTTACACAAAACAAGTGCGAAATCAGATAGAATTATCAATTGTAGAAATGTCGATAGCCTTATTTGCAACATGTCTTTGTAAATATTTCATCTGTCTCGCACCCTTTGCCAGAAAATCTTTTATTGAGTACAGCCTCTTGTTTGAATGTTATCAAATAATATATTCTGATCCTGTTGAGTGTCGAAAGAAATACAAGCACCTCCCAAATTGAATATCCGGCGTCCAGCTCAGAATGTTAGAATTGTCACAATAGTGGACAGATACAAAGTCCAAAGGCTATCCTGTCCCATACAATTCTTCATTAGCAGTCAGTTGTGAAGTGAAGCAGTGAATCAGTGCTAACTGTTTGACATCTTGATATATGTAAGAGATTGACTCGCGCTTTACATGATTCTCACCATTCTTACTTTCGGTTTTCGTTCGAAACGTAGAATCTTCTTTGAAAGATGATACTATTGTATGTCAAAGAGTTGTCTGAACTGCCCATCAGTTAATTAAATCCAGATATGTTTTTTCATGATCACTTACTCTTAGATTGAATTTAACTTGAATATTGATAGGTCACTGAACTTTTATGTTTGTAAGAACTGAATTATAGATACGTTTCTTACAATTGTACAAATGTAGGCAATGTAGATGTATGTGCAATAGCAGTGAGTCATGTCTACCTAGCTAAGTTCGCATGAGGTACTTTAGATCTCCAAACTTTCATACCTGACCTAAACGCCTATTTATTATAGTGAAAATCACATAACATTGTATCAATATATAAATAGGCACAATCAAAATATTAATCAGTGAAAGCTGACGTACAAGAGTGCAGTCTGTTGATATTATTCTTCCAAATCACTCATCCACCAATAGAATTGGAAAAAACAATGGTGATTGGTTAAAACAAAGGTGAAGTCCCCTGAGCATAGGTTGACAAATAAGATCCATCTATCACAGTCGCTGGGTGATATTTCAGGATCTATGCCTATTATCCCTCCTTCTGGAAATTACTTTTCCTGCTCTTTGCTGCTGTCTGCTGATGCACTAATGTTACCCTAACATTCAAATAAAAGGTTATGGGTGAACAAAGGTCAGGTTAACTTGACATGTCCAGTGTCCACTTATACAAATAACTGCATGTTGTCACATTACATTCTTCTTCAATATGTTGTTAAATCCAACTTACGATGGTTCTTTAGTGTGTGCAAATGATCCCTGAAGAAGCAGCCAGACATACAGTCACTCACTTTCATGTGAAATACATTGGAACAGAGCTACTAGGTTGATTATATAATAGCACTAAAAGTGCATGGAGTCCTAGACATTCAATGCAAATATCTGTTCATACAAAGCACAAAAATGGTAAGCATAGAACACAGAACATTAATATAACCACAGAATAACTGTAAAGCAAGTTTGTGTTTGTGGATAACATTATGTGCATTGTCATATCATCTAATAGTGTCAAATGAAAGCAAATCTTAAAACTACCACTTGTACTTCTCATATATGCCAAGGTCATGTACAGACTTGATAGCATCTCGCTTGAGCATTTTTTTTCTGTCATTGAAGGAAAAATATGATGTATTTGGTCATCAAAACCTAAAACATCATAAATTATATATGCACCATTTTTTTCCAGAACGTTGTACAAGAATGTTATATCTGACATATCATTGCATTTACAAATGATAGGTCAAGGTTACAAAAAAGCTTTCTCGAGGTTGAAACATAGGTTTGTTGCATCGTGATTAGGAACAATCCCATGAGATCCATCATTTTAGACACTGAAGTTTGTTATTGTATGTAGCTGTTTTGCTGTTTTCATTATTTTACTTTATCAAGCTACCCAAAGTTTTACTTCATGAATTGAAGGACAAATCTGCATTCATTTTAGTTCATAACTGAATAATATAGATATGTTCATCTGTGTGAGAATCGGCAAACATTGAATATATATGTAGTGTACACTATACACTAGAAGAAAAATTCCAATATTATGGGAGGGGTTGCATTTGCATGGACTATTTCTCATTTCACTAAGAGAAAATTAAAAAGAAAGAACTCACTTTACATTATGCACCTGCCCCATATTATTTAATAAGGTGCCGATGAATATTCTTGTAGATCCAGGCGCATTTTCCCATACTGAACCTCGTTTTCATTTTCTAAGTAAACTAGAAGGTAGGCGATGATAATAACACAGTCTACTTGAGTGGACAGTGTGTCTGCTGATCACCTCATCGTATTGCTGAAGTCTCCTCATACCTACACAAGCACACTTCACGTATCCATGTCTCAAAGGACAGTGGACACAAGTGCTGGCAAGGTTGATTTGGGGCAAACAGAAAGGTGTCCCTGCTCATTGGGAATGGCATTCCCGTGTTATGTGCAGTTCCAGCCTAATGATTCATGACTTAACTTGCAATCATAAGGTTGTGGGATCGATTCATAATGAATCTTGGCTGTAAAGCCAGTGCTGTCTCTTGCCTGGTAAATGGGAAAAGTGAAAAGGTTATATGGACATATTCTAACTAGATTGTCATTGAAAATGAAATTCTTCCAATGAGATTGTCTATAAACTCATAACTTTGCTTTTATATTTACACATCACAAACCTTGGCAATAAAAGAGATCTCTAAATACTATATCGGCTCTTTTGTTGAACTCAATGTGGCGGTTTTGGATCAAGTGGCATATTCTCAAAATGCAATTCCTGGAAAGAAAATGAATGATGGGATTTCGGAATGCACACAAATGCCCAGGCTGTTCAAATGCACTCTGTGTGCTAATGTATTCCGATAGAGCTGCGATAGTCTTATTGCAAACATGGTCACATAACGAAGCATGGAACCTTGGCGGATGAAATACACAGCAGGAAATGAGATGCAGAATCCGAGGGTGGGGATTTATGGGTAATCCTAGTCATAGAAGTGAGACGAATCAGAAAATTTAGATGTATTATATACCATTATAATGTCCATTGAAGCAAAGCAGTCATTGTTCTGCAACAGTTTAATAATTTTGGTATTTGAAGTAGTTATAAAGTAATTGGGCCATTACATAAAATTTATGAATTAGGGTCATGCTAGACTGCATAGATGGTATGAAATAATCTGTCTTCACTACTATTCTGTATATCACCAACATATACATCATGGTGACAGTGCTCGGCTTATCTTCAGTGATGTATGATGAATTATGACATGGACATAGCACTAATTGCATATGCTAATACCCACGGGCTTGATTATTTAGAGTGCTGGAACTCCACTGTGTTGCAAGATTGAAGCATGACGGAGTGTTACACTTGTTATATTGGTGGTAACACCAACTTTAGATTAGCTAATAGCATCAGTAGGTAGACAGTTTAGGTTGATGAAACATGATAGTTCAGGAACTCCCCAAATTGCATAATCTCTAGATACATTCATAGAACAAATAATTCTAATAAGAAAACTTTCCTGGAGTATGTGATGTCTCTAAGACCTTATGCATTGATATTTACATGAAATGCCCTATGGTGACTTATGCTCACAACAAAAATCCAATTATGCTATGGTGAATTGAACAAAGAGAAACCCTTTAGCTCCATCCTTGTCAAATTTACCAGGCTTTCAGCACATAAAACACTGAACAGCAATATTAGATGAGAGAGAATCATGTTAAAAACAAAGGGACAATAAAGTAGGAGTGTCAAGTCAATCCATGCTCCCAACCTATGTTTTTTCTGCATTCATTTGAGACTTTTAAAAGGGATGCATTTTTTTCACCAAACAATGTGTTCACGATAATGTGCCATTTGTGTTCATCTATAGGTGTATGATTACAGTATGGATTTTATAGCAGATAAAACTTAATTTCTGATCCTCAGGATTTGCATTGTTAACTTTGATGAGGCGCAATTTTTCTTCTTGAATAACTGATGCATATTCTATGAATGTATGATGAGCTAACTGTGCATGTTATGCTTTATGGACAGTCTATGTTCTCATCAAAACAGCAGGGGAAGATTCTTAGACATAATGCATCCCCAAGCAGAATGAGCACATTTAAAGATGAGCAGCTCAATTCCTTATTTGGTGAGTAGAAAAATAGCTGGATGCATTGTGTCTGTATAGTAGTATTGCTTAGTTTTTGTAAATGCCCTAGATATCAAGTTAATTACATTTCAATCTTCAATTGTGAATCAAAGAAAATATGCATATTACAGGATTGGCCACAAGCAGTCACGACCAATCACGACCCCACATGCATTTTGATGGGCCTTACATCCACTTGTGGATCTGCATACTGTATTTCCTTCGAAAAATCTCTATGCACTACATGCAAGAATTGCTACATTTCCAGCCTAAGAAGCTAGCACGGCCAGTAGGGGTTTAAAATAAGAAACGGTCATAAAGCATATTACCATAATCACTTCTTGGTGGTCTAAATGGATTTTTGCTCTTTTTACTATTCTTCTAAAAATTCTTTCCCAATTAGTGAAATTCAACTTTACATATTTTTCTAATACATGCAGATTACTTCTGCAAATATGACTATTTAGTGCAAAAATTCTTTAAGGCTTTGTGCTCAATCTGGAAGTATATGGAAATTCATTCTAAAAGCTGTTTTACTCGAAAGAAGTAGAGGGAAAAAAATCATCACACCAAGATATTTTCTTGCTTCCTTTCATATCCATTGTACAAAAAGCTAATCAACTTTAGTCCAATGCGGCATAAAAACTGATGACCCTTTAGTCATATAGGAGCTACGGCAGATAGAACCTTTCACATGAACTATTCTCTCCATTTCTATGCCTGCAGAATCTTTATCATCTTATTACCCACTAACAAATGCAATTTAAAAGAAGTAATCAAGTCCACAATAAAGTAATGCAGTTTTTCATTGTAGCTGTTGGATGTTTGATTATATAATAGATTCTGGTGCAGAATCGTAATGGAAAATAGATCATTTGTATTGGGTTGCAATTTTATTGAAATGCACATACTCATTGACTATGTTCACAAACATTTGTCAGTAGACAAACAATAAAGTGCATTCAATATTGTCTAAAATAATTTTAAAAAAAAACATCTTAGCTGAAATGCAATTTGCACTTGGCAAGTAATACAAATCAGTTTGTATTTTCAGTAGACAGATGGTATTTTAGTGAGGACTTTTTAGTGTATGGTCTTTGATATATGAAATATGATATATGATATAAAACTCAATTGATTATGGTCAAATTTAAAATAGTTTGCCGTTTTCTTTTTATCATCCAACTTTACGATCCTTGTCCTAATGTAGAATTTAGATGGCAGATGCTCACATACAGCAGATCTCCAGATGTCTATCCTGTGAGTCACCATTTGTTAGGTAACTTAGGTACTAAATCTTTAGATCTTCTTTATATGTATCAGCCAAGTCTTATACAAGTATGGCCATACTTTATCACTCCCTGCACATTGAAATTGCTGCACTTGTTATTCTGGCCATACAAAATGATGATATCTGTGGATCTCTATCATCTCAGGCAAAGTGATTCTGAGTGAAGTAAATGAAAAATCAATAGAGTCATTTCTTGAAAAGTCAATTTACATCCAGGCAAGTAGAAAAGTAGAATTTTAATTGTATTAATGAGAAATCAATGAGCATTGCTATTTCCCAAATGAGACCTTGTTAGTGGACCTCTGTATGTAATAGATGGGATGCGGACAAGGCACTAAAAGGACACAGTCCTCTAAAGGAATTGGGGCATTTTTCTCATTGATTGTAATGGTTTGTTCTGTAACATTACAATTTTCTTCCCTGCTGCAATTTTCTTCCTTGCCAATGCGTAAATTTTGTGCTGTAAGTAGTTATTGTTCCAAATGAGCATCAGCGCGCCTATTTGTTTTGTAGGCATTACATGAGAAACTTTCAGGTGCATGTCCTTGAATTATAAAAGCCAAATGCGTAAAAAAGGCTGACAGTAAATTTCATAATAGCATTTTACAGTTGCTCGTCACAGACAATTGCGAATGTGATTGGTAATGATTTTTGTAATCCAAACGCTAGACTACCAAAATTGTTGTAGAATAATATGCTGACAGCATGTTCATGAGTATCATTTTCTAATGTTAATAAGACATATGGTAGTAGATATCAAAATTATAATAAAAGAAATGATAAGCTATTTTTTGCTGCAGCTACATTGTAATTTTTGAAAATATGATTATTATTTATCACAGTTAACTTTTATATTGTGCATAACAATGCCACTTTTACCAGAATCAGACATGTAGTATTTGAAGACATTAGGCATAAGATAGTGACAGAACAGAATAGCATGTCTATTTACATACCATGTCTATGCATGCCCATATATACAATGTAGATTAACATGCTGCTCCGTTCATGTGTCTTATGTATAATGATGTCATGAACATTACATGTATGTTTAACTATGTCTATGCAGATTATGGAACAATGCAAGTTCAACTATGATGTAAATCTATCAGAATTTTAAATATTACAATGTAGTTCCGGCAAAAATTAGCATATCATCCCTATAATTGTCATTCAAATATTCAGCACCATTTTTTAGTCATAATAGAAAATGTTACTTCATGAATTTTCTGTAGTGTCTTCTCTCAAAATCAAAAAACAAAAAAAGTGTTATAGTGTCCTATCTAATTGCACATGTAAGACTTTGTTGGAATGTTCATTGGAGAGAAGACTGAAGACCGCATCCATTCCCAGAAGCCCGCTGGGATCACACAGCTGGGACAACCCGGAGCAGATTTTCTGTAGCTACTGTCTGCTCATAGAATCCCCAGTCTTTATTCAGTTATAGACTTTTGTCTATTGGCAAACGCTTCAGTTTTTATGCAGTCAAAGGGAATGTTTGTGTAAGAATATCTGTGTAAAGAGCTGTCAATGGGCTATTTGATTGCATGTGGTCTGTTTACAAATGTATTTCTCAGATGTCCCTGCTGTAGAAAATTGTCATCACACTTTGAGGAATTTCATCCATTTTTGACACCAACAAAATATAACTCACATATATAGATCAACTCACACTCTTCAATTGATGCACTTAGTTAGTGATTTCCCACATGCTTTTTCACCACATGAAACATTAGATGACATTATGATTATTTTTTATGAAGGTTCCACTAACACCTAAAAGTATATCTCAAATTAACAGTATGTATAAATCTCACAAGCTTTCACATGAATCTTAACAACATGTGACAAAATGTTCTTTTTATAGAACCACACTTATCAATGACCTACTGAGCTAGCATCTATTTCATCCAGTTTTATGTGCAACATTCGTATGCTTTCTCTTGCAGTTTTATTTTTGTTATCTCTTGCTTAGGGCACTTTATGTTGTTGTTTCCATTAGGAATGTGGGAAGAAGGATCATTAAGTTATCTTGGGGTTGTGGCTCTGACGTCATTGCAACAGGAAAACAACTCACTATATATGAGGCTTCCTTATTCATTTAACAACTCAATGACATTTATGTGGTTATTGAAGCATTCTTATAATGTTCTTGTGAAGGATAAAAAGATGAATAACATACATTATTGGCTATGAGGCAATGACACAATGCTAAGTGTACCAAGACATAACACGTAGCTTTAGTTTTAGAATATATCATTCTTCGTTATGAAGATGCATACTACAGTTATTTGTTAATGTGTACAAAATACTAGTTTGAAATAATCGAATTGTGTGTTAACTTCTGTTTAAACAGTTGGTTTATAGTCTGAGTTACTTGTTAGACAGGATCAGGATTAGGTGGAGAATGCTACTTGTCAGCAGGACGAGTCACACTCAAAAATCTACTTTTCCTCTAAAGAATCTACTAGTCCTCCTTGTACAAACTCTATATACCTTTATGCAAAGTAAACCCAATTAAGTTTGCTACTAGTTAAAAGGTCAAGTTTCTAAGATTGTTCATTCACGAAGTTTTACTCATGCGGACAAATATCTAATCCTGAGACAGCATACATCAGATAATTGAGTTAAAATGCAAGTTTCCAGTGCTCAGTACTATTTTTTTTGTAATGATGTAGGTATATCCGCAAGGGATTTTTATGAAAGTAAAAGACATATGATACGTATGCTGAAATTAGGTCAGGTAATGGAGTTTAGATGCTGAGAGGTTCTAATGCTGAGTACCAACAATGTTTGTAATATGTAGACTATTCTACAGACAATTGATGTGAAAATAAAACATGTTTTAGTTGTTTTTTTTTCATTTCCAAGAACCCTTCTAGCAAAATAAAATGCATTCACTTTAGCTTGCAGGCATGTGTGCTATGGGGAGGGTGGTAGTGGCTGTGGTGGTGGTTTGGGGTTAATAATAGTATATATTAAACGTCGTAAAGTTATGCAATGGACTCAAACTTAAGATCTTCTACTACACTTCAAATGGAATCTCAGTTTTAAAAAGCTGAGCATGGGCTTGGCTTGTAGACTTTATTCTTAGTTACATGCTCCAACATGATGAGATACATACAGAATGTCAAACTCTCCAATATTCATCGATGCTTTTTATGCAGTTCAAAATAATCAGTTATAGCCCCTACATGTACATTACGGGTGGTACACTGTCGCAGTTTTACTGGCCGTAAACTGGTAAATTATTCCCTTTGTTTCGAAGGCTGAGGCTTTCTCGTAACAGGCCCATTATTCCCGACACTTTCTATTATCAGAATAGCTCATTGCAGCCATATTGTGTAGCATTTGCACCAGATTTATATAACAGCTGAATATGGTAGCTCAAGTTCGTAGGGGAAATAGTTATATTGAATGATCACAAAATTTGACATTTTCTTTATTCTAATTACAGATGTTCTAGACCAAATGTGACATTGATTTCTTTAAGTTAGAGATTAAATGAAACATTTTTGAACGATCAACTGTACTCTAAAATAACTTGAACATGTTTTTCTTTCAATTGTTAAAAACGTACTATATTGTGGCCAAAACACATTGACATTTCTGACTTCTATCAAAAGTTACTGATACATTAAAAAATTACTTAAATGTACACATTTCAATTAGAACGTTATGACATTTCAAAGGGTTGTAAGGTTTTATCTGTAGGCAAGAGAATGAATATATAAATTTGTTTTCCAATTCTACTAGATGACTATTCCTTTGAGCAAGTTTTCATCTAGCTTTGTTCAGGTGACCTGCACCAAACAAACTTGTTTGTCGGGTTGTGTTACTGTGTGTTACGCCTAAATCTGCCGATGATCACAGAGTGCTAAACTCTCCTTGTCTATTGTGGTGATTCTGCTGAAAACAGCAGACAATGACACACGTTTGTGGCCTGAGCAATGAAGCGTGCCACGTGACAGAGGCACTCAAGGGTGGTGTGTTCCTGCCAAATAATGGACGTACCTTCTCACCCAGCGTAATAGGGGACTGATGCACTGCACCTTTTGTCATGGATCAGGTGTCAGGTGTAGTAGATAGGTGCAGAATAAGGGTAGATCATAGTCTGTAGTTATGTTGTTGTTTTTTATTGTTGAGAATACAGTAGAAATGTGTCCAATATGTAATTGTCAGCTCCAGCTCTTGAGTAGCAAAGTTTTGGTTTGGAAGAACAGCCAAGTATTTATTGTGCCTGAATTCCACATTGTATTTCTTGTACTTGCTCTGAGATTCTCTGATTGATAGTAATTCAGTAACTGTTAGAAGTATTTCTTGTACTTGCTCTTAGATTCTCTGACTAATAATAATTAAGTAACTGTTAGGAGTGTTAGAGCATTATAAAAGTAAAAAGAACACTTCTTAAGTAGGTTCAAAAATATATTTTGGTGTATGCTTGTAAAATGTCACCAAAATATGACACATCAGGAGACAATATTTACCTCAATGAATTTTAATGTAATTTCATCTCTACATAATATTATGGCTTATAAGCTGTATTTCATGTATCACAGGATGTCTCTCATGATAAGGTGTTTGCCATAATGTCCAATAAACACTTCAAAGTCCCACGACTTGCTAGTGGTACCTGGATACTATCTCTGTCATATTTAGCCTTGTTCATCATTGGGCAATTTACAGTCGTCATTGCTCTAGGATCTGGCATTATCGAGCAAGGACACGGAATGTTTGGTAAATACAGCGCTATCACAGCTAATATATATCCCATTTATGACTGGAAGACTCCATTTATTTGGTCATATGAGATCATTTATCATGTATTTTGTGACTATCCTACAACTGATTATTTTTATACATCAATATCAATCTCATTACTTTCAAAACGATATACTTTTTTGACTTTGAAAAACATATAATAAGAATCAGTCAATGTCATTGAACATTTGGTTTTTGTTTCTCAATATCCTGTAGAAGTGACACATGCACTATCTACTGAATGCTCAAGTCATGCATTAAAGAAGTAGCCGAAGGCCTTGTGCTGACTGATTCTAGCCAAGGTCTACTGGTTTTAAAATGCTCACAGCTTGACAGGCCGGTTACTTTTTTAGAACTGCATGTTCACATAACTAATAACTATAGGCTGGCCACTTTTTGACAGGGCTAGACCAATGTTTATAGCTGTCGGGTTTTATTGGTTCGTGAGCAAATTTGCATAAGTTTCATAGCCTGAGCTTTGTGCAAGTGCAAAGTGGTCAAAGCTGCACAATATATACATGTACATACACACAGCTAATACGAACTCCATTCCATAATAATAATGATAACCTAATGATATATTTAACTGTGTTTAGGACTAATGAGAACAGTGCGCACAGCATTACTCTAATTAAAACATGGCCACCGTATGAGAAGATTGCATGTGGCGTTGAAAATAAGCCTCTTGGCACCGCACAATAGTCACTTCAATGCTGTTGTTGCTGGTCGTGGCATGGCGTGATTAGTGTCATTATATTTAATACCAGCTTCAACAAAACCGTAATCAGCATCATAGCACCAATTGTCTTGCACTTCTCAGAACTGAGCGTCTTCGTGATGATTAGATATTCTTGAGGCCAATCTCCAGCTATGTGGTAAATGGCCCTGCATGGGTCTGTCAACTGTTCAAGGGAAAAGTGATGAAGATGTTTGTGAAAGGCACTGTTAGTTTATATTACGGGTCTTGTTTTAAATGAAGACAGTCCATTATGTCGAACGTCACAACTAAGTGATCGGTGTGGCGATGTGTCACATAAGTTTTGAATGCGTCATTTTTTCATATGTATGTCAGGTGACATTCTCATTGTTTACTCATTGGGTGTCCTGACTCTATGATTGCAATAAGTGCCTTCATGAAGTGCCTCTTCGTGTTATTCCATATTTAGTCACATTGGAGCCACACCCATTGGCGTATCTTTAGTAGTTAGTTTCAAATTCTACTATTTATTTTATGTACAGATAGGCACGTAGGAAGCAAAATGAGATTGGTAAGGCCATTTGAAAATTGTAATCTAACATATAAAAAACTAGTAAAGCGAGTGCCAAATTCAGTTTGGGGGTATGTTGTCCAAGAAGTTTTTCTTATGAATGAGATAACATGATTTTCTTATGAATGAAATAACATGATCAATTGTGGACATCATGTAAATTATCTCTCAATATTTTTTTCTTCTGAATTCCTTTCTGACTTGCTGGCTTGCAGGTCACAATTTGAGAACTTATTGAGGGACATCTTACTCTTGCCATATTTCCATATTATAGGGTTTATTTTTTTCAAACATGACTTGAAAGGGCGATGGAATGTGGAATGGATGTCTATAAGGGAGGCGTTCATTATCTCAAACCTACATGCCAGTTAAAAATTCATAATCATCGTACAATCCCCCATAATTTGACATATTATGAATTAAATATATTAGAGATGTACAGGAAGAGATATACATGTGTAAGATTATAATCTGTGCAAAGCTTGAAAACATACTAGAAAATTTTCTGTTAACGATTTTTATTCTGCAAGAAGCCTACAATGCAATATCTTTTGATGATTAAAACTTGCACCCACATAAGGATTCCAACCCTCACCCACATCTGTAGAAAAAGTGATAATTTAGCCCGCAGACCACATATTTGCGGGTGCTGATGCGGGACACAAGGGCTGCGGGGACCCGTGCAGGCATATGGTCTGTATGTAGTAGGTCATATATAGATAAGATTCTGTTCAATACTTCATATTACTTCATATTACATTCTGTATTGGTGCAACACAAAGCATACAATATGGCATATAATATAAGCATGCGTATCTGATGATATCAAAAACGCATAGTTATACCATAAATAATGTATCAAAGCTTTCAAGATGACAACTATTATGTCACATCTTTATTATCTACATCTAAATCATAACTGATCTCTTCCACACAATCAAAATAATTGACATTTCTTAATTCAACTCATTTGATATTCCTGTCTGACTCTACAATGTACAATTTTATTATGCATGGTTTGAAATAGACAAATGCTGTATCTTAATGATTCATTATGTAACCGATGCAATCAACACATTAGTACTGACAGTAATCATGGTAATGGAATGTGTATAAAAAGGATGTCTTAATGTGCACAATAAGAGCCAAAAAAGATAGATGAACTCTATTGATAAAGGATGTACACACATTTAGGTATTAATTATTTACAATCCTGAAGGCCTAAAATTGTCAGGTGTTGATAACGTCTGTTGTCGGTTCATGGGAATCTCTTTCACACGGTACATACAAGAGGATCGCCTTATCAAGACGATCTAGGGGCTAGAGTCCACAGAGAAGTGGTCTCTTAGAATTCTTTCCTCACAGATTTTTGGTAAGGCCATGGCCTTATGGCCTTAGCCCTTCCTTCGGGCCTGACAGATTGAAGTGAAATCCATTAGTATTCCCCATTTTTAAAGCTTGTAACAACTCTAGAATGGAATAGGCATATTCAATTACTTCACCAGTGATGTATCTTTGTTTATAGAGCTTGACATACTTCTCAATCTTATCCCTAATCATGATGGGGAAAAGGTTGGTATAGTATATCTCACAAAATGATGAAAAAGCATCATTTGCCACATAGAAATTCACCTAAAAAGTGAGGTTGGTGGGCGATCACGCGGTATTAAGCCTGCCTTTCAAGTTAACAAGGCAGACACGTTCAAATAGTAGGTAGGAGCAACATGAGCTGTAGAAGGCCTTATCGACAGCATCTATCAGTTGACCGATAAACCATGAGTTTTGGGCAGAAGCATTAATTGCTGAGGCGTTTTCCATTCAATGTAATTGAAACGATTTGTCTGTGTCTGCTGAACACTTAAAAGGTTCCTGGTATCTTGGCACCAAAATCCATCACCGTGAAATATGGCCGTATATTCTGTTGATCAGCTACGAATGAGACCAATTTGAAATTTTATGAACGTGAAATAGTCAATAGTCAGGTTTTTTGTGGCTGTCTTTCCAACCCTGGTTCAATGTATGTGATGATTTTTTTTTTAAATACATGTATGTATAATTTCATATATTAGTGTACCACTAATTTTGAGATATTTTTTTCCAAAAAATTCATAGGGATTCTTACAATCGCTTAAATTTCATATGTACATGGGATATATTTCACATATTAACATTGCCCTAAAGAACATTCATATAGCCTTATGAATTTAACAAATGATTATGCAAATTTACAAAGGCCTCATATTATCGTATTCAAAGCATATTATCGCAACTGTTGTTTTGATGCTTAAGTTAGTTAGTCTTTGACTACGACTGGACAAAAGGCTACTGTGACATAAGCATACCAAATGAGAACCCATACTGTCTAGCCTGATGAGATCGTGCCCTACTGATTAGTACTGTCACCAATTTGGGTAGCAAGTCACTAGGTCAGACTACATGAGAGCATGACAGGTGATGCTCTCTAAGACAATAATGATCCAACCATGAACTATGACTACAGCTCACAGCATAGAATACGGTACCTGCTAAGACAAGGGACATTTCAAGTATGCGTAGAAATTGCAAACTATATTGAAGATAGAATATTAAAACCTTGGGTTAATTATGATGTTTTTTTTAGTTCTAACAACTAACAAAAATGCGACCACATGCTGCATACCATATATCACAAATCTTATAATTATGATGTTGATTGGTAATTTTCATGCACATTCAATCTGTCCTTCAGTAGTAGAGTTTCTATCCAGGGACTTGGAGTGGCCTTATATGGAGACTTTTGGTCAGCAATGTTATATGTTTATGAACACATGTGTGTGCCCGAGGTGCTTAAAAATGCATTTTTATACAGGGTTCTTAATTAAGATGAATGATATTGGACACATATGCATATGACATAATGACAAACGTTTTAAAAAGTCTCTAATTGTCTGCATGAATCCACGTTAGATGACGCTCTCGTCCATTTTCAAATTGTGCCTGTCTTTGTGCCCTCCATTTTTAGGAAATCTATATCTATCAGAGTATTAAACAACGACTTTCTTGAATATTTTAATTAAACATGCTGCTTTCGAGAGTTTTTTTTTCAAATAAAACATCAATATTGCAGACTTCTTCAGCTAAGTTCAAGTTGGCATCAGTGCAAACTTCACATGTACACGACGACGGATGGAAAGCGTCTGTAAATGTAATTTGCACTGAATTGAACATTTCAAGAATTCTTAATCCACCCTTTCAAAAAGGCCAATGGCCCACTCGAAGGAAGAATTCCCAGTTGCATGCTCCGCATTCAATTTAAGCTGGCGTCGTATGACAATATCACTTGTTGTTCTCACTGTAACTGTCAGCCGCAGATCTGCTGCTGATTGATGAGCAGTTGATATCCGCCAAATTGAAATCAACGTCATTGATTCTAGATGTGTACTAATAACGCAAACGTTACCCAATCACCCCCAAAGGAGTGTACAGATCGATCAGCTTGCTCTTGTGTGATTAAACGTACATGGCAGCGCACGATATTGATAAAGCAAGATATTTCTAAGTGGTTCAAATGATGAATGGTGGAGATTATTTCCTATGATCGGTTTGTCCCTTGGGAGTTGCAAACTTAGAAAACAACCATATCTATAATAAGTAATGTTGTATTTTTGCAATGCAGAATAATTTTTCCTTGCTTAGAATCAATATTTTTGGCTGACCGGTTTAGTAGCATTGCATTGGATAACTACAATAGGGCTATTTCCCCATATATTCGCGATAGAGAGTGCGATTCTTCTGACCACAGAAGAAGTAGACCTTTACAGTGTGTTGCTATTTCAGCTGCACCATTCATCAGCGGTCTGTTTCCCCCAACCTTTAACGACTGAGGCTCCCCAGTCTCCTAGACAGTGTTATTTGTGCGCCCAAATTTAGCCATTCTACAAGAAAGTTTGTCTTCATTTACAGCATAGACAACCAAAGTTCAACCCATACTTCAGATTAATGAATTGTTTGAAAGGAAATCGCGATCCTAATTACAATAGTTGAAAGACGAGGAAGATTTTGTCAGTGTTTTGAGGTAATATTGACATATTCGTTATTCATTGTTCTTAATGAGCATAATTGTTAAAACAAAGGGTATTTAGTTAGTTAATCCTGGTGTTTTGTATGGACAGATATTGGTTTTGTTTGTCTTTAATAAGTAATTCAATAAATGGCCCATTAAATTAATTTTGGTTATGACACTAAAAAACTGGCATTGTTTCTCCCTAGATATTTTACATAAGATTAAACTTAACTAAATCTAAACCAATCAAATGAACAGATTTTTTAAGAATTTTTAGTTGTTCTTTTAAATATATGAAACCTATGCGCTAAGTACTCATTTATCTCACTGTAGTTGAATGTGAATTTGTGGCGCAATACGACAGATTTTGCCAGAAACAGCAAAATCCTTTTAAGTTCAAATTGAAGGTGGAAATGGTTGCAATAGTCAAGAAATCCATTACCAGGTTGTTTTTTCTTGACACTGCACAATATAGTGACAACGCGCCGAATTTTAAGGCATCATTTACCACGTTTTAGATGACATTTTACACAAGAAAACATTTCAATGTAAATTGTGTCTTGTCTTTGATGGTACATTTTTTCGTAAAGGAAAGAACACAAATGTGTGTGGTTGCCAATTGTTTACAGCACCACTTTGCATAAGAATAGTTGAGTAAGATGTTAGGTAGAAAATTATATACAAAAATATGATCCAATCTCACTATACTTTTTTTAGAAGTAAATGAGCTGGCGTAGATTACAAAGAACATTGAAAATGGAAAAAGATATTGGGAACCAAATGCAATAATAGAAACATAACAATAGCAATGCAATATACATGTTTGTTAGTTTATGAGCCACTTTTATCTCAAGTGCATGTTTCTCGTTCAATAGACACTGAAATATGAAAATTTGAGTTTCTTCTTGAAGCTTGTCATTGAATGAAATGTAGCTTGAAATTTACATCTTCTAACCTCCGTGATGAAACAACCACAAAGTGGCCAAAATAGATGGTAGTTTTAGAAAAATTGCCTTCTTTCTTATAATCATTTCTTTAAAGGATAATTTTGTATTTGAGTTTCAAAGAAATAATGTATTAAAAAAATGAAACGCTGTTTGATATTAATGCTATATAAATGCTCATGAAGTATAAATATAGCTGTGTATTAAAATTTTGATGATCACTAATTTCAGGGGTTTGAACCTTTGAAATCTCTATCAGCTGATGTTAATTGCATGAATAGACTTAAAATATTTATATTTAGCAAATATTATATATACATTATATGAATACATTTGTTTTGTTATTAAAAATAGATGAAGTTAAAATTACTATTGTCAGGGGGGAACCCATTTCTATCATATTTCGCTTTATTAATGTTAAATCTGCTATAATTAGAATCTGTCTACAGTGCTCTACATTCCTCCTACTATATTATTATCATTATTATTGTACACCCAATGTCATGCATTCCAAATTGTATTCAGTAATTATACACATTGCATGGACGGCAATGTTACATAGGCATCCAACTTAGGAGCATGACATTTTAAGATTATTCGAGGTAACATATATCTAATGCTTCATAGATTATGTGCTAGGGAAAGTAATGAGAAATTTTCTTTTCACGTGAAATAATACCATTACCACTCAGCAACGAAAGACAAATTCAAACAGCAGTGTTTTAAGTCCCCATTTTAGCTTTAGAATATGTTGGACGGGCTTAAGGCTGCTAGTAATTTTTCTTTCCACATTAATGTCTCTATCATTTGCCATATCACCGCAGTAACTTTTATCAATGTCCGAAAAACATGATACAGTAGAACTTCTCTCTTAAAAAATATCTGTTGGCTGGGCTCAAATTGTCTCAATTTAGAGGTGGATACTGTGGAGGAATTAAGATGGTCTTGTCATAAAGGCTCGGGACCCTGAGAAAGGTCATATTATAAAGGTGGTCTTGATTGAAGGTTCTACTGTACCGCTCCAGCATATCACCCCTGAGTAACTGTAACACATTCATCAATGTCCGAACAACATGATAACCTCATATACCTGTGGTGAATCGGGTAGCACCGGCCCTTATCAATTGACCATATCATGATGAGTGGTGCTGGCCACTGGAGAAGTAGTTAGAATGGCACTGTGCTGTAATGAGAGTGGAGTGCAGACATCGTAGGATGCATGGTGTAAAGCCCTTGTTGGCACCCTATGTTGAGTCCAAACACTTCAACGTCTGTGGCCAGATGGGAAGGGAGGAGTGTGGGTGGACAGACTTATGTGTGCAATGGAATTTTGGAGTTAGTTTGGTATTTATAGAGCATGGGTGATTCAGTTCTCTAGCTGTATTGAATGTTATTCATTTGTGGAATTGTAGTGCATGTTCATTTGACATTTAATATATTGCAGTATTAAAAGTGGTGGAGTGCACAGTTGGAGCTATTTATTCCAAACTGCGATAAATTGAATGTACCGGTAGGACAACTCAAGCAAATATCCATTTCCCTGTATGTTTCTCTATTTCCTAAATGCCTCCCTTAACTGGAAATTCAGAGGGCGTACAATTTTAATTTTCATTCCTTTCAATTCAATTTAAGCAGACCAAGCTGTAATTACATTTTTTTTTAACTAACTGTACTTAATTTCACCACAAAAATTAATACATTGTATATGTTTTAAAAGCTGATTTTTGACTATTGAAACTAAACTATTTAATTCAATTGTACAAAAGCTGAATCTCTAGTTGTGTGTTTTTGAACGCATCTGATTTGATAATTTACGATGAATTGTAAGAGGCAATAATACACAAAACAAATGGATATGGCCAGAGAATGTCACCAAAATCTGCGTTTATGTGTTCCATGGACCCATGATACTGAATACAAATAAGGGATTTTACATGCCATTAACAGAAAGGTTTAGAATGGGTTGGTTTTTCTGGATGGCTTAGCACAAAACAACCAGTTCTCCATTCTGCCAAGAGGAGGTGTAAAATGCCGTCTTTACATTTATATTGCTCCTCTCAATAGAGGATTCAAAATGTATTCTCATTTGCCAATCAGTTGGGATGAATCCATATTTTTGTTTTGTTCACTGAGAATTTTATCTGAAACTGATTAGACGAGGCTTGGGTTTGGTGGTTATAACTAAGTTCTGAAAAAAAGTCTGAATCAGTACCATCTAGTTACAAAGAATAGAAATATTTAAATTACAGT
The DNA here is from genome assembly GCA_019095985.1 of Streblospio benedicti. NCBI lineage: Eukaryota > Metazoa > Annelida > Polychaeta > Spionida > Spionidae > Streblospio > Streblospio benedicti. Next base: position 56,850,142 of record CM032666.1, on the reverse strand, counting down.
AGAGTGTTATTATCCCGAATCCATATGAATAATGCGTGGTTGAAGAAAAATGAAGCTAAACTCAAGATAATAGAAAATATGAGATTAGGAATATTGAAAAAAGAAGTTCTATTAGATTGATTATTCCAGCTAGGGCCATGCTGCTTATCAATCCATAAATATTGTCAAGTCTGTAAAATCAGAAATTCAGATAATCCACAAAATAGTGAGGAAAAAAGAATGGCAAACATAATAATTTTGGTATTATATATTGTGATCATATGGCGTGAATCAAGATTTGCGCTGCTGCAATCTGTATTGTTGTTTTCGCCCAGCTGGCAGTCAAGGCCACAGCCTGCTACACAAACCAACTCATTTTCCACGATGGAATATATGAAATCAGGCAAAGAATCAGACACTGCACATGTCCACCAGATGTAAACAAAAAAATGACTACAATGTGGGTTTTTTCCTCTTAACTCTGTATTTATATGACGTCAGTTGGGTGGAAACTGAGTGTGTTGATGCTTTTTTATGTATAAGCCATCTGTGTTATTTTTACTTGAAAAGGTCTGTGATTTCTAAGAATCCATACATAGAAGGGAAGAGAGTCAAGCAAAATTTTCAAAGTTTGTTGATCATGTCTGTACCATCAGAGATATCAAAAGTGCAGGTCAGAGGACCCCTGGTGTGAATGAGAAAGGGATTCATACATTCAGAGGAAAGAAAATTGTAAAGCCTTGAGAGTGACAACTGTCTTACAATACTTGTACTATGCTATTCGATGCAGTAGGAAACAATACACTACATATATGCTATTTAGACCATTTCTGGTACTGTTAGCTGGTAGACTGGTCTTGTGTATGAAATGAGTGATTGCTGAGATGAACTCTTGCCATCTGTCACAACTTTCTTCTCTCTTATTCTAGAACTAATCCCAAATCAGATAAACATATCTCCTGTATAAATGCGCCCCATATTCCATAATCCAACAGCTCATTCATTTATTATCCTGTGCAATTCCAGCTGTTTTTTAAATATGGGGGTGTCAAAATGGGCCAATAGTCAATGAGAATCTTACATGTGATGAGAGGCAATGCCATTTGGAAATTATATTTGGGGGGTGAAAGGTTTGGAGCAGGGATGCACCGTGCAGAGATCTACCTGTCAATATGTCAAGCGACTTCACAGTTACTATACATTTAGAAAGATATTCAAATGATATGTGTAGTTAGCTGTTTTGCCATGAAATTACAAAATATCCAAATTGAATAAGACCCTCTATGCTGCAATGAATTTATTTTGTTGTAAATTCTTGTGCTTTCATCATTTGACAAACATAAAGACTGCAAGAAATAACTGGACATCGCTTCAGTTCACTTTATTAGTCTTTGTTCAATTTGAGGAAATTACCCCATATTATGCCAATATTTTCTGGTTATTTAATAACAAAAGCACGAGACCTCTTCTGTTTTTTAAACGCTAAAGATGGAACAAAGAGATTGTGACCCATTTCCATTTCTCCATAGCCACCACTAAAGTGTTTCAGTGATCATTTTTGCTGCGGCAGTGATTTCATAAACACCTATTGTGATGAGTGGAAATGCCGTAAAGTGATGTCATTTTCGCAACTGAGCACTGAGCTTCTAGTGACTAAACACGCCGCAATTTCTATACACAGCCTTTTCCTGTGCCACAGAATGTACTAATAAGAAAGAAGCTGAGTGTTGTTGTTTTTTTGTGAAAGTAACAAACCCGATAGAAACTTCGATGTCTTGAACTTGAATAAAGCACTTCCTGTTATGATATTCAGTGAAATGAGAAGTTTATCATTTCTGTACATGTATTTGCATCATGATTATCTCATTTTTTGTTATGCTGTCATGATTCATAAATTCATATTTTTCGGATAGACTTTTGTTATATTTGGTCCAAATTTTGTGGATAGTGTTATTTTCTGTAGTAGAACATCTCTATTATGAGCACCTTTAGACCAGGGTGGTCTCAATACAGAGGTTATTTCTGGTAGCTTAATATGAAGATATGGGACTATGAAAAAGGGTCTTATTACAGAGGTGGTCTCAATAGGGAGGTGGTCTTCATTGAAGGTTCTACTGTATTTGGAATCATAATTATGTTACCCCAACAAAAATTGTTTTGCATTACAATAGTTCTGTAGAAACTATTCCTTTCAAAGTCCAGTAACTTTGAAACAATGCCAATGTTTAATTAATGTAAAATACCAAAATGATTTCTATGATATACTTAAAAACATGAAGTTAGAACACATAAGTTTCATAATAGTTTTTTTAAAACAACTGTTTTTTTTCTGACAAACATCTCTGTTACGTACATACATTAAATTGCTGATTAATAGTTCTAGGTGATGTAAATATCCGTGTATGCGTGGGTGGGAGATTTATTTTAGTGAAATTTGAAAAAAGTTCACAATGCATCACTTTATTCTAACAGACATCAGCAATTATTTGATACTGTATTTTTTGAGAGCAACTAAAAAGCTGAGAGAGGGCGTTAGTTTTATTTTTAGCTGTATTAAATGACAACTTGATTGATTATGCTAAACTAAAGGATCGCTTGATTAAACTAGATACATTGTAATATTGAACTAAAGTTTACGCTATATTCAAGAATCAAACACTTCTAATTTGATTCACCTACTGACTTACAAAAAATATTTGTGTAACATCATTGAAGCCAGTTCTTAATCTAGTAAATGTGAACTATTCATTCCGTATCCATACATTTCACAACAGTGCAATACAAGAATCAAGTCTGTATCTCATCATCAACCTTACGTTTCTTCCACCAGGCAATAAATTGCTGTGCAAGGCCCAACATTTTCATCTCCGGCATGAGACACCAAGGAAGCTCAAGATCTTCTAGTGCCTTATCGGTCTTCACAGTCATGTGTCTCCGGATGGTGGCGATACACAGATCTTGCAATGAAAGTTCTGGCCTGAAGCCTTCGACCATTGTGGGATCAGCTCCATGATCGAGCAGAATGGGCACCAATCCAAACAATTCTTTAATCATTGCAAGGTGGAGAGGTGTTTCACCATTTATATCCAGTTTGTTGATGTTCTCTTTTGATATCATTTGAATGACAATGTCTGCAGGTGCATCAAATACAATAGCTTTTTGTAATGGCGTATACCAAACATCATCAACCATGTTAACATCCGCCCCATGATTCAAAAGAACCAGGACCAACTCCCAACTTTCTTTATACATTACAATGTGGAGTGGTGTTTCATCATTTCTATCCTGTTTATTTACGTTCTCTTTTGATATAAGTTGAGTGACAATGTCTGCTGGGGCATCTTTTTCTATAGCGACATGTAATGGGGTCTTACTGTCATCATCAACTATGTTGACATCTGCCCCTTTGCCCAATAGAAGTTGAACCAATTCCCACCTGTTTTCATGCATTGCAATGTGGAGAGGTGTTTGACCACTTGCAGTCTGTGTGTTGACATTCTCGCTCGATGTAAGTTGATTGACTATGTCTGCTGGAGCATCACTGTAATCGATAGCTATATGTAATGGAGTCCAACTATGATTATCAACCATGTTGATGTCAGCCCCTTGGTTAATTAGAATTGGCACCAATTTAAACCCTATTTTAAGCATTGCAATGTGGAGAGGTGTTTCACCATTTCTATTCTGTTTATTGACGTTCTCTCCTGATATAAGTTCAGTGATCAAGTCTGCTGGTGCACGAAATACAATAGCTCTATGTAATGGGGTATACCCATCATCATCAACCATGTTAACATCCGCCCCATGATCCAAAAGTACCAAGACCAAGTCCCAACTTTTTTGATACATTACAATGTGGAGAGGAGTTTCATCCATTCTATTCTGTTTATTTATGTTTTCTTTTGATATAAGTTGAGTGACAATGTCTGCTGGGGGGTCTTTATCTATAGCTGCATGTAATGGAGTCTGACTCTCATCATCAACTATGTTGACATCTGCCCCTTTGCCCAATAGAAGTTGAACCAATTCCCACCTGTTTTCATACATTGCGATGTGGAGAGGCGTTGTACAATATTTAGTCTGTTTATTGACATTCCCACTAGATATAAGTTGTGGGGCATCTTTTTCTATAGCGACATGTAATGGGGTCTTACTGTCATCATCTATTTACATTGACATTCCCAACCACCCCAGATTTCATAAGTTGATTGACAATGTCTGCTTTATGACATTCCCACTAGATATAAGCATTGATGTAATATAGGGGGGGTAAACATCTCATCATCAACCATGTTGACATCCGCCCCGTAGCTCAGTAGAAGTGAAACCAATTCCCAACTTTCTTCACATATTGCAAGATTGAGAGGTGTACAATAAAGTTCATCCTCATTGTTGATGTTTTCTCTTGACACAAGCTGAATGACTATTTCTAATGGAGCACGATATTCTATAGCTAAATGTAATGGGGTCATCCTCTTATCATCAACCACATTGACATCAGCACCTTGCTGCAGCTGAAGCAATACCTGGTCCCATTGTCTATCTTCCACTGCTTGGTGAAGCTCCGTGATTCGTTTCTCTGCCATGTTGATGGTTTTGTCAACATCTACTTCATGTCTATCTACAAGGCAATAATAAGTGGATAGAATTCGGAAATGGGAGAGGGGGGAGTATTTTGTTAATATCAATATAAATTTCTCAATATGGCAATGCCCATGTAAATAATTTACAACACTGAATTTTGAATTTAACAAACAATGTGTGTCATTTGAGAAATATTCTGAAGTGCCTGGCTTCACAATCAGTTTATAATTGACTCGGCACTTGAATTCTTGATGGGTATGTTATAATGACTATGATAATCATTCGTTTCACAAATATCTCACTTTGTTGTCTCCCCACCGTAAGGCATAACAAAGTGTTATTTTTTTTGTTTTTTATTTTATTTATTGTCTACATTGACGCAATCTTCTAAGTCAATTATTCTTATCCAATTGGTGATCTAAAAAATTAAAAATAAACAATTTCCCTTAATGACTAATGCTACTTATAATATACTTAACCAAGGATCTTTTATAAATACATGGCATGAAACCTTTACATTTACATTCAATACACAATTTGAAATACACTAATTTGAATACAACACCAAGAATGAAAGCACATGGTATGAAACATATTTTGATGTACACTTAAACCAGCTATTAACACATAAATGTAATATACACAAGAACTCTCATTAATAATAATAATAAGTTTTACAACTAAATATCAAAACACTTACAAATACTGTGGAATCCTAGGCAGAAAGACAATATTTATTCCTTTATTTGCTTTGATTCTATTCCTTTATCCTGGTTCTACTTCATGACAAGCTACATTTGAAATGTCTGGGCTCCAACTGACCACGCCGACCACTGGTCACATGACTATAACCTCTGTGATTTTGAAATGAGGTCACAGAGTTTTCTACATACTAAATATACAGGCAGTCTTTGTCTCTTATTACATAAGTATTCTACATACTAATAATGCATTTCAAACAAAGAAACAATAACGCCCTCTACAGATGACTAACTTAAATTAACACAATGTTCTCATTCAACTACAAATCTAACACACTTCTTGGGAGATTTTAACAACATCATCATTTTAGACTGTGACATCACATATTAATGCGCGGTTTGGGGAATTTTGCACTACAATATTGAGGAAGGCAGGTTTTGAGAAGGCGGTGGAGTGGTCAACTTCTGGCTGTGTATGATAACTAAAAGCTTTGCAACGTGTATGTAGCCCGCTAAATAAACTTGATTGAAGATGTATGTCACAATTGCTTTACTCAATTGTTTATGCTGTGGGCATTAGTGCATCCACAGATATTACGCCCCTATTGTATAATTTTTATTATGCACTATGCAACCCGTATGATTAAGATTGCTATTTTTCAGGAGACACCCTTAAATTTATATAAATTATAAGGCAAGACACACCACCAAACACTAACCCCCTAAAAAGTGTTTATTATGTTCATAAAATAGAGTATTTGTTCACGTTTTTTCTTTTATTGTGCAAGTTTTGCCATTATGATCAACAGTTTCATTTATATATCCAATACATATATATATTATATACGATACACATATTTAGGTGAATTACTTATGTAAAAAAATGATAAGTATTACCTTTTATCTTGATTTAGTCTATGTCCTTGGAAGAGTATTTTCTTCTCATTCTTATACCTGATAAGTGTATTGTGAAATTCTGCACATTCCAAGCATGCACTAAGAGCTGCTTTGCTACCAAGACAGTACAATATGTACTTATGAGAACCAGTAATCACATTTGTCTGACCTTTGACCTAAGGTAGAGGGTGAATCTCAGTCATGGTCACAAGAGGTCATAAGTGGATAGGTCTCTGAAAGAAGCTTCACATTTAAACTGTAGCATGACAAAGCATGTTGGGTATTTCCTTAATGAAACATTGATGAGTTGAACATGATAGATTTTCATATGAAATGTAAGAAACCTGGTGTGCTTGCTGTAAAATGATGTCCCTGTATCAGTTGGGTGACTATATCTACTGGAGCACCATGTTCTATAGCTAAATGTAATGGGGTACTCGTCTCATCATCAACCACATTGACATCAGCACCTTGCTGCAGCTGAAGTAGCACCTAGTCCCATTGTCTATGTTTCACTGCTTGGTGATTTGTTTCTCCTAGATGTTGATAGTTTTGTTAACATCTACTTCAACTTCCTACCTACAAGTCTATAAGTGGATAGAAGTCTTAGAAGTTGAAAATCGGAGCCCAGGGAATAATTTTTCATATGAGTAATATTCTTTTAAGTGTATGGTTAAGTTAAGTTAAAGTTAGTTCCTCACTCACATTTCAGCCATGCGTTAAAGAGCTGCTTTTCTACTAAGTCAGTACATGTGTACTTAATTAAATGAGAACCAGTAATTGCATTTTCCTGAACTTTGACCTAAGGTATGGGGTGAATTTCTGTCATGGCCATCTGAGGTCTCATCGGAGCTTGGTCACATTGGGCAAGGGTAGATAAATTCCAGAAATTTCACCTGCCATTCAAAGCCTTAGAATCTCTTCAAATGTTACCTGCCTTTTTAAAATTTTACCTGCCTTGTCAGTTCTTATGCAGTGGAAGTCTCAATTAATTTGAAAATATCCCTATGATTTGGGGAATTTGTACTAAATTTCATCTGCCCAGTTACACTTTTGCCTGCCCCGTAGTGGCGGGCAGTCTACCCTATGTCAGTCACAACAACTAACTAGATCAAAAGTGCTCCAAGAGCACAGCATTGCTAGAACAACGTTGATTTATGGACAATAAAGATGTTTACTAGAATGTTATGGAAACCTTCATTAAAAGTACATAATTATAATGTACATGTATGTAATCAGCCAGAAATAATCTGTGTGCTTGTACTGTGGGTTCCTGACTAATAATAATTATACTGGCTCTGTTATGCTACATATATATCTTGAAGCAGCTCAAGGCAAACAGCACCAAGTAGACTTTTGCTGCTGATGTAATATTGATTTGTCATCATGCATTCAATGCTAGTAAGATGTTGAAAATGGACCATAAATGTAGAAAGCACAATTTAATTAGCAAAGTGCCCATAGTCGAATCACTTCAGTGTCACATCATAACCCATAGTTTTTTTTGAACGAAATCGGTTCATCAGTAAATGCCTTAGCTTTTCCAGGGACATACAGTTAGTTAGCTAGTTAATTAGCTAGCTAGTTAGCTAGCTAGTTAGTTAGAAACAAAACAAAACAAACACAAGGCTTTGCTTTAGCAGCTGAAGCAACACAACAAACTTGATCACTATTGTTACATTAGTCAAAGTATTGTCCTGATGTCATAGTGATAAGTTTATAATATTAATGCTAGTTGCATGTACATGTATAGTTTAAATCATGTAGACTTATAATGTAGACTTAGAGGCCTCAATGATAATTGCTCTGATTGGAATTCCCCACCACTTTCAGTGCTGCCACCTAAATACAGGAGTCTATGTTGCTGTTGCACCTTGAAATTATGGCTGACATAACGTAGTATTATAAAGAGCTACAATGTACCACCTAAATGCAGGCGTAAATGATGGTGTTTGGTCCTGAGGAATCCCCATCAACAGCAGTACACTTTTTACATAAGGGTTGGTCGACTTAGATTATATAGACTTAAATACCAAATACCTATGGTCAAATTTTTCTGAAACATAGTGAAGGGCCCCACCAATGTAGTCAGGTTTACATGTATGGTTTTATGATAGAGAATAGATAGCGAGGGATCAATACATGAGAAATAGAATTTTATGACCATCTACTGTATAGTGTTCTCTTCATGCATTATGAGCATAACAATATTGAGGAAAAAAAAGCAAGATTTCTAGAATGATTAAAATGGTTTGCGTGCATCAGTCAATGCTATCCAAAGATTTTTCTATGAAAACAAACATGTATTGTACAAGCCAAAGAAATTGTGTATAATGAACAGTCAATCAAACATTCATCACAGAGTGGTGAACGTTGTGCAGATAAACCCAAACAAACGACACCTATGAACCCAGATGATCTGGTATACTACTAAACCAGGCCAGTAGCAGCTCCTCCCTCCTTCACTATATATAGCGGAGAAAAATCATTAGCAATATCCTTCCACTTTTGACGTACACAAATATGATTGATGCCCATTGTGTGCCTCTCCCAGTCCTCTCTAAGGCGGGCTGAATGGAGGCATAACGGATGTTCATCAGATCTCAGCTCAAATGGCGATGGATGGCTTTCAGCGAGGCTGCTTGATATAGCATTGTTATTGCCTTTATACATTTCAATGTAGCTGCTTTATGGACTTTGAAACATAACCTCCTTTATCGGGGAGCTTGGGTCTAAGGGCTATGATTTGAATTTGCTTACCATTATTTGGCCATCATTCTTGAAAAGCATATTCTGGGTGCTTCTAAGATGGCATTTGCCAGTCTCTGGGGCCCTATATGTAGTGCTCGGCCTTCAGATGTAATGAAATGGTTATGTGTATATGGACACATATGGATTTTTGTCCGTTCACTGCTCGGCTATCAATATACGGGTGCCATTTGAAATCATGGGAATTTTGTGACGCATATGAAACACAGTTAATTACCTTTTAATGGCAAATGTACGTCATAGAGACAAACACATCTAAATTCTAAATGTTCACTTATAATCATTAAAATTTAACAATACAATACATGCTGTTTTAAGACCCCTTGCTCTGAGCACCACAGAGAGCATATGTACCTACCAGAACCCTGTACAAAGTCTACCAACCCCCTCCTCTATCACATGAATGGTGCTGAAAATTTGAAGCATTGGCATCATGCAGTCTATCTCCAATGTACAGTGGTTTCAAGTCCTGAACAAAAATAAAGGAAGTTTCAGCACAAATGACATTAGCCTTAATCCTATTGCTATCAGGGTAATCATGTAAGCAGCCCTTTAGCTTGGGAAGTACTGGGGATTAAACAGTTTGTGCAAATACATGCTCATAACATTTTTGTATCTGTTGAATCTATAACATTTATGGTCTTGTATGAAAAATAACTGTAATTAATGTTTAAAGAATACCAATAAGTAAAGAATAATTGGGTGCTGCTAATTGCTATCTATTGCTAAATATTCATTAGACAGATATCTCAAAGTTTGTATATCGAAAATACAAAGTTCACTCACATATGCATATAATAGGCATATACAGCAAAGAATATATACTCTGGCTTCTTATGTAAGTATTTTACAATTCACTGAATGGGTAGGAGAATGAATGGAATGAATTAAGGAACGAACGAACGAATGAATTGAATGAGTGAATGAATTAAACTTAAAGGAATTACAAGTACCATATTTTTTCTAATAAGCGCACAGTGTGCTTATATAAAAAAAATATTTTCAACAAAGAACAAAAAACGCAATAGATGTCTAATAAGCACACCCGAACAATTTTTCGCACTTCATACAGTTTTTTTTTATTGCTCGCTTCTAGAATTAAATGTAAACATGTATGAACCGAGAACATGGTTTCACAACGCGCCCGGCATGGGTATGTGGCTATCCAAATAATACCGGCATGTTAGTCCAACAATATGCCGTCAGGTAAGAGAAATCTTTGCAAAAAAGAGACAGATTTGTTTAATTTAATCTGTGTAAACAGGGTGGGGGTGCGCTTAATGGGGCAGGTGCCCTTATAAGAAAGAATACGGTATATGAAAAAAGGAATCACAAGAGTGAAGGGATAGTGCAAGAAAAGGCATTACACAGCTGGGTGATTGTATAATTGGTGATGTAAGAAATATTTGTTTGACCTTCATGTAGATTAATAACGAAGTGGTCACTTCCCTCTTTAATATGTGACCATCCACTAATGATCTTCTGATGATGCTCTAATTATCACCCCATGTCCTGATGGCTTCTACCAATTAGCTGTGAGCGACTTATATAACATACAAATAATTGAACAGGCTGCTGTGTAACTCTATTAACATTTGAGCAACATCACATATTAGCCTGTTTTACTCATAATTTAAAGCACATTTTCATCTTATTTTAGTAAAACATCTGTAGCAAAAGTTTCATGGATATAATGTTGTAAGCAATAATTTAAATGTATGAAAATATGAAAATGATAATTCATAGAAAGTCATGTTAATATGAAGTACATGTATACTAACTGTACGTTAATTTGTATCTTTGTATCTTCATGCATCAGCGTGTTCTTAAATTTTATGCTAGTGTATGCCTGCATGACATTACGGTTATGTAGTGTGATAAACATTGGATACTAGAAATTATACATAGAAGAATAAGAAGAACAGTGTTTGACGGAAGTGGTAGCCTCTATTTCTCCCTTTGAGTTCAGCTTAAATGCGTAAAACTGTAATTTTTATAGAATCCATGCTCAAAGTCTCAAACTCAAACATAATGAAGAAACGGTCTTCTAAATCAATATGAGAAAAATTCATGCAGAAGAATTTTATCCAAAAAAATGCAAAAGTCAAATAGTGAAATGTATCAATCGATATTGCAAACTGAGTAATATAATGAGACAAGCCGAAAGCCCCCATGGCAGACGGATCTGTTGGTTTCAGGCAGACGGAGCCGGATCTTGAGAAATGAATGGTCAAAGCGTCTAATTTGATGTTGGGGAAATGACACTTATGACTGTGAGTGGTGACACGTCACCGATGCATGGCCATAAAATATCGGCAACTAATATTACGGTCCATGTCCGAATCTGTTGTTGTTTTGGGTTGATAGATTATCGAAGTAGAGATGTAGATGCATATTTTACGGTCGCTCAATCATTGGACATGACATGATTGCCTCTAGTACAGTACAAGTTGGTTTAAGGCAGATAAGTTGGAGTACGGAAAAGTGAACTCAATTGTAAGGCGTCCACATTATTGAAGCATTTTTGATAACCACATCTACAAAGGGGAAATTGAAAGTGTTTGCATCGGAAAGTTTTACTTAAATAGTGTAATGTCCTAGACTACTGAATATTGTCTGACGTGTTTGTAGCATTATTATGGCTGGTAGGTCCCCTCATCTCTGTTCATGACCTGCCCGGGTACCCATATGTGCCTTTCTTGATTATTCTTGGCTTGAATCATTACTCAGTCAGCTAAAGTCGCTTCCTCCCAGTTAATCTTGTGACTGTTAGTTTACATGGTTCGTGATCGCACTCTTGTTAATTTTTATTTGGCTTTTTTCTTTCCATGTGTCATAATCTGACTACATTACTGTATGACTACTATTAGCCACATCTCTCTCGTGTACAATTCCATTTTTGGCATGGAAAGTCAACAGTGACCTGACATGATCCAGAGATATTTTGAAGATCGCCACAGTTAGTGACAGAAACTGGAAGTCATTAAGTTTAGATTTGTGTTATGCAAGATGAACAATGTACATAATATCAAATTCCACGATTAACTGCTTCAAGGATCTTGCAAAATGAGCTTTAAAATACTCTTTGTCTAGTGTCCTCGTTCCTAATCAACTCTTTGTACAAATTAATCAAATAATGACTCATTTTTCTCTTAATTAGATAGACACACATGCAACGAGACACCCTTGTTTTAGTAATTAAAATCCAGGTAGAAGTATATAAATAGGAGTGTGAAATTACATAGCAAGCCATAAATTGTTGATGTAGCCCAAAATTTTAGCTGGAAATCTGAAATTTCACCTCGTCAGACTAACATCATTAAATACTAATGAGAACTGTGTCCAATTTACAACCTCACAGTGATGCTCTTAATTTTCTGACTGTTCTGCATAGCCTGCAACGCTGAGAGCATGTCCCAAATTTGAGTTCATTGTCACTATGAAAATACCCATGTTGTTAAAAGCTCACTACCAATATCACTTTATTATCACTGTATGATGGTACTAGCAAAGCTAGTGCATGGGACGTCTATGCAGACAGCGCAAGTCGCAATTTGCCATGCTGAATCCTTTTCATATTTAAAATAAAATATGTTTAAACCAAATTAGTGCAGTGGTCAAACTCTTTGAAAATACTATAATTATAATAATATGAATCTGACTTCACATATCCGCAGCTAACAATGATAGTGAAGTGCACTTTAAGTTTGAAATGTTATTTGTGAAAGAAATGAAGGAATACAGCCTCAAATACATATACATGTACATATACGCCTCAGTCTGTAGCATTATCTTCTGATCTTCTACCCAATATGACAATTTATAGAAGTCATCGATAATCTTACCTTTAGAGTAATGACCATTTAGCCGATCATAGATGTCACTGTTGATTCAATTGACATGATCTAAACAAGAAGTTTGACATAACTCTCCCTCTAGTGGCGCTGACATTTGTGCTAATGAGACCTAATGCTAATGACGCTGTAAACTTGTTACTGCTGCTTCTTGATCAATCATTCAGCGACTTCTAACAAGATTTGCAGTAATCCAGTGATAGTGAAACATTCACTTAAGTGTTTGGCTTGAGGGCTGGGCTTTTATGCAGATGTGCTCTTGTATGGAAATTAACATTGTGGAAATTTGCTATGACTACTGTTCAAGAGTGGGCTTTTCAATAAGCATGGGTAGGTGAGCCTGTGACTGAGGTGGGCTATTAGAATTTGTCTGGCAATTGAAAAACGTTGTCGTTGACATTTTGACTTTGGTAACCACGGGTACAGCTTATCACTATGTTTACCACAAATGGACACATTTTCCAGTTATACTGTCATCTATAGTAACAGTTTCTGAAACCTGACGGTGTATAAGTGTAACGTTATCTATGAAATTCATAGAAACGTGAATTTTAATGAACAATTATTTCATTTGTATGAAATATAGTTACATGTATATTGTGGACTATGATTTTGGTATTGTAGTGAGTTTTACAATGAACTATAGCTGGAAAAAAAACTATAGCTGGAAAAAATGAGTACACATCATGCAATCATACATCAAAGCACCTTTTGCATGACTGAGAACAAAAATTGTATCAGATAATGATCTTTTATGTTTTATCCCTTTCTTTTTGTCATGAGAGGAAACACAATTATTCATCTTACACTACAAAATACACAGTGTAGTTGTGCAGTCTACCAAAAACTGCTCTAAACCCTCACTGTTTACTAAGTCTACACAAAACAAGTGTAACTTTCAATAATAGAATCCAAAATTAGTTCACACAAAACTTTGATATTCTTGTAGCTTGTTCCAAAACCACATGCCCTCAAGACCGGCTCTGAGAATGGTTCCGTCGGGATCACACTTGTTGATTTGGGATATGGTGATATCAATTATTCACAGTTTACGGCAATAAAATACAGCTGTAGTAGCTGTCCGTTGGAGCAGTTATAGTCTGCCAAGTGGGGTAAGTTACTGTAGCTTGTGCCAGTTTATAGACAAAAATTAGTTTTGCCCGGCTATGATTTTACTCCCACACATATTTCAGATTTTTTTCATGTACATCGCAAATGGTGTTTAGTAGCCCTGGGGGATTCTGATCGATTGTTGGTTCAAATTTTGGTGGATATTTATTATGAAGTTTTAACTGCCACACATTACTGTATAACCTCAATGAATAAACATACAACAGATAGCATCTGTCCACATTTGGTCTCAATAGGGTGATGGTCTCTTTGCCATTTAACATTGTAGAAATTTGCTATGACTACTGTTTAACAGTGGGCTTTACCAAGCATGGGTAGGTGAGCCACTGAGTTGGGCTATTAGAATTTGTCTGGCAATTGAAAAACGTCATCGTTGACATTTTGACTTTGGTAACCACTGGTACAGCTTATCACTATGTTCACCACAAATAGACACACTTTTCAGTTATACTGTCATCCATAGTAACAGTTTCTGAAACCTGACGGTGTACATGTATAAGTCTAACATTATCTGATAAAATAGAGATGTGAATTTTAATGAACAATTATTTCATTTGTATGAAATATAGTTATACTTTGAACTATTATGAAGTTTTAACTGCCAAACATTACAATAATGACGTCAATGAATAAACACAACAAATGGCATCTGTCCACATTTGGTCTCAATTTGTCTCTTTACAGAGGTTCACAGTTGTCTCCTTTTTGAGATCATCATTTTGAATAGCAACAAAATTTTAAAGGTAGTCTTCCAGTGGTTGTCTTTATTGAATGCTGTGTTGTACATATTCTTAAACTTTCGTCCATATGCTAAGATGATTATCTATGTGTGTCAACATATGTAAGAACCTTGATCCCATCGAGGGCACATATTCATAATTCAATAAATATATAGCACAGCAAAGATATTATTGTAGATATCAATATTAATTTATGGGCGGTGTAATCTCCTTTGGTTAACATTTCCTGAATATAGTGCCATTTCCTGTATGTAGTTGGCCAATTTTCCACAAGGATCAATATATCCCATCATAGTCTATCAGACATATCAAACCAATGAACCATACAGCAAAATGAATGGAGAGCCGAAGGCTGGGAGGCTTCCAAACCCACCCTGAGCCATGTGATTTTGTGATTGCCTCATTTGGAGGCATAATCAGTATGGTGAAAACATATTGACTTAATTTTACATGATTTCAGTTAAAAAATTTAATATTGGCAAAATGTTTAAGACTCTGCTTATTGTTTTTCTTTCAGTAATACATGTATATCCGGGTATATTTATTTGTTTGAGTGTATCTTCTGTTTATTTCCCAAGACTAAACAAAAGTGACATTGTTAAACAATAAGCATAGTTGAGCAGCTACCTGTTAGTGTGTCATTTTTGCCCCAGTGAAGAACGTTTTGACAATAATAACAACAAAAGCTGTGACAATGAGTGGCTGGAAGCGATGCGTTGTCAAAAGATGTCTGTAATTGTAGGCTTCTGTCAGAAAAGTAAGGTTTCCTCTCGCTTTCAACGTGCATAAATGATCAGGTGTCCGGTTACAATGATGGATCTGACAATTGCTCACGGCAAACACTTTTTTCTCATTGCCGGGGAACGTGTCTTTTTGATAGTTTGTAAGGTGATGACAGCACACACGAAAGCAAATGCTTGACTTGAATTTTAATTGAAAGGCAGTTCAACCTCTGTCTTGATGACTTGAGTCAAACTTGCTAATTGGAAAGGTAGAGTAATCACTTTTTAGAGGCTTTATACCTATTATAGTTGGATTATGTAGAGAATGGATCCATTGTTGAAAAGAGGAGGTGGTTTAGAAATCAGAATATTTTACATTATCTACTTGTTCTTCTTAGAAAAAGTGATAGGACTGTGCTGACGTCTCTGTATAAAATAGCTTTTACTGTACATATAAAACACACAGAGAATATTAAATCGAACATTGGAAGAATGGAAAAAAAAGCTCTGAGCATAAAACACTATGCCCATATTGTTGATATATGTGGCACAGATTCAATTTAGGCTTGACAAGAAAGGAAGGAGTACATGATAGAGTGGACACCCACACAAAACCACATAAATACATGTACAATACTGCAACATATTGGTTTATAATCAAAATCTGAATTGAGCATTATAGAGACTGGGGGAGGTTATATTTGACATTGACATTATGGACTCACTGAAAATTTGATATAACTCTAAATGATAAATCTACACTGTGGCCTGTCTTAAAAGTATTCATGTACATCTGTAATGAAACAAGTCAGTTCTAATAATGTCACGTTTCGAATGTGTTGACCAGAAACACCACACTTCGGTTTCCATTTTTTTGTGCCGATAAACCTAAAAATAAGCTGCTGCGCATTTGAAGTGGCTTGAGGAGGGTGTCAGAAAATCGATGGGGAGACGCGTCACTTACAGCAGGGGGCCGAGTGATGGAGAGGTACGAATCTCCATGTTGTTCACTCAGTGGAGCGAAACCTTGATAAAATGGTCGTCCTTCACTTCACTGCTTTTTAAGTGTCGTCTGTAAGTGTGAAAAACTTGTCGAGATGCAAATTGCCAATTTCATACGAAATGAAATTAGCTCGACGGACTCGATATTGTATTGATTGTGCTCATATATTTACGTAGCTTCTGGCCAGATTTAGAGCTTTTTATAACAGTGAAACAGTTTCTGCTGTGCGAAGGTTTTTCTGCGCTTGTAGGTATAGTATGAAAGCAGAATTACAAGGTCAAATTCATCTTTTAAGTATTCAAATAGTGTTCCATGAAATTATGACTGAGCTTTTAGTATTCCAGCCATCTAAGAATAGTTTAAGAGCTCAAATACCACTAACAATTTCAAACATTAACCGATTTAAAAAATGTTCTAATAGCTGAAAATTTTCAAAGCATTTGAAACATGTTTTCCCATGCAAAAAATCTATAAGTGGGATAAATCTTCCCTTTTAAGTGACATTTTTCATGACGTAGCCGTGACGGAACGCATCTGCTCAATCAATGCATAAGGTTCCGTCTATGTGTTCACCACCTATTGTAGAGGTGCTTCCACTAAGCCTATTGATTAAACAGGCTTCTGTCACAGCTTTTGTGATGTAGTTCTAGGACACAAATTGTTAATTCTCTTGTGGTGTGTTTGTGACAACCAGTATGCAATTGGTCGTTTACAATCCGAAGAAACTTAGCTTGAACAGAGGAACGAGGGTTATCTGATATGGAAATTTACAGTAGAATCTTGTTATTAAGAAGATACAGGGGACTGGCCTCTATTCATCTCAACAAAGAGGTGGTCTCTTTACAAAGGTTAATATTGGTAACTTTATGAAGATTTTTTGTAAAGTTTGATATTGGTAATAACTTTATGAAGATTTGGGTCAGCAAAATATGGTCTATTAACAGACGTGATCTCTATAGAGGTGGTCTTATTTGGAGGTTCCAGTGTACAACGTACTGTTAAATATATGTATAGTGCATTAAGTCTGAATCAAGTTACTAAGGGCATTCAATGTACATGATTCGACGAAATACAACTTTGGCATGTTTTACGGTGGAACGTCAGTCTTCTGGTGGAAACAGAATACAAGCATATTTACAGCACATTGAAGTGTGATCGCCAAAGTGGGAGGCAATTAAACCATTGGACCAAATCATCCATTATTTTATAGTCTCCATTGGAAGTCTTTTTGTAAAAACATTGTTCTCCATTACACAGCAAACTATCTCTAGCAAACACATGAGAACTTTATTCATGGAGGGTAAATAAATATTCAAGCTTTAACGAGTCCTGCACTAAATGCACTGGACAAGCGAATGTTTTATTAGGAGTGTACATTGCGAGTGGAGATGCTATTTTATGAGCGTTTGTTACTGGTCATTAAAGCCAAATTCTCTTACGCACCATCAAATTAGGTCCAGGCTAAAATTGCATGATTTTAATTAACTTTCACAACCTTTAATAATGTAAACAATTTTGTCATACCCTTTACAGTGTGGCACACTTAAAAGTCTCCGTCGAAAGTAGAAGGAAAATTAGGTTTAAGATTTTAAGTGATGTTAAGATTGTCTAGTATTATACAAATCTGATTTGTTTTCATGTCTGGTTATGTACTTACTATGTAAATCACTCGTAATGGATTGCAAATTTCTTGTGCCATGTAAGTTCGTAAAATGTGTACAGAGAAGTTGACTCTTGGGAGCTGTTTGTAAGGTTATATATGTAGTTTTTGCTAACTATATATGTGAAATGTGTTTTGTCTGCCAGACCACCAAAATTGTTATTATAGTCTACTAAATCTTCCTCGGTAGGTGTTTCTGTAGAAGCAAAACTATTTGTGCCAGTGAGCATAAAGTCTGCAGTCATTGGAATATTCAAAAGTTTTATGCAAACTGTGGACCCATATGTTAACATTAAGTACAGATAGGGCACAGTAAACAAGCATGTTAATTGTATAGATAAATTGAATCAGATTTAGCATCTCATGAAAAGTAATAAGACCCAACTGATTGAAATGAGTTCGTCATGGCTGCTGTCTGGACAATTTACAATTATATATGAATTATACAGACTTATTATATAATGCCTTATAAAATATGTTGAATTGTCTTGATAGCTTGTGTTTCAACTGGTACATGTACATGTATGTTGCAGAAAAAATACCCTGTGTGGAGAAAAACTTGGAAGGGGTTTTTGAATATATTTTGTGCACCTCAGATGTAGCTTAATGTAATGAAATAAAACCATTCTTTGATAGTCTGTTATATGTAGAAATGGGCAACCATTTTGAAACAATAGCTCTGAGGGCCAATTCAATGAGTCCAAGCATACATAACCATAACATGGGATGCACAATTTTTAACTCTGTGCATCCTATTGAAAAATTATTAGTCCTGGACTTGGAAGTCGCATCTAGACTAATCACTGTGACATTGATAGTCCTTTTCATCATTAAGGTGTACATGTATTTCTACTTCATGATTTGACCGTCATAGATTACAGCATCTAAGGGAACATGATCCTTACTTACTAGTAAATCCAGAAATGCTAATTGTTGCTCCAAGTCAGGAATTATTATCCTGCAACATGTTGTGCTTGACAGTTGAAATAATGTGAGATTCTTGGAAATTGTGGTTGTTGAGTTTACTCCATACATATTCATGTGAGAAAATACAAATGTCTATCTGTCACTGCTAGAACATGTATAAGAAAAGAAGTTTCTATTAAATGAGAATACTACAGTAGAACCTCTAATACCACCCAGTGGACTGATATCAAGTGGTCTCAATATAGAGGGGGTTTCTATACAGAGGTTTGTGGTATGTATGGAGGTATCAGGGACGTTTTGGCATGGGTCTGATAGATCCTGGTGACTGAAAGGCTTGTAGAGGACGGTTGAGATGTAGACCGAGCAGCCAAGCCACACTATCTGAATGTGTAATAATTAGGGCCTGCTCAAATAAACTTAGGATTTGATTGATTGATTGATTGATTGATTGTTTGTTTGTTTGGGACTGCAAGGAATCGTCATATCATAGAAGTGGTTGCAATGACAGGTTCTACTGTATTTCACAAATGTTGTATTGGTTATTTTCAAACAAAGATCTCATATTGAATATGATGGGACTTTGCATGCTGCAGGCCATTTTTATTGCAAGATACGAGAAAATTTGAAGTGACAGTGTTATAAAACAATTGTGACGTCTTCCATTCTAGCAATCCAATTCACTCTTGGTTTGAGGAGAAATATCAATTCAATCTATTAAGTAGTCTATATTTAGTATTATCTTCATGACTTTGTGCCTTCTGTTGAAAGACTCAGCATTCCCTTCTGTATGTACTTACTGAATGACGTATTCGAGGACTGTTTGCATGGAAATGGGAAAATAAATCTAAAGTACAATGAAAACTATTTATAACACTGAGGCACACACATGTTTTAGTATAATGAAAGTATCACTTGTACACATAAGAAAAGAATTCATATTCAATTACTTTGATTACTTTGATACGTTACTTGAAAAATAGCATTCATCATTTTTACCCATACCTCGTCAAGCCGTCAACCCAATCCTATCAAAATACAAAATATCTATTTATAACCCTTATTTTAGTTAGAGCAGCTGTGCTCAGTGCTACACGCTAACAAACATATATGATTTTAAGAAATTTAAGAACCATCTGTGTGTAAATGATAAGAAATCACAAGTACAATGGAATCTAAAAGCCGTCTGCCGGGATGCCTGGCATGTTGGTACAGTGCTCAGTACTACCAGGCTGCACCCATCCCACCGGTGGTAGCTCATTATTGTCACTGAAACAGACAGTAGTGCTGAGGTTGGCCCACTTTTAGTCGCCACTTTAGACACCAGAATCAATGGCCTAATACAATTGGTCATGAAGAATCAATACTCGTGTGTACGACAAAGATGATGCTTATGATAGGTAGTGTATATGTAGCGTTTAGTTGGAGATGAATTTGTGTTGTTGTATGCTTTTACCAAATAAAATGGACTATTAAGGAAGTTTTGGATTTTCACATACACATGTGCACGTACCAGTTCTTTGATTCTTGGAGAAATTTCTTACAAAAACTCCCAAAAGATAGCATTGCCATTTACATAGCCCGTGCTTACATTGTGCATTCAAAGCCATACAATATAAGCCGAATAATTGCAAATTAAGCTCCCCACATCTTGATAACAACCTTAGGGGCTCTTTCACGAGTTCCATGATTATAATACATAAGTGGTCCAGGGCCACCATGCGCGAAATGTTCGCCAATCTCACTCAAGTGTTAACGGATCGTGTCTCCAGTGATACCAGCACGTGGAGATATTAGACTGAGTAGGTACTGTGTGCACACCACCACCACCACTCTACCGCTCCATGCCACCACCGTGTGTGTCGTCAGTCACTGCAGTTACAAAGGACTTACAAGACATGCAGTGCACGTGTTAAAGAAGTCCTTGTAGCTGTATTATCAATTCCAAACATGGAGCCTTCGTCATTACATCAGTGCAGTGATTTACATTTTGTACTTTGAAGATGACTCTTTGGTCTGCTCACTTGAATGTGTTTGGCTGTGAAAAAAGACGCAACTATGTTTAATAACGCCTCTAATTTTGGAGCATATGAACGTCAGTGAAAACATTGCTTTGGTCGTGTCATTGTAAAGCTGCTTTGAAAATTGGGTATTGGTGGAGTTATTAGAAATACAGATGGACTAAAGAAACACTGTGAGTGACTAATATGACAGTGATTAGTTTCCATTTATCTTGGATATTCTTAAATATCAGAGGATTTTTGACAGTTTTTATGCATTGATTGGAAACTTTATGAACTTGACTTATCAGTACAGACAGACCTGTTGTGAATTTTGAAGAAAAACAAAATTATATTGATTGTTTATAATGTGAACTGTGTTCTATAAAAAGATTTAATGTGTTTTATAAGAATAACTCTATAGCTATCTAATGCAAAATTGTTGTTTGGATTCAAATTAGCAAATTAATGAAACTTAAGATTTCAGTAGAAATGAACAACGACAGTACATTGAGACGAAATTATTCACACGCTTACCATTGTGATATCATACTATAGTTAATTCTTGTGTATCACCCGGGATTGGACTTGTTGATTCAGGGAGTTAGTTGCATCTATTATTTACAACAGTACGGAGGCAATAATACCACAATACTGGAGGCTGTAGTAGGAGATGCCCCACACCTATAAATAACAATTTCAAACTGTATTTTGTACTTGGTATTAGCAAGCAATAGTTGCAATGATATTCATGGAACCGCATAGGTTTGATACTTGCTACGCACATATATTTGCAAGCTAAAGATAACGTGATAAACTGTCGAATACCAGGGTGAAAAAGCTTTTCGTGATGGTGATCTTATGAAATTTTTCTTGGTACAAAAAATAGCAGATATATTCTGTTAATGAAAGAGCAAAACATGTCAATATGATAAACAAACATCTGTATTGATTGAAATCATCATCAACAGGCTGCTTTTGTCGTATCAATCTGACTCGTGAAACATATGGTGATAAAACGCATCAATGATGGTTATTTTTTAATATTCTTACTAGCGAGGATTTTCGTGATTTCAAATTGCAATTTATGTTAATGAACATATCGAGAAAGGCATATCCAAATCAATGATGAAATTTAACTAGGATGACTCTTTAACTGTTGGTTCATGTAGTGAACACTGGCACATGATCCTGGCCCTTGTGGAGACAAAACATTTGGACGTAGCTCTTTGAAAAATAAGGAATCATGAGTTGGATAATTTCATCATTACTCTCTCCAGAAAAGGTTTGTATATCACCAATTACAATGATAGTCACTTAGCTGTACCCTTCTGTTCATCAACAGCATGCAAAATTACATGTGCTCTTGGTAGCCTTAGATGCTTTCTCAAATTGCTTAATTTGAATGTAAATTTAGTTCAGATATTCAACATCTTTTGTTCACTTTAAAAATGAAAATACAATGCATTTTGAGAGGGTGCATGTAATTTTACGATACTAATAATGATTACTTAGTTACCTGAATTAGCTGCTTATTATGGTATTCCCACCATTCCATATGCATGTGTCCGTGTCAGTCATGATTCAATTTTGAATCCTTTTCATCTTCTTGTCATCTTGTCATGTCAAAGATTCATGAACGGTCTTACATTGCCCAATTAAAAAGACTGTTATAAGCATCATCGATGTAAGTATAACTCAACAGATAGCTTAACATTTTTCAACTTGAAATAGGCGATTTGACCTATGCGGACATTTTGTAACACTGGAAATGTGTACAGTGGAAAAAAAAATTGTGGTGGTTGTGGCTAGACTGTATGAATGTAACAGTATAAATCTTGTCAAAATGAAAATTTGTCAATCTTAACTGAAGTTCCCAATGTCTATCATTTACTTGAATTCATAGAAACATAACTTCTATTAGTCATCTTCTGTTATGTTTGGGATGAAGTGTATACATTTGGCAGGTGACTTTAATCTACACAAAGTATATTTCATTGATGTACCTTTTCGTTTATAATAAATACATGATAATTATTACAAACAGACAGCAGAATGCACCGTCAGTTCATCAGTTGTAGTAAACTCAAAAGCAAATCCATTACCCAAGTCTAGCCTTAACATCATGGACACACCCCTTGATGTACATGGTTGTTTTGAACCTGGAGTCCATGACCAACATTCCACAAAGTCTTCTTGTTATCCTTCAGGCACAAATATATATGGCCATGGTCCTCCTTCCCATGGTGACACAATCTAGACACGTCCTATCGATGCAAATCTGTTGCTCTGCAGGTCAAATTCATTAGATGAAAATGTAAATTAAGTCACTGTGGGTGAAACTGCAAACTATGTGTTTGTACACCAAGGACACTTATGGTATACTCGATCTGAGGATAACGTCTCAGCCGAGCATTTTCTCACTATTATTGTGTATGAGGAAATAGAGCATGAAATAAAATTATAGTTTTTTAATCAGTAGGTATGCTACCTTAAGGTGCCATCATTTAGGTCTGGTTAATAATTTCCTCACAGATGCATGTAGTTATCAGAGTATCAGAATTTCGTAGTGACAAACTGATGCAAATGGTGCATTGTATAACACTTTATTAATAACAATAAATTCTAGGTTATAAAAGGATGATTATAGATGCAGAAAAACATAGTTTATCCACCCTAGTCAAAGCATCAGTAAAAACTTAAAAGATCAACCCATATTTAGCCTAATATAAATCACGGCACTACCATGACGTCACTTGTTTGTTTTGGATCCAGTGTCCGTGACCAAAACTTCCACGAAGCTTCTGATGTGAATCCATCCACAATACTACGACCATGAACTACCCTTCCACATGGGACTTTTATGTACTGTCTTTATCAATAGGCGATTAGATTATCCAAGATTGAACTGGCCCATTGACCTCTGAGACGCTTTTATGACCTTCGTGCCTCCCTTTTATGGGAAGACATTTTTATCTCGGTGCCACAGGCCGGGGTAACAATATGGTCATGGATGCATTCATGGTCCAGTTGTGAAATTTATAGATGGTCTGGTAACCATGTACAATTGTACATGTACATTGACGTGCTCAGTGTTTATATTGATAACGGCTAGAGGTCGGACAGTTAGTCAATTAACGACATTGGGTAGAAAATTTGGCGGGGAATCCTCTACAAAATGAATGGTCGGTTATCAAATTTTTCTACGTTTTTCAGCATCATGTTTACACATCGACAACTGAGTGTACTGCAGATAGTGTTTGTTCCTTGTTAGATAAAGGTGATTCAGCCAGAAACATAGGGCACTTCATAGAAGATAAGTGTTACATATGTATAGCCAGAGGTATCAACTTAACGACCATGAAGTGATGGTGCCAGTGCAAAAGCAATGGGATTTTGCTGTAGTTTCATTACCAGTGCAAAAGTCACAAGATGTTTGTAGAGTGCTCAAGTTGGGTTGCCAGTTAATATGATAGATGCACTAAAGTGTAAGAACCAGTGCATGGAGCAAGTGTGTACCATTTATTAGAGTAATGCCACCATTACATGCTATTACTACTTAAGTTGTAACAACACTACAAGTTGTGGACGTTGTAATTTTGATTACCTGATGTTACCATTAACTGGTTTAGATAGTTTTTTATTTCGTTGAGAAATGGTTGACAATCAATATCATCACCTAGATCCAACAACAATTGCTATGAACTCCAATTTAAAAGCCAGATTGACGGCGCAAATGGAACATGTTCAATTATTACAGAGATGAATAGGGTCAAATCAGTGCCAAAATAAATGAAGAAAGTGAGGACCAAGAAGGAAACCTTGATCGTAAATCAATTTTTCTGTCTGCTCATCAATGCTGATCGGTGATTCTGTTTAAAATTTTACGTAGTTATAGCATGCTGCAATAGTAATTAAAATTCGAATTAGCATTTAAGCTAAGCTTTCAAAATTGAATGTTTGTTACTTTGCATAGATTTGTCAAGTGCTGATCTACATGTAGGATGTTAACGGTAGAAAAATTACACCATTATGAATGGGCAAGTTTTTAAAAGTTGTGCATGATCTTATTGGTTATAATGTTGCACATTCTTTGCATGAGTATATACTACACAAATAGTTGTATCATTTTTCTGTCTTGAGAAAATGCAATTTACTGCGTAATTAAACACAGACGTCTCATTATCCTGTTTGCACCGGTTGCCTTTCAACACAGGCTGTTGTCTGCAAATGCACCAATCTTCACTGCGGGATTGGTAACGTGTTTCGTGAAAATGCTGTTGGTTGTCCAATTGGATTTTTTGACCATTTTTAAGATTGCAATAAGTCAAGTTCTGCATGTTTTTCAGGTTTGTCATCTTTGTAGAATAGGACATACATATACTTGAACTGACTTTTGATGAAAAAGGGTTGCTATGATATATGATATGATATGATATGATTTAATATGATATGATTTGATAGTTGAGTTTTATATAGTTTTTAAATGTATTGGCAATTTTAGTGAAGTATACTTTTGTAAATTATGCTACTCCTTGGCTCTTCAATCTATAATAAGTTTCTGAGTCTAAGCAATAATTATAAAAAGAGATCTATGCGTGGTTTGACAGTCTAATTTTCGGATGCCAATCATTGCTTTGCTCTTCTGCGAAGATTTAATCCTGTATATTTTTGTATATATTTATATTGTCAATGGAAATTCTAGATGTCTGGCATTTTGTTAATCATGTATACACAAATTTCTTATGTATCAAAGGGAAAAACATCAAAGCGATGATTAATTGTCTTTGTGTGATATTTGAGACTAGACCAAAGTAACGGTCTTCATTTTCAGTATTTTCCATTTGCAATTGACTTGTAATGAAATTGAATAAAATCAACGAACAACTGTGTATACATGTATATAATTTTCCCAAGTTTGCTTTAACAGTAAGATTAGAATTGAATAAAATCATTATTCAAGATCAATTGATGCTTAAATATAAGATATACCTAACAATGCAATAGATTGTTATTACGACCAAAGCGTGCAAAAACTGCAAACTACGATACATGTATGTATTACGTCATATTGGCAATACGGAAACAGACGTACATTAGAATTCCCTGTACCATTGCGATAACCATCTGTGGTAATTGTGTTCCTCCATCTAAGCAGACGACACACATTTTGAGTACTTGTCTTGTGGCTTCCAGCGAGGAGGCCAAATTCAAATAAATTGAGTAGTGTCTCTCAAGCGGCGGCAACAGTAATCCGCTTTTCTCCAGAAATGAGTCTGTTTGGAAAGAAAAACACTTTGCCGTGCAAACCCTATCTTTCTTGTAAGATTTATGCGTTAAAGAAGGATTTTTCAAGAATTAAATCCAGTTGGCGTGTCTATGCAAATGCAGACTTAAGTTCTCGTTAGGTTGTTACATGTTTGTGTAGAATCAATGTTGTTTGCACACAGCATCTCATTAGTATAGCACAGTAAACCACCTCTCTAATGAGACCACCTCTAATGCTCATTTAGCGTGGTCCCAAAACTTCATGTGGACCACTTGAGGTCTGAGTTCCCCAGTTTGTCTTAATGGAGAGGTTCTACTGCAGATAAAAATGTTGATATGGCTCTCAACACCATGTTGTTTGCCATAACTGAAAAGATGCACACCATTTTTGCACTTTGCCATGTGATATGTCATCCAATGCTGAGCCATGTTTGCCATTATGGTCTACCATTGCTTGGCCATAGTAGGAGCTTTTATCTGCGGCTGTAAATAATGAAACAAGCCAAGTGGATCATGTGAATGTCTCTAGAACCAACTCTATAGTGTTGCCTAAGCCTAGAACATTGTCATGGTTGCACAGTAAAAGGGAATCTTTTTAGGCTACGATTTGAACTGAACGTAATGTAATGTTTCTAAAAATGTTCTTCAAATGGTCCATTATTTCATATAGATTTGAAGGGTCATGCTGCTCTAGCAAATCGAAATGGCATAAGGCAATTCTTTTCATGAATAGATACTTTTTACTTATAAGCAAAATTTGATTTTAAGAGCCCTTTTTGTTCAAGGTATTAATAGTTCTAAAATCTGGATGTAAATAGACATTACGGTAAATTCCACAATCTCAATGCAAGTAGATATTTTTGTAAATCCCACAGTGAATCAAATCTGTTCCTCATAGGTTTTATGTAAGAACTCAGTTCAAAAGTGTTGTTGTACATGTGTACAGATTAATTAGCTTTCGCTTTGAAACATCAAGTCCACAAAGCGTAAGAGTGTCCATTAGCATTCGCTAACTGCATCGCAGTGCTTCAATGTAGCCACTCAATACAGCAGCATCTATTCCAATTCCACCAATAGCAAATGTAATTACGCCCGCGACTACCTACTAGTTTCTACATCAATTCTTTACCAATTACGTAGCTGCTGTAACACTGGGCAATCCAACCATATTAAATCTCGGGCTGAGCTACCACTACAGCATTGATCTTATGGCTCTTATGGTAATGGCAGGTTCACTGCATAAAAACAACATTAACTGTGCGAAATGCTCCCGTTCCTAGCGCGATGATGCCCAAATTAACAGGAACACGATCGTGTCACATCGTAATTCATGCAAATATGGTTTGCTCATGATACCGGGAGGCAACATCTGGATGGTAGTGGCATCCGGTCGTTCATATGCACTCACGTACAAGTCACTTTTTGGGGTGAGTCTATTCATGATGCTTGTAATGTTGAAGATTATTGTTTTGTTGATATACATGTAGTCTGGCAATGTTCTGACAAGCTGCATGAATCACTAAAGTCAGGTTATTTTTATAATTGAGTGTTTTAATAGATATACGGAGGACATTGCTCTGAGCTTTTTGGTCATTAGTCAAGAGAATTTGAAATTCAGATGGATCCGGCTTCTTTGACATTTTAGTGTCCCAGATTGGTAGGAGCCTTGACATTGATGTATGGTTTGAAAAAAAGATTCTTTGCATGAATTTGTTCCTCTTAATTATTTACCCTGTTACATGTGTTTTAACAAAGGCTGCCCTGCTTATATGTATCTCAGAATCAGTTTTGACATTTAAAATGGAACACTTGTATTTAATTTAACAAATTTTACTGAAGAAGATCATGACAATCTGTAAGTTATGGCCAGAAAGCCATGAAATTCTTCAAGTACAGGCGCTGTGTAGTGTGCTATGGCCTGGAAATGGCACAGTAACAGATTGGTAGGAGTCCGGCTTTGCATTCTTTGGGGGAAACCAGACAGTTTATATCTGTACATGTCATGTTTGCGACCCATGAGAAATATGTTTTATAGCTACCTAATTCGGTACTGGTGTACATGTAATTTGCTTTTATATTTCTTTTGATGGATTTCATTCGTAAGAGTGGAATTGGTTGTTGAACAGCAGTGTCCCCGAAGAGTAATTTGTTAATTTTTTTCTTACTTGATAAGGAAGATTGTTTCATACACTTTCCCCTAAGATGGGGAATAAAAGCCATTGTGTTCGTACATAATAAGCAATAAACTTCATATTGCTGCAGTCTCTCGTTGCCGTTTCGTGTATCTTTTTAGTCAATAATTGGCGGTCTAAAGTGCTTGATTGATGCTTTTGTGTTTTAACTGTTGTGTATTGCGATGCACTTACCACATCCAGTTTCATATTCACACAAGATCTTGAGCGACCAATATAGCATATCGCAGCAGTCGCTTCAACTGTTCAATTCTCAATTTCATCAAATGGCTACTGTCATCTGTCTCACACTGCATAATGGACACGAAGAATAGAACTTGTGATGTGGAAATCCGTGCTAGCTCCTAATGGATGAGCGTGAATCACGAAGCGTCATAAATCATTTTGGGTCATATGGAGGTTATCCGTTGTTTGACTCACTAGCCAATGGGGAATGCCACACTTTAACACATTACCTCACGTCCAGTTGGCAATTTTTCCTGAAATGAACTCTTTCAAAACTCATTAACCATTGACTTGTACAGTTACACTTATAATGAGTTTGACCCAATTTTAGCTATGTCCACTCTGTATGTCCACGAAAATTTCTTTTTTACTGCTTTGGTTTTCTCTATTAAACCCAGTGTGCAAGTACATAGTTTTATTCACACCTACACATGTATGTAGGCGTGCGCTAGATTTGAGGAAAAACCCTGCATTGATAAATGATCAAACTTCATCTAGCTAGAGAATAGAGATAATGTTTATCTGTGCTACATTGCGTCTGCCGCCTAATGGGTGACTGATGTTGTCTAGAGGTCTTTGCATCCAGGCCTCTCTTCAGACCCAATCTGTCTTGTGTCCCATGGTCAGGATGGTTGAATACCTTGCATGGATTAAGGATTTTGATATAGAATGAAAGAGGCAAGATAGAAACCTCAGAGCTTTGTTCAGTGCTGCTTCATATATTTGATGATATGTTGAGCAATTGAGAACTTTTTTTTTAAGAACATTTTCTCAATATACCATAGATTGTTGACTAATTGCCCGTATTTGAATAAAAACCTGGTGATCGTTTTGACACAAAATCAGTGCTTGCTTTCTAAATCGGCTCTTAATCATTAGCCACTACCAATTATTTTGTGAAAAATATGATATTTTTGAATCGCAGACAGACATTTTTGCTAGTTAAATACAGTGCATAGTCACAATGAGTGTCGATATTGCAAACAAGATTGTGAGATTTGAGGATCTCATGCATGTTTGCATTGCAGGGTAAGATTTTGATTCCTCGTCGTTGCTCAGATTACGCAAAAGTTATAAAAAGCAGGATATCAAATTACCCACTTTTCATGTGCATGCTTTTAGATTTTTCCCAATTGTACAACGTTACTTAAGCATATCCACAAAGTCACACGAAACTGTTAGTCACCAATATACAAAAAGTTATGTAAAATCTAAGCATCTACATAAGTTTGAGTTTACAACACGTGTTATGTATTATGACAAGTCAAGTGGGCTGCAGAATATGCTTCAGTGCGGGCTCAGACATCATGTCAGAAGCTATTTCAAGCTCCATGTGAACATCCAAAATGAGACCCTGGACTCTTATGAAGGAAAAAGTGTTATGAATCTCTTTATCCGTTACGAGTGAAGTGCCTAGTTGGTGGCAAATTATGACACTAGTACCACCAGGGATCTGCGCAGGCTGACTGGCTTCCACGGTCATTGATCTCTCATTTCCAGATCTATGGTTAAGATTAGTACCAAACCAAGTCATGTAATCGAGGCCTGGGAGCCAATATCTCTTCTAATAACTGTGTCCATATATAGAGGCAGTTTTTCCCCACAGAAATGATGAGGATTTTATATGGGGCAATTCAGCGTTCTTTAGTCTTGATCGCTTTAATAGTCCTGCATATTACCACTCGTGTCATGTACATCAAATCAGTGAGCCAGAAACTTTAGTGCCTTATAACTAGGATATTTGACAGTAGGCTGCACATGTAGGTCCAGTGCTGCAATTTATCTATAAGATTAGAGGATCGGCAATTCTTTGGACTTTGTAAGCAGTTTCACAGTCTTACTTTACATCAGGAAACATTAAGTTATTATGCAATTGAGCATGATGATGGTGGTTCGTATAGTCACAACTAGACGATATATCTTCAATAAAGATGGTTTCTAGTTCTGTATTTAAAAGCTAGGGTTTACTAGAATGTCTCAGATTTACTTCATCATTAAGCATAGAATGCCATAACAATTCAGATTTATTTCATCATTAGGCTTAGAATGCCTTTAACTGTTGTGGATTAGAGAATGACACGTTGATCTTTTTTATGAGCGTTTGTGCTTATTACATTGATTCATGTGGAGCTTACAAAATGTCAGGATATTACATGTTCAGGAAAATAAACATTGTTGGCTTTTAGCCATGATGGTTCTGCTCTTAACCTTTGTGCTTTGATGGCGATTTGTTTGGAATCACTGTGTACAAACACTGAAAAACCTCAGATCAAACATGCATGGATTAACCGTGGTGTGCTTTCCATCCATAAAGAATGATCAATGGAAGGTGAGCAGATGATGAAGTTTATATACTGTAAAACTACTCTTTTCAGACTTTGCCAGGGCTGACTTTTTTGCTCACTCACTCACTCACTCACTCACTCACTAACTCAGCCGACTTTAGTTGATCGACCATACAGATTTTCAATGTGTCTTGGTTCACCATTAGTGAACACAGTTCTATCAGGTCACATGACGTCCACAATTAAAGAGCTGGAGTAGTAGTAGTCTCCGTATGAAGGCATGGGATCGGGAAAAGGGTCTACTGGTACTTAAAGTGATTGTCTCTTTATACTAGTGATCTTAATTGGCAGCTCTACTGTAAGTGAATCAGTTGCCAACCGGTGATTTTCATCTGGCGATGCTATTTATGAATTCCATGATTATATTAGCTAATCGGCTTCATTTGGGTTTTTGGTAACTACCAGAAAAATCA
This sequence comes from Streblospio benedicti, assembly GCA_019095985.1. Lineage (NCBI taxonomy): Eukaryota > Metazoa > Annelida > Polychaeta > Spionida > Spionidae > Streblospio > Streblospio benedicti. The sequence continues at coordinate 56,818,735 of CM032666.1, read as the reverse complement.
GGATAGGTTCAAAGAGTGAAAGATGTGTGCACAATGCATGTAGTTGAAATGGTTGAAAGCGGATACCCTAATCAACCTGATAGATGTTAGTAAAAACTTAAAATACCTCAAAGAAATAATGCAGGTAAAGCAATATTTTTTTTACGATTTTGGGGGTGATATCTGTGATATGAAACTTGTATACAGATTTGTTAGATTGAAATACAAAAGTGAACATGGAAAAACTTACAAACAAAACTGTACTCTTTCAGAATATACACTTATAATGTAAAATGGGGCTGGTAAAGCAACAGGTTACTACAGCATTCAAATATGTGCAGTTGAGTGGGAAAAAGCTAGAAAAAGTTCGTTCAAGGTTGCTAATGCATCATGATGAAGCGGGCGCTTTTGAAGAACTCAGTCTTGCAAACAATTAGGGTTGTGCGTCGATACTAATTTGTTCAAGTTATTATAGATTACTTCTTTGTGCATCTAATGCTTGCTTGAAAACACATTTCATGGGGTCTACTGCCCAGTTTTATCAAGATTTGTTTCCACACGAGGGCGAAATGTCAAGTTTCAAAGACACATACGCATTAGGGTTTAAGAATGTTATTTATAATGATTTTACGTAATGTCAGTATTACTCATTTGTTCAAGGATGGTGCCTAGTGCCTAGAAAAAGGCTTACAAAAACCTTCGAGGGCATCGCCTTGTTATCTGTTGTTGCTTATCAATACGTATGCAAAACATACTAGAAACTTTTGTAAACAATTAAGAATTCAAGGCAATGTTCCCAAACGTTCTATAACACTAATCTTCAAGCTACATCTATGATGATCATTAATGGGATGGTACTCTTCAAGGTCAAGATATGGTGCTGTAAGTTCATATGTTGATTGTTGTACACAAAGGTTTTGAACTTGATTCACTTAATGTATACCCAAATATTTTATATAATGTTGTGCAAGAGAATGAAATCCTCATAGAATAAACTGAAATGTACATGTATGGACATGAATACTGTAGTGAAAAATAGAAGCAAATCTAAGAATACGAAAATAATATGCATAGTCACCGAGAGTGGGTGAAGAGTTTGTCAAGTTGTATGAAAAAGGGAACAGGAAGTGCAAAAATTCAAATGTGCACAGAGTTGTTGCGATTCTGAGAACATATTACGATAACTTGATTTGATGTTCTCTATTACGTGATAATGATCTGTCATTACAGTATTGTGTTTCTTTCGCGTATTGTCCAAGTTGACATGACGGCCTATAGATTCACAGTGGCATATCCAATGAATGCTCATTTTGTGCTGTCATTTCTCGTCATTTTGTGGTATGTCATTAAATAAGCTGCTGCGTGTGTGGTGCCATGTCAGTTTTTTACCTATCATAAACAGCATACAACAACGGATGTCCAATTAGTTTGGGTGATTCTGACATCAATCTTGGTAAATTTCAGCTTAATTTAGGCTTTATTCTAGGCTTCAGTAGTATGTGTAAATGACTAATCAACTAGTAAAGAGTTACTGATGAAACCGTCAATGAAGACGTAATACAATATCCAGATTTATATTAATTCATTGTTTGCTATATGGGGAGTTTACACCTAATTTTGTTGCACGAAGAAACAACAATGTACATGTATATTTCTTTCAAACTTCCTCAACTATCATAAGTTATTAGTTGAAACTAATTAGTTGAGTTACATACATTTTCAGCATACCCAAACATGTCAAACTTATTGTTCCTTTCTACCCTTCCCAGAAATACAGATCTTTTACGAAAAAATCATCCAGCTCCTCTTGTCAGTTATCTGTGGTCAGATCATTCCCTGACAACCATTATACAAACCGAAACCACAACCAGCAGAACCCTTTTTGCATTATGAAAATGTATCTTGCTCCCCTATCATGATGAGATAGCTTACCGCTAATGCATCTTGCTCCCCTATCATGGTCAGATAACTTCCCGCTATTATACAAACCAAAACCACAACCAGCAGTGACCTGACATTATGAAAGTACGGCACCTGTGGTGCTGGATGTTATTTTGGTCTGCCATCACAGCAGTAGCCGCCGCCACTCATACGCCAGTGAGCACTCATGCTCTCGGTGATTTGATTTATAATAGAAGTCGGTAGACGCATATGGCAGTTGGATTTGCATGCGCTTGATACGAGAGCCCCATTTGGTATAAACCTGACTGCGCCACACGTTGCATATTGTATGGCTTACATGGACACGAATGAATAGCTAATTGAATACCTTTCATAACATTAAGCAGAAGTCATTATGCCGTTATTTTGATTATGTGAGATTTATAGCTGTTGTTAGCAGTCTGTTGAATCTTCTATTGTTCTGGAAAGGTTTTAAGATGTGCCTAGCGTATAAACAGTTTTACTTGATAATTTGCTAGTGTAAGATAAATCAAATGTTTTGGCCTCACAGAATAGAGAATTTTGCAAGACATGTTTCACCTTAGTTATTTGGACAGTCTTTATTGGTACAATATATTATTGGTACAATAAATCAAACGCATGAGATAGGTATAGATAGTGTCATTGAAATAAACCTCGGCATAACCTTCTGCTGACTATTACTTGCGCGCAGAAACGACTTACGTGTCACAGATGCGGCAACGATATTTCGTTATGAACGGAATCACATGGAGGCGAATTTCATTTATATTCACGTCACAGAGCTGCAGGCAATAGAGGGGACACCGCACAAGCAGAGGCCTTTAGTGTTGAATCATTGACGACTTGGGCCAAGTTAACTGACAGTTTATAAAGGTTTCTGCTCAAAAATGGTTGTGCTGTTGTGTTACTTCTTTCAATGTATGGAAATACAGTAGAACATCGGTATCTCAATATTGTTTATCTCTAATTATCTGTTATCTTACAGTTAGTTTAATTTCCCTCCAAGTGCAAGAGGAGCATTTTACTGTTATCCCTACAGATTCGACATAACAAGTTTCTACTTAATTACGAAAAAGAACTAATCTAGACACATGACCATTTCCCCATCTTGTGCCATGTTAAGTGTATATGGTCCTTGTTTGGAAAAGCTTAGGACAAGTCCGCTATGAAATGTAGGTTGTGGGAGAGTCTTGGGGCATAATTGTTTAGGTGCTCCTCAATCATTATTGCCACAAATCCTATGGTTTCTCAAAGGTTGAATATGCATTATTGTACAAGTACATAGGAGGTACATGATGGAGAGACCATGGTTTGTCTTGCCATGGGAGTGGCAAACAAAAAATTCAGTAGAACGTCTATTAACACCCCTCCCGAGGCGTGGCCTTAAGTTGTCTCAATGGAGATGTGGTCTCTGTGGAGTTGCACTCTTTACAATGACATAGTTTCAAGAAATGTTTTTTATGGAGGTGATCTCTTTATAGAGATAGTCTCTTCAGAGGTGGTCTCAATTGGATGTTATACTATAAAAACCTTGTACGAGGAAATGGATGATTACCATAGTTAAAATTTACAAACTTACTTCAGTTGACATTTGTAATCGCACCCATGCATAAAAATATAGATATTGTATTATTCATTGTTGGGAAATTCTATCTGGTGAACAGACGCTGCTCATCTGTGCATCTGTCAACAGTCGGAAATGGAAATTGCCAAAATGCCACATTTTTTAATGAAAATGGTGCGTTTCCCTGTTGTCAACAATACAGTTATCTTATTCCTGATGCATCTTGAAACTCAGCTGTGTAACAATCATGATAAAATGAAAGGTATACACTGCATGAATCACAGACGTTCTAAAAACATCTTCAACAATGTATATGATTGGTGAACGCCAATTATAACATTTCAATGTAGTTTGAATAATACAAACTACAGAATCAAATTCAGTAGCTTTATACCAACAGAATTTCTTTTAGCTTGATAACCACTATTTATCACAGCCCAGGGTCGGGCTTATGAAGACATTGGGGGTGCGTCAAAAACTCAACTTGATTTCAATTCGGGATGGGGGGCTCAATATAGGTTGCACTTACGTTGAATGATGACTTTATGTACATAAGAATTATTTGGATGGGGATGGGGGCTGAAATTTTAAACCTAATGCCATAATGCTTTAATTTTTCCATACCTTCCTGGTAACTGCCTTAAATGAAACAGACATGTTTCTCAAATGATGTGTTTCTGCCACAAACATGTGGCAATTTAATATCTGATTCAGTCTGCCACAAATGTCACTTGTCTGCCTAAAACTTGATCTTTTCCATTACAAGGAAAAGCACTTCTCTGAAAAGTGATAGTTTCAAGACAAAAAGTCTAATATTCATATCAAATGAAACTACAGTAATTTCTGACTGTAATGTGATCCAAAAAGAAACAGAATGTGGGACATCAAATGTTTACATTTTCAAAAAACAAGGAAAGTACGTGTAGTTGCTGATTTGGTCATGAATGGCGTACATTTTAACTACAAAGGAGATTAAAGTACGTAGATAATCTTAGGGATACTGCGGCCTTAGAATGGACACAGGTGTTTTAAGTGGAAACTTTCCAGTGTTGAAGGAAACTGTAATCCGCATTTGGGATGTAAAGGATCATTAGTGAGTTATATATAGAAGACCATCAATTAGGCTGGCTTATGATGTCGAAACTGTCTGTTGTGCAAGATGCAGCTTTAATGAGTCTGAGGCTCCAATGAGGAGTCGTTCACCGCTTAATGAGAAGTTCATGTATTGGATTTAAATCAGAGATTTCGTTGGAGGATTATAGAATTTCTGACGTCTGAAAACATAAAATCTTGGAGGATTCAATGAGCTTTGTTATTGCTAGCCATGGGTTTTAAACTGATCTGCAAGGTAAGATTTATGAAACGGAAACATGCGGGATTTAATAGAATTTGTCTTTTTTATTGGATAAGGATTCTTGCTTACAGTAGATTGTGTTTTTTAGGCCATCATCAATTAACCCAAGATTATCCATTTAATCCTCTATGACATAAGCCCTAACAAGGTTAATCAATGTCACATACACTACTGTCACCGTATAAGGACCACAGTTATTTCGGTAAAAGTTTTACCGTATTTTATGTTTCTGGAAATCACACAAAATACGAGTAATTACTGAAATTTCTTATTGCATGTGCAGAATTCTCCGTATTTACGGACACCCCATCGTATTTTCCATGTTTTCCGTGTCACTTTTATCATTATACGGTTATTGATTACGTTTCGGTATTTTCGCATATATAGCGTAATGTATACTACTCAAATTTCGCGTTTTTCTCGAATTTCCCGTATTGATTATTTCATATCTAACATCTGCAGCAACTTTTTGACTTCATTGTATCAATTAATCATTAAAGGTTGATAAACAAAACTACTATAATTATGACTGATGTATATACTAAGTTGAACTATCTCAAATGGCTGGTGATGCAACCTATGTTATCCCTTTATGTAGCTTGGTAAGTTAAAAAAAAAACGTAAAGAAATTCTCGAAATTAAAGACTAGGTAATTTCTGTAACTTCAGTTTTTTCCGTATTTTCTGCATATAAACAAGTTGCTACTACTGTATTTGATGAATAACATGTAAACCACACTCAAAAACGAAATTCCAGTGTTTTCCAGTGTTTTCAGTAATTTCTGTCATTTCGCATAATACGTGTTACGCTATTTACAGGTATTTCATTACGCAGAATAACAGTAGCGTATTTCGCGAAAAATGGTGAAGTGCAATCGAAATTTCTGTAATTACTGTGGTCCTTATACAGTGACAGTACTTACTGTACAATGGAATGCTTAGGGAAACTGTGAACAGCAACTGGAGATTGCACATCACAAATCAACAGATGTTAAGCAATATTCCAGCAGTAGGAGGCATAAGATTGAATCTAGAATACTACAGCTAGCGGGACATTGCCACCAATGCCCTGAGCTCAGCACATAGACAGTAGTGTTGTGTGAGCTAAAACAGATGGGGGAAGCCCAACGTTCAGCTTCCTTGATAACCTGAACAGAGACTGTTGAGGATCCTGGCAGTCGCTGACCTCAACAAATACATGAATTTTAAAAGCAAGCATTTTAACCAAAGAGTAGTCACCATAATGCTTTTGATATTAAAGGTTATGCTCAGTGGCCGAATAAAATATGCTTGTATAGAAGCAATATAATGTGGTCTGTGTGTTCTGAAAGTGTCTTTCATTTAAACATGAATAAAATACAATGTATTTAGAGCAATTTAGATACTATGCAAAAAGAAGCCGATATAAACCCAACAAACACCTGTGCACCAGAAATGTCAACCGAATGATTTCGTCAGATGTGATATGCACGGTGCACGTAAGAAGCCGCCTACATGTATCTCTACCATGTTAAATGCGACGTATGCCATTGGAAATCTGCGGTACGTCTGGCAAAAATCATTTGATTATGCAACATCAAGTGACCTTGTGTTTTAGTTAGGAAGATGGCATGGTATTTTTAAAGGTGTAATAAATATTTAATTGGGGAGAAAATGAACATTATTTTCCTTACGCTTACAATGGAAAAGGAATTGTTTATTGATACTGGGCTTGACAGAACACATTATTTTGGCTTAGCATTATCTTTAAGAGACTAATAATTTTTCCGTTGCAAAGTTGCACTTCCGAATGGCGTTGAATGACATTGAGAAAGTCTGACAGCATAATCATTGTGTTTGCATGACACACATGTAGGCTTCTTATTCTGGAAACTTGAGAAATCATGAAACTTGGACATGGTCACATATGCTGGATTTCCATGCGCAATGACGTTTGCCACCTGAATACATGTACATCTGATAAACAACATGCAAACTATGAATCTAATTGGTGGACTTGACACTGTTCATAGGTCATCACTTGATCATTTTGTTAAAAAAAACTGGGCAGTCTGTGGGTTTCTTGTACTAGTCATAGAGGTTAATCCATATAATGTAAAACTTTGTTATTTGCTACCAAATATTAGCCACCCAAGTAGTTTCACAGAATTTCAAATTTGTATTTCTAGTATATTTAGTTGCTTTTATGTTTGCAACTTTGCAAAGAATGTCTATAAGCTAAAGGGTTTTATATGATCACTTGAATTCTTGTAACCCAGTTATGTAATTGAGAATTTTCCCAATGTAGACGGATATTGTCAGTCTGTCAAAATTTCATCAAAAATTTGTATTGACAGAATACATCACAAATACACTGAGCAAGTATTTCTTGCATACAAAAATAGATTAAGTTTACAAAATTATATTATGATACTATATTATATTATGATATAATTCAATTCATGATATTGAATTCATTAGTGTGAACTATACAAGGGAGGAAAATATACTTGCTGCGTAAACTATGTAAACTTTGAAAGGAACCAAATTTGTAAAGTTTGAATATCATCATTCTGCCATTTGTCTGCTGAGAACCTTGAATCTAGAAGAAAGTTTGAAGAACTGCTGGGTGGATCTACTTCTATAGTGAACACCACAATGCTGTAAATCTATTTTCTCTTTTAGGATCAGAATTCGTCTCCATGCCTTCATCGTCACAGATTCGTGAAGCACCTTATCTATCTTTATAGAAGTGGGGTTTTTTTTGTAGGTGGGCTATATGACTCTTTGAAGACAAAAGATAAAGAGCAGTTTTTGCTGCAATTGCTTTTTTCTACTATCTAACTTTTGCCGCTACTACATCTTCTCCTGTTTGCTGCTGCTGTTTGCTGCTGTTGCTGCTGCTGCTTTTAAAACAAAAATAACTTTGTGGTCAAACTCAAAGTCAGTAGTCAAGCCTCATGACTGACCATGATTTCAGTGGTCAAACTGCGTGACTGACCATGTGCCTGTGTTGTTATTGCTATCAGGAGGAGGAGTCAGTGAAGAGTTCACCGAAGAGTTCTCCAGCACCATCGCCGTACCGAGACCGGAAGACTGCGCTCGCTCGCATGCACACACTGTCTGAGGTAGTGTACTGTGGTCCTCACAACATGGATGAACAGCTAGTAGGAGGAGATGGGAAGAGAAGGGAGAGGGCCTGTTATACTGGCTAGTTCTGGTTGGAATAGATGTGATGATTTATAATGGGGTAAACATCTGGATGACCACTATCGTCAGAGCTCTTATTGTGGAAGAGAGCCAAGATGTGGCTAAGATGTGGGTATCTTTTGGTGGTTTTGTTTGTGTGATGCTTCATAATATTCCATACCATTTGACTTGCTTATATAATATAAGCCATGAAAACTCATTCTCTTAGGTTTGTATAGACCACATCTTTGTAATGAAGTTCAAATGGGATATTATGTAACCATCACAGGGCTTATAAATCTTATATAACCGATCACTAGGGGGACTGAAAAGCATAGTTTATTTATTTGATTATATTTATAATCATTAAATTATTATGATTGAAATTTATGTATGTCATTTGTGTGTCTAATAATGTTATTAATGACACATTTTCTTTCGTTCTTATTACTCAGTTGGGAATGACATAGCTCATATTGTAGACTAAATCTTCAGTTTGTATAAAGAATTTGAATGGATCAAAGCTGCATTAGTTTAGAAATCTTAGTCACAAGAATAGAATATGCTTCATGCATCTGGCTTTGCAAAATTTCTTTTTGAGTTTTAAATTAGTTCACGATATTAAAATAAGAGTATCTTAGTTAAAATATGCAAACAAATGTAAAAGAGATTGTGAAAACTTACGAAGTTTGGGTGTTAACAAAAGTGATATGATTATTAGAGATGTCAAGAACATTTGAATATTTGAATTCATGGGTGGTACATTGAATATTAAAATCTGAAAACTGATATTTGAACATTTGGACATTTCTTAAGCATAGTAGAGTTCTCTGGCATATTAAAGTCAATGACACATTGGATAATTTGCTGCATTGTATTGTAAACAAATAGATATGATAACGTCACAGAATTGAAGTTCAATACCACAGTTAATCAATCTATCACATTTGATTGGCTCCCGTAAGTCAATCTTAAAGTGTTTGTCGCAGCATCAGCAATTAAAGACAAAGGATGAACCTAACATTATATTTTATACCTGTAGTTTTTATGTTTGTTTACGTTAAATTTGGACCTATTCAATCACAAAAGAATCAGTCATTAATTACTACCACCACACACGAAACACGGTTAGAAAAATGCATCGAATAGTTGAATACTTGGTTAGAATTTTGGACAAATATTGGAATTTGTAAATTCAACAAATATTACATCTCTAATAATTATCAAAAGAAAAATGACCTGAGTACAGTATAACATTCCAATTTAAGTTAATGGACAATTACAAAGTATTCCTAAAAGCACATGGATTTCGTGTGAAGGGTTGGGATAGGATCGAATCAGTCTCATGATCTTTGTCAGTTTTCACCATCTCTGACTTTGCAAGCTTGAAGTAGAGTGATGGTGAAATCTCACCATGGTTACTACTGTTTCACCTGCTCCATTGAGCCCCCACTTGATCCTCGTCCATCCATCCATCAGGACGTTCCATCATCAGGACCGTCAACGCCCACGTCAAGGATTCCCTCACCTTTTCGGGAGCGTCAAAAACTGACACGGACACACACACTGTCAGAGGTATCAGCCAATTGTATTGTGTGTGGTGTTTTTCTCGGGAAACGAGCACTTTTGACCTAATTCTGCACTTGATAAATAATTAACATTGATGTTAACCGAGTGACGGCGACTAAAAATAATTAGATAACTCTGGATCTTGTTTATTTTATACATTTGATTTATATCTGTCATCTGTATTTGATAACGTCTAGTTTCACATGCATTTTATGTTATTTCATGCTATATGACAAGCATTTTTAAATAGAAATTTCATATATTTCGTTATTAACCTTAAGCGTTTTTAATTTTTACAAATTCAAATATAGACTGTCTTAGCTTAATATTAACTATTTTTAGTGTGTTGATTAATATAGTTTGCTTGACAGGCTTTGGCATTTAAGTACATGTTAAACAAATGATATATATATATATTCACCACACCTCTGTATAAAAAACCACTTATGCAAGAATAACTCACTGTTTATCAAACACAACATGGAATCTTTCTGCAACTACATGTATATCACATTTTGCACATTAGATGTACAACCACCATAGGCACTATTTGTTCATTGAAAATAAACTCCATAATATATATTGAAAATCCTACTTTTTTCCTCATGAACAAACTTTACCTATTATGTGACCCTTGTCTTCAGTCTGACCTGCCCTCAAGTAGCTCTTGGCTCTCACCAAGTCGAGCTCGTAGAGCCATTTTTGCAAAGGCGCAGTTTTTGAGCGAGGTATCGGCACCCTAAGTAGAATGCATGTTAATTTTTTTCCAATTCAAAACACCATAAATGTTTCAAATATTGTATTAAACCATCTCTGACTATTGACCAAGTGAAACACAGTGGATGTACGTGTCTTGTGATTGTAAATATCTTGTACGCTGTCTTCTGTTATATATTACACCAATGTTGTTTGTTTTCGTATTTTGATTTTAGTTTTGTTGCACATATGAACTATCATTGGTCTTTTTCCCCACGGTTAAAACATTCTTTTTCAGGCCACTTTTCTAAAAAAGTAAAAGCACAATGATATTGTGTCTAGTATGAAGTATCTTTCTGTACGTTAAGCTGCTTATACAGTACTCACTCTTCAGTACTATTGTCTCTTGAATGGATATTGTCACGGAAATTGTTTATCAAAATGGTAAAATATTATAACCATTATATTTTGATTTTCATATTGTAAAAATCTTTTAAATAAGATAATTTAAGGTGAATAGTGTCACAATTTAAGTGTATATAATATTATACATATTTACATTATTTTTAGCTCATTTATCAACATTAAATCACTGCATAAGGTTTCAATATAAACTTGTTCTGATAAAGTTTTGTGCATTTCATGTATGGCTAATAATTTGTCCTAGATTGTAATATAGAATAAAACTAACCTTTTTACATAGCCATGGAGATTTATAAATATTTGAAATAACTTATTTCATATTTGATGAGTAAAATCATTTTTGTGCAATTTGTAGAGCAATTTATGAAAAAAATATGCTTCTGTGTTTTAATTATGAATACGTATTAGTAGTAGAAAGAATCCTGTTACTAGTAAATTGAAGAAAAACAAAAAGAAATATACTAAGTTGCTCAATAATAAATTGGTGAAAATTTAAAAAACAGCATCATTATAAGTTGCTCAGAAGACTGAAAAATAAAATCTTAGCGTTAATCGTACTAAAGCTAACATTTTCCCGAATATAATACACATAAATAGTTCGAAATGATGGTTCATGTTCATTGCTGTTGTTTCAGGAGGGTAACAGTTCGTCCGCGAACAGTTCGCCGTTCCACAAAGTGTCGTCGCGGAGCAACCTCAACAGCGGAGGTGGCGCCGGTGCCAACGATGACAACAACACTGGCGCCATGGCGCTGGACGATCTGCCCATTGTGGAGGATCCGTACTACCCACCACACCCAGGGGAGAAGCTTGGCAAGATACAGTTCCAAGTCAGCTATGACTTCCAGGTATGTGACCACGTTTGATAGGCCGTCTTATAAGATACTTGTACAGTCCAGCTGATCTCTGATAAGCTGTGAATGGATGGTCTCTGAAGCGGTAGTTTTTTGATGATTGAATATGCAGTTCTGGTCAGTTCCAAATGACAGGTATAATAATTAGGTAGGTATACATTTTGAAACTTCATGACTAATCGGTGAAAAAGAATCAAATGTTATAAGACACTGTCTGGGATGGCATTCAGGTGATAAACATTGGTGACTCATCTCCATATAGCCTTTCTGCACCCAGAGTTCCCAGGGCATCAAGGCCATAATGAGGTTTTTTGTCTGTGATTATTTTATTGTACCATTGTCGGTGTCAAGTGGACAATTGTGTTAAAGAGCAATCGTCTACAAGGCTTGTCAATGGCAAAATGTTCTCAACAAATGTTTTTTCTTGTGGTGATATGAGTCTTTGGCCTGTGAGAGAAGGTAGTAATAAATTGCAATGCTTTGTTATATAGTATGTGATAATTTCACATCATTAGTACATGGCATTTCTGGCATTTTCTGTCTATTTCTCACATATTCTAAGCTTTCCAATGTCATTTACATTCATGTACATGTACTTGACAAAATTAGAAAAGTCACTGTAAAATTTGTTCTTCTTTTTGACAGGAAATGACCCTAACACTGAAGATCATCCGCGCAACAGAGTTACCAGCCAAAGACTTCTCCGGAACGAGTGATCCCTATGTCAAAATCTTATTGCTACCAGACAAGAAAAGCAAACTAACAACAAACATCAAACGAAAAAACTTGAATCCGCGGTGGAACGAAGTTTTTGCATTTGAAGGTAAGCCTTATGTTTAGAAATATGTTATTGTAACTCAGTATTTACCGTGGTGATGCTATGCTTTCGCGGAAAACAAATTGGTTTAGCACAAAGAGCATTCACTTATTTGTGAGGCCTACCATTGCAAGGTGTCCTGCCTGCTCTAGAATGTGTGCATTATAATTTTTGCACTCTAGAATAACATTGTAGAAAGTTTTGTAGTTTAAAGTTATGTACTTTTTAGTGGCACTTCTTGCCGATATAGATTGCAGATGTGCTCAACGACCCAAACTGATTATACATTCTGTCAATAATGTTTATAGCATTTTTACGATGTGTGTGTCAGTGAGGGGACTTCAATAACACCAGTGGCACAAGGGTCATGACCGGGCCAGATGCGATCAGCAATGAATGGGGTCATATTAGTGCACATGAAGTGAAAAGATCACAACAAAACAACTGAAAAGACCGCAATCTACAAAATTGATTATTAATGTATGCATATATATAATAAGCCTGTCTCATTAGTAATTGGAACAGAGATTTTTTTCAAGTTGGGACATACTTAGTGTATTATCATGCATGCACATGTGCCTATAACCGAAAGATTTCTACTTTGGGTTTTCTCAGAGGATATGAATGGTTTCTGATATACATGTAGGGTCATGCAACTAGTATATCCAGATTTTCAGAAAGTGGTGGGTGGCATAACCAGTTGTATGTCATGGGTCTTTGTATGTGTGAAAGCTCGCAGACATAGAATTCTCATGAAAGTGCCATTTTGGAGGTCATGCACCCCTTGCACCCCCACCGCCGGGATCCATCTACACATGTATGCATGCGCCTGTTATGTATGCAAATATGAACAGAACCCACATGAACCTATACTAGCACTGTGGTGTCTTGTTCTACATCTTGGCCATTCTTGGGTGACCTCTTGAGTTTCACTGCAACACAAATAAACTTGGAATGAGGCATGAAAATTAATGTCATTGTTACAAAGTCATTGCGCTAATTGGTTCAATTTATACCACTGTAATTTTTTGCTCATCAACCTCGACTAGTCAATTACTTTTAAATTCAAGGACAGAAATTAGAATGTCCGAATTGCTCAAATAATGCTGTATGTTTATGTGGGCATGTCGGGGTAAATGGCTCTGTGATTGAAGTAATTCTGAGTGGCAAAAGATAGGTTGTGTAATGTCATGGGAATAGAAGGAGTGCTTTAAATAGCAGCAAATGACGACAAACCGAGATGGAAAATGCCATGATGTTTATGGGTATGTCAACTCAAACGGAGTTTAGAACAAAGACAGTAAAAGGGCTAAATTTGTCCCTAGTTATCCACCCTGATAATGGTCTTGGCTTACTACAGTGTATGAGTAGGAGTTACAACTTCAAGTGTTGTTCTTTTTACATAGTAATTTAATGGGAAATGTGGATGACTTAAGTGCCATGTTTTTTTTAAATTCGTATTCTTATTCATTTTTTTACTGTAATCAAAATTCAGTGCTACCGGGTATTAATAGATCTTACAATGAGTCACACGGGTGTGATATCGTCCTAGTAGGCTGAAAAAAAATTCATCAGTGTATTGCTGCATCAAAGTATTTTTGTTACCCATACATATCAAGTTCTACATCATGATTAATGTGATCTGTATCATACTTTCCATAGTATGACTCTTTTTTTTTGTATTTTTCGAAATTCACTCTATTTTCTTATATTCATGGTTAACTTTGCATAGTTTTGTAACTATTAATTGCCATACGTTGCTATGATTTTGAAGTAAGATTTTTGTTTGTTTGAGGTACAACTTCCTTTAAATGTCATATTTATAAAGATCACATTCAGATACCAGCAAACTACTACTCAGTATACCTCTTGATAATGATAATATAATGCGAAGACTTAGAAAATCACGTAGCCAAGTTTGTGAGTTTTCCGGTGCAGACAGTCAAAGCCAACAACAGTCAGATAATCAGGTACTGATTGCCGGGACTGATTGCATTGTGAAGTGTTGGGCAGACGACAATTAGGCCACTTAGTGTAGCGTTAGGCGAAATCTTATCTCATCTTGTGCTCTTGAACTTGAATTATCGATGTGAACGACAAAATAAGTGTTGTTAATACATTTAGAAAATGTTAGATAAGTGCCTATTAGTGTGCTACCGCTACAGACAATTTTCCTGCTATGATCTAGTATAACAGAATTATTCGATTTTACTCTCACTGTTCTTGCAAGCAAGCTCCTACCATAACAGAATTATTGTTCAGTTGCAATTCATGAGCTGTATGATGCCATGTCTTGTCTATTAGAATTTAGAAGCCCAAACTTTTATGTGTTGCATACATTGTCCGAAATGCTTGTTTCTCAACACACAAGTACAAAGCTTACAATTTTGAATATTTCATATATGATTAAAGGCCCTATGTGGCATATTTTCATTGTTGTACATGTTTACTACTGGGGGACGGTTCTTGAATGGCAATACCCAGTAATTGGTCAGAGGGGGTAACTTGTGTTCACGTAAATTAAGTTAGGCTTGTACTTGTATAAATTACAGAAGCACAAAAGTAACTAGATCAAAAGTGTTCAAAGAACACGGCGTCGATAGAACAAAGTTGACATACAGGCGCTTAAGATATTGCATAAGTATGAAGGTTGTAGTTCACGCGGGAATTCAGAAATAATGAAATCTTTAAAAAAACTTGAAATTTCTCCAGAACCTATTCTTTTCCTAGCAAATAGATAAAAATTGAAAACTCATAATGTAATCGTCTCAATGAATATAAACAGTGAACCAATTTTGAAGATTTTGTCTTCAAAGGCAATGATTCTATTGATAAAAATGTCGAATATGGAACCAAAACGGCACACTTTAATTGGCAAAGTGCCAAAGATGAACATATATGATTGTTACTATGTATGTGAACATAGAATGAAATTTTGAGGTCATGGTTCAAAAAGTATTGAAAGTATTGAAGAAAGTAGCAAAAAAAACTAAAATGTCTATAAACTGCTACACAATGCTGGGCTCTCAGAGCTCTTTTCTTTTAGTTGGCAAAGAGCCAACGTTCAACATTGGTTGTGGTCACCAGTCCCATAATATTGTATGAGATACAAGTCATGTGTCAAGCTAAATATGCCAAATTTGCCTGCCGATGGCCTTTTGGAGTAAACACTTTGTTTAGCAAAGTGCCAAAATTAGACACTGATGATGGTCACTAGGTATATAAGCATTGTATCAAATTTGGAACTCATGATTTAAGCTGTATTGAAACTATTGAAGAAAATGACAAAAAATGACCTAAAATGGCCTTCAGGAAATCACTCTTAAATTGGCAAAGTGCCAAGATTGAATACATGTGATGGCCTCTAGGCATGTAAGCATTTTACCAAGTTTGAATGTGTTCATCCAAGCAGTTTTAAAGATACTGCAGAAAATGTACAAAATGGACCCTAAATGGCCCCGTGGAAAGCACACTTTAATTGGCAAAGTGCCCAAAGTCAAATCACTCTGGTGTTGCATCGTGCCACATAGCTGTGTAAAGTTTGAACAACATCAGTTTATCGGTATATCCTCTAGCTTGTCCAGAGACATATATACATATATTACATACATACACGAATACTGACAAACAAACAAAGTGATCACAAGGCTTTCGCTTCAGCTGCTGAAGCGACGCAAATACTTTTAGTATATGATTAACATTTCCTTCCTAGATACTGTAGAAATTGTTGAATATGTGAAATACAAATCATCAAATATTTTCTCCCTGACCCCTGAAAACCACACAAAGCAAACAAAATGATCAAGCATCTCCACCCCGACCCCCACCCCATCCCTTCATTATTCCCTTCCTCTCTTCCACTTTCCCACATCCACCCACCCCCGTGCTCAAATTTGATTTATAAGTTGGAAAACGTGACAACTCTAACAACACACCACATGGACCAAATGATCCATGTAACAAATGGGCCATATTGGGGTCTATTTCCCCTGTTTTTTGGTCCAACCATGAACACTAGTCACTACACCATGAAGCGATATGTTAGGATTTCCAACTAGCATGATGATTTTCTCGGGGTGTCACTTGTCAATTTTGTGACAATTTTCTATTTTATGTATAGGCACCATTGGGCATGTCTCATCTATGTCTACCACTGACGGGCCAATATCAACAGATTGGTGGATTTTATGTGCCAAGTGAAGTAGTGAGCATGTTAAAAGTTAGGGGTACCATAAAAATTTAGTGTGCAGCTTTCACTCTATTATGACTTTGGAAGGACAGTAGATACTGTTGTTGATCAAAAGTGGGGTTGATTTTGACTGAGTGTTGACGTTTATCATGGGTTTGTTCTTCCTTGCCGTGTTGCCAGCCTGTAAAGCCCGCCCACTGTTGATAGACTGCACCAGCATTACTTGTATTACACCATCACTAACGGGCTCTCCTATGAGTGACCTGGGTAAGCACTGGGATCAGAATATCCCATTTAGCGAAGTGTTTGCAACTTAACATAGAATTCCAATCCATTAGCCACAGAATTTGAGCGAACTTGAAGCCAGCAATTCGATTCTTGATCTTTGCCAAGAGGACAACAAGGTTTGGTTAGATGTGCTTTAAAAAGGCACACAAGCTGACACAAAATGCAGAATAGATAACAGTAATCGGCTCACGTTACTTAGCAAGTAACATATTTTGCCAAAATATATAATTTTTCATGGGGTTTCTTGCATATGCACTATTGATCACGCAAACTGAACCCCTGAGATCTCTTAATTAAGTGTAGCCTGTTTTTCAAAAAACCTGGATCTGCCAGTGAAATATAATATTATAGATTACGTACACTTTAATATGTTTACATGTACATCAGTATTACCATGAAAATTTAGTGTGCTGCTTTAGCTCTAATATGACTTTGGAAGGACAGTAGGTACTGTTGTTGATCTAGGGTTGGGGTTGATTTTGATTGAGTGATGTCATTTATCATGGGAAATTGTCCTTTCTGTAGTGTCTACAGAGGCATACTGTACATACCAATGATCATTGATCAAAAGGAATGCATTATGATAGATTAGCTATGATTTAGGTAAATCGGGTTATTATTATATGCCAGACCCATGATACTGCACGTGATTATTATATAGATAGAAGCATACAATTGAAATAATTTCAAAGGTTTTTACTTAACAGCGATTTAGAGAATACAAGACTTCCTGTGCTATCCTGTGGGATAAAATATTCAACTGAGTTTTACATGCCCAATTTCTGTTCAAATTGTTCTTTGATGGTTTTGTAGGATGAAGCTTTGGTAAATGGAAGTGTATTGCTCAAATGGGAAGATGATGATTGTGATGTATTGATTTAATACTCTCGTAGTAGGTTGTCAGCGTTGTCAGCCCTTTATGTCTGTTTCATGCAAATATGTCACGAGATATGAGGTCCACGGTGAGATATGAAGTCTCAGAACCTGGTAGATTAAGAAACGATGATGAGAGGCAATGTCCTTGTCACTGTATTAGAAATAGAGAAAGAATATGTATTGTGCCATAAATTATTGGCAAGATTGCACAACATCGAGATATTGCATGCGATGAAAAGAAAATTAGGTGATAGATGGCCACAATATAGACTGACAAGGGTATTTTTTAGTAGTATGCATGCGTTAAAAATTATTGATGCCAAGCCCTCTCGACGAACAATGAAACTATGTCTATATGCTACCAGATATGAATAGTAGTATATCAGTATATGACGCTTAAAATATGATATTGATATGTGATTTCACTAGATGTTTTTCTACATGTATGATAATCATAATTGTGGTCAAATGGCAGTTAAGGTAATACTTGCATAAAACCTGAACCAGTGCCAATACTGATGCGTACAGATTGCTATTACAGAACTTCTGTCTTGGCTTTTTTTTCCCCATAAATAGCCTCTGACTCCTAATACCATGATTGCTGGTACCCAAGAGTACTAGTTGATTAAGGATAATGGCTTCATTGCTGTCAGAATCAGGACAATGTTAGAAATAGGATGTATTATTACTCATGATCAGTATAGAAAATAATAGATCAACAACCTAGATGTCAGAATGTCTTCATAAAGCATCTTATATTGTGATTAAAAAAATCATCTCCATTCAAAATAAACACAAAATATTACTGTAGATCATCTGAAATATCTAAGGCAAGGGCTACCTTAATTCAGCTATTTTTTAAATTGCCTATCAAACATTTGCATGAGATGAAAAGAAAACCATGTAAGCAATGATGCCGATGTAAGATGCTATAAATGCCTTCTTGTACGATATATGACAGGCGCCCTTTCATTAGGGCTGGAAAGGCTAGGATGTTAGCAAAGACGTATCATAATTGCTGAAGCCACATTCAATTAAGGAGATGAAACTGAAGCATTTAAGTGTTTTATGAGTGTAAGAAACACAAGGAAGGACAGTATACATTTAATGCAGGGTAAAGTTTGTAAATGTTATCCTCTGACTATGCTATTATCCCCACAGGAAATTTACACAGGCTCTATATATAAAGTTTGTTATGATGATATCGTGGATATGATCTAGTTTGGGCTGGCTGCATAATTGCCCATTAATATGCTGTTGCTATGACCGTAATGTTTGATTGGCTGACCTCTGTGATCGCCAAGGTAGCAAAACATTTCCAGCCAAAAGGAGTACGAGCACTTGTCAGAGTGGCAAACTAATCAGAATAGTGGATGGATGTTGAGATTTACACAAGTAATTCTGGACACTGGAAAAATGATACCTAGATAATTTTGATTTAGCTGGGGAGTCAATCAAATACTAAATTTATTTGGGCAGGCCCTAATTATTTCTCATTCAGAGGTTAATGTGTCATATCTCCAGTCTCCAAGCTTTTGATCATGAGGGTCTATTATACCCATAGCCATACTTGTTTGATCTTTCTATACGACTGTATATCCCGATTCTGTTTTGGTCTTCCTTTGCCTTTCTCTCCTTGTATTACAAACTCTCTTACTTAGACAGAGCAGTACCATATTATCAGCGCATGAAACTCATGAAAATTTGTTCAAAGACCACAGTGCAGACAACTATCAAAAGTAGCAGACACGGACAAGAATTGTGTGGCCCTTAACTATGTTAGTACTGAGAACTCCGTAAAAGTAGCCTAACCATTGGGCTATGAACTATGGAAACTAAGGGGCTTGGTTTGTCGTATACAGTAATATTATCTACATGTACTATATAATTTCACTTTTAAAGATTATTTATTCTTTATAAAAAATATGGTGAGCAGAAAGCTGTGATGATCATGCTGTATAGTTGAAAATAAGTAGGCGGTCATACTCATTTCAAATTACTGTGTCGGTGAATTGCATTGCATCAATTCCTTTAACACCCTTCATCACTACTAAGCTGAAAACAACAGCCGGAGGGAACGACTCTGTCTGCTTTTATGGGGTCAACAAATAGGATAAGCGGTCAAAGTATAAATTAGGTAAATGGAATTACCGGAAGTACATTGTAAGCTGGATTAATTGTGCCCCTTCCATTGGGCAAGGAACATAGATTTTTTGAATAGGGTTCTTACACATGTATGAGATTGTTATTAGATTTGTAAACAAGATCCATTGGCGCAATATTCATAAGGTTTTGCGATAGACATTCAAATGGTGACAAAATTGATAAGCATCTGAGTCACAGTTTTTGTACTCTTCAGTCATTACTTCAGCAATTATTACCGAACATATTAGCGTTACAAGTGTTGAAAGAAATAGAATTGGATAATAATCACATCTCATGGATGATTGTGTGGATTATGTGGCTGTTGTCCGCGAAGTGCGAAGACTGGAGCAGGATCCCCAGAGAAACGCACCGTACAACGTGCCTGTAAGTGAACAAACACCTGTCTATACTCTGTTTTTTCTTCTTTTTTGCAGGATTTCCGTACAGCAAGCTCATGAGTCGGACTTTGTATCTACAAGTTCTAGACTATGACCGCTTCAGTCGAGACGACCCAATTGGAGAGGTCTGTGTTCCTCTCAGTGATCTTGACCTTGCACAAGGGCAGACGCTTTGGAGGAATCTGCAGCCATGTAAAGGCCATACAGTAGGTGCCCCTAGTGGTGTAACAAATCAATAACAAGATGAGAAATGCATGCAATTTTAATAGCACAAAGTCTATTTTTAGGAAGTAACTCAGTCTGACCTTGGAAAATTCCGTCACGGCCACCATTTTTGTTTTCAAAATGGCCACCATAGTACTTGGAAAAATTTAGGATACGAACATTAACCACTCTACTTCAATAATGGGCTTTAAGGGCATATTTATTTTGGGAACAGAAGTGGTAGACTATAGTGCACTGTACCAATCCTTATAAATACCAAAAGTATATATATATATTTATATATTGTCTACAACATTAAAGAAGCACCACTTGTTTCAATTTTATTTTGGACTGACGAAAATTTCAAATTCAGTGTTTGTTTTTCTTTCAATTTTGTTCTTTATACATTGATTGCCGCTTTTCTTTTACAGAGAGTAAGTGCAGGCTAAGTATGTGTACAGCTCCCCGCCTCTCGCTGTGGCTGCAGCTCCTGTTTCTCTTCCTACTTCTCTTGTACTTGAGTGGCCTGTTGTCCCTGAATGGCGGAGCCAGGTGTTGGTACTTAGACAATATCATAAGGGGCATCGCTATCATATAAAAAGGGGGGTGGGCCCAAAAGCTTAACACGACAAAGCTTTGATTTCTAGAATTTGCACGCTGGAAGTACATGTAGGGCCCAAAGTGACAAAATTATGTAAAACAATTGGCTGGCCCCAAGCCCAATTGACTAATCCTTTAGTCACGCCGCTGATTATTATAGTGTGTATTTATTGTTCGGACAGTTTCTATCTTTTATGGAGGAAGGTCTCGAGGTGCATGAGGTGGGAGAAGAGGCTTCAGCTAGTGCTACATAAGAGTATGAAATTGAATATTTTAAGAATTAAAGATATTGTTTGATGAAAAATATCTAAGCTTGATCAGTTTCCCATTTGATATTTATTTTCAAAACATGCTGTGGCCATGAATTAATGTGTTCAGCATTGTAGAACTATGTAAACATTGGATGGAACATTTTAATGAGCAACTTGATGGAAGAGAAATTGTGTAAAGACTTTGTTAAGTACCAGCACCTGACAGGATGTAGTGTGGCTCACAGAATGTGAACAAAGCGATTTTTTGGTGAAAGATTCTCAAAATGTTCTGTTAGCTAGTTTGAAAACAAAAATTCAAATGTAACGTAGGTTTTTAGTACTGATTTTGAAGTAGACCATTATATGAGTATATTTTTCACTGATGCAAATCAAAACTGTGTGAAGTGTCAGAATCAGAACTCTTAGTTTTTAATATTCTATATGAAAAGATCTTTCACCTTGAACCGTGTTCACTTGTAATAAGCTTTTTATACCTTTTTGTTCAATTCCTTGTTTTGAAGAATTTGTATATCTGCATATTGGATGAAATGGAAAGCTCTCAGGTTATTTTATTTCTTTGATAGATATTTGTTTATGTTTCTACAAAACTGATATGATTGAGTTACATATACGTAGTAGTTGGTAATTTTAATTCAATCTATATGGAAGTGTCAGATGTTTTAGGTGCTTTGTAGAACATACATGTAGATACATTGCAGTGCATTGATTAATGGGAAGGGTAATATTCTATAGTCAAAAGTTGGTTGTCTAATTACAGTAGGATAATTTTTTCATGACAACACCCATGCGCTCTCAACTCCTGTATAAGGTACCATTGAAGGTATTGATGTTTTTGGAGAGAATGAAGTCAGTTTGCCTACTTAATTATTCATACAAAATGCCAAAGATATGAAACCTTTCATATCCTAATTCAGATCTGTCGTCTGCTGAGTGTGCTAATAGCTTGCTTGGTGATAATTAAGTTGCCCCCAGTGGTGGTGATGCTCAAATGCTGATGAGGAGTCTAAAATGTTGTGTAGATCTGACTTTCAGATATGAAATGTTTCGTATTTCTGCCATATTACCCCAGTCCACAATTCAATTACACTCAACTCGTATGTGTAATTAGTAATTGATTTTAATGGTAGATGAAATTTTGATTATTTGGGTTGTTTTCTATCAGGTAAGAGAAGATATTCGAGTATGAAATCTATGCACCGTTGCAAATTGAATTCTATGAAAGGCTTGGTAAATTTCATTTGGATGAAAAGCAGTCGTTCACTTTTGGTGACATTCCAAAGCTTGGTATAATCAGGTTTGAGTGAACTAGTAATCCTATAATTTCTAGCTGAATTTGGGTTTTTGACAACATGAGTGATTGCATTGGAACGATTGGCTTTATAATACACACATGGTCAGATTTTCTGATAAACTCCATTCCAATGCAATGACAATTTTCATCTGCTATGAAGAGAGTGCAAGCAGTTAGATAAACAGCTACATGTAAATGGAAACTTGAGTAACTGTAGGACCTGTTGCAAAAGTTCAATTCTAATCCTTTCTATAACAGGCATGACCCTAACACTATTGACTGAAGACATTTTACTATAACAAGTGGGCCTGACGGGACTCAAACTCTTACCTCGGGCATTTGTGATTTAAGTCCCTTCATGGCCACTGGTGAAAATAAATATGAAAGATTGTCTTCGGCTATGCTAATCAGTATAGCGGTAGGAATGAGAGAATTAGATTTGAATATGCAGGCAAAAGAGAATCAGCCCATTGCAAGGTTCATCACAAAATCACATATCGTGTGAACGACGGTAATTGCTCACTAGTGTTCACCGTCTATAATGCATTCGGCTGTTGTTGCTGTTGCAGGGGAAGCTTGGTGAGCTGCTGTTGTCGTTGTGTTACCAGCCGTCAGTGGGCAGACTCACTGTTGTCATACTCAAAGCCAGGGAGCTCAAAGCCAAAGACATCAACGGATTCTCAGGTGAGTATTAATATAAACTTGGCTTGAAACAATTATGCTCTTGAACGAAAAACTATTGCGTAAAAGACCGATATACTTTGGTTACAGTTTTCCTCAGAAGTCATTATTCTTGGTGACTATAACATATCGAAGTTAGGCTAGACAAAAGATAAATGAACAACGGACATACATAAATCTTGACCATGTTACTTTATTGCAGATCCATATGTCAAGATCTGGCTGATGCATGAAGGCAAGAAAGAGGAGAAGAAAAAGACGACGACCAAAGAGAAGAACCTCAACCCAGTATTCAACGAGTCATTCATCTTCAACGTCTCGTATGAAAAGATTCGGCATACGAGCTTGCGCATATCTGTTATGGACTATGACCGCATGGGTCGTAACGAACTGATCGGGGAGATTTTACTGGGCAGCAAGAGCGGACCTATGGAGGTAAAGCACTGGAATGAAATGTTTGCCAAGAGTCGCCAGCCCGTCGCACAATGGCACATTTTGAAGGATTTCGGATGAATCTCCTTAGTTGCTGCATTTGTGTTTTTGTTGTGGTTACCATCGCTTTTTAATTCGCAATGGCGACCCAACGGGACGAGCGGTAGTGGTAGCAACTCTATGTCATGTGATCTAACTTAGGCACTTTGTTTGATGGCCCTGCATTATATTTCGCTAACAACATCAGAGTAATGCGACATACTCTACTAATCGAAATACATATTACATATAAGCTTCTAGATTGCTGTACTATGCTGTATTTCCAATGATTATCTTACAAAAAAAAAGTACAATGTACAGAATCGGTAAGTGTCCATAGCAATATGAACGTTTTTCATTCTATTTAATACTTGTGGTATTTAAATATTAGTGAGCAGAGGCTACGATATTAAGTATTCTGTTTGTGCAATGTGCATTCAGGCTACATAGGTTAGTTCACAGACTTAGATGATGTAGACTTTCCCTACTATGAGCAGAAGTGTGATTACGTGTCAGACTGGTCAGCTGACATGGCAGCTCGTTAGTCATGTGATCTGCAGCCATGTGACTTTTTTTGACAACCCAAGTCATGTGATTGATTGTCATAGCTTAAATAGCTTCCCCTGGTTGATTTTGAATTCAAAGTTGTTTCTGTTGTCATTTAAAGTGTCATTTATTAATACCTAGTTTGTTGGAGAAGAAACGATCTCAGTGTTAACAGGTGTTGTCAAGTGTCCATAGTAACGTCCACACAGAAGCTTTATTTGTTATATTGTGAAATAATCTGTAAAAGACTTCAATCATGGATCAATATATAGTGAGAGAAAACAAAAATTCATATTTGAGATATTGATATTTTGCACAAATTTGAGTCTTGTTTTGATCTGCAAAATTGAAGTGTTTTACAATGTGATTTACTGCAGAGTTTTGGTGTGTGTAGAATACTTTTGAAAGTACTGTATTGTACGTAAAATGTCAAAAATTGTGAAGTAGCCTTAGATCAGATTTTTTAAAATGAAAATACTATACACTGGTCATCATACGCAGTTTGTTGTGTTGTTTCTCGTTACAATTTAATCAGGGGTCTTTGTTAATTAAACGTTTGTTGTGTTCAAAAATCACTATGGTTTGTAAAATGTTATGTAATTTTGCTGTTTTAAGCATATTGATATGTGTACAGTATGCATAAACCAAGAAAATCATTCTCTTATCTGATATTATAATTGGAGTTATGAAAGATTTTCATTTTATGAAAGATTTTCATTGATGAGCGATTCATGTGTAGAGTGAAATTACAGGATTTCCAGTGAGTAATTTTATGAAGTAATGTTACTATTGCATTTCAAATATACTTTACTACAAAAATCCCTTCTTGATTTGTGTAGACAACTGCATCATTATCGCTTATTATTAACATAGAGAGATAAGAATAGGTCTAATATAATTGTAGAAGTATAAGAGGAAAAAGTATTTAACCAATCAGTTGGCAAGCTTTTGTGTAGGTCTGCATGTCTGGTGGTGGTATAGTTGGGTGCTTAAATATATGATCTATTCAAAACTTGTGGTTTCTATGAACAATTAAGCAAAATTAGATTATATTGGAAATTAAAAATTGAGGTTTCATTTGGTTCTCTTTGAAAAATATCTACTAGACAGAACATAATTTTGAATGAGTGTCATATTGTTGAAGATTGTGGTCACATAAAAGTAGGTACATGTAGATAATTTTGTGTGTGTGTCTATCTCTCAAATGTTTAGTTTGAAAACATCAGTTTCAGTTATTTTTATGAAAATCATTTTGTAAAGGATAATATGATGTATTTAAAGTTATTTTTTGTAAATAAAGTTGATCGCAACCCCAATGTGATAGTTGGTGAAAAGTTTTGTAAAGTCATTCATATTGTGATAATCTGTATTATTGGTTGATTTTGTTAAATGTTTCTGTTAATAAGGATTTATGAAAATTAAAGATGGAGGTCTGCTTAATATTTTAAGACCGCATCCTTTATAAACTGTGTCCTAAACATAAGTAAATCTGAATTCTAAATTTCAAGCCGTATAAACCAACCAGGTAAAAGCTGATTTTGATTTTAGTTGTTTTCCAGAAGAAAGAAATCTGTACAATATTTATATGGATAAATATTTAGTAATGTGAAATAACCAATCATGTCTATAAAATTTCTAGAAGCATATTGTTCATTGTGTATAGCCGTAATACACCCAATAGCTTAGCAGTTAACATTGTGCAATTAGGTACGAAGTGTCAAGTATTCATATATAATCATATATATATATATTGCTGTTTCATGTTCAGTTGTATGCCAAAATCTTTTTATTAACCCATGCAACTACTAAATTTTCAAGCATTTATGAGTTGTTATTGTGTTGCAAGATTTCATACTCTAAATAGCCTGCAATTCTGGTATATTATTTACATGCAAAACAAAAATAAATTTTATATTCTTGAATTGTGTTTCTCGTTTCACATACATGAAGATAGCATTTAGTAGAATTTAATGCTAATATAAATCCATACTTTTTACAAATATTTCATCTTTTTAAAAAAAAAATCTCAATTAGCCTACCAATCCACAATAATACTGAAGCAGAGAAAATTAAACAATAAAATAAAGAATACAATGGCATTGATCTTTTGCTAAACCCATACTTGTTAGAAAAAGACCGCATGACAGACAAGGTTGAAAATATTTGCAAAGATAAAAAAGTATGGGTTAAGCAAAATATCAATGCCATTGTATTAGTACAAAATAAACCCAATGAATGTATTCCATTCAATAAAATAAAAAGTTCATAATAATAACCGGGTAAAAGCATGTAAATTAGATTATGCAAAAATACATCCATCATTCAATGTAAATATAGCTCTCATGTAAACCACCTTTCACAACTACAACCAGACAACCCATAACTTTTGTTCATTCATCATATCAGAAATACATCTCACAACGCTCAGTATTGCGTCCTCCGAGTCGCAAACTTTGTGAGTCCCACATCAGGCGACTGTGCCCCGCCACGGTGTTCTCTCAGTCCCTTCAGAAGCGCCCGAGTCACGTCACTCTGATCCGAGCGGCCGCTGTAGGTCGGAGAAGTCGTCGGACAATACGACAGCCCATTGTTATCCTCCTCCTCCTCCTCATCGTCATCATCATACAACAACCTCCGTTGCTGCTGTTGCTGCATCTCTGCCGTCGAAGACGCATCAATGTCTCCTCGGTACTTTGTCGTGTCTCCTCGGTACATCGTGTCTCCATGGTCGACCGCACGTCGTACCGGCGACAGCACCTGCCCCCGACTCCGTCGCGACCGCTGGGGCGAAGAGTTCGATTTGCGGATGATGTCGATGAGGCTGCGAGGGGTCGCGGAGGACTTCTGGCTGGAGGCTTCCGACTGAGCCGAGGAGCGCTGGTGAGCGGATCTTCGGTGCGGACTGGCTGCGGCCGTCTGGCCCTCTGCCGGGGAGCGGGCTGTGGCCGGTGGCGGAGACAGCACGTTGTTGTCAAGCGGGTGGAGATAGCGGCGCGTGTAAGAGGACGATGACCGCGGCTTGTGCACCTCCGCAGTTACTGAAAGAAATGCTTAATCAATCAATCGATAGAATTCTAAAACTAGATAGTGGCCTCCACGCCCTCGAAATTTAGCAACGAACGTTTATTCCCGCCCTCAGTTCCCTTAATTAAGACTCAATTTCTTAGAATTATATGTAGAGGACATTTTCCATAAGGTGAAAGAAACTTCATCAGCCATAACCAAATTTCTAGACAAATAAATCCATAATCCTACTGGTCTACATTCACCATAGATCATATAATTTTTATGACTCATAAGTAATATTTATCTTACGAAAATATAAGTAAGGGATGATGTATATTTTGTCACCCTTCGCAAAAATGGAACGATATTCCATTTCGAGCGAGGGGGGGTTTCAGTCAAGTTTTGGATACACCACTTTTTTTGTGGGTCTAATATTTCATCGCACGCGCTAAAACTTTTCATACCAGAATTCTAATATTTTCTATTTAATTGTGGCATTAAAAGGATACAGAGCAGATATCACACATTCATTAATATTATGATTCCATTACATGATGTACATTCCAGATATATAATAAGTATTATCTTATGGCATATATAAGTAATATTTGAATGAATATCGCGAAACACTATGTAGATATCTGTCTATGCCAAATAGTAGCTCTAGTCTAGATTGCAGAAAAATGCATCAAATTTTCAAAAATTTTCGGGGGGAGATCCCCCTCGCCCCCAAGCGCATGAGGGGGGTGTCCCGCCTCCCGCACCCACCCCCCCCGCACCTGCCTGCGGCCAGAATTCGCATATTTAATTGCGGGCGCCGCTATCTCGGCTTTGCCGACTTTATTACATTTAACAATTTCATTAGAGATTGACTTGGCACAGCACATGAAATGTGCAAAAACACGATTATCGCAGAAAAAACGGCTTGTAAAAGAATGCTATTGCCACCTAATCGAACGAATAAAATTTATCCGACACGATTAAACACTAACACGTTTAAATAATGATGTAATTTAAGAAAAATGTAAAAAATACCTAACAAAATTTGTAACATCCGCCATATCGATGTGCATTTCGTCATCATAAATCACGCTCACACGAGAAATGATGACGTATTTCTGACATCGAACAAACTAATTATTGCGCCATCTGATTGGCTAACAGATGGCGCAACTACCAATAATATTTAACGTTACATTCGACTGACTACGCTAATCAATGATTAGCCTTTATTACACACCGAAACATGTCAACACCGACCATACTGCGATGCGATTAGGAGTAGCGCTACAAAAGCTCATTATCATAATTTATGCATATGTATGCTGGTTTCAGAGAATCAGCCTTAGTCAAGCGCGCATCGTTGTTGCATATTGTTAATATAGCGCTTTCGATAAACGATATGTTAGCAGACAGGTAGGGCGATAATAAAGAGCATTATTGCTAATCTTGATCTGGGGAGTATTCGATAGATTTCTTAAAATATGTAGAATATTATGGTCTCAAAGTGTGATAATAAGAATCAGCATCAATACTTTGAATAATAGAACCTTTTAAGTGCAACCGGCTGGTGCAGGTAACAATATATTTTGATTTTTTTATGTGGTTGAACTTTATCCTGCTGGGTTACTCTGATTTCCGGGTAAAACGCAGTATGTTGCTTTATTACGAGTGAAATTATAGCGTTCATTGTATTGCAACATCGAATTCAATTCATGAAGTTAGAATTGGCATGAAGTTAGAATTGGCCACAAACAAATTTATTTCAGAATAAAATACATATATCACAAATTTTCGGGCCTTACTATATTTATTTCTTAGTGATGATAAAGAACAAAAAAAAATGTAAAATTAAAGAAAACATATATAAATTTACTTTGAAGTAATTCAATACCCTTTCCCCCAAAAAACAAAAATCATTTAGCACGAACAAAGTTCCTTCTAAATAACTATTTGGACAGTAGGCCCTAATAATTCCTCATTCTGAACGATGAGTTGATGACTATCATATCGTATATATTATACGATGAAATGTTTCGCCTGAGGGTGGATTAACATAATTTATCACTTTATGTGACCTGTTTAAATACTGCAACCTGATTGGTGAACCCGCAGCCACACCCATCTGATACTCAGCTGTGATTGGTCACTTGACCTCATTTATATTCATCACAGTCCTGTGATGAATATAGATTAACAGCCTGTGATTGGCCAGAAATTTTAATGAGAATAGTTATGTGTCAGAGGTCTCTTCAGGACATCCGATACTCAGAGTGGTCTGATGTGGTCACTATTGGCAGCCTTACCATGCTGCGGCTGGGCCGTCCTCCCCGAGGGCCTGATGTGGTGGAGACCCTGGGTGAAAGGCGGGTGTGAGAACGGGGGGATGGCGCGTGGCTTGTGGCGGTACACGTGGAACCCGTCATCATCGTCGTCCAGCTCAGCCTTGTCCAGAGCTGAAAAACAAATGTAAATTTTCTAATGTGTTTTTCCCAGTTTGCTTGTGGTTACTATTATATTCTTCTCTCTCTCTCCCTTTCTATGGCAAGTAAGCTCCTACCCACTATATTGACATATATGACTATAGTCAAATGGAAGCAGATGTATTCAGCTATGTCAATATTGTGGGTTGCAGCTTGCTTGCCATAGAATACATATGTAAATGTGGAGGTTCACAGTCATGATCCAAGTCTGGTTCCGACGACTTTACATTCTATACCAGGTCATTGGAACATTTATTGATCAATTGTCGTTGGATCATTCCCCAGATACTTGCATCTGCCACGAATTCAGTGCACATCATTCGCACAATCACTCTCACGCTTTCAACCCTGCGAACTGTACCTAATTAGCATGTACATGTAGGTGCCAGTAGGAGCAGAGTGCAACTATTTAGGTATCGAGAATTGAACCCACAATCTTCTGGTTTCTAACGTACAGGAATGCTCGACAATGAACAGACTTTGTTGACAAAGTTCAAGTGCCGTCACAGGAAGCTACAGGTAAGCTATTGCCCCCAACAAAAAAAACAGCTGTAATAGTAGGCATCAGAGTTCACATCTATGTATTTTATGAATCCTTACCACACGCGTGTTCTTGTATTGTTAACGTACCTGTAGTGGTCTGTGACGAGCCGAGTGGTTGTGAGCGGTCAGCAAGTGGTCGCTGTGGCATGGGGGTCATCACCCGCGAGTCGTCACTTGCTATCTCATCATCATCACAACTCCTCATCTCTTCATCGTCATCTTCAGTTCTTACAGCCTCATCAGAGCTTCTCAGATCCTCCTCTTCACTTCTGAGATCTTCCTCCTCACTTGTCCTGTCTTTACTCTTGTCTCCAGCACTAGAATCTGGAGTTTTGTTCACTGAAATAAAAGTAAAAAATATGTAATAAATTTGCATAATACAGGCATCTAATGAAGAAAATTATTGGATGTACATGAAAATTTCAAGCTTTTATATTTAAAATACAGTTTCACTAGAACCACTATATTAAAAAAAAACACAACCTATGTTCAAGAACGTGAATTGGGTTCTTTCACACCAGATGCCCACACTAAGGTACCTGCATTTTTTCTTAATTATCATCGAAGTAGCAGCTATCAAAATATTACCGATCCTCAACCAATTTGACATGTACTGATGGTGCACTGGAGAACTATACCACAAATTTTGGATGAGTTTGCTCAACACCAGCCACCAGGACCGACTTGATTACGACACAAGCAGCATGAGTGTGAGGGATAACATTACCTGTGAATGTATCCGTGCTGATGGGTCTCTGCTGAGGCGGGGTCATGTTGGAGTCTTCGCTGTCAAATACCTCCTCCTCCTCCTCCTCCTGCTTAGCCACATCCTCCTCCTGTTTACTCTCCTCTTCCGTCTGCTCCTCCGAACTGGCAGAGTCGCTGTGCTCAATGACCAAAATCTGCGCCTAGAGAGCAAAACTAAGCATAAAAATACGCATGGATAGATTTTAAGATAACAGAACTGTGATCAGTTGAATATTTGGACAACACAAACCAAATATCCACTTCCCATCTTTTTCGTACTATAAATTATTCGTCAATCTTATCACTCGAAGATTGAATTACTCCCTTCCAGTTTGAGACAAGGCAGATTTTCTGAAAATGTTAATGGCAGAGGCATTTCATGTTTACAGCTGGCGCATAACTGTTTTAGACATATTTCTAAATTCTACATTGATCTAGATCATTTGCTCAGCTCCATTTTCAACGGTTTACCCCACAAAACTGACAACTTCAAAATGGCCGCCACAGAATGACAAAAAGTCCTTTTCACCCATATCTTTGGTATCAACGCGTCCAACTTATGCACTTTGCTAACAAACAAAAGCATCACACTCGCCTCCTGTTCCTTGCCTTCCATGAAGCTGTCTATGTCTGTGTGCCCCTCGCCCGACCTGGGAGTGCTGGTCCTGTGCCCCTCCTGGTCGCCTGCCGCGTCCTGAGCCAGCACCCATTCCGTGATCCGCGCGTGCTTCCGAGAGTTCGTCTCACTGTCGTCTGGCAGGATGTTTCTGCGGCTTGGCCGGAAGTACCTGACATAATATCAATGTGAAACTAGTGACAGTAAAATGTATGTGTAAAATGTATGTATGTATGATCCCCGGGGGAGTTGAGAAAGATATAGTGTGAAAAGAATGCCAATGGCCTGGTGTAGATGTCAAGTCGCTAGAGCAAGATAAAACTGTGAATTGCGACTGTAAATAAGCACATTTACATTTACATTTAAGACGAACATAAATGTAAATGTCAATGGGGTGGTTTATAGTCCTGATCCAGGTCTTGCTCTCACGACTTTACATTTTACACCAGCTTATTGGCACACTTATTGATCAATTGATCGTTTCGCACTTACTTGCAACAGCAGCACATTCAGTGCACAATGCTTATCACTCACACAATCACTTACTCTTTCAACCCAATAACCTGTACCTAATCAACGTTTATGCAACTATCTAGGTATAAGTTTGCTCAACACCCACCACCAGACCCGACCAGGAATCAAACCCATGACCTTATGGTCACTAGTCCAACTCCCTATCCATTCCGCCAGAGTAACACACATTAGTTACGTTAGTGTGACCCTATTTTTGGTTTAGCTCTTGCTACAAATAACGGTCATTCTCATTCCTAAGAATCATCAACATTCAATACAGAGAGGAAGTCATTGAACAAATTTATTAGCTGTGTTAATTCATACAATACAGTACTTTCTTCATATCAACAGGTATCACGATTTACAAATATATAACTCAATATTTCAACAACAACTGTGTGTCTTTCTAAAGAGTGTGGAGTCCACACTCTTGAGAAAGTTGGTGTCGAAATATTGAGTTATACATTTGTAAATTTTGATACCTGTTGATATGAAGAAAGTACTGTATTATAGAGAGGAAGTCATAATAATACAGAGGTTCTAATGTACAAACTATGACTCACTCTGAGTCTGAGCTGTCCATCTCGGCGAGGCGCCTGGCGAGGTCCCGGCGCCGGCGCCGCTTCTTCACGTCCGCCTTGCGCCGGCTGTTGGGGTCGAGGCCGCGCTTCACCAGCTCCTGCGCCTCCGAGTACAGGTCACTGGGGGTCACTGAGAGAGGCGGGGGCGGGGGCGGCGGGTGGGCGATTTCGACCGGCGGTCTCGGCAGCGGAGCCTCAACTTGAAATGTGATTACCGATGCATTAATCTGATTTTGACATCAATGGAATAATTGGGTAAAATCGATATGTTTTTACTGTAGAATACAACATTTTGAATGTTATTATGTCATTATTTACGAGAAAGGAATAAAATAAGAATGAGTAGGTTTAAATTTTTAGACCAAACTACATAGTACATGCAGTTTTTTTTCCACATCTACAATACTTCAAATGACAATGACTGAAATGTAAATAGCAAGGCGAACGTTCCCAAACTTATATGCATCATCTACCTTGAAATATGCTGTAATCTGGACGTTTGTGTTGGTGGTTTTGATTGGTTTGTCCGACGGCCTGACTTTCTTGTACTTTGATTTCATTGGGCGACACGATTCTCTGCTTTTTAGGCTTGTCGTCTGGTATGTCAATCGCAGTTTCTTTCTGCATGTCTGGTTTGGTGTAGGGTCGGTGTATTTTTGGTCTGCGCTGGGCAGGTTTCTTCTGAGGCTCTTCAAACTCTATTGATGACATTGTGTCATCTTGCAAAATGTCAGATTCCGATTCGGATTCAGTTTCTTCCAAATTCTAAAAGCATAAAATCATTAAAATAATACACCCAGATATAATGTGCAGTCAGTGCTCTAGTATTCTTAGATGGAGAGTTAACTTTGCTCAAATTTACAACCATGGATATCTGATTCACCCTCATTGAATTTGGGTAAATGCAACTTCTATTGTGGTGAATTTGAGCTTATTTCAGACTTTATTCTAGGGTGCAATAATAGCTATAGTAGCAATGAATAGCCAGCGATTAAAGGGTTAAGTTTGTCAAATGGCTCATCCAAACCAACTGGCATATCACATAGACCTTAATTCTCAATGCATGATTCATGCTTATAGTCTCCTATCACTACTGCTCCCAGTCACTATCAGGATTATCATCTTATAGGACTAGCAACTTCTACATTCTCACTTGCTCTTCCTCTACACTATAAGAAATGATCATTGTAAGATCAATTATGAAAAGAAACTGTAATAGATATTAGGTCTTTTAAACTGACCTGCAGTTCAATATCCTCCTTCTCCATCTGAAGCACGGTGTCTGCCTGTCGTCTGCCGCCTCCATGTCTGTTCGTCGGCACCGCAGTGTCTGCCTTGTGGCTCCTGCTCGTCTGTTGTCTCTTCTCTGCCATCGCCGCTGCCGCTCCCTGCCTCCTATTGCCTCCAGTGTGGTCCACGGTGAAGATGTCAAAGCCTCCGCCTGAAACCAAAAACCTCCATTTTGAATTTTGTTGGCGTATTAGCAGAATTCGGGAGCTGTGTATTTCTAGCATCTATTAAAATATTGACATTTTTTAACCAAGGCCATTGAGCCCAACTTCTCAGAGTTTAGGTCCAGATACACACAAGAATGACTTACATTTACCCTTTCCAACAAAACAATCAATCAACTCCTACATTCTATTTGCACAGGTCCTAATTATTCCTCAATTTGAGGGTGAGGCCTGGGTACCCAGTCTACTTTGCCAACGCCCCTCCATGGCTTTCAATCACTTGGGTCTTCTAGTTAGACCCATAATGGGTTGCCACATATTTTCAACCATGACATTCAAGGGTTTTTCCAGGGTTTTTTAGCCAGATTTAAGGGTCTTTAGTAGCGACTCTATCGACATTTTCGACAAATGAATTCATCGATGCATCGACAATTTCTTATTATTTTTTGCTAATATTAAGATATTAATGAAATTTAAGGGTTTTTCCAGGGTTTTAAGTCAAATTTCCAAAATTTAAGGGTATTTCCAGGGTTCTGATGGCCACTTTCAAATTTAAGGGTTTTTCAGGGTTTCAAGGGTCTGTGGCAACCCTGGCCATTATAGACATTACAAAAAAATGAAGTTTTCTCACCTTTGGGTGGGCGTTGTGTGGTGAAAGGTGCAGTCTGCTGAGGAGCCTGTTTCAGTGGGGGCGGTGGCACGACAGTTCTCATGGTGGGCAAAGGACTCGCTGCTCTCTTGCTCTCCTTGGCCAATGCTCGGGATGATGATGACACAGGCACTTTCTCCCCTGATGCCGGAGTGGAATATCCGGTGCCACGACGCTCGGAGCTGGCCTGATAGAGAGTAAGTACATGTACAGCACAGTTGTAGGCTTTTAACTTGAACTCTCATAGTTCGAATATAATGATACCTCGGGCAAGAAAGTACCGTATACGACCATCCAAGTGCCCACCCCCGTGTAACAGCCCTCCCCCCTCTTTTTCCTACATGTCCATTCGAATTACGTAGTAACAGCACTCCCATGTAACAGCCCATCCCCCATTTTGAGAAAATTTCAATTTAACAGCCTTGGATGGTCATTTACTTTTTATACATTACTTTTTATATTGAAACTGTTACACCAGTGTTGAGGCGAGGTTAGTTTTTTTCGATCAGTCTATTCAAAAGTTTTGGAATTTACAACGAACGCTACCTTTGAGGAGCTATAAGCGGTCATCCGTCTGTTGCCTCTGGCACCAGGGGGAGTGGCGTATGAATCCTCACTGAAATTACAGACAATTACCATCTCTGTGGTGGGTGACATTTAGTGTACTAGGGTGTACTATAGATTTCTTGTGCGATCTTCATTCGCCTTATGCAGAAAAATTATATTGTCAACTGGGAGGGAGCTTTCATCATGGTAGTGCACAAAACACAACAAAATCGTGGCGATGATGAAAATTTTCTGTAATTCCCTTAGCCTTTCTAAAGGCTATGATATTTATAATTTAGTTTAAATATATATAGTTTCCTTCATATGAAAACAGCCACACAGAACACAACTCTGTTCACATGGATGTGCATATGTTAGACTGACTCTAATAGACTGATGTTTAAATATCATAGCCTTTTCTGAAGGCTGGCTTATGCTGTGGTAAACAAAAAACATGCGGTCAGAGTCCTAGCATCAATCCCAGCCGGCTTTCTAAGGAATACAGTCTTTGTCAGCTTTGCATACAAGACAAAACCATGTGCTCACTGGTAGCACTCACGTTGCATAGCATGTATTTTTGACAGCTGATTTTTGATAGTTTACAACAAGTAAATACATGTACGTAACTAATGTTTAGTATTTCACAATGACCTAATAAATATGCCTTACTAAGTTTCTAAATATACTCTTGTAGTATGCAAAATAAGAAAACTTTCTTAATTTCATTTATATACACACTTATAATGTGTATGCTATCAGTGATATAATCAGACATTTTTTGTGTGATACTGAGAGATGTACAGTTTACTTTCTATGAAATTTCCATTTTCCCAATAGAATCAATATTCGTGTTATTACACATTCTTTGAAACCCCCAATTGAAGTACATGTATACAAATATAACATTTGCCATGAATAAAAACATACAAAATCTAAGCAATCCCATAGATCAACCACATTCAAGGCTTGCATAAACCTAGTTGTCATGCTGTTGGGTGTTGGTGACAGAGAGATTATTGTTTCTCTATGACCTCTATGGCATCGCATAAGTGACTTGTCTGTCACAGTAGACACTCATGCCTATACATACACTGCCAGAAACATTGCTAGCATGAGATATTGTATGCATATGCATGTAAACAAAACATAGCCAGAAACACACTCCAGTATGTATACATGACCAACACATGTGAGAGCTGATTACGGCTGTATTTGTTATGTGCTAGTAAATATTCAACAGGCTATGACGTAGCCGGTGTGGCCAAGCTAAGGCTGCGTGACGTCACCAGCTAGGGATTAGCAAAGGCCAAGAATATCATCTCGCTAAGCTGAGACATTTAGACTGCGGCTGTTTCTGAGTGCTATGATTACAGGTTTCAATAATCTGTTTAAATGATATTCTTGGCCTTGACAAAGGCTATAATTCCCTATCAGCGCAAAGTAAACAGGTAGAATACACATTAGGATATTATTTGAGGATCACAATGAAAAGATTAAAGCATTTTCACTATAGCTACATTTAGGATATCAAGGCCCATTATTACACCATCAATACCACAAAAAAAATCATTATCTATAATCACCTACATCTCAATTCAAGAACAAATATAGCACCTACATAGCAACAAAAATACCTGTGTACACTAAGACTAGGCAGCCGTACCTGTCAGTGACGTTGGAGGAGACCTTGCTGTGCCTGTTGGAGACGCTGGTCACGACAGACGGCGTCTTGGAGCCGGGCACAGAGCCGGGGGTGCTGCTGCCAGCACCACAACCGGAACCTGCAGAGTTCAACAGTAACTCATTGGTTTTCTATGGATAAAAAATGACACCACCAACGGAACTTGCAGGATAGAAGCACAAAGGCTCTTTAGCCCCGTTATTGTCAGTTAAAGATAATGCTCAGTCAAAAATATATGTGTTCTGTAAAATCCAGGATCAATAAACAATGTCTTTTCCATTGGAAGTATAAGGGAAATAAGATTCATATTTTTCACATATAGTATTTATCACATCTATAAAAATACCATTAAATATTGTCAGCTAAAATGCTAGGTCACGTGATATTGCATAATCGAATGATTTTCGCCAGACGTACGGTGGATTTCTAACGGCAGACGTCATGTTTTAACATGGGAGAGATAGGCGGCCTCTTACATGCACCGTGCAAGTTACGTCTGACGAAAATCATTCCGTTGACATTTCTCTCCTTCACGTGTTTTTGTGGCTTTATACTGGCCTCTTATTCCATGGTATATAAATTGCTGTGCATACTTTAATACGCTGTTTAAACAAAGAAAATTTCAGAATGCAAAGGACACATCATATTGGTTCTCTACAGGCATACTTGTTCGGCCACTGAGCATAACCTTTAAGTTACAGGGTCAGGATTAGCCACTCGTCCGCTCATATTGACTAGTAAAAACTTGTGGATGACGAATAAGAAGTTTTAGTAACTTGTGCTTTTGATAAGTAGCAATTCTGGTCAATTTGGCATACAGGTATAAAGTTTGTGCAAGAAGGACAAGTACATTTTTTGCAGGACGAGTAGATATTTTAGGGTTACTCGTCCTGCTGACAAGTAGTACTTTTCCACCTAATCCTGACCCTGAATTTATCGATATGTACTATACACATACCAGTTGCTGCCAGGACCACCTACAGAACCTGCAGTTATCAGTAGAGTTGAGAAGTAACTACTTGGATTTCTATTGATAAAAATGATAGTCATAGGTAGCTTTGTTGTTCCCACAACAAACATTGACTGACTTCCTTTTGTCATGTGACAGAAGTCTCCAATGACGGGCATCGATGATACACAAAATATTCAGACATTAGAAGTTAAAAGTTGAATATCGCAAATATAGATACGTCATATCTAATATCTAATCTAGTGTTATTTCCATTGTAATTATGCTCTAGAATATGCATGTGGGCAATGTAGAATTCTTGGTAGAAAAAGTATCTGTAAAGTATAAAGATATGTTTCTAGAGGAACAAACAACAGTGATTTTATTACAAAAACAGACCTTGCTCCTGTAACTGTACACAGGATAGCAGTACAAAAACACTTTAACCCGTTATTGTCAGCTCAATCATCCATACATACTATTGTAGCATCAATAGAAAAAAGCCTAAAATCTGCTTAAATCTACAAAGGTGCATGCCTGATTTTCCCAAAAGATTCGATGGTGGTTCTGACTCACCCGGTGCGGTGGGAGCGACCCTGTTTTTGTGGGGGCCGCCCCGGTGCCCCCTTCGCCGGCCGCCTGCTGACCGCCTGTGCTGCTTCCTCCCCGAGGGTGGGGGAGGGTGCTCCTCCTGACTGAGGGAGTCGCCCCCAAGCGAGGAGGAGACCCGCCGTGACGGGGCTGCCGACTCCACACCCTGTAACTGCTTCAGCGTCGACTGAAGTGACTCTACGTCTGCAATGAAAAGTTACATTTTAGTACCTAAATGGGTGTAGAAGAAGGATAGAAACTCGAGATTTCGATGTTGAGACTGCCCAGCTTGTTGAGGAGACAGTTCAGCATTACCAGACTGTCCAAATCAGCGAATAAACCTAATGTGACTAGCATAAATTTGGTTATGAGTAGAGTTCCATTGATTGTTTATTTGTTTTTGTGATTGTAATAGTTCTAAAGATAAAAATTCTACCTAAGAGCACATTGAGCTCTTGAACATTAACTCACCGGAGTCTGAGAAGCGACGGTTGAAGTTGACGGGATGTGTTAGACCTCCTCGTCTCATCATCATGCGAGGCAGCGCGGCGGCCGCCCACACAGACATCTCGTTGGAGGTCACACTGGCAAGGTCGTACCGCAGCCCTGCATCGTGGGTGAAAAATGGCTTGCATGTCGAGATCCACACTACTTAGTAGTTCTAAGTAAGGTTCTAAATATAGCAGTATGGTGGACAAGATAATTCTGGGAAAATTGTATAGGCCAGACAGTTTCCACGAATGAACTAAACAAAAAACAACTGGAAAGGGTCATTATAAAGGTCATGCGACTTAACCAAACGTTACAGGTGAGCTATTGCGAAGAAAACACATTCAAAATAACAGATTAAATGTTAGCAAAGAGAAAAAAAAGAGTACGGTCAGGTACATTCAACCAGCAAAGCAAGGCACACATCACTTAGACATGCGAACGGAAATCAGTGAATGAACGTTAATTCTGATAATGTGATTTTAGATACTTTTATCATTCAAACAGCTTCGAAATTTGTATATAATGTAATGTATTTGACAAAAACATCAACGTAGATGGTCAGTGTATCAATGTGAAATGTTTCAAACCACATTATCAGAATAACGTTCATTCACGGTTTTCCGTTTGTTTGTCAACATCGACAGATCAATGTCACAGTACAAGAGTGGGTACATTGTATAAGGGTAATGGTCTGTTTTAATGTGGAGATAACACTAGCTTGCACGAGTGGTGTCTAAGCCTAATCGAGTGAGCGTTCGCGACGCTCACTCGATTAGGCTACCACTCGTGCAAGCTAGTGTTATCTCCACACTAAAACAGACCATTGCCTGTTTATTCTCCCACTTTAACCAAACTATCTAACTTGATAGTGTTTACCATTCACAAAGTAGGGAGATGACCTGATCTCCTACGGCTCTTAACCAATCAGAATTGAGAATGAACGGCAAACTGTGGATAATGTAAGCTAACGTCTCACCGAGGGGGTCGTCGTGTGTGCTGGCGAAGCTGAGCGAGAGTCGTCCGGCGGCGTTCATCTCGCGCCGCTTCTGGAACGCCTGCGCGATCACCTCGTGCTTACGCAGCTTCACCGGCTCGTCGTTCGGCAGGTTGAACCGTCTGCAACATACAAAATCTTATCAATGCTGTTCTTTGCTCCTCTCTCTCACTATGTGATTCTCTACCAAGCAGGTTTCTGCCACTCTATTGACACAGCTGGAGAAAGTGGTTACAATTCTAAGCTTTCATGTTGCTCGTCGTTCGGCAGGTTGAACCGTCTGCAACATGGAGTGTACTTTTGCATCTTGTCGGCTATTGTTACTTTCAACACTGTGGCTTACGGTGAAGGTTGGTAATGATGGGCGGATGGAATAGTTATTTAGAACTGTCTAAGAAGTGGCACAAAACATATACAGTCATTTCTTTATTCACAAC
The DNA here is from genome assembly GCA_019095985.1 of Streblospio benedicti. NCBI lineage: Eukaryota > Metazoa > Annelida > Polychaeta > Spionida > Spionidae > Streblospio > Streblospio benedicti. Next base: position 56,778,146 of record CM032666.1, on the reverse strand, counting down.
ACATTTAAACTTACAAATATATCATTGACAGTTTCGTCAGCTGCTACTGACATCTTCAAAATGCTTGACTGCGCATGACAGGCAGTCAATCATCTCGGCCGCCGCCGAGAGGTGGGTCATACACTCGCGAGAGCTGGTGGGCCCCCTCATCCCAGTTCATGACCTGCCTGTTGGTGCGGATGTGTACCGCCTCCTTAATCGCGAGTGTATGATTCACTTCTCGGCGGCGGCTGCTGCCGAGGTGATTGACCAATGGCTCTGTAACCCCCAGCCTACATACCATATACGACCATTCAAGCGCCTAGGGCCATTAAATTGAAATTTTCTCAAACTGGGGGGTGGGCTGTTCCACGAGAGTGCAGTTACTACATAATTCTTATGGACATCTAAGAAAAAGAGGGGGGGCTGTTACATGTTACTGTTACACTTGGATAGTCGTATACGGTACTTGGTCAGTTATCATCTCAACCCAGACGTGGTGTGTCGCAAATATCTGACCCAGGCTGACCACACTTGGCGCGGCACTCACTTCCTCCAGAAGCGGCGCCAGCAGTGCAGCGCTGCGCGGTTCCACACCCACGAGCTCATGGTGACGCCCGACAGGAAGTAGGCGAGCACGTGGAACTCCATGGCCACCAAGTGCGGGCGCGAGGTCGGGGAGCAGTGAGGCGCCGACCCGACGCCGGGGGTCGTAGGAGAGAAGGCACGCGCGATCGACACGTTCGCCTCGCAGCTGGAAACGAATTTAGCACAACCTCCAATTAAGACCACCTCTATATTGAGACCACCTTTATTATAAGACCACTTTTTACACTCCCAAACCTTCATCAAGCTACCAGATTAAACCTCTGTATTGAGACCACCTCGCTATTGAGACCACTTGAGCTCAGTCCCACAGGTGGTCTGAATAGAGAGGCTCTACTGTAGACGGGAGAATATGTTGGATATTCATTGGTTCAAGTTCTGTTAATCATCTTGAGTTATACTTGTACTTTTGAACCAATATTTTGAAGCTACTTGAAGCTTCCCACCATCTTCACATGTGAAGCTTCAAAATATTGGTTCAAAAGTACAAGTATAACTCAAGATGATTAGATGTAAGAATGTTATAAGGGCGAGAGTTAGTAGTTTTGTATCTAGGATAAAACAGACAGAACAGCAGGGTCAGGAGGAGCCACTCGTCTGCTCGTTCTGACTAGTAAAAACTTGCGGAGGATGAGTAGGAAGTTTTGGTAACTCGTTGTTTTGACGAGTAACAAATCTGATCAATTCGGCATACAAATTGAGTGTGAATTATAACTTTCAAACGACTATCTATGTTCAAGCCTTAGTGAATACTTAGGACAAGTAAAATAAACGATCAGCTATACTAGGTGGTATACTTTACAGTAGTTGAGAAAGACATGCATCTGTATAGATGAAAAGCAGCTGTCTATAAATCTCACAATTGCATTAGATTCTTACTCTAATTGATTTACCAAACATGGTAAAGCTATCAAAATGAAAAATAAAAGAAAAAACTCTGCATTACATGACGAAATCCTCAAAGCTTTTCCTCCAGGCCGGTTCATTGGTGAAGATGTAGACGTGAACGATAAACGTGATGAGCACGAAACAGAACGCGAGGATCGCAAACGTGCCTGAAATACAATTATAAACCAATAAAAGTAGAACCTTCAATGAAGACCAACATTTATAAGGATAACACCTATATATTATTAGGACAATATAATTGCTTTAAGTCTTGAACGTTTATAAAGAAACCACTGCAAATATCCAAAGAGTGACCACCTCTTCACGGAGACCACTGGAAGATTGTCCCCTCAGTGGTTTTTATAATAGAACTGTATTACGATAACAATCTTTTATTTTACTATATGATGTAAACATCAAGCCAATTTCCCATGCTTATGTAACTATCCATCCACAAATTTGGACTTTATCAAAAACTGTTTTCATAAACAAGCTCACACGTTAAATATTTTATTTCATTCAACCGAAAAGCTCATCGGCATTTCAATTGGTAATATATGCTGTTCATTCTACGTGCAAGTATCCTTGAAAATTAGTTGAAATTTTTTTTTTAACTGCGATGTTTGATTCAGCAGTTCTGCATTAAAATTAGTTGAAGTGTTATAAATATGAATACAAAAGTCTATAGTACCAATCCTGATGATGGTTTCTCGTATTTTCGCGGACGCTTTATCACTGATGAGACCTGGCCGCGTGATCTTCAACTTCACAAGCAGAACCAAACCTGATATAAATACAGTTGATGATGCTTTCATATTGCTGAGAGCCAAGTACAAAAACCTCTTCAAATACGACATAATAGCCTGTCCCGTTAGATTGCTCACGGAACACACACAAAATAATCTGTAGGCTATGAACTGCAAAATTCTAAAATCTCGTTTTAGACAAGACATTAGGTGGAGATTCATGCCAAAATTTCTGACAACTTTCGCTCATTAACATAACATATGTATGGCATGCTAAACTTTCAGTCAACTTACGCTCATTAACATAAAATATGCATGGCTATAACTTGAGATGAGGAACACTCGTTATATGACTCACCTCGTATAAGGAACACCAGCCCCACGACAAGCACAAGTCCCACGGGCACAAGCACGAAGATGCCGCGATACATGTGCTTCATGTGGCCCACGAAACAGATGCCACTCAGAGAGTCGCCGTCAATCTGAGGGGAAATCATCAGTAACACAACCAGCTAATAGCCCATGTTCGTGTAATGGCCCGTCTCCAAAGAAATTGCAATTGCTAATGAACATTATAAGGTGAAAGGATGTTTACAAAAGTATGTAGTGGAAACACCTTGATTGCTACCGGTAAAAGCAAAATTGATGAACGGGTGGCAAAAAGGGGGAAAATATATTCATCTATGGTAGTTCAAAAGTCATGAAAATTTGACCAGGAAAAAAACACCCTATTTGCGACATAATATGAATGGGCCTACTGATTGATTGATTGATTAATTGATTTGGTTGATTGATTGACTGATTGTAAGCAAAGCCCACCTCAGTGACAGCCAGGCAGGCTATAGTGAGCACCAGAGGCACACTCCACGCCAGGATGTGGAAGTAAGATCTGGAACAGAATACAAACTATAGGCAACACATGGGAATCATTACAATGTGCTAGTGGTGAGAATCAGTGGTGTAATGGGGCGTTCGAAACACCTCATATTTATGGTAAACACGAGTTTACGAGTGGTGAAAACCGTTCGAAACAAGTTTATCTCGTGTTTACGACTGGTGAACTGGGAGCTGAAGGAAGTACTACGAGATGTTGGTGTGCATGCCCACTGACTGACAAAATGGCGGCACCCATACCTTCTTCTAATATCGCAGACAGTTTAATAAAATATATTCATAATTACAGGCTAAAAGTCTCCCAAATTAATAAGATTGATAGATATATATTAAACCATTTGTTTAAGTCCGGGTTTATGTACTCTGCATGCAATTTTTTTAATAGATGTATTTCCCAGTTGTTATGTAGTATCGAATAGCCACAATTCATACCTATGACTTGTCAACTTGAAAATACAAACTCACGAGTTGTTCCAAATGCACCATAATTTTCACTTAGTATAACTATCCATAATTGTGACCATTGCTATTTAGACTATTGATATAGTATTGATGTATATTTTATTAAAAAATCAATGTTTTCACTTAATTTCCTACCTCCTAATATGCTTTACAGTTTAAATGTAAATGTAAATGTAAATGTGGTGGTTTATAGTCCTGATCCCAGTCTGGCTCTCATGACTTTGGAATTTACACCAGTTCATTGACACACATATTGATCGTCATATGATCAGTTCTCGCATACTTGCATCGGCAGCACATTCAGCGCACAATGCTAATCACTCACACACTCACTCACACACTCTTCCAACCCAATGACCTGTACCTATTTAACGTGTAGGTACCACGGAGCAGTGTGCAACCTGTTAGGGGTAACTTTGCTCAACACTTACCATCAGACCCGACCGGGAATCGAACCTTCTGGTCACGAGTCCAACTCCCTAACCATTTGGCCACGGAAGCACAGTTTACAGAGCAGATACAACAAAACGATAGCAGATTTTCCAAAGGTCAATCAGGTTATGTAAAGCGAAAAAAACAACTAATAAATAAATATACAGAGATCACACAGGGAGTGATGTTTACAGTCATAACAATAAAACGGGACCTGTGATGATAAATAGCCCTTTACCTGCGTGCATGAATGATGTTGTGTGCTGGTTTTCCGATCACCCCGAAAGACAGGTGCCAAGCGTAGGTGAGGACCACGAACCATGTAATGCCGGCAATCATGGAGAAATAGACGACAACGAATACAATGGCGCACGCAGCACTCTCCCCCGACCTGAAAATAACAGTCATGTTGGATTAGTGGTCGGACTCGTTGATGCGATCACAAGCGATGATTGAACACACATTGTGGGAAAATTATCAAACGATAATCAATAGACTAGGAAGAACACGACTGAACTCTGCCTCAACCTGAAATTGGTGGTCATCTTGGATAGTGTCAAAAATTGAACCCTGCATGCTTCAGAATACAAAATTTCAGGCAAAATGTTATTAAACCCCCCATATAGATCACGAACAATATCAGGACAAACACCATCCCATAAACAAACACTGTCCTGATTAGGAAATGACAGGCATCTTGGATTGTGTAAAAAAAAAATGAACTCTGCATGCTTCAAACCAAAATATTTCACCAAAAATAACACTATACATGAAAATCTATGTCTTTCTATTATGCTAATATGCGACACGTTCCAACCATTTTTCTGTTCATTAAAGCGTGTATGTAAAATGATCTTTAGGTGCAATGTCTTCTGAAAAGCTACTTCTCGTTGCAGAGTTCTCACCCGACTTGTGGCTCCTGTATGCGACTAGTGCCGTCTCTGCGACATACAATGTCATCCCTTGCCCCCGGGATGAACTGTGCCAGCCAGCCGCCGGTGCCTAGACAGTACCTGCAAAAATAACCATGGACTGTGTCAGCAACGTTCCTCACTGTGCCTCCCATCCACTCTCTAACACTTAAGTGGCTGAGGTGAAAAATGTACTACTATTGCAACATAGAGTAAAGCCTAGAATAAGATCAACTTTTTCACAATTTTATAAATTCACCTTGCTGCATTTGGGAAATTTGAGCTTATTTTAAGGCTGCAATAGTAGGGATTAATGACTGACTCGCCAGTAAGCTCAGATATGATGTTTTTCAAACCCACCAGTATCAAAAATGTAATGTCAATTTCATGAATGGTATATCACCTTTTATTTATGTTAAAACTGACTGAATAAATCTATTAAAAAGATTTTATCAAGAAAAGAACTTTGCATCCCTACATGAGGTTGATGAAGAAGAGGATGACGGCTGGGTAGCGGTTGGCGTTCTTCCAGTCGATCATAAACGTCAGCTGCCAAAATAGTCACACATAAATTGGAACGAAAAGATAGTTTCACTATAAACAAATGGCAATAATTTGTTAGTGTAACAATAAAAATATGTTAAAATCACTAAAATTACCAAATTAGATTTTAAATATATGATCACAAACACACGGACGAATATACATTGTACATTGTTAAGAAAACATAGCAAAAATGATAGAAAAAAAGAAGAAAAGAAAATATTTTACTATGAAAGTAGCATTCATTAAAAAGTCATGGATAATTTAATCCAACATTCTAAGAATGATATGAAAAGTTGCTTTGCTGACATACATAGTAGATTCATTCTCTCTGAACTGAATGTCAATGAAATCAGATCCCAGAATCAAACCATTTACCATCCAAATGCAGAAAATGTGACACAGTTCTTATTGAGCATGCTGATTTGTAAAGTAATTCTCATGAATGATTTTTCTATAATTTCAAGTGAAGCATCCTTAACCTTAGATTGTATGTACCTAGCAGCTGAAATGGCAGAAAAATGAAAGGGAACACAAAGAACTATAACAATAATGGTGAAATAATAACGATATTGTGAAACATTTCAGTGCCCAAACCAACAAGATATTTACAGTTCAATTTACCTGTCTACGGCTCCTGTTGCAAAGAGAAGATCAAATATAATATGAAAGTTATGGAGAGTAAAGTAATACAGTATTTACTGGTTATTTGTAAATACTTAAAAAATCTATCCTTGTCTGTTACTATAAAGTATGATAATAATAAACCATCATATTCTCACTTGCACCTACAGCTTCTAAAAGATAATCATAAACAAAAGTTGTTTTGTATATATCAAAATAGTAACAAACTAAGAGATGAACGCTTTTCATTTACGTCCACTCAAAACTATCATCAAATTATTACTCATTTAGAGGGTGTCGCATGGCTGCCTGGTCTTCATCTCAACCATCCTTTCCAAGCCCTTTCTTCCTTTGGGTCTGTTGGACCCATGATTAGACATGTGTGATCTTTCTGCACGACTGCATCGTTATTGCTTAATGAATGTACTTCTTTTGTTTGAAATGTACTTTTAAGAGCATGAAAAAGAGTTTATAGGACTTTAAGTGAGATATTGTGCCGTACCACAGTGAAGAGAGTGGTGACGAAGCAGATTCCGCCGAAAACTGCGATGAGGATGCGCATCTCGCGGTGCTCCTCATCACTGAACAGCGGGTTCTGACACTGGATCCCGCAACCCTCCACCTACAAAACCCAACAACAACCCAGGGTGAGGATTAGGTGGGAAAGTGCTACTAGTCACTATAGTCAATAGAACGAGATTTCCATGAACAATCTGCTTGTCCTGCTCAAAAATTGTCAGTGTCAGGATCATTAAGCACTTGAGAGAAGTTTTCAATCACATCTACAGCAGTGATAATCGCCATATCAAAGGCAAAGTCAAACTGGTACACGTCGAGGCCAACAAATTTTTAGTTCCTTATCTATAAGATTTGTTACTGAACATGTCTCCATGCTTCTTCAAGCTTGCCTCTTCACTCCAATCCCTACCTAGATCTGCCATTATAAAAAGATTTTTCATTTTTAAATTAAACTTGATTTTTAAACAAAAGCTATCAAACCAAATTGATTTTTAAACAAAAGCTATCAAACCAAATTAAATTTCATGTGCAGAGAAAAATTGTGCAGTACCTGTCCATACCACGACTTGGGGTTGGTTGTTCTCACGAGAGGCGCTTCACAGGTGCCTGTGGTGTTGAAGCGCAGACTCTTGCTGCTGCTGCCTGCACTCTGGTGAAAAAAAACAACATAGAAATAAACTTACAAACATCAACGTATATCATATGCACTTGGAATGAGGGAATATGAAGCTGCAGCTTAAGTTTAAATCTTAGCATTAAATTTACAAAGACGGCACATGGTGCCTGGGTAAAGTTATGTAGCATTCTAAACCCATTACATAATGTGCTATGTCGTCAATTTCACTTGAAGGAGCACACAGTGGCATGGTGATATTAGAATTGTACATAAGAGGCCATCCACAGCTTTCAGGCGGTAAGACTTAGATCTTAAAAAATATACTCATGTGCATTGAAGTTGTGGTAAATACAGCCATAACATTGACCATTACTAAATGAAAATTGTAAAAAATTCAGTAACAATAAAATCCTAACATCCCATTACTGAATATTGGGAATTCATTGGAAATCATTACAGAAATACCACTCAGAAAAGTTACCCATCCTGCTTAGTTATCAGTCATCAGCCGTGTCATGCATTCATTGTCAAAGACTCCTAGCTTCAGACTACACCTTCAAAATCTAACCAGCTCTGCACAATAATTTATCAATGCCAGGCTGCAATTACAAACACTGATCAAGCCCGTACTTTGCATGTGTCTGGGAAGAACGAGTTGTTGCACTGTAGGAAGCCCGGCCACCCACGGGTATCGGCGACAATCTGACACGGCTCCCGTGTCAGCTCACACAGGTCACGACCTGCCAACTCCACCACGGCGGATGACCCACCGGCCCCAGGGTGACATCGTGGCAGGTAGGCAGAACACAAGAACGGCTGCACCACCTGTAACAAGTTGTTGAGCATTTTGTATGTCCTGGCACCTTGGTTTGAAAGTATTCTATTTCATATTAGACAGTATACATTAATCTCTTTGACTGAGAAAACTGTACTAGATATACGATATGAAAAAAATAGTGTAGAATCGAATTTTTACATGGAAGGAAGACACATTTATAAACAGTTAGTCCCGCCGCCTTTGTTTAAAACTATTCTGTTTCATATCAGACAGTACATAAACTTGTTGATTAACTGTACTAGATATAGGATATGAAAAATGTTAAAAAACCTAAGGGAAGACACATTCATAAGTCAGTTACGAAATGTGAGTAGCTGATATGAAACGGACTTTGAGAGGCTCGACAATCTTGACAGTAGAAAGCCATAAGAAAAGTTCAGTGTCACAAAAATGAGATTTGTAAAACATCAGACTTACAGTTAAACTAGGTTTCCTATTTGTGTGGTAATACAAAATAATGTAACATACTTAACATATACAAATATGTTGGCAAAATTGAGCTTATACAATGGAATTAACTTATACCAACCTCCCAGCATTTTGGAACATTTCTTAATCCAGACCATAAAAGCAACTTTTCATGGATTTCTCTTTGGCTTATGGAGTCCTGCAATAATTTCAAAACAATTTAAATTCCTCAACATTCCTGTAAATTATTCGGACTTTTAAAAATTTAGAATTCTTCAAAATTCATGCAAGTTGTTCACTCGAGATTATTCATCATGTATTCTTGGATTATACAGTAATCATAAACTTACCTCAACTTGGTCAATATAAGTAAATTTATAAGGCAGTTTGACCCCGAAGCATGTAGCATTTCCCTCCAGAGGCTCGCACGCTGCCACTTCCTTTTGACACGCTTTCTGACCAGGCTCAATCAGGAAATACTCTGCAGAGTAGCAAACAAAAGTATGTTTGTACTATTTCATTAGGCAACACCAATATAGACTTATGAATATTTAGAACATATCGATAGGGAAGTGACGGTACCCACCATTTTGTCCTGTGACACTGTATGCAATACTGGCCCATATCGCAAGGCTAATTTCAAACATCCTCAAACTAGCCATATGTGGTTCATTCTTCTGTAATAAATGTCATGACATAATTCAAAACTTATGAAATTGTATGTAATTAAGAATAAGGTTCTCCAATGTGATGTGCACATTATGTACTACGTGTATGTCAGTCATGTCTGAATCACAAGAAATATTAAATTAATTCGAGTGCAATTTTTTATCCTGCCCATCAAATCTGACCGATGATTATTATTCTCTACAAGCTGTGCAGGCCAAGTCTCACTAAAACGGTGAGGTTGGTAGTTGCGCACACATGGGGTGTCTGTATTCCGCCCTTGGCAGGCATGGCCTGAAGGACTCAACATGGTCACATTCGTTACTGAGTGACTGGAGAGTGGAGACCATTTCAGTCTCTAATTGTGCACGACAATGCGGCGGCATAAAGGAGTTTGCAAAGCATCGGGTTTTAGAATGTGTCTAGATAAGACGGCCATGGCGATCTATAGACCTCGTGCTCAGACTATGGTCAGTGTTCAAATTATGGGTACATCCAACGTAGGGTTGATATCACGTATATCTCCACGGGAATGCACACGTTTGACATAATAACAGAAAGTAGTAAGCGATAATAATTTAGAGATTAATTGGCTATAAGTTTACTTAATGAAACAATAAGTTTAGATATATATATTTGCTCATGAACATTAGTAACTATAATTCAGGCAAACTGTTAAGTGGTGTTTGCAATCGAAGAGATGTTTTCCGTGAGTCACAACGGCACCTCGTGACCTGCCTATAACTTTGAGCAATGTTTTAAACGTTGAACGTAAACAGCTGGAAAGATCACCAAACTAAAAATCAGAAAGTATATAGTACTTATTTAACAAAGCTGCTACTCCTAGTATCGTGAAATGATAGAACAGTGATTATATTTTGATAATCTGGTAAATAATTCATATATTTCAATTATTTATGACCAAATTACATAGGAATCTTGATCACGTCGTAAACTGCCCATAGTTTGAGCACTAGGTCTAATGATTAGATCCTCTAATAACTGGACCACAGGGGCAAAGGTGTATAGACTACACTTAATACATAAGAAATGTCTCTGTTTCACACCTCAAGCGTTGTAAACACCAGACTTGAGGTGTGAAACAAAGATATTTTCTTATCTATTTAAAGGTTATGCTCAGTCGCCGAACAAGTATGCTTGTACAGAAGCATTATGATGTGTTCAGTGCCTTCTGAAAGTCTCTTTCATTCAAACAGCGCATCAAAGTATGTAGAGCAATCTAAATAAAACGCAATAAGAGGCTGGCATATACTCAACAAAACACGTAAATGCCAGAAATGTCAACCGAATGATTTTCGTCAGACGTAACTTGGACGGTGCACGTAAGAAGTCGCCTATCTCTGCCATGTAAAATGGGACGTCTGCCGTTGGAAATCCACGGCACGTCTGGCGAAAATCATTCAATTATGCAACATCACGTGACCCTGTGTTTTAGTTGAGGAGACGGCATGGTTTTTTAAAGGTGAAATAAGTATTAAATGTGAAGAATATAAATATTATTTTCATCACACTTGCAATGGATAAGGCATCGTCTATTGATACTGGGTTTTACAGAACAAATATGATTTTGACTGAGCAATATCTTTAAGTCTATTATTTGCCCCTGTGAACTGGACATGTACTTATTGGTCGTTCACATATTTTTCGGTATACAAGAAACACGGAGTTCACTCATTTCTGAATCCTACCACAGTAATAATGCATAGTTATCCAGAATCTATGTTTTTCAACCTACTGTATATGTGGACATACAATAAGAATCTTCGACTATTATGATACTTTTGTTATTGACATGTTTATTTTTAATACGGAAATTTTCCTTGTCAACTTTACTGCAGAAAAATTAGTATTCGATTTCTTTACGTTTCTGACGTTATTTTCATTAATTACGTTATGAACGCAAGATGATTTTTCGAGGAGCATAAGTTGTTTTTTGGTCTTGAGTCAGGAAACTCATCACCTGTTAAACCATGTTATTTAGTTCTCATTGCTTATCAAGGCTTCAATAATTCTATTTAATGTTTATAAAAATATATAGCATGGAATGATTGGCTATAATCGGCGGTAATCAAATTTAAAATTTCGTATGAATTATATCAGAAATGCAGCGCTCCCTAGCTAGACTAGAATCACGCGTGCTGTGCAAAACGTAAACAAAAGACGCCATGACGATTGTAGGGACATATTAGGTTGTGGAATATAGTTTTAGCAGGAATAGCAATGGACGCTGGTTGATGGACATGAAAAGCAAAAACACAATATTTCTTGTATACCGAAATATATGTGAAAGGCCAGTAATTCCTCATTCACCACCTGGTAAAAGGTACTTTGCTCGAGGGTCTTGCAATGATAAGTAGTCAAATAGCAGTGTTTTTTAAAAGAAAAATACATTAAAGGAATATCTTATCAATTAAGTGATTTAAGCCTGACTGCAAGACTGATGACTTCACAAAGACAGATTACTTGACAAAGATTAGTCATATTTTTTTAGCTGTTAAACTTTAATCTGAACTGACTGAAGACAGAAAAGTGAACTGTCAATGTTATTTTAACCGTTTATGATGTTAAAGATATTGTATTTTATACATACTTGTACATGAAATGAAATTCGCTTTCACATTAAACCGTGTGAATATTCCATAGTCCTGGTTCTTTCAAATAATTAAATATTAGACTGCAACTGTTTTCAAGAATTTTGACAAAAAAGTTTTGTCTATTTATCGGAAGGGACCATTCATTTCTTTCAAATTAGAGAGTGGCTCTATAAAATGGTTTATACGGTTTTTAGCAGTATTTGTAAACAATTGTGTGAATATCCGTGTGATACTTGTAATATTCATGCATATATTAGCCCGTGTTTATCAGCTGGTAATGACGCAAAAAGGCAATTTTGATAAGATCTTGACACCAACGACTTTAAACACGAACCTGTCCCTTTGAGACTGGCCAACGAAATTATAGACTGTTGCACTGTCTCTATCTCGCTCTGCTTCACTCTACCAGTGCTCTAGCCTCGTTCAACCAGACTATGTATTGCATGAGCGCCGCCATTACAGAGTCTGGTTGATCGAGACTACGAGTGGCCCGGTGAAGCAGAACGAAAGTGAGGCAGTGTAACAGTCTAATAAAAATGGCCGACTTTCTGTCTGCAAAACGATAAACCATTTTCACAATTTATTCAAAATATCTTGTGTTAAGGATTTTAATGATAGATCTAAAAGATTTTGATAGATAAAAAACGTGTCACTAAAAGGTTTTGATAGATAAAAAACGTGTCACAGTGTGATTGACACGTGTTCTTCTAGTTGATTAAGTCGTTATTTCAAAGAAATAGGTGAGAAATCACGTTTTTTTTTAACGATACATTTATTTCAGATACGTAAAATTTTACAATTTTACAATCTATATAAATAAAATTATATATACAGCATATACATAATAGCTAACATTATTCAAAATTCTAAAAATACACATATTACAGTTAATAATTTTAAACAAAATGCATAATATGTTCAAATGAAGGCACTGCCTTGGTAGATGAATACAATTAAAACCCTTATGTCTATGTTGGTTTTTTGTTGTTTAAACCACATATTCTATAAAAAAAACTATATACGTTTATAGGTAGTAATAATGGGTTTAAAATTTATTTTCGTCTGCTTTGAATACAACCCTTAATATTTCAAAAAAGACATATTCTATAAAAAACCCTTATCTGTAATGGGTTTTTTTTTTATATCTTCATGTAGGCACTATAAATAATCTGTTTAATGTATGCAGCTGGAAAATACGGGCATTGCCGTACAAGAATACTTTGAGTGTATTTTTAATTTTTCTCCCATTTTTTAAAAATCTTAAGAATGTTTGATTTTTTGCAACATGTTAGAAAACAAATTGTGGATATATTTTCTTATATTTTATTTTTTCATTTTCTATTATTTTATCATATGAAACCAATGACAAGAACACAGTGTGTTTGCATGTTTACAGATTTTTACACACAGCAGCAGTTTGTTAAAGATTAAATTGATGTTATGCTATATTCTCTGTAGTTAATTTGACTTTATCTGATTAATCCAGTAGGTACTTAACACATGGCAGATGTAATTATAATCTGCAATTGTTTAGGCATTATTAAGAGAACAGAACTACTGGGTATTCATCTTTCATCTGAAAAGGTGGTCTATCAAAGAGAACGATGAGCAACTGAGAGAAATGAAGATAGATAATGCCTTGCTGTGGCAAGATGCTGGGTATTACACTAGCTGTCAACAACCTAGTTAGTTCTCTGTCCCTATACCTATCCTTATATCCTAATATTATGTAAAGGTTGTGCATAGTCCTCAGAGTATATACTGTGGTATTGTACATTGAGAATATGTTTTCTCACCCTGTTTGTGGTAACAGCCTCTGGTATCTTGCTCTTCAGTTGCTCCAAAAATGTTATAATTATGGCTTTTTAAATAATTGGCTTTTTGCAACTCGGTGGGATATTTTTTCTTTCATTTTCTAAAGTTTAGCCTTCTCTAAGCTCTCATGAAAAAGAACACAGGGTTTTGCATGTTTACAGTTTTTTTAACATTGAAAGTTTGTTAAAGATAGGGCAGATGTTATACTATATTCTCTGTAGTTATATTTATATTTTATCATGATTAATCGTTTTAACTTAACAAATTAGCAGATGTAAACGAAAATCTGCAATTGTTTAGTAGCATTATTAATGAGAACAGAACTACTGGGTTGTTCATCTTTCATCTGAAAAAGGTGGTCTATCATTGGGAACAATTTGGAAAGCAACTGAGTGAAATGAAGATAAACAATCAGTTTAACTCTGGCAAGATTCATGTATTTACACTTGCTGTCAAAACTACATTCAGTTAGTTCTCTGTCCCTAGACCTATCCTTATATCCTAATATTAAATGTAAAAAAGGTTGTTAAAATAATCCTCAAGACCCATGCTGTGGTATTGTACATTGAGAATATGTTTTCTCACCCTGTTTTTTGGTAACAAATAAGAGTTCTGAAGAATATTTTACTTGCAGAAACCAACAAAAAAATGATTTAATTATGGCTTTTAAAAATAATTGTGAGCATATTTTTAATCTCGGTGGTATTCTTTCATAAGATAAGTTTAGCCTTCTCTATTTCTCATGTAAAAGAAAAATGTTGCTATTATACAGTTATGATTTTAGATAAAAACAAATATTGACCAATAAATAAAGTGCTTTTTATACAGATGTTGTATTCTCTTTCAAATTCTCTAGACTACTGAAAACTTTCAAACCAACATATGACTTTTCCCTTTATGCTTTTTATCTGAAACCATACCATTAAATGTAACATTAGGTACATTATTTTCTTATATCCTTTGCCTAAATTAGTAATTATGAATTGATACATGGGTCATATATAGGGAAAATCAATATATTTTGAGGACGTTATGATAAAGATTAAAATATAATAAGAAATTACTTTTTACTCCTGAAATTTCATATCCTGCACAATTGCATATTTTTAGTACAATATGATATAAATATATATTTTGTACATGAATTACAATATCTGTCTATTTTAAATTATTAGTCCTTGTAAACGAAAAAGGGTGTAATTAAAATACTGATTGGTTATAAGTTACTGGTGTGACCATGCTAGTGTATAGATCATTAAAAAAAACGAGTAGTGTGTGACAGTGTCATGATCAGTGATGATGTCTGACCACTGCTTGGAGGTTGTGCCTTTTCATGCATGTCACATGCACCGTTTAATCAACGTAAGTAAAGCATTTACGTCAAGCGTATGGTGGAAAGAGTACTGCTTTGTTTACGAACCAACACGAAGTACTTTCGTAAATATTATGTTGTCCTTTTTTATTTTTAACGAGATTGCAGGAAGTTGTCCGTTTTCTAATCAATAAACATTATCGGTAGGATGTTAGCCTTCTAAAAATTCTGTAGCAAATAAAAATAGGTCGCAGAATCAGAGTCAGTCAGATTTTTCATTTCAAGCACACTGGTTTCTTACGCCGTATGTGCGATGACTTAACACGTCCAACGTGGTTGGCCTTAATATATTCAGATAAAGGCATTGCCTTATAGATGGCCAACCCTTAGATTTTGACCTACAGACTGTTGACAATCGACATAATTGTTGCTTAAAAAATTACTTGTACATGTACAAGCCATAATATTTAGAAATTAATTCTTCGCCTTTTTTCATGCAGTCTGGTCTTGTTTTTGTTTGTTTTGTCTTTTTAGTTTTTTTTATAACAATATTGTAAAACTACGGGCTTATGCATAGTTCCCCCCATAAATGTAATTTATACCTTTTGAATCAACATTTTATCATGACTCGAGTCAAACCAGTATCTTATAATGAGATCTACTTGTGTCACTAGAAATATAATAATGGCTATTTTGATTGGTATCCTATCTAGTAATCAAACTGCAAAGTTAATTAATAATCAAACTGCGAAGTTAAGACACCCCTAGTCTCATAGGAGCTGCGAAGTAGAGTTTTATTGCCATGCAATTGCCTAATTTTTATAACATTAGAAGAGAAGTCAGAGAAGGCGTAGAAATCCTAAGGATGCAAGCGGACACTGTGATGAACAGCAAGATGGACCACATCCAACCAGGGATCAGAAGAATTACATTTTCGGACTTGTATGATGAAATTGAATGAGACAATTGATAGTAATGAACTGCAGTACATACACTCAATGGTATAATAGAAATGTTTTTTTTAAATTGAAGTGTTTTTAGAATGTTTTTTAAAATGTTTTTGAAATGTTTTTGGAAATTTTAAAAGTTTAAAATGTTTTTTAATTAGTAGTGTAAATGTGAGTACATTGTGTCAATTAGATAATATAAATTTTTATTAATAGTGTAAATGTGAGTACATTGTGTAAAGAATATATAATGAGGTAACAGATGATAGCTGAAGGATAGGGTATGGAATGGAAGCAGGGATGATTGATTGGAGTAAGAAATGAGTGTATGTATGATGAAGATGTATCTCTCAGAGCAAGGAGTGGTGGACGTCTACTAGTATAATTTAGTATAATATGATATTTTAGTATAGAGATGGTATAAAATAGGATTGGCATTGTTGTTTGAATTTGGTTTTGTAAAGTTGAGAAGGGCACTAGAGATGCCGAAACATGTTTAAATAAATTTAATTTGATTTTCACAGAAAATAGGACTTTGTTTTTCGATTATAAGGTAGCAGAAACAGAAAAAAAAAAAAAAAACTAACAAAAAATGCGACCACATGCTGCATACCATATATCACAAATCTTGTAATGTGGACAGTGTTATGACTTCTATGGCATGTATGGATTGAGGCCATTTGAGGATACCGATGCTGGATAGATGATTTATTAATTTACAGCATGCACGTATGCTTACTACGTTGTGACGTACACCGTTTAATCAACGTAAGTAAAGCATTTACGTCACGCGTATGTTGGAGCGAGTACTGTTTGTTTACGAACTAAACCGAACACTTTCGTAAATATTATGGTGTCCCTTTTTATTTTTTAACGAGATTGCAGGAAGTTGTCCGTTTTCTAATCAATAAGCATCATCGGTAGGATGTTAGCGTTCTAAAAATTCTGTAGCAAATAAAAATAGGTCGCAGATCAGAGTCAGTCAGATTTTTCATTTCAAGCACACTGGTTTCTTACGACGTACGTGTGATGACCTAACAAGTCCAACGGGGTTGGCCTTATTAAAATTATACAGTGTTTATATTATCACATGGACGATAATAATTAAGGGCCGAAACTATGAAATCAGACTTCCCTGCAGTGTTTTGTGGAAGGGGGGCACTTAACATTATTCATAGAAAGACCGCCCTGGTATCATTATTTATGATTGTTCCCTTAAACCATAATTCTGTTTGCAGTTCAGTTCTGATGTTAATTTTATGATCTGAGATCACAGATTCAAGATGGCTGCCACTCAATGAGAAATTTAAACTTTTGAACTATTTGACATAGTAATACCACTCCTTCAATAGTTTACATTTACATCTGTGTGACGAGTATTCTCAGTCACCCCAGACATCAGTTTCAATTGAATTCTCACGGAGTTTGTTGATTTGAACGCGTAAATCTTAGTACGGATATATTTTTCAGGATACCCGTCCTATGGACATTTATGACTTTTCTCCTTTTCGTGGCCCTGAGTTTACGTCTTTGTTTGCAGCCATGCGGCATGTGTCGTGTTGGCTGGAGCAGCTGTCGCGCCGCCTGGTGGAGCTGCGAGACACCGCGGTGCTGTGTGACGCCGTGGTCGTCGCGGGGGATGGCTCGTCCCACCCCGCGCACGCAGCGATACTCGCAGCCGCCAGCAGCTCGCTCCAGGACAGCCTCATCCGCGGACAGGGGTAAGGCACAATTTAGAAAATAATGAACTCTTTCTTTTGAATTGCCCACTTTATTATGATATCATATACACTTTATTTCAAGCACTCAATGACAGTTTTAATATAGAAAATTATAAAATTTCTACCAGAATGTTACATGAACAGGGTCAGCATTAGGTGGAAAAGTTCTACTCATCAGCAGGACGAGTAACCCTTAAATATCAACTCGTCCTACAAAAAAATGTATTCGTCCTACTTCCACAAAGCTCTATATTTGTATGCCAAATTGACCAGCATTGCTCCTCGTCAAAAGGACGAGTTACTAAAATTATTTGGTCGTTCTCCACACGTTTTTTGGTTGAATCAAACACAGCTTTAACTGTGTTTTATTGGCTCTCCTGTTGTAGACATGGTACCTTTGTCTGTCTGTCCACAATGCATATTTGCACAATTCTATTCAAATTTCATCTGTTTTTCACAGTAGTTCAGGGTTCGAAATTAGCGGTGGCAATGGTAGCAAATGCTACCATAAAATGTCTGATTGCTACTAAGATAAGGGGTCTGGTAGCAGATATTTGCTACCATGAAATTAAGCAGCCATACATTCTCAGTGGGACGCAAACATTTGCATGTAGGTGTTCTCAGGGGACACAGTGAAATCAGACCAATGTTAATGTCACAGCTCACAGCCATCTGACCACAGCTCACAGCCAGCACATGTAAATAAACAGCTTGCATCTAAATCAAGCATGCACTGCTGATTTATCCATTTTTGAGTCGTTGTACTATAGGTCATATTTATCTATTTACACCAAAAGAATGGGCGAAGGGCATTTATGTCCATGTAATGAATGGACTTGTGTCAATCTCCTAATGTTATGAAAATAGTTAGGTCTCATAGTATACATCATTGCACATTGTCACATACAAATTACAAATGAGTATAAATCAGTTGCTAATCATTCATCTATTATGATTAGCATTTGGTGGATTAAGTTGTACACTTAATATTATAGTTGACACCTAGAAATAATTCTGCTTTTTCAAACATAATATCATGTTATGGATACGTGCATTGCAGCAAGAGGTAATATATTAAAAACCATGTCTTTGATCTAATTTGATCATTAGTTGCTTATATATTGAACTGACTTATAATTATTTTACCTCTTGATGAAATGATGTGAAGGACTGATTAGTGTTCGATAATATTAGCATATGTAACCAGTGTTTGAAGCAATTTTCTCTGTATTTTACAGTTTGCTTCAAAGTCTGACTGTTTTGCTACCAATTTCAAAACCCGGTAGCAAAGTTTTGAACCCTGTAGTTGTATGTCTATATGATCATCATTCCATACTTTATACATGTCTGTAACGGCAGGCCCTAGTGTAATTTTAATGTAATTTTATAAGAGCAGTTTTTTCTATTTTAATATTTCTTGTTATTGTTAATGTGATGAAATGATTATCGCCGATAATCGATGAATCGTCGTTCACGGTGATGCGATCGGATAATTGATTCCAATTTACCAGAATCGATTTATCGCTAGACATCGTATTTTTCATAAATTGGAGCTTTACTCGCACCAATAACCTGAATCACCCGGGGAAGAAGTAGTATCTTTTCGTCTTTTACTAGTCCTCATTTTGAAGGCTCGACCACGTTATGCAATAAGATGATCTATAGATATGGGTGCGAACTTTTGTTTTCGTTTTTGCTGCAAATGCGCGAGCGAGACATTTGAACTACTGAGCATGCGCACTGGCACGGAAACATGCTTGTGTATATTTTTCACATCAAAATAAGTAAGTTATTTCTATTTTCTGGCAAGCATTCATAATAGATTGGTTGAATAACGTTACTAATAGATTATACATCGCTATATTTGAGAATGACAATCAACAAATGTGATGTTCAATCGATTTGACACCCAGAATCACGGCAGTACGTGCACACTTAGCCATGTCGCCGATGATGAAAACAATAGATCAATACAAGTGTCAGATTGAAGTTTCTTTCATAATAAACCATGTGTTATGACGTATATGCCCAAGAAAGTTACGCCAAATTGGCTATAGGATCAATTATCTTTAATTATGATCATCACCTTTTTTAAGATGGGGACATTTCGATTATTAATCGATTAATCGATCGGAAAGGTGTTCCGATTATTCCGATTAATCAATTCTTGTTTTGTAGCCGATTCCCCATCACTGCTATTTTAGATTACGAATTTCTGCATGTTAACCTTTATTGCAAACCAACGTTCGGTTACTGCACAACTTAGAGCAGGTATTTTGCCCCTTAATATTGAAACTGGGCGATTCAGAAATAAAGGTGGAAGATAGACTCTGTACATTAAGTAATCTAAGGGCAGTAGAAAGTGAAAGCCATTTTCTATTTGATTGTCGTTGTTATGATAATTTATGCAGGATATTTTTAGAAAATATTTGCACTTACTATGCAAACTTTAATAAGCTGTCATATGAAAACAGGTTATATATTTTTGTTTGATAAAAAATTTAGAAGTTTATCAAAATTTATTCTTGATTGTTTCAACTTAATAAAAGAAAAATTATTTAATAGTTGAGTGTGATATGTTTTGTATAGATTTGTGTGGGTGTATATATACGTGTATTGTTTTACCTTTACTTTGTCATATGTTACCTACATAGTTATATTTAAATGGTGACATAATAAGCCCTCTGGGCTGGGCCATAATATAATACGTTTGTAATACTTAATTGTATATGGCAATGTCATGATAATAAACTTTAGCTATGCTGCTACATTGCGTGAGACACCCAGAGCTCACCGCCAGCGAGATGATTCTGTGGGAACCGACGCATGGAAAGAAGTCTAGAGGAAGACCTCAAGCAACGTACATTGACACGCTGAAGAGGGACACTGGGCTCACCAGTACCACAGAAATCAAGACGCTCATGATGGACAAGGATGAGTGGAGCTGTAATCCGGAGTTCCCGTGCTGGGTGGACCTAGCTAGTCGAGTAGTAGTAGTAGTAGCTATGCTGAGATCGATATTTACCGTGTGGGACAAGATTTCAAAATACAAGATGTTCATGAAAATCGCTCTATCCTACTCACATGATTTAAATTTTTACATATCTGTGAGCAGAAATCTGTTCCATAGGCGTTTTTCGAACAACTTGGAAAAATTTGAACAAAAACCGGCACTTAGAAAGCTATGGGCATTTAACTACAAACACTTCAGTTCTCGCTCGTGCATTGTCTTATAACCCAGTTTCAGCGTGCGTTACCCCAAAAAGCAAAATTTCAGGATGGACGATTACTCAAAATTGTCAAAATTTAACTTTATTTATAATGGTAGAAATAAGAAACTAGACTGTCTCCTGAATGTGTACTGTAAATGTGAAAATGTTCTGATGAAAAACGTGATGAAAAACAACTGAAGCCCCCCACTGTGAATAACACGTCACGCAAAATGCGTGTCTGGCACTGAGGGGGTATATAGGGAATTTACTTCCGGCTTCGAGAGGGTTAAAACCTTAACCACTGGTCCAGCAGGGCTCTACGTTAACTCTGGCGAGATGTTGCCCACAGGACAACCAGCATCCAATTTTTGCTTGTCCTAAATTACCATGAGGTTGTCCTTATTTTTGCGCTCTCTTTATGCTATACAGCCATAGCGTCTTAAATTATATAGCTTATTTTATTATCATATCAATCATAATGTTAAAATAAAAAATTGCATCGCATTCATTAAATATGCAAGTCAATTTTTATCCTCATGTCTGTTGTGCGTTTCAAAATTTCGTCATCTAAAAAGCTCAGGTTATGTTGTAATATTTTCACACAATTTATTTTGAAACTCCTCCAACCTTGAAACAAAATCCCTATAATATTTATAGGAATGAAAATATAAGTATTTTATTGAATTTTTGTCAGAAAACCATACCATACGAGTGCTGAAAGTTTTTGAAACTACGTAGAATGTCACAGATAATTTTGGAAAGACATGAAAATGCAAATGTTACGTGATATGCTGGGGAATGAAAAATATTCTCGGTTCAATTTAGGTAATACAGGGTTTGAAATGCACATCTTGCATTACTTATATTTTGAAATTTGAAATTGGTTGTCCTACAGGACAACCACCCTCCAACTTTTGGCTGTCCTGATTTTAAAAATGGTTGTCCAGGACAACGGGACAATCCTTAACGTAGAGCCCTGAACCACAATGTAACCCAGCTGGGCTAGCGCTAGACCCATCTGAAATTTAGCCAATTGGCTAAACGACGACATTTTTTTTCAGCCAATTGAAATTATGTTTAGGCAATTGGCTAAAGAACTAAATTATTCTTTAGCTAATTGAATTTCTTTTTAGCCAAGCAAAAACCTATGTAAATTAATTAACATGGTAATGATAACACAAACATCATTACTTTTAGTTACTTTGACAATATTTCTACTTTAAATATCTTAATGACATGATCAAATTGTGTTTGATTTTCCGACGCTCCGGCGAGAACGATGAAGGTTATATAACTTTCAAAACTTGAGGAAAAGACCCAGTTGATGACTGCTTTGCATCAACCAATGAAGTGCATTGGCCAATAATGAATACTAACTTTTGATAACACATATACACTATATTTTCTTAATTTTAAAGCATTTTTTTCTGAGGGTGGCCCGGTGGGACTGGACGCAGGAGACCTATGCACGTCTCCTTTCGAAACCTCTCGGCGCTCCGCCATCGGGCCGCCCGCGTTGACACTACAGGGGGGGTGGGAATATAATTCCATTTTTGTTCATATTTTATCATTACGTTGTGAGATTCAAACAGCTGCACTTATTATTAAAAACTAACCTAGTCTACCAGCCTTAATTCTTTATTATTAACCCGTGTTAGATGGTTATTTTACTTGATCTTTATGTTAAAAAAATTATGTAAACTAACATCGCAGGCAATTGCCGATTCGAATTTGACAGGCCGGCATCAGATTTTAAAATGAGTAGCATCACAACTTATACCAATCGTGGCAACATTTGGTTTTCGGTTACAAACCAACCACAGCATAAATCATCGTATTCTTATAATAAAACAAATTTACTTACCGGTACAATATTTTGATCCATAAATGCTTGCAAACCAGGGTTGGGAAAAAACCCGTTTTTTTTAAAAAAAACCCTCAACCTTTATTGGGTTTTTTGGGTTATTTTAATGTCAGGATCAATATTATATTTTTATACATTCCATTTCTCTTAACACATATCATTACTTTAATATTATAATTTATTGTATGACTTTTATTCAGTATATTTGATAATGCTTTAATTGCCAATCAAAACAGATTACCCGGTATGAATTTAGTAAATTAATTTTGAAAACGAATTAAATTTTGACTATTGATAAGACTTGGAGCTGGCTGGTTACTTGAAATGAACAATAATAACAACTTGCATTTGTTAGCCCTTGTAATTAGTGTATCAAGTTGTTAAGTTTTGACTTCTTTCTAAGTGGGACAGACTTGGAAATGTTTCTATTTGCTTTTGTGTATCTGATTTAAGCAATTATCAACTCCTGTCACCCCAGAATAACTTTGCAAATAGAGATAATTAAAAACTTGGCTCCAAATGTCAAAAAGACATTACAAATGCACATGCCAGTTAAAGGCACAAGCTCTGCAAATACAAAGCCACTACTGCCAGTTAAAGGCACATGCCAGTTAAAGGTACAAGCTCTGCAAATACAATGCCACTACTGGAGGTATTGTTATGAAGTCATTGTACTAATTAATTAGTGCAGGTCAATAGTGTCCTGGTTAGGAGTTCACTTTGAAGTTGGTTAGAACATTGTCAAGTACTTGAGTATATTGCTCTGAAGTGTCAGCAGGCTAGTGTCAGGGTTAGTAGTTCAATTTGAAGTCAGTTAGAGCTACTGGTTAGAACAATGGTAAGTCAGTGCTTGTACACAAACAATTTCTCGAAATTCTCATTTGTCAACATATATCTTCTTAGCCTCCATAAATAGACCTGGTTTATCTAACTCTTAAAAAACTTTTTAAATAAAAAGACATTTTGAAAAAAAAAACCCAATAAAACCCACTTTGAAAAAACCCTGTTCTGTGTGACTAGAAATTACAGTGCAACTTTGTATCTTTTTTTCTAAAAAGTGTACATGGATATAGGTGAGCGATTTAGGCTCTCGTAGAGCCTCTTGTATTTCGAATTGATAAGAGAATTCTACTATCATGTCAAAGCATTATTTAGTATTATTATTATGTAGTGGCGTTCATACGGCTTTGTTTGTAGTAATAAGTGTGCGCAAACACACATTTAGATTGATATCAATAGCGTAATCATTTGATAATAACTTGTTTTACTGGTCAGCCTTTATAAATTCAAGCGTGGGTCTTTCAGTGAATGTTTAGTGTATTATCAGCTTATGATCTGTGTAGAGATGTATCGCATAATCAAAATCTAGTCAAGCATGGATTATTTGATAAAATAATTTATATAAATGAGTAAACTATACTTATATACAAAGTCATACATGCATACAGTATAATATGAAATAATGCTTTGACATATATTCTTCTTAAGTTTTTATGTAAATTACATGTATTTTTGTTTTTGTACATATTCATATAATAAGTCTCATTTAAGATTCTTTAGTATTTGTAAAGGTGACTGATAAGCACTGAAGGGCTGGGTATACCCTGTATAACATATTATCATATGTTATTCATATTGTATACCATGTCACTATAATAAAATCAATCAATCACCCTCAAAGTATTATCTAGTGGCTATATTTGTAAGTATATGCGAACATGATTTAGATTGATATCAATAGTACGATCATTTGAGAAAAACTTGTTTTACTGGGCAGCCTTTATAAATTCAAACGTGGGTCTTTCAGTGAATGTTTAGAGTATTATCAGCTTATGATGTGTACGTATCAGGGCTTAACACTAACTTTTTTTCCTCGTGCCCAGCAGGGTACGTGATGGTCCAAGTCCATGTGCCCTGATCTCATTTTTATGTGCCCTGAAATATTTTAGCTAAACCGCAGACGGCTAAATAAAAATATAATAAAAAGTAGTTCAACTATCAGATCAACATGAAAACTTCATTTATACAATGTATAATGTTTCACCATAGGAAATACCAACATTGTGGATATGATGGTTAAGTTTGGCTAGAATATGATAACTGGTACTTTTTTATGGCATGCCCATCAGGGCTCAAGAGTCTAAGATCTGATGTGCCCTCACTTACATTTTATGTTCCCAGGACACCAGGCTAGCGTTAAGCCGTGTGTATGTTGTGTTTGCAGCCAGCTGCATCTGCCCGAGTCCAGTGCTCGCACAGTGAGGGCTCTGCTCAACTTCATCTATACCGGCAAGGTGAGTGCCACTAACATACAGTATTATGGCCGACAACTCCCTTCATCGTCCTGTGTGAATCGTGTCTGATGTCTGGAGGCAGCTCAAGTTGCATTTTGTCGCACCAAATTCTTTTTGATTAAGGTTTGTCTATTCCAAGTTGAGACAGCAGTATATTTATCTGATCGTTCTCATCTGTGTACTTCAGACGGCACAAACATTAGAAAGCATGTACTCTTGTAATGTGCGTCTTCAAAGAAGTAAGTGTTTTGTACGTCTTTGTGCAAAAGTTACATTGATCTCCCTGCCTTTTCTGGCTCTTTTCTGGCTCATCATCACTGTTACTGTAACACATAAAAACAAATTGTTTATTGTTCAATAAAACAAACAAATACACAATTACACAATTTTCATACAGACAAAAGAAATGCAGTATCTACAACTGCAAGAGTACACACTACACCCCAACAATCTAATGTGTGACAAAAAGTACACATTGCACCCCGCCACTACCGGCCACTGAGCCTCCCCGTTGACCCGGCAGGTTGCGACGGAGGACGAGCGAGACGCGGGGCTGGTGGACGCCGCGCGCAGCCTCCACATCCCGCTTCTCGCGTCCGCGCTCCACACAGAGGACGCCACACACACAGAGGACGCAGGCTGTGAGGACGCAGAGGACAACACCGCGGACGGCGAGGCTGGCGGCGACGGGGGACAGGTAAAGTTTCTCATATGTCCTAGCATTAAGTGATCTCTCCTGGCCCTAAGTGCAATTAATAGTGATTGGAAAAGATCTATTCAATATTGTTGTTAACTGGTATATAGCAAATGGATTCATTTTATAAACTTATTTATTCTTCTTTTGCTTATTTGTCCATATCCAACCAAAAACATACGGTATGTCTTTCTTTTATTTATTTAAATTTCGGCACAACAGTGCCCTTGTCAAAATTAAATCTCGATTTAAAAATTTAAATAAATAGAAGAAAGGTATATGTTTTTGGTTGGATATGGACAAATAAGCAAAAGAAGAAAAAATAAGTACCCCGGTATATAAAATGAGGTATAGAACTCAACTGTCATATATCTTAGCATTATGTCATCTCCCTTGCGCCTAAGTGGCCCTAAGTGCAATTAATGGTGATTGGTTTCTAATCTGGGTTGCTGATTGATTACTAAATCATTTACCAGCTGATGCTGGCGGTGACAGTGAACAAGTAAAGAAAGGCACTCAACTGTCATACAGCTTACCATTAAAGATAAAGCTCAGCCAAAATAATATTTGCTCTGTAAAGTGCAGTATCAATGACAATGAACACTGCCTTTTACATTGCAAGTGTAACGAAAATGATATTTATACTCTCCACATTTATTACCATGCCCTCTTGCTAAATAATATCCATGGTCACGTTACATTGCATAATCGAATGATTTTCGCCAGACGTACTGTGGATTTCTGACAGCATGTGTGACAATTAACATGGGAGATGTAGGCGAGTTCTTCCGTGGACCATGCAAGTTACGTCTGACGAAAATCATTCCGGTTGACATTTAACGGATTTAAAAAGTTAGATGGGCTTTTTATCGGGATTTTCTGAAGTGAACGAACTATTTAATCCACCAACCATTGTCAATTTTCAGTTGGACATGCCTCCAGTGCCAAAGTACAAAGATATTCTTGAAGAACAACAATCCGGTGGAACTGAATCTCAAACAAAAGTTAGTAGAATTTAATAGTCGCCTGAATTTATATCATTATTGAGATTGAAATGAACATTTGAATTTAGACTAATTTTGCATCAAGTGGATACAAACATGACATAAGGATGACTTTTGTTTAATTGAATTAACTTTTTGTAACACAGAGTATAAGAACAGGGCTCTCAATAACTGCCGGCTATCGGCAATATGTCTGACTTCTTTCATAGAATTGCCGGCTACTTTGCCACCCTAGATTTATATTACATGCACCAGATTTGGTTAAATCTCCATTGATTCGATTTATTTGACAAAACCAGTGATTTTATCAAATTTCTTTCATGTTTCATGATTTTATTTTCATAGTTTAGTTGGCACAGGTATGGCTTTATCATCTAGCCGGAGGATGAGATCTAGCCTGTGTCAAACCTCGTCACACTGTTACTTGTGATAATGCGCTCTGCACTTGATGCTAATCCAGCCTTTATTAGTTTGGTCTATATGTTGCTTCAATTAGAAATGTGCTGTACCCGGACCCTACTTTTTACATCATGTCAAAAAGACAATCAAACACAAGCAATTTCTTTTCTTTACAAAAAAGCCAAAATTGACAAGTAACATTAGATCACATTGTTTTATTCTCTTATAACAATATTCAATGACCATTCTTCTCTGATTTTTCATTCATCTAAAAGGAGATTTGAGCATTAATCATCCAATTAATGTGGTGGTCTATTAGCTTTCTAGTTGTATAGATTATGGTGATGGAACTTACATAAAAATTTTCAATGATTACTCTCCTCTGATTTCTCATTCATGTTCCAGAGTTGCCAAGTATTTCGAAATTTCGGAATCATTCCGAAATATGAAGTCAATTCCGATTATTCCGACCGGAATCGAGAAGTTCCGAAATTCAGGGAAAATGACCCAATATTTTAAAATTTGTACTTTTTCCCTTAAAATATTGATATTTTTGGTCGCATATGGGCGCCGCCATTATCAAATGTACTCGATTGAACCATGCATCGTATAAACGACGTCCACGGCTTTTACCGGCGCACAAAAATGCACTCGATTTAAATGACTGTAACAGCGATAGTCTCGATCAGCGAAGCCCAGTTTGTGCGTGCTGTCACTTATGCGGCAGACAGCCTCGACGATTCAGATTTCTATTGTCATAATGCACACAATACACCTGCACCAACACGACCTGTCAACGGTATATGAAAGTAAAACTGAGAAGAAATATTGAAAAGTAATGAATTTGTGCATTCTACAGTAACGTAATGATGCAAAAACACAGGGATAAGTATTCAAGAAAATACAATGAAATCACTGGAACAGAAAAGAGTGTGCATCACGCCCGATATCGTTTGATTTTAGTATCAAGCATAGTGGTGGATACGACATAATCATTGTAGAGCATGAACAATCAAAAGAGAACACATGGATATGGAAAAATTCGTGGTGCATACAATACATAAGATGCATTATTATTGATGTACACGCCTGACTTTCTACGGTAAAGTGCATTTGCACATCCCGTGTGCTCTTCCAACTCTACATGCATAACTACATTATCGGGCTGGGGGAGAGTGCTCTTGCGGGAAGGGGGGGGGGGGGGTATCCCCAAATTTTTCTTTGAAAATGTGATGCTTTCTTCTGCAATCCAGTGTATAATATACAGCAAAATTGGGTACTTGAAAGACTTAAAATAGTCTCTTTTTTTTCAAATGTCCAACAAGATTCATTTCATCACTTTCAAAACTGTGTACAATGTACTATGTAACATAGTTGAAATAAAATGGTTTGAAATCGTCATTGAGTTTTCCTTACTTTGAACGTTTTTACGCGAAAAGTAGGACGACCATAAAACAGAACAGTATTATAAAGTAGTCTTATTTAAATATAAGTTAAAAATACACAATAAACATAAGATTCAGAAATTTTGACCCAAATTCAGAAATTTTGGCCTCGGGATTCAGAAATTTCAAAATTTGAGGTTGGCAACTCTGATGTTCCAAGGGATTTTAGAATTAATCACCCTTACCATATCAATGAATGAGTTATCAGTGGATGAGTTATAGTGATAACCAAGATGCAATGTTTATAATGTATATAATATAATGTTTATCTGTGTTTGGCTATGATTTTTACTTTAAAATGCGCTAAATTCAACCTCAGATCCCCCAATTTCTTAAACTTTTCGTGGGGGCACGACCCCACAAAAGCTGGTGGGGGGGGCACACGGACTAGTGGGGTTTTGGGGGGGGCACAGCCTCCCCAGACCCCACTGCCTGCTTCGTTTCTGAATAAGCCTGCTTCTTTAAAAGTTATTGAGAGCCCTGTTAAGAACCAATTTTTCAAGTACACAAGTATATCTATACATAATTAAAACCATTGAGGTGTGTATATTCCTCCAGCTGGACATTCCCCCGGTCCCAGAATACGAGGATATAAGCGAGGCTGAGGATGTAAAGACGCCACAAAACGCAAATATTGTCGCGTCCGAAATTCGATGCAGAAACTAAAATATGTAACTTGCTGCAGCCTCGCATGCTGCTCGAGCGGCTACAGGTGGAAGTGAAACCACCGGAGACGGAGGCTGCCACCGCCACACAGCAAGGTAGGAGGATGAGATATACCATAAATAATACCATGAATAATAGTTTAAACGTTCAATTCTATTCTCACTGTTCTGCCAAGCAAGCTCCTACCACTGTATTGAGATAGCTGAAGAGAAATCTTCCATTTTACTATTGTGAACAAAGTCGTAGCTCCTGCACGCCTTGCCGGGTTCACACGGCCGACAAGACGGGTTATGGCGCCCCCCACGCGCACCCCGCGTGAGCGCAGCCTTCACAGCTTGGTCTCCCCCCAAACCGTACTCCTCCTCATTGTGTTCTTGAGACATATGCGAACACCTTACACCCGAGCTCTGCGGCCGATAGACCGACGACTCCCTGAGAGCCTCTCGCTACTTGTTGTGTAAGGTGGTGTGCAGACCCCTGGCCTCATGAAAGGCCTCCCTTGGGAGGACTGATCGCACCAGTGCTGACACGCGTGACAGCTCCTACTGTACATTATAACGCGGGTCCTTCAGTCCACGTAAGGTGAGTAGATCGTCCGGGGAGTGAGGTAGCCACCGGCTGGACCTCAGTAATGTGTGAATGTGGGCCTATTCCCCCGGGAATAGACTGACAGCCCTGTTTAGTGCAGTCCGTACCTGCTGAGTCAGAAGCTAAAGCCCTAATGGCTTCCTCAGTACTGTTTGGTAGTGTACTGGTATTAATCCTAAAGTGGCCATAGTGAACGAACAACAACCTTACAAGGTGTGTGTAACATAGGAGCTTACTTTTTTAGTCCAGTAAGCCTACTTTAGTTTTGTTACACTTTATACTGAGCAGCCACCTTGTTGTGGTTACTCGGACAACTGGATGCCCTATCAGAACTAGTTTTTGAGGTTTGGGACTATATTCCTCCAGCTGGACATTCATATTTTTTCCCAAGAATCCCACTGAATACTACCAGGTTGTGAGACCAGAATGATACCATCATCCCAAGCAGCCACAAAAAGTTAAAGGTTACTCGGACGAACCGGGGATGTCTCTGTAACCCCCAGCCTACATACTTGGTCAATTATCATCTCAACCCAGAGGTCCGGGGTTCGAATCCCACCTGAGGACGGAAATTTTTGGGAGGTCTAATGTTCCAGCCGTGTTAAGGTCTGTGATTATATGAATAACTGTACATATTTTTTTCCCAAGTTTTGCTTGTGAATTCAATTCTATTCTCACTGTTCTGCCAAGCAAGCTCCTACCACTGTATTGAGATAGCTGAAGAGAAATCTTCCATTTTACTATATCAAGTGGCCCTGACGGGACTCGAACTCACGACCCCAAGGTTGTGAGACCAGAATGATACCATCATCCCAAGCAGCGGGCTGTTAAAAGGTTACTCGGACGAACCGATGTCTCTGTAACCCCCAGCCTACATACTTGGTCAATTATCATCTCAACCCAGAGGTCCGGGGTTCGAATCCCACCTGAGGACGGAAATTTTTGGGAGGTCTAATGTTCCAGCCGTGTTAAGGTCTGTGATTATATGAATAACTGTACATATTTTTTCCCAAGTTTTGCTTGTGAATTCAATTCTATTCTCACTGTTCTGCCAAGCAAGCTCCTACCACTGTATTGAGATAGCTGAAGAGAAATCTTCCATTTTACTATATCAAGTGGCCCTGACGGGACTCGAACTCACGACCCCAAGGTTGTGAGACCAGAATGATACCATCATCCCAAGCAGCGGGCTGTTAAAAGGTTACTCGGACGAACCGATGTCTCTGTAACCCCCAGCCTACATACTTGGTCAATTATCATCTCAACCCAGAGGTCCGGGGTTCGAATCCCACCTGAGGACGGAAATTTTTGGGAGGTCTAATGTTCCAGCCGTGTTAAGGTCTGTGATTATATGAATAACTGTACATATTTTTTCCCAAGCAGAACAGTGAGAATAGAATTGAATTCACAAGCAAAACTTGGGAAAAAATATGTACAGCAGAGATTACCCTCTTCATAGTAGAATTGTGTTAATATTAAGTGTGTGACGTCCCGTGTATAATATTGCTCCCAACTGCAGCTGCCGTTTGCTGCTAACAGACTAGCGCCTTTGCTGCTAGCCTGAGAGGCAGCAGACGGCATTGCCTAGCTATATTAAAGTTAGCAACAGCGGTAAAACCACCATTAATGCTCTGACAGTTAACAAAAAATCGTTTTTAAGCACTGTGCAAGGTGCATATACAGATTGATAGACTGAGCTTATGAATATGGCCCGTTATCCCGTTTGATTATACTATAATTACAAGAGGGGATTACAAATGTACTTAAATGTACTTAGTGGACCTGTGTTTATAGTTGGTATTATTTTTAGTCTGGAAAGTGGAGTTTTCACATTTTTAAATATTGCCCACATTTGACAACTATTCCATTATAATACTAATACATGTAGGTTCTACTACCTATTGACCATTTCTGTACTAAGGAAAAGTAAAATTTTGGCTGGGCTGAAATTATTGTTTAGCTACTTTCCCAGGATTTAAGACCAATTTAGGTGTTAACTCAAGTTTTCTTTTATTTCAATGCATGCTGAAAAACATTGCATCACTTCTTTGTCAAATTGACATCAAGTGAAGTGTCACTTTTTTATTCCCCCCCTCCTTTCTTTTGAAATCATATATATATTTTATGGCCCCTTCCATATCACTGAAAAATCACGAAAAACTGACCCTTGCCAAAATTCACAAACCACTCTCTCTACAGCCCCCCCCCCCTGACCCGGTGATACAAGTTTGACCCCTCATCAAGCATATGACCTTCTACCTGCTGATTTCCATAGGAAGGATCACATGATTAAAATTATTTTTTACTTCTATGATACTTTTAATCAAATCATGTGATTTACAATCAGAAAAGAAAAACAATACTTCAATAACTTGATGTTTCAATTAGAAATACTATCAATCTAATTAACGAAAAGCGGCGCATCACTTTGTGATAGAAAATGGAAGATTTCTCTTCAGCTATCTCAATACAGTGGTAGGAGCTTGCTTGGCAGAACAGTGAGAATAGAATTGAATTCACAAGCAAAACTTGGGAAAAAATATGTACAGTTATTCATATAATCACAGACCTTAACACGGCTGGAACATTAGACCTCCCAAAAATTTCCGTCCTCAGGTGGGATTCGAACCCCGGACCTCTGGGTTGAGATGATAATTGAGCAAGTATGTAGGCTGGGGGTTACAGAGACATCGGTTCGTCCGAGTAACCTTTTAACAGCCCGCTGCTTGGGATGATGGTATCATTCTGGTCTCACAACCTTGGGGTCGTGAGTTAGAGACCCGTCAGGGCCACTTGATATAGTAAAATGGAAGATTTCTCTTCAGCTATCTCAATACAGTGGTAGGAGCTTGCTTGGCAGAACAGTGAGAATAGAATTGAATTCACAAGCAAAACTTGGGAAAAAATATGTACAGTTATTCATATAATCACAGACCTTAACACGGCTGGAACATTAGACCTCCCAAAAATTTCCGTCCTCAGGTGGGATTCGAACCCCGGACCTCTGGGTTGAGATGATAATTGACCAAGTATGTAGGCTGGGGTTACAGAGACATCGGTTCGTCCGAGTAACCTTTAACAGCCCGCTGCTTGGGATGATGGTATCATTCTGGTCTCACAACCTTGGGGTCGTGAGTTCGAGTCCCGTCAGGGCCACTTGATATAGTAAAATGGAAGATTTCTCTTCAGCTATCTCAATACAGTGGTAGGAGCTTGCTTGGCAGAACAGTGAGAATAGAATTGAATTCACAAGCAAAACTTGGGAAAAATATGTACAGTTGTTTAAGCGAACCCTTTTCTTAGGATTTTATTAAACTTTTTGATTTTCTCTCACTCATTATTGGTCTTTGAGGTCAATTTGATCTTTTTATAAACAAATTACACCATTATTTTGTAGATAATTATCTAATCTAATGGCACAACATGTTTTGAATTGTATAGATTGATGAAAAAAAAATTTTATAAAGCAATTAATGAAAAAATGACAACTTTGCCTGTGAAGCATATAACTGATAGTAAAACATCGAAATGACCAAAATCACTATTTAGTTACAAAATTTGTATATTTATCTAGAAAACCTTGCCTCAAATTTTTTTTTATTTTTCCTATTTATCATTTTACATGCATTTTAAGTTTTAAAACCACCTATTTTCCGAATTTTCTTGCAAATCAATACAAAAACGTTCATAATTCATCAACGAAATAAAAAAATCAAAATCCCTAGTAAGGTTTTCTTCAGAATGCATATATCTTCAAATATATACACGTTTGTGAAAATTTGATTTCATGGTTAAGGAGAAATATAAAAAGAAAAATTCATCCACTATGCAAACTTAGTTTTGAGAAAATGGGCTTTAAACATGGCCTATCAATATACATTGATAGTAATTGATGTCTATAAAATGTATCATATAAGAAAAACTATTGATGATAACAGGTTCATTTTAAAAAGATGTTGTTCTTTATCATTTATAGCATACAAAACATTGAAAATGTAAAAATTTGATTTTTAGCCCATATAACCTTATAATCCTGCAAAGAATGAGTCATTGTTTTTCACTCCAGCTTGGTCTTTACAAAATGCGTTGTAATGGGAAAACTATTGAAGATAAAAGGTTCATTTCAAAACATGTTGTTCTTCATAGTTTACAGTATAATAAATATTAAAAAAGCTGAAAATATAATATTTCTCCTGCGATAAGAGTGAAAGCCTCGCCAAAAGTGAGTTTTACTGGTTCCCAATGGCATCTTAAAATTCTTGTATATATCATGAATGAAGGAACCCAAGATGAGAGAAGTGTTCATTCTTTGAAATATATGAGTGTATTTCAGAGGCCCCCGCCCTCGCTGCCCTTGTCCTTGATTTCTGAGATTCTATTATCTCACTCCCTACAAATCCCATCACACGAGACATGGCTGTAGAGAGACTTCAATTAACGATGACCATATTTCAGAGCCGACCCCCGTTGCCCCCCCGCCACGGTCCTCAGACACTGAGCGGCTCCCACTGGCCCCTGAGTGGTTGCTCACCCCGCTACACCAGGTCACTGACGGCGGCGATCCCCAGCAGTCAGACAGTGAGGGAGAAGAGCCCCCGGCCACCCAGTTACCCCAGCAGTCAGACAGTGAGGGAGAAGAGCCCCCGGCCACCCAGCTACCCCAGCAGTCAGGCAGTGAGGGAGAAGAGCCCCCGGCCACCCCGCTACCCCAGCAGTCAGACATTGAGGGAGAAGAGCCCCCGGCAACCCAGCTACCCCAGCAGTCAGGCAGTGAGGGAGAAGAGCCCCCGGCCACCCAGCTACCCCAGCAGTCAGGCAGTGAGGGAGAAGAGCCCCCGGTCAGCCCAACACAGGAGGAGCCAGCAGACAGCCGAGCATTGCGGCCACGGTCCATCACCCGGAACCAGCCGAGACGCGCAGCAGCGCTCAGGCTCAAACAGGTAGTCAGATGAATGGCCGATACCTTCATTATCTCGTCTAAAACAGATTTGGTCAATTAACCCATTAACCCTCACGTTTTATTACATGACAGCCCTTGTATCCTCACTAATATTTGCAGCGTAGCACGTATAAAACTTTTCTATTTGTCACAGCTGCGTTGCCAACTTTAAACTGCCATAATTTCCTTAAAAATGCTCGTATTTCAACCATCTCTTCGCCAAAATGCAAAGCAACCATTTTGGCTTACCCCATTCCGAATTTCACAAATGTTTTGAAACAAAGCATCACAATTCCAATGGTAAGAGGAAAAGCTTTCATTAAATGTCAAGATCATGTATATCAGATGAGTAGTTATCTTGCTACATACAATTATGTGATGGGTCCTCTAACCCCCCCAAATTAGCTACGTTGCCATGGAAACCACCCCATAGAAAAAAACTGCACCACTTTTCAGTTCGGCATCCTCACTTTCTGTAAAGCCCGATAGTTACTCTACACCATGGTATCGTTGGAATTTATCTAAATTCCGGATGGAGCAAAAGTGGTGTTACAGGGGTCTTGCCATCCTACTAAAAGGGAAGCCCTGTTCGGATCGGTTAGGACTATGGTATATGCAGCAGTAAATGCATGGCGGTAATTTAGAGAATAATTAAAAATATTTATCAGGTGTTTTTGGAACTCATTTACATATCATAATAAAGCTTACGCTGTTACGAACATGAATATGTACTTTTCATCAAGATTGAACCATTATAAGTATGTCTACAACGCAATCATACATTGGTGTTTTTTGCATTTGGTGCGATATGGCAAACATGGCGCCATTTGTAAATGCAACTTAATGCTGTCAAATGAAACTTCTTTATATTCTCTTAAAATAAAAGCTAAACATTAAAATAAATTGTGCACGATGATTCCTTATACGGTTTTACATATAGTTATCTAGTTTTTATCATGATGACACCGCTGCTATATACCAAACGAATGACTTGTACGACGAAGCTTTTGACACCCAAACACGCAAAATCAGCCGGCCGGTTTAAGCCGTTTTGAGGGGTAAAGGGTTAATGTAAAGTAGCTTTTTCATATGATATAGATTGAAATCAAAATTTCATTTTTCCATTGGTGGTGTCATGTTTGAAAACATACATTTTAACACATTATTTGTAATTTTCTGATGATTACTTGCAAAGTTATCACATTTTTATTCATCGGCAGCCTATTTGGCAGCCATCTTGGATTTGAGGCCTTTAGAGCGTTCAGAAAAAATGCCACTAATTTTTTAAAAAGTTTATACTATCTTCTATCATATTCAAACAAGTTTTTGCTTTTAACAAACAAAAAATACGACACTTAAATTTATGACAAATGAGCCTACGCTAATGATCCAATTCTCCTACTTATATGTAATTTTGTAACATGAATTCATTACGGGAGTGGATGCTCTCTGGCGCTTGCTCTACACTTAATGTGCCGCATTTATCATATACGTTACTGTTTACTGCGTGTTAATGCAGAACTGCAAATTTGCAGATTGTAAATAGAGGTTGATGTAAATAGGTTAATACATGGTTCCCACTCCTTCACGGATTCGGGAATAGTAAGGGAATTTCGAAAAATCCCTCACGGGACCGGGAAAAGTCAGTGAAATACGATAATTGATGAAAACTCCGTGATAACAAGAGTTTTGTGTGCAGAATACATCATCGAGTCTTTTTTATCGCCGCATTAAGTCTATATCGTCAATAAAGTTTTATTGGATGTTGCGAAGCGGTGTCCGTTTGAATGATATAGGCTAAAATCTAAAGCACATGTCTCTTGTTTACAGGCGCTTATCGCCGATTGGGCAAGCTGCACTGCCTCATTTAATTTTAGCCAATGAGAGCGCAAGCAGCTATTTGCTGCAAATTGCAATGGCTGTCAGGTGAAAAGTCATGGCAAAGTTAGATAATTTTGTAAATAATTGATTTTCATGGATATAATATGCTAACAACACAAATTCACACACCGGATGCTACATAAACAAATTGTTTGACGATCTACTGAAAGACAGTTCAACCCGTACTGTGTATGTTCCGATATTTCATGTCGAAGTGTGCAAACTCATTCACGTCGATATTGTTGATGTTTTTCACCTCGGAACATATGAAATTAAAAGTTGGGAGACTGCTACATATTAGATACCCTCAAATGTAAGTCTTTCCATATATTTTTTTGTTCTCTACATGCGTTTTTTTAATAGCCACAAGCAATAATATTATCGTACGATGACAGGAAGTGATAAAACTAGACTTCAGTCATTTCGAAACGAGGGACTGACCAGCTTGAAGTTTAAAAAATATTTTAGGCATATTAGACCATAATTTCGTTACCATTTGCTGAAAATAAGAATGCCAATTCGATTCTGAACACACGTGTAAAATTTTATAAAGAAATGACTATTTACGGAGGGTCCAGAAAAGTTATTGTCTTCAACCTAAAAACTGTCAAATCTGATTATTTGTGGGCGTGAAACCGGCGGTAGACTATGAGTTACAGCAGGTATAAAGAAGTGTCACTCTTTTGTTTTGACTACTATTAAATAAACACCAGAAAGTCGTACACAGTGTTAGCGTGGGACCAAGTGAATAGGGTATTGGACTCGTGACCAGCAGGCCATGGGTCCGATTCCTACATTTGGAAGGAATGAAGGTAATTTTTCACAAGCTATGGAATCTCACACACTCACGCACCACTTGGATTACTGCATCATTAAATGGACATACATAAGGAATGTAGGAATGACATTTTTTTGCCTAATCTACATTAGTTCCTGTGATTAGAACTGATTATAATACATTATGACATCACACATTACAAATAGATGAATGATAAATATTAACACAGCACTGGGGAATCTGGTCAGGGAAAAGGTCAGTGAAAAGTCAGGGAATTTTGTCATCTGGGGAAAGTGGGAACCATGTTAACTCTTTGACGGTCGCCGTATTTTGGACGTGACGACATTCATCACACAATGTCATTGATTTTAAGATTTTATTGTCGTAGATACTGCGAGTTCTACAGGTATACTGAAGAGTCCAAATATTATAATAGTTACACAGGAGACATGACATGCGATGCAGATTCTTATTTTCACACTTAGAGCTCATAATATGTTGCATTTTTAAAGAAATGGCCATAG
The DNA here is from genome assembly GCA_019095985.1 of Streblospio benedicti. Classification (NCBI taxonomy): domain Eukaryota; kingdom Metazoa; phylum Annelida; class Polychaeta; order Spionida; family Spionidae; genus Streblospio; species Streblospio benedicti. The sequence continues at coordinate 56,740,316 of CM032666.1, read as the reverse complement.
AAGCCACCCGAAGTTTCATCTCGATTCAAAACATTGACATTTGACAGGCCGAGGTGATCCCATGTTATGGTATGACAGCAAGGTGTTTTGTGACATGTAACCTACCATTCTCTGCAGAAAGAGCATTCTACATGCGGTGAAATTGTTAATATCAATATTGGACATACGTTTCATTCACAAAATGAGCGATTTCAGTCCTGTTGCTTTGCCAGCGTGTCTATTGTCGAGTGCTGGTGTACTTGCTGCAAAAATCTCCCGCTATTGCTACATGTAGACTAATCGAACATTCCAGAAACTTTACCGGTGTATTCTATATCGTATCCGCCAAACACTGGTGGATTTAATAAATGCTTCCATTTCATCATTATAGTTAAAATCGACATTTTACAGAGAAATATTTTCAGTCCATGCTCTTTTTGCTTACTTTGCATGAATTGGCTGTCATTTTGTCATCGGAAATGCTTCTGATTGGCTGAATCAGTAGCCTTGCCCCCAGCATGCGTGTTTTGCAATGCTGCTATGCTTGTTAAACGCTGTTGGCAGAGGCTACAGTCTCGAAATGGGCGCGAAATACAATGAAATATAATGAAGAAATAAATTATTTTGTGAGGTCAGGGTTCACCGCATGCTAATGAGATGTTTACAAATAGATAGGAAAATGGATTTTTTCTTTTTTTTTTGACATCAAAGCCGATGGGGGTTTCTGACGACAAATAATTAGATTTAGTGGTCAAAGTTGAGTACCGAAACTGGTATTTCATCTCTAAGTATGTCTTCTTTGAAAAAATATATTATTTACTATAAAAAGGGGTTTATATCATAATAAGGTGATGGCTAATGAATGGAGTAGGCGATTTTGATTCACCACGTGGTCTTGTACGATGCATGTTGCAAACACTTTGATAGATACGAGGGTTTGAAGAACGTGTGTTTTAGGCTTATTTTAAGCCATGCATTAAAAAAGCATAAATGCCTTCCGACCGGCAAAGGGTTAATAGTGTTTAGGTATTAGTTTTCTTAATCCTTGTGTTTTGTTTTTAATCTATGTACTATATTATTGGGTTTTATAAGTCATTTTTAAAGTTGAAAGTTCTAAGAAGAAGAAGTAAGAAGGAGGCAATTAATAATCTTGTACCACTAGCACTTGGTGCGTAACAAGTAATAGCCTCACAATAAAGTTTTTTACATGCAACATTCTTAAGTCCCTGCATGAACAATGCTTATTGTACAAGACTAGTCTGTTTTTGCATGTCACTGAGCCTGTTGTTTCCCCAGGAGTTGCTGGACCCCAGTGAGTCCGAGGGCGAGGGCTTCATGGGACTCGAGGATGAGGAGGACATGGAGGAGCAGGCTTACCTTCAATGCAAGGTACTCTCACTTCCTAACCTGGCGCTAACTTGCTTCTCGTCAGGTTTTTCTGTTAGGCACTTTTCTCGTATTTGGCTCATATTTTGCAGGATTGACTCAAGTTTGGAAGTAGAATTTGTAATTTGGCCTCTATGTGGGAAAATCCTAATAAGCTGCACAGTATAAAGGGCTCTGTATTAACATTATTCTATGTAATATGTATTTGGTAACTTGCTTCACGTCAGGTTTTTTTAGGGACACTTTTGACATATAACTAATGCAAACATCTGTGTTGCATCCAGACTACGTGTTTGTAATCCTATGAGCTGCGCGGTATAAATGGCTCTGAAGTACACGTGTCATGCGTAGAACCGCAGCATAAACCCTTTCAAGCACGTTGTGGATGTCTGGGAAAGGGACATGGTTATTTATCACTTTAATGTAACCATACGTAGCTGTTGAGCAAAAGCCTTTGGATTGAAAGTGCAATGTCGACAGCTCACGGCTGTTTTTATCCCGTGTGTACATTCTCCTACCTTAGATTACAAGGTTCTACTGTAAACATTCCAGCTTGGGCTCTGCCTCCCTATATAAAGAGATGCATGTATGTGTATAGTTGGAGAATGCTATGAATAAATCTTAGAACACAAACTCGGATTTTCATCCATCACAACACGTTCAATGCATGTTCGTAAAAAGCACAATCCATTGAAATATTTTCGTGCCAAGTGTTTTCATGTATCAGTGAAAAAGCGAGAGCTTTCGACTATAAACAGATATGCTACGACTGCTCACTGAAGCCAACCAATGCATTGTGCACTATAGGGCTTCTCTCTATCATGAATTGTGCAACTATGTATTTGTATGGCATCTTTCCATTAGTGTGATGCAATAAGATTATTGCAGTCTTGATTTTGATTATCACATTTTTACTGGTTTAATTTATAAATAATTGCTATCGTTTGTGCACCCTAAAAGTAAATCTGTGGCTACAAATTCGGCAAAGAAGTCAGATTTATTATTTTACAGTTTATTTTATCAATGAACTTTCAAGTAATTTTCAATAGAATGAATTACCTAAAAACAATGATAAAGGATGACAGCTTGATCTTGGTACTTTCTCATTTTTGCGTTATACCGAGGATATCAAATTTGTGACCTCCTGATGTGCATGCTAATGGAAATTTTTTTGTCACTTTTTTATTGCACTAATATTAGCAGATTTGTTATTATTTTGATTTCATAATTAATGAGTTTTTCGTGTAAGAAAAATGTAACTTGATCAGATGTACATTTGCTATGAAAAGCTTCATGTTGACAATACTCAGACACGAAAGTTTTCACAATATTGACAAAGGCTACTGGCAGCTCTTGTGACCTTCAGAAATGTGTTCTATGTTTGTTTCCGAGGCCGATGCTTGTGAAACCATTTCTACAGTACTGATATCGGAAGAAGGATGCAGAAGAACAATTTCGAGAATTTCGCTACGATTTCTTACGTTTTTTTCCTATTTCTTCGCATTGTTGCGTCTATTACGAACGTAAAAAGTTTCTGTAACTTCTGCAAATTACGGCTTTCTTCATAACTCGCCTGAAGTTACGTTTATTTCGATTGTTCCCCATATATTACACATTTTACGGGGGTTCCTGTAATAAAAAGAATATTGCTAAAAGTTCAAATTCACGCCGACATTTTGACAGATTTTCGTTTCATATTGGGTGTCTGCATGGCGTCTGCACTTGGGCTTTCATTTTGTGCCGGGAATAAACGAGAACGCCCGAACAAATCCGATTATTTATTAGCAGATGGCGCCATATTGACAGGAAGTATGAGAAAATGCTCTGATTATTACGTTTTTCTGTTTATTTCGATAAATCGTAAGTATCATAGTTTCGGTGACTGAGCAGTTCCAAGAAAATCGTAATAGCCGTAACTTTGTTATGAATTGTTACGAATTATTATGTTTTCAGACGCCGATTCCTCTAATTTCGTTTACGATTCTGTATCCTTCTTCCGATATCAGTACTGTAAGTTTCTATGAAAACTGTCACCTTGACTGGCCCCACACAAACGGCAGCAGTGTATCCTTTTCATCTTCCTCTTGTGGTCATTCTAGAATTGCGAAAATGTTTTCCTTCCCTCTGTGGAAAAGGTACGGGTGACTTTTAAATATCGGGGATCAAGTATTTAGATAATGATGCTGTTGTCAGTGTTTGAAACTTGCGGGAAAAAGTTCGGGTCCGGCAGGGCCTGAACTTTAAATAGTTGGGGTCCCTGCTGTGATATGTGTTTGAAATGTTAGCAAAAGAACTTTTATAGACATGTATTTGAACATAATAAAGTATGGAATTCAGTATGACTCACCAATATTCACCCTAAATCAGTGATTGCTCTGGACCGCGATTTTGCGACTTTTTCCCCATAAAAATGCTGCTTGTCGCAATTCTAGACTATGGCCGCGACATCTGTGTCGCAGTTTATTTGGTTTGTTATCAGACTTCAAAATAAAAAGAAATAGATCTAAAATATTCGAGTGTATCGTTCACGGGGGCGGCCATGTTTGTTTACATACGAAACCCCAATCGTAGCGCCGCAACCGGCACAAATCGCTATGAAACGCATTTGATTTAGGCTACAATGCAACCAGCCTCATTATGGATAGTGCCTTCTGAATCTAACATTCCGCTTTGATTGAGGCTGTTATCAATGAAAGCAGTCATTTGTATATGCCGGTAAAAATGGCTATAACCAGAGTCAATTTTTGTTCTAAAAATATTATGCGCCTCCTGTGCCTCATCTAATTGCGTCGCCAGCTCAGCTGCTGAAGCAAGCATTGTGTTTGGTTTGTTTGTAACTAACTATGTAACTATGTAACTATGTAACTATGTAACTATGTATGTATGTATGTCTCTGGACAAGCTAGCGGGCACAAATGAACCGCTATGCTCAAACTTTACACAATTATGAGGTTTGAGGCTTACATTCGATTTTGGGCAATCTGCCAATTAAACTGAGCCTCAAGCGTTTATGACATTTTTAGAATATTCAATGCACTTAGCCTTCAAGAAAGAAATCAATATTCCAAGCAACAGCAAAAAATTGATTATTGATTCGAAACAGATATTGATTATCATCTTGTTATTCAGTACTATTGTATGGCAACACAAATATCATTTGTATATATTGATTCTGATTCATTCTGATGTTTTCATGGCTAAATTAATAAATTTCTTGAGTATACATTATTTCAGTACATATCTTAATTGCCCATAAGTCAACGCTATTCTAGCGACGCTGTTCTTTTGAACACTTTTGATCTAGTTATATATAGTATTCCGGATAACAAGAAAAGCGATTGGTAAACTGCTGATCAAATGTGGACGTCGGAGAACTAATATTGCTTACGAAACGAATCACATTACCAATCATACTTAGCGAAGATGAGTGGCTGACAGTTAGTATCGTTATGTTTGCTGGCATTTATGGAGCAAATTATTTTGAGCAAATGTGTATTATTATAAGAATATGATGATTTAGGCTGTGTTTGGTTTGAAGCTGAAACCAAATGTTGCTACGACTAGTATAAGCTCTGATACTACGCACTTTAAAATCTGATGCTGGCTGTCAAATTCGTATCAATCTATACATGAAGCACCGGCATGGTGTCCACTAAAGAAGTGTGACTGTGTGTGTTGCTCTTTGAACAGAAATAAAAATAGCTTATTACCGAGTGACACCCCACCCCACTCCTGCTTACTACCGGGTATATGTCTGTAGTATCGTGAACTAGTTATTGACATATCACAATATATGAGTATATATATATAACATGGTATAGTTAGCTACATTTTTGTCTATAGATTGCACTTTGGAGCCATGCGGCTGGGTTTCATAGTAATTGGCAATTTTATTCATATGCATGGCCGTAGCAGCCGGGGGGTCAGGGGACCAAGCCCCCCCGGGGTCTCTCAGAGTGCTGCATGCATTATGTGCAACCCCAGCCCCCCCCATTAGAGAGATGGTAAAATAAAACATAATATACATTTTACATGCTTCCAATTAGTTTTTTAAATATATGTAATTATGTCTCAATTTCTCAAAAGATTGCCACATTTTGTCTCGCTTTTTTCTCATCTGTCTCATTTTTATAGATTGGGTGAGACACGTGTCTCGGTTTGACAATTTTGCAGAGCGATCACTGCTAAATAGTACTTTGCTACTCTATACATTGTTATTGGCCATTTTCTATGGCTAGACAACAGTGTGACGTCAATTTGAAAGCTTAACGTACGATTTGGTACGTAAAAATGACGTACCAGCCTTAAAACGGCACCATTTCAGCGAGTGGTGCCAATATAATAGACTCTTGGGTAGTTATAGTTGCAGTTCAGGCAGTGTTAGGAACGGTTGCTAGGCAACAGTGGTCATTATCACTGCCTGAACTACATAGCAACAGTGGTTAACATATGCAACTTTAAAATTTATAGGTAGCAAATAAAATAAACACAAATCACAAATCAATAAAATTTATAGGTAGCAATGGTTGCCTAGCAACGGTCGTTATCACTTGCTGAACTACATAGCAACAGTTGTTCACATATGCAACTTTAAAATTTATAGGTAGCAAACGTGAGAAAAGATGTATGTGAACTTTATTGGAACTTGTTAAACACAAATCATTTCAACCAATGTTATCGATATTGACATGTGAATAAAAAGTTTAAAAATTTTTTGTCAACTCAAAACGAGTATTCAATACTGTTATTAATCATATGAAACATAAAACAATCCTATATACATGATAACCAATGAAATTACATGAAAAGGAATGATAAAATGTGAGTTCCGTGTGCGTGTAGGTGAAGCTTGCTGCTCCGCGGCTGCTGTCGCGAGCTCGGGACCGCGGCCGGCGCGTGATGCAGGCACAGGCCGAGAGCGCTCGCTACCACCCAAAACACAGGACCCCCCGCACCAAGTCAGGCCTGCCCAAACCAGAGAAACCATGGAGAGAGGTGAGGCGAATTGTAACATGATTACTATGAGAAATTTAAACTGTTGATGTTTCAATTTTCTTATGTGTTTTTCCCAAGTTTGCTTGTGGATACAATTATATTCTTCTCTCTCTCTTGCATTATCCCCTGCTTGGGATGATGGTATCATTCTGGTCTCACAACCTTGGGGTCATGAGTTTGAGTCCCGTCAGGGCCACTTGATACAGTCAAATGGAAGCAGATGTCTTCAGCTATGTCACTAGAGTGGATAGGAGCTTGCTTGCCATAGAAAAGAGAGAGAAGAAGAATATAATTGATGTTTCAATTGTTTTAAGATCGAAACGTAGCACAAAATTGAATACAGCAGGCAAATTTGAGAAGTACAATATATAATGATATAATAATAATAATAATATAGGGGCATTTATAGTGCCAATATCCATACGCTCATTGACATTTTACAATAAAAAATACATAATAATTACCGTAAAACTATAGAACTAACTGACTGGGCATGATTGTCAGGTGTACATGTCTGTACCTGAGGCCAGCCCCCAGAAGTGCCCGCTGTGCTTCAAGCTGTTCCCCCGCCGCCCCGCCTCCCTCGACCACCTGAGGCGCTACCACTTCGCGGAGAAGGTCAGTCATGGACATAAATGTTTCAGGGTCAGGATTAGGTTGAAAAGTGCTACTGGTCAGCAGGATGAGTAACCCTCAAATATCTACTTGTCCTACAAAAAATCATTTCTCTTTTCCACTGCTTTTGTCAGTTGCCAAAACCACAAGCCACTAATGCCACATGCTTCAAGTACTGTAAAACTAGAACTAGAAGAACTAGGAATGTTTGTGCACGATTTAGTTTGCGAATTTCATGGATAGGTGCAAAAATGCGAACTTAAATAGTCTGCAAACATTAATAGCCTATGTAAAGTAGGTCCTGGATGGACCAAAATCGCAAAATTATAAATAGTCAAAATAATTTATAGGTCGTCGTCATCATCATCGTTTATGTGGGCAGGCCTGAATTAATCCTCTGCACAGGGTGCGGCCTGGCTGCCTAGTTGTGACCATAGACGTCCCCTCCATGCTTGACGATCCTCGGGGTCCATTCCTTCCATGCCAAGTAATGCTCGGTCGCGTTTCACCAGCTCATCCCAGGTCAGCTTTGGTCTGCCTGGAGCTTTCTGTCTCATGATCTTATGCTCCTTCACTCTGACTATCCAGCCGGTGCTTCGCTCTACATAGCCTAGCCATCTCATCCTGTTCGCACGAAAGCACAGCTTCGATGTCCTTTATACCAAGCTTTTCTAGAAGGCAGTCAGAGCTCACGTCATCCTGGGGCCTTACACAACAGATCCATCGGATCATGGCTCGATCATTTATTCTCAAACGGTTCAGGGCTTTGGAGGAGGCAGCCCAGGTTTCGGAACCATGTAGCATCACACTACGTACACAAGTGGAGTAAACTCTGCCTCTGGATACCAGCGGGAGATGCTTGTTAGCAGAACTTCCAGCTTATGCTCACCTACTGTGACCTCCTTGACTGGCCTGCCATCAACAGGTCTGGCAGCACCTGCACATCTCGGACATATGTAACTTGGGTCATTTCTCAGAGGCCCTTTGATGCCACTGCATTTCTTGTGGACCAAACAGGCACATTTTCCACAGTAGATGGAGTTACTACCTGTACCCGTGAGACAGATAGCACAGGGATGTTTCCCAGTCTTCTGCAGTCTGTCGAGCTGTAACCCAGAGATCATACACTTGGTTTTTCCCATGTTCACACGGAGTCCCTTCTCCTCCATACCCTCCTTCCAGACCTGCACCTTATCCAGTAACTCATGTTTTGTGTTTGCAATAATGACTAGATCATCGGCGTACAGCAGTTCCCAGGGGCATCCAGTGTGGAACTGAAGGGAGAGAGCCTCTAGTACTATAATGAAGAGCAGTGGGCTTAGGACCGAGCCCTGGTGCAGGCCGACCTCCACACTATTCACTGTACTCATCTCCAACACGTACACGACTGCGTACATTATTGTACATTGACTGCACCAGCACTACTAGCCGCTCCTCGACACGTAGCTTGCGCAAGGCCCACCAGATGACCTGCCTTGGGACACGTCGAAAGCCTTTCAAGGTCTACAAAGGCTAAGTACAGTGGCTTGTTTGCTGCCAGGTACTTTTCCTGCATCTGTCGCACTATGAAAATGGCATCCGTCGTCCCTCTTCCTGGCATGAAGCTGAACTGCATGTCATTGATCTGCGCCTTCTTCCTATTCAATTGCTCCACTACTCTCTCTACTACTCTGGTGTGGTGCTCAAGAGCACAGAGTTGTAGTGTAGTTTCGCTTGATGTTTGCTAGCATGCCTTCTCACTTTCAGCTGCAACCGCCACCTAGCCCCTAGGGGTGAAAAGGTAGGCCAAGTGCCTAAGCCCTTCCCTGGTGGATTTACAGCTCTATGCAACAAGACTCGTGCAGTGCCTCCTCGTGGCACACCATGGAAACTGGGTACCTTGCGGCCCCAGGCTAAACTGTGTGGGATCTCGGAGCAGGTTGGGGCCCCAGAGGTATTTTACCATCCCAACTCGGGCAGATGGAGCTCGTTATCCATGGCCGGAAGTCCATCTAGAGGACGAGCACCTCAACCAAATGCTCCTGGTCCTCCAGGTTGGGGGTTGGCCAAGGAAAGGCATCCGGCCGTAAAACTCGCCTAAGTCAAACATGTCTAGTCAAATGAACGAAAGCCGTCCAGAAAAAAAGATAATAATAAATACTAATCACAGATGAAAATCGCATAATTTAATAGTCATGAAATATTCTAGTTTTACAGTATATTGGACACCAGTGATTAGTAGAATGTGTGCATGAAAAATTTCAATGTTTCTAATATTTCTGTTGATCAGTTTACTACTTTGTTTGTAATTAGTTTCTTTCGAGAGTGAGAGTTGATTTGATTTGATATTATTTATTCATAATTCAACATGTTAAAATTACAACAAATCAAAAATATATAGAATATAAAAAAGACGCGCAAAACACGAAAAAACAAATAATATACACTAATCACAGGTGAACAAAAATATTGTGGAAATACTGATAATAATAATAATAATAATTGTGCAAACAAATGAAAAATTACAAAAAGGGTAAGTGTTGGACTGAAAATCCCCAATTACTTATTTCCATATTTCAGAGTTGCCAAGTATTCCGAAATATGAAGTCGATTCCGATCATTCCGATCGTAATTGAGAAATTCCGAAATTCAGGGGAAATGACCAAATATTTTAAAAACGTGTACTTTTTTCCCTAAAATACTGATATTTCTGCTTGCATATGGGTGCCGCCATTATCGAATGTACTCGATTGAACCACGCATCGTGTATACGCTTTTACCAGCGCGCATAAATACACTCGATTTAAATGAAATCCCCATCACTGAGAGGACTTGTATACAACTTTGTGTCAAATCATGCTGTATGCAAGTGAGACCTGGGCCCCGACCTCTTCTGTTCTGCATCGACTGCAGATTTATCCGTCTCAATCCAGGTAGGCTGGCAACTGGATGACTAGTGTTTACACCTTCCGTTGAGCTGTCATTTAAAGTGGACCCACCCTGCTTCATTAAATTAGTCCAGGCTAAGGAAGAGGCAGGACATGATGATGATTGGGACTATAAGATGATGCTTGATGTGATCCGATGGATCAGCTGGCGATGATGGTATGGATGAGACCCATGATTCCGATGATGAGACAGATTGATGGTATCTGAAAGTAAAAAATGATGATTAAATTAGTCCAGATTAAACTATGATGATGGATGATGATGAATGATGATGATGAAATAGATTTAGTCTCAATTAGGTTACGTGCTGTCATTTATGCGGTAGGCAGACTCAATGATTGGGACTACTGCTTGGTGTCGTGAAATGCACGACCTGTCAACGATATATGAAAGTAAAAATAATGAGAATTATTGAAAATTAATTAATTTTTGTGCTATTCAGTAACGTAATCTTGCAAAATTAAAGGGACGAGTATTCAAAAAAATACAATGATATCACAGCATAGAAAAAGGGTATGCGTCACGCCTGATATTGGGTGATTTTAGTATCAAACATATTGGTGGATGGCAGTACGACATTGTCATTGTGCATGAGAAATCAAAAGTACACATGGATATGGTGAAAATTCGTGGTGGATAGAAGACACTAGATGCTTTGTTATTGTTGTACACGACTGACTTTCTAAGGTAATGTGTGCCCGTGTGGTCTTCCAACTCTACATGCCTGTCTATCATTTTGGGTGTCAATAGACTCGGCGAAGGCGACAGGCGGTGCCAACGGCGCCGCGGGGGTGGAGGGGGGATTCATTTAATCACTTTCAAAACAGTGTACTATGTAGCATAGTTAAAATAAAATGGTTCAAATTAAAAAACAACACGTACATTTATCATTGATTTTTCCTTACTTTGAACGTTTTTTCGTGAAAAGTAGGACGACCATGGTCCTAACCTTTGAATTTATTTTTAATCAAATATGTTGAAACCAAGTTAATTACACTTTTATGTGCATTTTTACTGTCCATTAACCCTTCTAAACACAGAATAGTGTTATAAAATAGTCTTATTCAAATATAAGTTAAAAATACATGTTAAACGTAAGATTCAGAAATTTTGACCCAAATTCAGAAATTTTGGCCTCGGGATTCAGAAATTTCAAAATCTGAGGTTGGCAACTCTGATATTGCCCTTTAGTATAAAAAAAATGACATCAAATAAGTGACTGCAGCAGGATTGAATTACACACATATAACAAACAATTAAACATCATACTCCGACAATTCTCTATCTAGCATTTGTTTCATAACAAAAGATTTACATTAAAAAAAGAGTTTTCAGTGCTTCTCGTATGCTGTTTGTGCATAAAAAATATCAATGTTTCTAATATTTCTGTTGAACCTACACCTCTAATGCCAGATATTTTAAGCATAAAGCTGAGATCTGTTGATCTGTTTACTACTTTATTTGTAATGTGTGTGTTTCGAGACTGAGAGTTTTCATTGCTGTTTGTAGGACTACGGCTGCTCCAAATGCGACAAGGTTTTCCGCAACAAGCAGACGCTCGTTAAACACATGAACGACGCCAAGTGCTTCAACGACAAGGTAAGATGAGAAAAGATGAGACAGTGTTTGAAATAGCAGGCGGCCCAAGGGCCCTGAGCCCCCAACTTTTGACCAGGGTCCTTAACTTTTAGGATTTTAGGGCCCTGCTGTCCCTCAACTATTTTTGGTGGATATTGGTGAGTCATAGTGAATTCCATACTTTTATCATGTTCAAATATGTGTCCATAAAAGCAACCACTTTCTTTTTCTAACATTTCAAACACATATCTGATTAGGGCCCCAACTATTTAAAGTCCAGGCCCTGCCGGACCCGAACTTTTTCCTGCGAGTTTCAAACACTGGATAAGATAACTTTATTTCAGATGTATAACAATATACATACATCCATATAAAACATAATTGTTTATATAAACATATGTACTTAGACAGTATGTTAAATGCTGCCAAGAATACTGTTATTGGGCAGATTGATTAAATACAAACAATTTTCTCGTCAAACTATTACAACATTCAGAGGCAAAAGTAAAATACAAAGAATTTAAAATGCATGAGACAAGCGAATTGTTGCAAAGTATCACGTCTCTGGCCATCTAAACCTTCTAGCAGTCCAAGTAGTACAAGAAGGGGAAAATGTAGCTGAAGTAGAATAAGAAGGGTCCATCGGAAACTCTTTCACACTGCACATATGCATTTTTTTCAATATTTTTTTTTCTTCTTCAATATCTACGTTTCAACATCCATTGTTTACAATAACTTGCAAAAATTCAAATGAATGATAAGCTCAAAATAGCTGAGAATGAAAAAATCCCAGCCAATAGCAGCAGCCTGACAACAAGTGCGTCAGTGTTCTGGTTTCTGTTTTTTTCCTGGAGAAGGCTTGTATCGCAGTTCAGCTATTGCCTATTCCAATTCTACATACATATTGTTTAATGAAACATGTTTACTTTTTTATTGTACTAATATTAGCAGATTTATTTGTATGGTTATTTTAATTTCATAATGAATGACTTTTCAGTGCAAGAAAAATGTTTAACCCTTTCGGAATATACGTATCTTTAGTGCCGGGGAGCATATATGCACCCGAGTTTACAGAAAAAACTGTTTGATTTTGTCTGCCATTTTCGTAAACAAGTACTCGTGGTTCTAGTCTCAAATTCCGGTGTGTCAACAACGACAACTTTACCTTGACATTCCGATGTATTTCTAGAAGGAAATAAGCAGCATAGTGTTAATATTTTAAATCTATTCACGAGAACGAATATTTATCCACCTAACGCATTATCTGCTTCAAGTTTGAGCCATGAAATAATCTTATTAGCGTTTGCAAAACCATGGCTTGTCATATATGGCTGGAATCCTTGAGAAACCATCTTTGCAAAGAGACCGAAAATAAATCTAATACTAGACTCAAACTCGTATCAACACTACTAATTTTGAGTACATGAACCCGGTATTCTTATGTTCAATTGCGGCAAAACTATTTTGACAACTGCTAAATGATCCAATAAGCCTTTAACAAGAGTGCTCTTACGAATCTATTGCAGCGCTGCGCAAGGCTGATTTCCCAGAAATCAGTCCAAATAGGTAAGATCGGCCATGATGTGAGGAAATTAAAAAATTGAAGAAGAATTATCATATTATTCGTCATCCATGTCCCATCTTATTGTATCTTGGATACCGGATCACAAATAAAGCGTTTGGCAAACCACCCAATAAATGTGGACGTCGGATATCTAGTATTTCTATCAAAACGGATGATGTGTTTGTCAGGTGATTGAGTGATGCCTGTCAAAGTCCACGACGATGAAGAAATCAAAGTTTGATCATGTTTTTGGTCCGTATTATTGTAAGTAAAAATATATTATTATGAAATAGGGATGGTTTATGGTGTTTTTTTTTGTGTCTATCCTGCATAAAAAGTAGCTGCACTTAAAATTTGTATACTACGACATTTAAGATTACCCGCGAAAGCTGTCAAATGAATGAGTGATTACTCGAAATTGTCAAAATTTAACTGGATGCTGTATCTTTATTTATAATGGTAAAAATAAGAAACTAGGCGGTCTCCTGAATTTGTATTGCAAATGTGAAAATGTTCTGGTGAAAAACGTAAAAGCTACAAAGGATCATATTTCAACTATGACAACTGAAGACCCACACAGTGAATAACATCACGCAAAATGCGTGTCTGGCACTCATTGTATATATAGTGGATTTACGTCTGGCTTCGAGAGGGTTAATCATAGTGAATGTAACTTGATCAGATGTACATTTGCTATGAAAAGCGTCGTGTTGACACGAAACTTTCCCCTCAGATGGTGCGTTGTCGCATGTGCGGGCTGCGGTGCGAGTCTCGGTCGGCGTGGATGGCCCACTACCAGAAGGTTCACCAGACGGCGTCCCCGCGGCCTCACACCTGCCCACACTGCCCCAAGGCCTACGCCACGCGCTGCGGCATCAAGGAGCACATCCGCATCGTCCACGACCAAACGTAAGTCACACTCCAGCCAGAACCCGCAGATAGACTATGTCCAATCTTTTTAGGTGGGGAAAAGCTGAATCCTGTACCGTATTTATTGTAAGGACGTAGATCATAATCCAATTTACTTACTCACAAGACAGGTTGCACACTGCTCCGTGGTACCTACACATTAAATAGGTACAGGTCAGGCGAGTGAACACTAATGTAAGTGATTAGCACGTCTGTGCTACCACAGCCAAAAGATGTGTTGTATGCTCCCCGGGGAGTTGAGAAGGATATAGTGTGACAAGGATACCAATGACCTGGTGTAAATATGTGACAAGGATACCAATGACCTGGTGTAAATATGTAAAGTCGCTAGAGCACGATAACAGTGAATTGTGACTATAAACAACGACATTTACATTTGACATTTATTTACATGTCCTCATATAGAAAATATTTGGAATATAGTTAGTCGTCTAGAATAAACAAACTTAACTTCCCAAAATATACTATTTGGCATAGAAAATGAAGTAGTTTTGAATAATATATTAAGTGAAATTAATTTTATCATTTATAAGAAATATCTAATTGACAAAGATAAACCAAATGATATGGTTACCATTACACAATTTGTAAAGTTTGAATTGGTATATTCCAAAAAAGTATATTCTTCATCAAGGAGCACATACGCATCGTCCACGACCAAACGTAAGGTTTCAAAATGGTCATTGACAGAGTTATCTATGTTTGCATTGCGAAAAATATGAAAGTATTCATTGGCTGTGTGTGATGATTGCTGTTAGCTTCTTCATATGATGCTTTTTCGTGAATCATTGCTAGTGATACCTACAGGTTCTAAAAACTCTCCAGACTCCAGCTAGAACCCGCAAGTCGAGGGCGAACATCGACAAACATGATAGCAATCTGCGTCTAAAATGTACCAAAAATATACGGGCACGTTGGGCCTGCAACTTGGTAGGAAACCTTGTCGGCGGTCGGTGTGTATTGGGACCACTACTAGTGGAGCAGACAAGTCTGATTTTTGGCTAGAATCGTTTATTCGATGATACAAGGAGCAAAATGTGGTGAATTAAAGGGTTATCTGGTGGCCATATTGGAATTAGTCTCTACCACAGACGCCAGCTACGCAAGCGTCTGTCAACTAGGACTGTAGTTGACTATATCGTGTCCACTGATTGGCTGACGCCTCATTTGGGAAATGACGTCATATTTTGTTTACATTTTGATGCGAACATGGTTTTGTTTGTTTTGAAATCGTAGCATATTTTGAATGTTGCTTATCTTTTAAAATCGCCATTGTACAATTATACCATAGCATCAGGCAATTAAAAACAGCATAAATTAAACAAAAATATACATTATAATGCTCACATTCAATGATATCCCATACCGAACCAAGCTTTTTCAGTGTGAAATATTACATGATACAATCGATACATGGTGCAAATGTAACTGTGCTTTTGTAGATCCTTATAATCCGTTAATGTTGTATTTCCGGTGAATTCGGGTTGGTTAGCATATTATATTCACAAAAATCAACATTTTACAAAAATATTTTGTCATGGCATTTCCACTTTTGTTTTTGTTTTTACATCACATTTTTCTTAAACTTTGACATAAAACCAACATCTGAGCAGCCAAATTTGGTGCGTGTATCATCCAATGAGTGTTTGGGCTGTGTATTTTAGGACGGTGGCGACCTATGCGTGCGATCACTGTGACAAGCTGTTCAAGGCTTTGGGCTGTGTATTTTAGGGCGGTGTGGCTGAAGCGATCACTGTGACAAGCTGTTCAAGGCTCCACACCAACGACAGAGGCCATATCGCCATGTGATGTGATGTGTGGCAAGGCCTTCAAGCAGATCTCAGCGCTCAGGGTCAGTCGGCAGAACGCAGCAGCACATTGTCTCGCAATAGTTCGTATTAGCTCACCTGTCATCGACATGGTCAGCTTTTATGATCACCTATTGTCTGTCGGCATGTTTGCACAATAGTTTATTTTTCATTCAAATTTCATCATTTTTTCTCAGAAGTTGTATGTCTATATGATCATCATTCCATACTTGATACATGTCCCTGGGGGTAAAATTGACCCCGTCCCAGGGGTCCATAAAACATTTTTTGTGTAAAAATGTTCAGTCAGTCAGAATGCAAAATTTTAAAGTTCTCTGGAGATGGATAGAAATCAAAGTGCAACCATGGCTCTTGTACAGTCTTTTAGTCATAATGCAAACTGATTTTTTTAAATTAAAGTTCTGTGTTAGGAGTTACAGTGCAACTTAGTATCTTTTTTGCTAAAATATGAACATAGATACATAGGGATTTAGGCTTGCGTAGAGCCTCTTGTTTCGGTTGTTCAACACACAATATGGGTTAAAAGGTTGAAAGTTTTACGAGACTTGTTTCCAAGCCTCTTAGGTATGCATATGATATGATAAACATAATGTCAGTTTCTTCAATTTTCTGTTCTGATTGGCTCGACGTAAGCTTGTTAAACGTGGATTTGCATTATCGACAAAAAAGTAATTTACATAACACTAATGACAAACAAATAGAAAATTGAAGTAACTCCCATTACTCTTGGGTAAATAAAGATAATTTTTCTTGATCATCACTTCATTTACACAAACTTCCCGGACTTTTTCCTGAATCTCATTTTGCCGACCGACGTATTTTAAAGATCCCTGACTTTTCCTGACATTAAAAAAAAGTCAGTTTCCCCTGATGCTGAGTGCCGTTGCTGGTTTCAGTTCCACGGCTACATCCACACGGGCAAGAAGCCCCACGAGTGCGCTCTGTGTCACCAGGCCTTCCGACAGAAGGCGCACCTCACCAAACACATGCGCTGCGTGCACCGAGGCCATGAAGGTGACAGGACGACGAAAAACATTTCCTAATGCGTTGCCCAAAGTATAATCGTGCACATCAAGTCATGATTTATCAACATGTACAATTTTTGTGTATATATATATTTTGAGAATATAAGGTCTCACTTCGTGAATAATTATGATTATCTTTACATGTATTATTGTTAATTTATTGTAAAAATTCTATGTATCAATTGATATACGAAAATAAAGTATGGTGTTTGTTTGTTCATGAAGAGGGCGCCACCACTTTGCGTCCTCCGCCGGAAGATGGGGGCCAGGAGGAAGTGCCAGCGTTGGACAGCACATCGCGGCGGGCTGAGACGGTGGCTTGCCAAGTATCGCAGCAGCAGCAGCCGTCAGGACAGTGCTCCTCCCCACAGACTTAGCCCCAGAGGGCGACGGAACATTGAGGGTTAACGTGGAATAGGCGAATGTGGGAAACCGTTTGAATGAGTATATGTTTTGGGATATGAACTACATTTTAGTGTGTATGCGCCTTTCCTGTTAGGTTTAGTTTTGGCATCTGAAAATTTTCTGGAGCGATAAGTTCAAAACAGCAAATATTCTAATTGCCTCTCCGGAATCTTGGTACGGACAATTTTACAATTTTCATTAAACTAATGGCCATAATGCAAACCAAATGTGTTCAATATTGAAAACTTCATATCAGTTCAGAGACCACGAAATTACAGTAATGACGAAATTACAGTAATGACGATATAATTAAGTAATTTTTTTGCCATCAAACATTCAATTGAATATGTATGTATTAGGTTTAGAGTCCACTCTATATTGACTTTACATCTTCGTGTCTGCCGTCTTGTATGGTATACTGCTCAATAGTGGAGCAATCGGCACATTCGTGGTTAGAAATGTGCGATGTAAGTATTTGCCAGCACACTCTCCCACCATGTACTTAAGGAATCCTACAGCAGTCTACTCTGCAATCATTTTTACACACAGAATATCATTTATCAACAGCATGTTTCATGATTGCTATCAGACACGTGGGAAATACATTTTATATCACAACTAGCTTTCCCCGGCCACGCATTGCAGCGGCACACTAAAGCTTTTGAAATGGTATTCTCCAATTTTCTTCCATCGGATATTCAGAAATATTGGTACTTTTATCAGAGTAATACATTGGTAAATCTATATGTGATAATATAAGTAGGGATGTTAACAATGCAATATGTTATTATGGAGACATTTTGTATTTTCTTATTTATTAGTGGCACTATATTACGTGGGCCCTTCACATATGAACTCAAATATTTTGAAACAGTATGTAAGGCCCATGCATCATGGCGAGCAAGGTGTATTACAGTTGACATTCCACATTTACATTTATGGAAGAGGGTTTATATTTTGAAACATATGATTTTGCAGTTTCAAAACATTAAATAGAATCCATCAGCATGCTGGACTATACTTTCCTTCCCTCGAAATTCAAGGAAATATGTATGAAAAAAATATGTGTACAAATTAATACATCCAATAGAGATACACTGCATGCTATCATGGCCAATATGACATACTTACCTTTGAAAAAGTCCATATTTACATTTATGAAATTGGCTATATATATTTTTTTCTAAAAACTGTAAACAGATGCGTCATATTGTATGTTGTTTTATTGGATGTATGACGTTCCTGGCGCAATTCAATAACGTACATGTATTGTCATGTGTGATTTAGACATATGCATGGTGAGAAGTAATAACAGAATCAGTGAGCAATTTCTATTCTGTTTATTAACTGTCTTCAGAGAAGCTTTCCCTCGCTTATATACTAGCTACCAGCGTGACGGTGTGTGCGTGCGGTAGGCGTAGCCGGAAGCGTGAGACTTCCGGCGGAGCCTATGAGTCTAATCAGATTCAGCACTTTCATATCATTACATTACCCCCCCCCAAAAAAAAAAAGGACATATTTGGAAGTATTACAAGAAATATGGCCTTTAGCGACGCACACACCAAGAATAAGGCTAGTGGACATAACGCATGAATTCGCTGGTCATATGAACCAGTTACAAACGTTAAGACCACGATTGCGTTATGTTAAGTACGAAGGTTAATTCACAAAAGCATACACTGATGAAAATCGGAATCACCGATGTACAAATTTCAAATACATGGTATACATCAAGCATATTTATGTAGATTTATAATTGTTCACGAAGTACAGTACAATCATATCAAACATCTAGTATAAAGCACACATATATAGGATATAATGAGAGTACAATACAAATCACATCAATCATGCAATGGTATGAATTGGGGACTAATTACAATATCTATCAAACATATAACATGTACTTTATATATAACAGCAATGGTAACATAATCTAAAGCATGTAGTGGAACACTATTATGTTAACAATCAAACGTGAATGAATTGTAAGGCGAGCATATTCATGTAGATTTAAAATTGTTCACGAAGTACAGTACAATCATATCAAACATCTAGTATAAAGCACACATATATAGGATATAACGAGTGTACAATACAAATCACATCAATCATGCAATGGTCTGAATTGGGGACTAATTACAATATCTATCAAACACATAACATGTACTTTATACATAACAGCAATGGTAACATAATCTGGATTACAATATGTATACAATCGTAAGCTGTAACATACATAGCGTGTAAGTCATTTCATAATACATATACATCAAACATGCAGTGGAAACGTTTGAAACCCATACAATTTTTATAACACGTGACATGCATTAGTTTCATAGGTTTCAAACTTATAACAAAGTGTCTTTGTACAATTCCCGTGGATCATACGTCGTCATGGCTCGTTGACTTTGTAACATCGATCCATGGCATGTGACTCGGGTGATTAATTGTAGGCGTCGCACCTGGATTCTAGAAGGAAGCGATTAATCAAGGGGCGGGGTCATTCTAGGGGCACTATGATTGGGTAAGCAGTATTGACATGGCAGTATAAGTATAATGCGCATCACTTGGTGCTTCACTTCTGCTGAAGATTTTCGTCTGAGCGAAATAATTCAACTTAAAATGGCCGGTGCTGTATTTGGAAACGTAGTAATGGAAGGAGTCAGTTCTTTGTATCGGGATAGCGTATATAATTATGCGCGCTCCCTGGCCCGGATGTCTGGGTTTGCCAGGCAGGTACGCATAAACGGAAGGAGCGTTCAGGAGGATGACGATGAACGTGGCCATGACGTCGTCGTCATTGACGATGCGGACAGTGGCGTTGATGGCACCACGTGCCGCGCGCAGTTCAGCGTCATTAATAGGTGAGTGAGGAGGGATTTCATTAATCAGTTTCACAATATAATGTCTTCTTTATTATACTATTATTTTCTGATTTTGGGTAATATACCAGATTTGTTGTCATGCTAGTGTATTCATAAACTAAGTACGTTTTCTCATGTTGTTTTGTTTGGTTCTGTATCTTCAGGCCGGACGATGCAGATGGTGATGACAGTGGCAGCGATGACGGTGCTGCTTGCAGGGCAGCTGACAATAGATCTGTCATCGGAATAGGAGGAAATGCCCGCGCCTGCCTATTCACCTATTTCCAGCGTGAGATACTCAGCTGCCGCTGATTATCCCACGGGGGATGGCGTTTTTTTGCCATTTTCCCCCGCGCCGGCTGGCGCTCCCGCTACCGCCGGGTCCACGTCAGTCCCTCCTTGTTCGTCCACCGGGGGCGTTATGTTCTCGGTGGACGAAGAGTTCGCGAGATTGACGGAAATGGACGTCGTGGACCTGGAGAGGGAGATCCAGGGGTTGTGATATATACGTAATTTTGTGTATCTTATTAACAAACTTGGGCTAAAATGTGCATTTTGCGAGAGATAACAAGCCGAGCGCACCTGCCACTTCCAGAAAAAGGCCGAAATTCAAAGCGATCGCACTTTGCTGCCGGCGTAACTGTGTAACGACTAACCCCCCCACCCCCCCATTCTATTCAGGCCGCCTACGGCATAGTACGCCGGCGGAACGTGTTTTTGTGAATATTTTGTTACTAAAAATAGCATTTTTTGAATATTCTTGAATATTTTTGTTTAACACCGCCAACGAGCAAGACTGGCACAAAGTCATTCCACTAGTGTCGCCCTGGGCCGCCGGTACAAAGGGGACACCACGGTACATTGTCGGCGCCAAAAAGCCACGCCGCGGCCACTTATCTGGCGACTTCTAAGAAGTCGCAGGATACCGTCGAGGCCCACACCGTCCACGGGGTTGGGGGTTCTATTGATTTCATTTGATCTCACCAACGCCGCTAAACACCGCTGGCAGCCTAAATGCACCGTAGGCGGGGTCTCACTGACACCGCTAGACATCGCCGGCAGCCTAAATGCACCATAGGCAGGGTCTCACTGACACCGCTAGACATCGCCGGCGGCCTAACACCGTAGGCGGGGTTCAAAGCACCGCCGGCGGCCTAAATGCACTGTTCGTCGGCGGCTTCAAAGAACCGTGGGCGGGGTCCGTCGGAGACTTCAAGTACACCGTGGGCGACATCAGCACGGTATGATCCCCGCACAGGTTGAAATTTAGTTAAAAAACAAAGACAAACAAGACGGTATAGCCAGCGGTGTCCCATGCCGGCGGCATCAATAGAATGTGGGGGTAACGTAAAATACTGGAGAAAACCTGATCTTAAAATATCATTACAGGGGTATAGAGTGGTCTTGGCCTGTATAGAGATGAAAACCGTTTGTGAAATTTTGAAATTAAGTGAACGATAAAATCAAGGTTTTATCGGAGTTTAAAATGATTTTGGACGCAAATAATTTTGAGTTTTTCTTAACACCAGCCGTGACTTCCGGGCGGTAACAAACGGGTCATTTCAAATGTAGGAAGCAAGCAGTGCACAACAAAGTTAGCTACTCATATAAAGTTAAGAACACGTGCGTGGATATTTGAAGTAAGACATTTAACATTAAGCTAAGAACACGTGCTTGGATAATCCAGAGTAAAACATTATTTGATTAAGTTAAGAACAAGTGCACGGATAAATTAGAGTAAAACATTTATCATATGAAGCAAATTCATGGCATATAATACAAGGGGAAGCAGAATAAATTATAAAGAACTCGAGGCAAAAGGATTAAAAATCCCCGAAAACAAAGAACAAACTTTCGAGGATACACGTGATAGCGCTAGTGAAGGCGACTGAGATTTTTACGGGTGACTGTGGCTCCTTGTTCAGTGTTTCCCGAACGCAAGACATGGATAAGGATAAGCAAAATGAGCCTCTAACTAACGCAGAAATGCTGGCCAAAAAGATGGAAATGTTGGCCGAGCTCGAAGAACAGGAAAAATTGGTAGATATCGAGATAAAACTAGCGGAAAAAAGAAGGGACTTGGAAAGGAAACAAGCAGAGATTGAGGCAATACGCAATGGCAGTGCAGACGAAACTCATGCGGATACACAAATTCCGGTTGGGCAACAACAGCACGACCACGTGCCAACACAGTCATAGACAACCGCAACCTACATTAACGGCCTCAGCGTTAGCCAAGGACAAAGAATTAGAGGCCGCAGTGGAGGTATTAAAAAATAGCCACCTACAAGACATGCTGTCTTTTGATAGTGAGGATATGGCTGCCCGTTCGAACTCAGGCAAGTCCATTCATTTAATCCCTGACTACGTGATTCAGCCCAACGCTAGTACTAGGGCTAGGGAACAACATCTAGGAAGGGGCTTAGTCATACGAGATGGCAGTAGCAGGATGAAACCTGAAGAGGTGACGGTAGAACAATGGGCAGGGGCCAGTTTCCGCATATTTGCTGAGTTAGTAGATCGATGGACAAAGAGGAAATTAAGCACTATATAGACTATAATATCCAGATAGCAGACTACCTCCAAGTCAGCAAAACATCCTCGGTAATGCTGCTTGACGACGAACATTGCCGCCAGGTACATCAGGGGTATTCCAAGTGGAATAATATTGATCCCCAAAAAGCCTACTTCTTCCTTGAGAAGAAAGAGGAGGCTGAACCTAAGTACCCCAGCAAAAGACCAGGGCAACACCAACAAGTGAGCGCGCCTTATGACCACACAGGAAGACCGATATGCCTTATGTTTAATAGGGAAGATGGCTGCTTCAGAACGTACTGCAAATTCTCGCACACATGCAGTGTACCAGGCTGTAGGGAACATCACCCTAAGCACCAACACCCGGCACCCCCGCGTTTTCGTGACTTTCGCAAATCACAAAAATATTAAGAACCCACTCAGGAAAAAATTCAGGGCATGGCGTAAGGAACTTGTTAATGACCCTGACAAAGACTTTCTCCTCAATGGCATCTGGAATGGATTCGAAATTACAAAAAAGCAGCTATCAGGTGATAAAGTGTGTAATAAAAACTTTTCTTCCACATTAGGTGTAAATAGATCAAAAGTAGAGATACAATTAGTTGAGGAAATAAATAAAGGTCACTACATTGTCACAAATAAGAAACCCCACATAGTCAGTAGTCTTGGCGCAATCCCCAAAGACGATGGTAGTGTTCGACTAATCCATGATTGTAGCAGGCCGGAGGGAGCGAGCTTGAACTCATACGCAGTGAAACAGTCTTAAATATAAGACAATAGATGACGCAGTCCAGCTTCTACCCCAAAAGAAAAAGCATTTAATGTTATGATGCGAGACCTTAGGCAATACAACTCCAATACCGGCTGAGGAAAAACTTGCTGCAGAACGATTTGTATGCACGTTGTATGGGAACAGGAGCATTGGTTCATTGAATTAACCTTGTCATTTCGATGTATTTCTAGAAGTAAATCAGCAGCATAGTGCTAATATTTTAATTCTATAAGTGTGAACGAATATTTACCCAACAAACACGCATTATCTGCTGCAATTTTGAGCCCTGAAATACTGTTATTTGTGTTCGCAAAACCATGGCTTGTCATACATGGTTGGAATCCTCGTGAAACCAGCTATTCAGAGACCTTAAACAAATGTGAAACTAGACTCATCAACATCATATACTGATATCTATTTTGAGCCTTGAAAGCGGTATTCTTAGGTTCAATCGCCGGCAAAACTACGTTGACACTGCTAAGGAATCCCAATCAGCCTTTATCAAGAGCACTCTTAACGATTCCATAACAGCACTGAGCGCTGCGCAAGGCTGATTTCTGGGAAACACCGGTTTTTGGTAAGGTCAGCCATTATGTGAGAGAACACATATGATGTAATGAGCGATATCCATTGCTTCGTGACCTATGACCCAGCGTCTGTGTCACGATTCGACCCATATGAGGCTGTTGGGTATCTAATAACGTCCAACATATGTGAAAATGGTGAGATCTTGGATAGCGTGCGGGGGTCACAGCTGCCCCCGAACGTAAATGAAAATTTATCATATGATGTAACGAGCGAATATCCATTGCTTCGTGACCTATGACCGAGCGTCTGTGTCACGATTCGACCCATATGAGGCTGTTGGGTATCTAATAAAGTCCAACATATGTGAAAATGGTTGAAAATTTCAAGCCAATCTTTCATTCTGAATGTTATTCTTATTCGAACTAGACTAGATCCTAAACAGTGAGAAACGTAAAGTAAAAGATAGAAATTCAAACTATTCTTATTCTTCATTTTCAACCAAACAGTCCCCATAGGCTATATGAAACTACATGAAGCATACAAAGTGGCTAAAGTCGCAAGTCCATTGAAATTATTCAGATCTGATGCTGAAGACTATTTCTTTCTTCCCCATAATTTGTTTCCTTGGGAGAAGATCAAAAATGTGGTGATTGGTCGTCCTGCTGTAGATAACTACCTTGTTGGTATGGCACTTTCATTGAACGTTTCTGTTGTTGATGCTTCAAAAACATTGACAGCGTTACACCAGACAGGTAAAGACGAAGATTTTGCAGGACATAAGGACGAACACTCTGACTATAACTACAAGCTGATTGGAAGTTATAACTACACGAAAGGTCTTACCGAAAATGCGCAGTACGAAACACGTTACAACTCAAGTCATAACGTAGAGGTTATTCGTCGATCTGCCACATTACCTAGTAGAAAAGATTCTCAGGCATATTCATCACCGCCATCATCATCACCCGGTTTAACTCCCTAGATTTCTCGTAAAGGGTGTTGGACTGGCTGTTCGTATTTTTCTCTTTGTGTGTCTCTATAATTTGCCATCTCGATGTTTCGTAATCAATAACTACGCAGTATTTATTGAGTGTTAAATTGGGTCGCCGGACCTGCACAGTTTTTGTAAAGAACGCAAATTCTTTTCGAATTCCGTTACCTACTTCCGTATACAACGGGTCCTGCGGTCTTGGTCATTTCAAATCAAGCAGCCGAGGAACGCACATGGTGCAAAATTTAGAGCAGATAATGGACAATTAATACACATGGCATACAACCTTCGTGGACAAAGACAAGACTATAAGGTTTTAAATACGAAAGGAGTTAAAAATATGACAACGATAAGGATTTGCAATCTGAGGATAGTGGAAACTCAAACAGCGTGGATACTAGTAGTGGCAGTACGATGGATAAAAATAGCGCAAACGCCGATGAAAGCAGCATTAGTAGTCGCCGGAAAGCATTGGAGGCGACACGGCTCCAACTCGAGCAAATAGAAGTCGAGAAAGAAGAAATAGAGCTCGAAGAAAAACTGCTAGCGGCTCAGGAGGAGCTAGCCGCTAAGAAGCAAGCCTTGGCGGCACGCCGGGCAGCGCTCACAGCACCAACCGCACCATCGCCTCAACAACAGCAATCGGCGGACAACAACGACCACGCCAGCTCGTCCGACCGACCACGTGACCCAGCGCCAGTGACCCCAAACACCCTCGCGCACGACAAAGAGCTCAACGCTGCCTTAGACATCCTCTCCAAAACTACTAAGGGTAATATGTTTGGGTTAAAGGACATCTTAGATTCACCACGCGACAAGGAGGAGACCGGCCGACCCCATACCTCAGGCAAGACACCGCTATACATTACCGACTTTGTACTTAACCCTTCGGCCAGCACACGTGCTTCTGAACAAAATCTGGGCCGAGGGCTCGTCCTGAGAGATGCACGCACTAAAATTAAAACCGAGGACGTAACTGTAGAGCAGTGGGCTGGGGCGAACGCGCGCATACTAATTGAACTGTTAGACTCAATGGAGAGGGAACAAGTAGTGGACTATTTAAAATATACTGCCCAAATGGCCGACCTAATGCAGGTATGCAAGCGCTCCTCAGTGTTATTACTGGATGAGAGCCATCGCACCAGAGTTCATCAATTAGGCATTAAATGGGACCAAATAGACCAGATGCAAGCTTGTTTTCCTCAATAAAAAAGAGGAAGAGTCCAAACCATCCAGCAAACGCCCATGGGGCCCCAGTCGCGAGAACAAAGGCCCGACCGACAGCAATGGACGTTCCATATGTCTACATTACAATAGGGAGGATGGCTGCCTACGCACTTATTGCCGTTTTGCCCACACATGCAGCATGCCTGGGTGTAAAGAGAACCATCCAAAGTACAAACACCAGGATAATGCGCCACCTCGTTTTCGTCCCTTTCGTGACGCATAATCCTCTAACAACCAACATCGACATATGGAAAAATGAACTATGCTATGATAAGGACAAAGAGTATTTGATAGACGGAATAAAACATGGTTTTAGGATATTGCATGAGGAGATCACTGGCGAGCCCGTGTGCCGCCATAATTACCCCTCCACCCAAGGTGTAGAAAAACAAAAAGTTGAGGCCCAAATCATGGACGAAATTCATAATGGAAGATATATTGTGTGTAAAAATAAGCCCCACATCATTAGTAGCCTGGGGGCAATCAAAAAAGAGGACGGTAACGTGAGATTGATTCACGATTGTAGTAGTGTGTGGACGGTTCAAGAAAGTTGTGACCGGTTAATCGGCTCTATGTAACCGAACCGTAACCGATTAACCGTAGTACTGTAGATCTAGATACGTAACACCTAGTTTTTAGTACGATACTGCGACTGGATATATTGATTGGACACCCTGTATAAATTAGCGTTTGAAAAAAAGATCCCGGTTTATACATTTCGTCTTTAACGTTCACCAACAAGGCAATTTGAACTGCCAAAAATGTTAAATCATGCAAAATTAATGAAATATATGGATATATATAGCTTGGGCATGAAAATAATCATCAAAATCAATAACCGGTTTGTCTATGTAGGGACCGGTTATGCTTACAAAATCGACCGTAGCCGGTTATCCGGTTAACCGTCCACATACTAGATTGTAGCAAGCCATATGGAGCGAGCGTCAACTCCTATGCCAAAAATACCCCGTTTTGCTATGAGACGATTGACCATGCGGTACAGTTACTCCCACCTAATGGATATATGGCCAAGATCGATCTAAAGGCCGCATACCGTTCCGTACCTATACACCCAAGTTGCTATGCAGCAACTGGCCTGCACTGGACCTTTGAAGGTGATAACAACCCCACCTTCTTTTATGACTGCCGTCTTCCATTTGGTGCCTCCACTAGCCCTGGTATCTTCCAGAGGCTATCAGCCAGCATAACAAGAATGATGGCAAACCGCGGGTTCACAGTGATCTCCTATCTTGATGACTTCCTGTGTATCGAAGCAGATAAAAATAAATGTGACGCAGCCTATACAACTCTAATAAATCTCGTAGAAAGTTTAGGTTTCAGTGTAAATTGGGACAAAGCTGTCCCTGCAAAACAAACAATGACGTTTCTTGGCGTCCAAATTGACAGTGTGTCGAGGCGACTCTCACTACCGGTTAAGAAACTTCATGACCTACGACTGCTACTGTCCCATTGGTCAGACAAGAAAAAAGCCACTAAGAAGGAGCTACAAAGCCTCATCGGCAAATTAAATTGGGCAGCAAGGGTAGTGCGAGGAGGTCGCACTTTTCTAAGACGCCTTATAGACATTATGTGCACCCTCAAAAAGAAGCACCATCACACACGCCTTACAGCCAGCGCTAAGGCGGACATTAAATGGTGGGCAGACTTTATAGCAATTTTTAATGGTTCAGCATATTTCGTACATAATATGCCAGAGCCCACTGCCATAAGCACCGGTGACGCATGCACCATAGGAGGCTCTGCAATTTACCAGTATGACTGGCTTTACACACACTGGGAATCAGATTTCCCAAATATTGCAATACAACACATAAACGTGAAAGAACTGTGCGTAGTAGTGTTAGCAGCCCGAAGGTGGGCTAAATCATGGGAAAATAAACACATAGTTATCCAGACTGACAACATGTGCACTATGTACGCCATCAACAATGGAACATCAAGAAATGAACTATCAATGTGCATGCTCAGAGAATTGTTTTGGTTGTCAGCCATATTCAACTTTCACATCAGCTCACAATATATACCAGGATGTGTTAACATACAAAGCGACTTTATATCGCGACTCAACCAACACCCATACTGGCATTCTACCCTCAACTCATGGGGCCTAAGAACTGACAACCTGCACTACAATATGTCATTTAAAGCCTACTTGTATTTGCAGAGACAGCAGAATGGACAACCATCACAAAAGAATGCACTCAATACAAGCAGGCGGCGCTGGCAGAGTCCACCAAATCATGCTACAAGTCAATGCGTATACAATATCTTCGATTCTGCCTCTATTTTGGCAGACGCCCCGTACCGGCCACAGCAGAGACAGTGCTAGGGTACTTAGTGTTTCTCGCCAGAAGCCTCAACCCCTCAAGTATACCCTCCTACATGAACATTATTAAGCTTCTTCATGATGAGGCTGGCCTCCCCAACCCACTAAATAGCTGGGAGCTAAACATGGTAAAAAGGGGCATAAATCGATGCCATGGGCGCCCACCCCGCCAAAAGTTACCTATCACATTAGAGATCCTTCGAAAAATATGGAACACCATAGACCTGAAGACCAGCATGGGCGCAACATTCTGGGCAGCCTGCCTCATAGCTTTCTTTGGTTTCCTTAGAAAGTCTACTCTCTTGCCCAAGTCATCTAGCAGAGCAGACACAAAAAAGGCCTTGTCGCTAGGAGATATCACGCTGGAACAGGATAAGAGCCGTATAAGTGTGACAATCAGGCATTCTAAGACGATTCAATTTGGCCAACGTATCTTGACTCTACCGTTCTTGGCCATCCCAGGCTCACAACTGTGTCCGGTAGCAGCAGTAGTAGCCATGCTAGCCAGACTGAAAGACTCCCAGCCCCTTCTTAGCAGCCAGCCCCTATTCTCATTTGTCTCGACTGAAAAGGTGGTCCAACACTTCACTCATACCAGCTTCGCTCAAATGCTACGGGCTTCATTAACCTCAAGCGGAGTGAACCCATCCGAGTACAGCGGGCATTCTTTTCGTCGGGGAGGGTGCTCCCACGCGTTTGCCCTTGGTATCCCCCCATTCACTCATTAAACTAAGGGGTGACTGGAAATCCAACGCTTACGAACGTTATATCACTATATCATCCACTCATCATGAGGCAATGGCAAAAGTGCTTGCCCTTTCAGCCGCCATTCAGTCTTGAAAGCTATGTATTTTATTGCATGTACTGTAATATAATATGTTAACGTTATTACTATGTTCTGTATACTAGTGTATTATACATTATTACTCACACCGATTAAGGGAATGATTTTCTTTTATGATTATTATTAGTTTCAAACAGTTTGGGGGGTAATTTTGAAGGAAACTTTTCAAATTGTCTTGTCAATAAAGTCTATTGACCTTTTTCCCCCAAACTGTTTGTTTTCTTTTAGTATTAGTTAGCCTCACCAATTGCATTTGTAACCACAATTTAAGTGATCAATAACTACGCAGTATTTATTGAGTGTTAAATTGGGTCGCCTGACCTGCACAGTTTTTGTAAAGAACGTTAACTCGTTTTGAATTCCGTTACCTACTTCCGTATACAACGGTTCATGCGGTCCTGCAGTCTTGGTCATTTCAAATCAAGCAGCCGAGGAACGCACATGGTGCAAAATTTACCCACCCACCCACTTCCATCACTGCTGCGCATTATACTATGTTGTCGATTACTATGTTGCAAATTATTGTCAAATTACTATGTTACTAAATTAGTTTTTGTACTGATGAGTAATGTTAACTAGTTCTTATTAGTTGTATAATTGAACTCCGTACTGGTGCGGAGGAAATTTTTCAAATTGTCTTGTCAATAAAGTCTATTGACCTTTTTTCCCCCAAACTGTTTGTTTTCACTTAGTATTAGTTAGCCTCACCATTTGCATTTGGTTCCATACCGGTTGTGCAATGCGATGTGTAAAGAAGTGAAAATTAAATCATATGTGCGGTTTGAAAATTACATGCATGCACTATCGTGATATTCACGTTGACTGTCCAGATCTCTTATTGAACAATTGTTGAACATTTAATGTCAAAAATACTGAATGGTTGTGCGCGAAAAACTTGTAGATATTTCTTCAATATGTATTTATCTCAATAGTTTGTGACAAAAATGACAATGTACTGTGCGGGCATTACCTATGCCATTATAAACCAGGCTTCACCTATGCTCAAGTTTGCTTGGATGAGAATGTGAGTTTTGTGTATGCTGTAAAACTAGAATATTTTGCGGCTATTAAATGTCGCATTTTTATCTATAAATTATTTTTGTGGTCATTTAATTTAAAGAGCATAATAATCTTAAAAGAAGATTTCACAGCATACTTTGTAGTAAATATGGGTATTTATGTATCGGTAAACTATTGGTGTCTTTTGACATATGCTCTTACTCTTTGAGGTTGTGGGCGTGAAATAAAGTTTTTGAACATCACATGCTCACCATACTATGTATGTGTTTAGAACCAACAACTACCATATATTTTATTGTATAGTTTATATGCTACTCCGAGCAGTCTAAGCGGTTTCACACTGCACCGTGACACTTACAAGTAAATGTTAAAAGGTAAAGTTTGAGTGAGTAAAAGCCAATATGAGTGATGAGCACCTAGCTGTAGCAAGCACTGTAAGCTTCCCACGGAGTTGAGAGAGGTATTGTGTAGATGCCAAAGTTGCCTGTGACCCAGTCTAAATTTATTTTGGTCCACAAAATTAATAATCAGTCACAAAAATATTTTCTTACTTTTCTCCAGTGGTTTCTAAGACATGGCATATATCGGGTAGGTATGAATACTGAGTGGAGCCGACTACAGCAAGTACTGACCCGTGCAGCACACGCCCCACACGAGGTCATTCACATGGAGGTCAGTCGGGGGGGTCAGAGGTCAGGTGTGGTTAAACTTAAACCTCAAAGTCAGGGGGTGAGCCAGGGTGTCATTTGTTTTAAAATTATTAAGATTAATTATCTATAAATTTTGTTAATTGGGAGTAGAATCACTTGGTCAAAATAATATAATAGCATACATGTATGACCTGTATGACCCTGACCTATTAATCAATAGATTTGTCAAATTCATGAATGTTGAAAAAAATGTATATCAATGCATATTTGTTGTATTTGAAAACTAAAATCAAATTTTATTTAAAAAATTTAGAGAAAGTATGTTGCTACATGTATATAGTGACCTCCGCAGCACAATCGCCTGTTGACTTGATGATTGAGAAGTGATGTGGTGCTTTGGGAGATTCTGCCGGCCCGAAACTGGACTATCTACGTGGACGCCGACACCTTGGTCCTGTCGTCGTTGGCTGAGCTCTGGAAGCTGCGCGCGGAGAGATGCGCGCCCGTCGAAGCCCGACCGCGATCGCCGTCACGTGGAAAGATGTGGGGCGCAACTCCTATCACAAATTCGCCGAACTGCCGTACCTCCAACCATGGGGAGTCAACTTGGGCGTGCTGCTTTTGGACTTGCAAAGGCTCCGAGCCGCCGGCTGGACCCAGCTTCTGCAGAAGTACCATGAACAGTACAAACACCTTCTGCGCTTCAGAGACCAGTGTCTATTGAATGTAATTCTGCACTTTCTCCCAGAGCTCGC
>CM032666.1:56690521-56708446 GCA_019095985.1 Streblospio benedicti | reverse complement strand
GAGAAAAGCACATTAAAACAACTTATTTCTCCAATTATAACTAACGAGAAATTTTAAATAAGAAAATGATTACCCTGATAAATTTGCAAAAATTACATCAATTCTATTTTTCTTCCTGGTATAAACCCATTTGTTCCACATGCCTACAACTACATTAAGAGTCACGTCCCACAAATCACGTTATCATAAACATCCTTGATCACACTATGCTTGGCGCTTTTTAAGGAGGTCCACGAGGCTGTTATACAACACATTGGGTGCGTTCATGGCCCATAAAAAGTCCAGATGGTCCCAGCCTGGGATTTCCTGAGTGACCAGTGGCTGGTGAGAGTGACCGCAACAGATGATCCACATCCTGGAAAACGCAAGTCCCCAATTTATAAATGTAGAGTCATGAGAGCCAGACTTGGATCACGACTATAAAACCACCACATTCACATTTATTTGTGTTTAGATCTGGCCGGTAGCAAGATGATTAAAAAAGCGTTTTTGACGATTTTTGTCGCAAGCTTGTGTCTTGTTAACCATGTGTTCAGTATCATCACGAAATATTAACATGCCATTATGGAATTTAATGTAAACAGTAGAACCTTTAATTTAAGAGCACCTCTAAAAAGAGAATACCTCTTTATTAAGAAGATTTGTGACGCTCTGAACATTTCATGAAGTGACCACCTTGAAACTCTATACCTTTTCATTGAGATCACTTTATCGCAGTTCCCTGGTTGCTCTGAACAGAGGTTCTACTCAGTACTTTATAAGTATTAACAATATTTTATGTATATTAAGTAAGTGGCAGTTGGTTGCATATTATGTCTAATTGTTTAATAATCGCAATGAAATTCAATTTAATTGAAAAGGTCTCTTTCTCTGTAGAGATGTAGAGATGAAAAGCTTATCTTAAAATAAAAATAAAAGTATTTAAAGTGTGTTTTTCGAACATAAAACTCACTGTATAAGAAACTAATAAATATATAATATAGCATAAGAACTGATAAATGGGTATTTTCAAACAATCATCAGTAGCACACAATCATGACTTTACACATACGAGCCATCTCAAGCACCATTCAAATTTCTAATGGAATGAGGGCCTGACGTATGTATATAAAGATACCAAATCTGGGAACAATATGAAAATAGAACTCCAGACCTTGCGATCAGCAAGCCAGTCATGGTCTCCATAGAAGAGACCCATGTCAACCACAATCCGACTGAGGTTATACTGCGGTGGGTTGGGCTGACCATATCTTTCGCCGGGTTGGCAGACGCACTGCCATAGTCATACTTGGAGAAGTTTCCATAACGCACACCCTGTAAAGTGCGAAATATAGAATATACATTTTTGAGTTGCCAGATGATATATTGTGAACTTTAGTAATCCATAAATTCAGATTATAATTGTTCCAGATATATAGCGATTTCTAAAACGTGTAGCAGTAATATCATTGTCAGCACTGCCAACATGGTGTCATTATGATCCTTTTTTTTGAAAGATGCTACAAGAAACTTTGTTCACGATTTTAATGTGCATGGTTCCACAAATTGCATATTGTTTATATGTCTTGCATTGCCATGTCTCATTTTTGTGGGAACATGAAACACACACATCTTATGATATCAGCTATAATAGTACTATAGTCCTTTTGACATGCCTTCCCGCTGAATTTAGTATCACAGTTCAGCCAATATAATAGACCAGAAAACGGTAGAAGGTATAATTTCAAGTATTTTGTTTACACTACAATACTTCTACTACATTAAAATGAATAATAGATTTACCATTGACAGAAAAGAACAGTATATCATGTGATGTTGTTTCTACAACTACCTGAGCAAAATGCACCATATTCTGGACTGAGGTTCCCGCTGGTGTGTGACCTAGATATACAGGTATCCGCGTCTAAAACAAAAACAACAAAATTTCAAAATTCATGAATGCTTATGTTTTCATTCATTCAGTATGTTAATTGTTATTTTCTATTTTGTATAATTTCTTTATGTTTTCATATAAACAGATTCTTTAATTCCATGGAGAATTTTGACATGAATAAATCCAAACAAAGACCCCCTCATTGAGAGCATTCTTTTCCTTTATGTGACCACTACAAACTTCAAAAAATGTGTGTCAACACCTCTCTGTTAAGACTGGCCCTCTGATGCTTTTAGCAGAGGTTACTTAGTCTTGTATAGAACCTTTTCATACATGTACCATGTTAAATCTAACATGAGGCCGAGGCTGCTTCTCCCATTACCAATAAAATGAAAATAAAGTAGCCATTATACATGCATTTCTGTACAAACAGTGCCTTTTCATTGTGGTATGAAAACACCAACCATCATTCAGTCATACTAGAGAACGCCATATGTAAAAAAAAAGCGTGCACATAAACAGTGCATACAGCAAACTAGATGAAAGTTTACATCACCACATTGAGCTACTGCTTGTCAACCCAGCAGAGAAAAAGATAAAGACTTACTTTGCTATATTATCCATTTCATGCGCACTTTTTTTAAGAATGATGTATTTCTCAAAATGACGCCTATCACCTTATAAACGTTTGAAATTACAATGTACCGTATACGACCATCTAAGCGTCCAGGACCGTTAAATTGAAATCAAATTGGGATGTGGGCCTGAGAGTGCAGGTACTACATAGTTCCTAAGGACATTTAAGGAAAAGACGGGGGATGCCTGCTATACGAGGGTGGACACTTGGATGGTTGTATACAGTACTTTGAATAGCTCAGACATGACACTGTTTGGCATAAAAAAATCAACGTAAAAACACAAAGACGTGTTGTTATCTAGCCTACAGTGTGGTAATCAGCCTCATTTTGGTGCCAACATGGCAGCGCGATGAAAAGTAAAAGCATTTCTCACCTCATTGAGCTGTTGCCGATCAAAGCCGGTAAACAGGAAGATGAAGTCTTCACACAGGATGCGAGTCAGCGCGCTCTTACAGACACTCTCACCAAGGATCTTGATGATCCATGACTGGGGCAGGAATTCGTGCACTCCGAATATCTTGAACAGGTCCTGCAAATAACAAAATACAGTTGGTATTTGGTGGGATGTTCGTATAGGAAACCACTGTTACGATAAGACTAGGTTTGTAAGACAATCTTTGAAGTCCCAAACTTCCGTAAAAAGACCCGCTACAAACTTTTACAAAGAGGTTGCCTCGATCTATATTGAGACCATTTAACACAATAATGTCAGCCCCTTGGGTGGCCGAAATAATAAGAAGAGGATTGTACTGTTATCATGGTTCCCTACTCTCCTTCACGGATTCGGGAATAGTAAGGGAATTTGAAAAGCCCTCACGGACCGGGAAAAGTCAGTGAAATACGATAATTGATGAAAACTCCGTGATAACAAGAGTTTTGTGTGCAGAAATATCATCGAGTCTTTTTTATCGCAGCTTTCTTAAAGGCGTAAAAAAAATACCTTTTATCGTCTGCCAAATGCGACAACAGTACTTGCTTTATTATATACTGCTGACGAGTCGAGTCACACTTGCCCAATATTGATCCCCGCTGATCACAGCAGCAATATTATAAAAAGCCCAGCAGCAGATATAAGCCGGCTATTTTTAGACCAGCAGCAATATTGATCCGGCTTGCATGCGTATTTACATTTTCAGATTCAGATATTTATTTTTATAATAACATTGTACATGAAAAGCGCCTCTTGGTGAGGGCAAAACCAGTGTTTTTTATACCTGGAAAAGCACTGTGCACTAATGTCTATATATTGTCAAAAATCAATATTCATATTTCAGCATATATGTGTTTCCCAATGCTTTAGGTATTTTTTTATATTTTTTTCTTTCACACATCAAATTTTTTTTTAGTAGTACATTTTCAACGAGAAGGAAGACAGTTTTAGCAACCTTTTGCCTCCTGGCGGGACCGACTGCTTGAATCTCACATTGCCTCAGGAGACAGAATGAGGTTTTCATCATCCCAAACAGCTCGCCAAGCTGGGGGTTTTACGGCATTTGCTCTTGGTCTCACAACCCTGGGGTCGTGAGTTCGAGTCCGCCAGGGCCACTTTGATAAAGTTGCCTGCTTAGGGTTGTAAAACCTGTCTTCAGCCATATCTATCGTTGGTAGAAATATACTTCATAAAAAAGACGGTGTAGAGAGAGAAGTATAAAAAATATACATATTTCAGCAGCTAACAACAGCACCAGGCTAGACTAATGTTGCCGCCTTAAGATATTGATTTTTCGATATATGTTACAAAGCATATTGAATACTAGTAAGTAATAATGGGGCCCAAATATGGACCTTTTCATTTGGGCCCATGTGAATAGGTTCTCGTGTCACCATTTCCAACCGATATGCCAAATTTGAGCATCCTAGCTCAAACGGCGGCACCTGTAGAGGGGTAACGGTAACTGACGCTGATGGACTGGAACGGACGGATTTTGACGCAATTAAATTGGAAGCCGTAAAAACACTGGAATTGTAGTATTACATTAAATAGATAAATCAGTGGTGCTTACTTTCAAATTGATAAAGTGAAATGAAGCCATAGACGGTCTAGATCTACCACATATCACTTCATTAGCCATTACAAGTGTTTAGATTATTATTTATAATTTTATTATACTTTTAAGTAGATTAAAAGACAGCAAAAATAATTTATTTAAATTAGGCACAATTCAAATTATGTGTATGGAAAGCATTGATATAATAAACTGTACTAGTTATTTGATTAATTATTGCCAATGACACTATCTCCCGGCAAATGTGATTTGGTTTTGCTGCTACCTTTTGTGAATCATCATCTTATATATAATATTCCAATTCGTGAGGAGTGGGCGTGTCGAGCATGGTTGTTTTTTTGGCCTGGAGGGAATCTGTGCCTTTCTCGCCTCTTGGCGCCGATTCCCCTGTTGTTGCCCGCCAAAAGCTATTTGAACTTCTACGGTATTTTGAAAGGATTCTATGCTATTTCCAAGTGCAAATATAGTGGATATTTAGAGATAGATTTCAAATTTAGAATTTTGGGGTGAAAGATAGACGTCAAATTTTATTTGTGTTTTTAGATACATATAAACTAATCAAACTTTAGTATGCTATACATCTTCTTATTCCGGAGAGAATAAGCTTTAAGTCGATACCTTATTTGCGCATCAAACATGCCTTATAAGCGCGTAATTAATTTAATTAGTTAATTCACTCAAAGAAAATTGTTACCGAAGCCATTTTGTGTACTTGACCTACATTTGTTATTTGAGCTGTGGATTTTAATTGGATTGTAGACAATGATCCAATCAAATGATTCCTTATATTTTGGTATCAACAGGAAGTAAAATCTTTAAATTGTATAGGGATCGACCGCCACTTCGAAATTTTCAAACATAGTACGAGTCCGTGACGTTTTTGAAATTAAATCACATTTTTTAGCAAGATAGAATAAAATATTTAAATGTGGCGGGTGTGTATGTAATACTGTAAACGTTTTACAGTTAATTGATAAAAGATTGGTATGTTTTAGATTGTCAGATCACTTTCTAATTTTCCATGAAAAAAAGTGTCCTTGGCTCCTAAATTGGCCGCATTGTAAAAAGTCGGCAAGCCGCACGTCATCGATAGACTAAGTGACATCGTAAATGTGTTTGCTACTTCCAACTAATATTTGACAAACTTGTGGTTGATGGATTTATTATTTCTTGGTGTCAAATCAATCGCATATTGGTCTTTTATCATTCTCAAATGTTTGTATAGTAGATAATTTTGATACAACAGTAAAATTTGCGTGTTTAATGTGCTAACCTTTGATGTACTGTGCAGGGAATTCCCGGGAAAGCCCCCCGATGTTTACTGGCAGTTTACTGCCTCTGTTTGTATAAAAGTTATTCCTGAGCCTAAAATATTGGGAATTTCAACATGCTGATTCACCTGCGTGTATAAAATCGCCTGTACTTTCTTATTTTTACCATTAGGTAGTTATATAATCAAATCTTTATGTTGAAAAATGTGTTTAAACTTGCGTCGGAAGCTATTACCGCTTCGATTTTGACAGCCATGCATAAGCAACTTTCAAATGCAGGGGGAAAAACCCACACATATATTGGATTGTATCTCAGTTGTTAGTTATGATATTATTGAATAATTTTGGTAGAATAATCTGTAGTAATATGCGATTCCATCCACATATAAATGTCTGTGTAAATATTTCATCTAAAGTTTGTATTTTGTGCATTTATCTTGCGCATTTGAGTTTGACAGGCAAAATTCATCTTCGAAGTTAACCTGCCTCTGGTTGTACAAAAATCATTCCAGAGTGTAAGATATTTGGAATTTCAACATGCCAATTCACCAGAATGTATAAAATCGCGTGTACTTTCTTATTTTTACCATTAGGTAGTTATATAATCCAATCTTTATGTTGAAAAGTTTGTTTAAACTGACGTCGGAAGCTATCACCGCTTCGATTTTGACAGGTCATGTCATACAATTGTGTTTCATGCGTGAATATATAGGATACTGCTCATGTGACAAGATCCAAGAAATCAAAACAAAGAGTTAAGGATACAATTTATGTATATTTATAAATAAGTTTATAACAAGTAAGATTTCTGTCAGGTGTAATTAAGATCTATAGATGGCTTCACTAGAAACAATCATCCCCACCGTCCATGAGATATGGAAGGTTCAAATTTAAAGTGATGGCCTCATTGCCGCAGCGTCCAATGACTTGTCCTAAAAATAACATCAATTTAATGAAATAAATGTTCATACAGACATTCCAACAAAAAAAACAAAGCATTTATTTTATCTGCATTCGTTATATTACAACCTTAAATATCAATTGAACTTTGATACATCCTTAATATCAAGATACTCATTTTTGTTTTAAAATTGTTTTTAAAATATGTCTTAGCAATTTTACTACAGAATTTGGATACAATTTTAAGCTATTTCAATGTACATACACAAGAGTAACTACAAAATTTGATATTCAAAACATAAAAAAAACAGAGAAAATCAGAAAACAATTATTCATAGGATGACAATTGAATTTCAGACATTTTCCATAATAAAAATGGCTGTCTGTACTATCTAGGCCACGAGTAAGTTCTTCTTAATTAACCAAATTGTTAGGTATTTGTATAACGGACAATATGCTAAGATATTGAGCTATAATGTTAAACAACTATCACCTAAATGTTAAATTTAAAGATATTTTCGTGTGATTTCCGCCATTTTCCAATATGGCTGCCAAATCAAGATGGCCGACTTATGGAGGGGAAAAGGGTCCTCTTGGCACTGTCCAAACTAGTTTTTATTTCATGATGTTATCTCCAACATATGTCCCGATTTTGAAAAATGAAATAGCATTGAGTGAATGGGGACAACTTTTCTCCAAAAAGGCCAAAAAATGGCTCTAAAAATAGCGATATCTCGCTTAATATTTGTCCGATTTTAACGAACTTTTTTTTAAATCGTTTCTGTTTTCATTTCCAATCATATGGAAACATAATATTCAATTATTGACGAAAATGAAGTCTACACACAATTTCACAAATAACTGTAGTCTGAGACTGATGGACTAGATCTAGGATAAACCTGTGACCGTGTAACTGTAATTGTTGACATGATTGACGTGAAAACATGGGATTATGCATTAAAACGTATCCGTCAGTTTGGGAATGGCTTATTTGCATGTATGTATTTGCAAATAATTTGGCAGTTGTTTTTGTGGGAATGTTTTTTGCACTGTTTGGGCCCGATGGAGACTATCTACCACAGGCCAAAATTAATTTTGTTGCATTGGAATTCATTTTGGTAATTTGTTAATGTTTGTCTTTTTTGTTTATAATATTTATTATTAGTAGTGTGTAAATTTGAAAATGAATATATGAACAAACATTGCTCTTACAAAAGGTTAATCATTGCTGGAGTTTTCAATATTAGAAAAGCTAGATAACTGGCTTGTGAGTCTGCCATCTACAATCTGTACTACTATTACCATGCTCAAGCAAAACACGGTCGTGGTAAGGTGCAATTTTGTTCAACATGTTAAAAACTGTTTTTTCTTCGCTATTAAAAAAATATATATTTAAAACACAGTACACTTTGCCTCTTATTTTTTAAATATTTATAAAATGTATTCTCATGTTGGGATGCATTATTGTTAATTTTTCTGCTATGAATTTCTCAAATTACCACTCAAAATGAATAAATATGACACATAAATTAGTCTTTAGGAGACGGCCAGCTAGTTTCAATAATATTCAAAATGTAGGAATTGGTCATACGTACATGTCTAATATGCCTTTAATAGCAGTGTGTGATGTGTGATGATGTATTTTATTTAATTGTATCATAATATTAGATAGAATTCTATGAATAAAATTGTTTTTCTCTTATATTTCAAAAAATAAATGGTAAATTGTAGCACAGAGGTGCTTTTTGCAAATATCGATAAACAAAGCAGTGCCCCTTCGCCCTCTAATCAGGGGCCCACATCTGTGAGACCAGGGCCCACTTTTTCCAGAGCTGTGGGCCCTGGGCCCAGTTTTCAAAATTCCTGGAGTGAACACTGCAATGGCTGTCAGGTGAAAAGTCATGGCAAAGTTAAATAATTTTGTAAATAATTGATTTTCATGGATATAATAAGCTAACAACACAAATTCACACACCGGATGCTACATAAACCAGTTGTTTGACGATCTACTGAAAGACAGTTCAACCGGTACTGTGTATGTTCCGATATTTCATGTTGAAGTGTGCAAACTCATTCACGTCGATATTGTTTTTCACCTCGAATATATGAAATTAAAAGTTGGGAGACTGCTACATATCAGATTCCCTCAAATGTAAGTCTTGCCATATATTTTTTTGTTCTCTACATGCGTTTTTTAATAGCCACAAGCAATAATATTATCGTACGATGACAGGAAGTGATAAAACTAGACTTCTTAAAATGACAGCTCCGTGCAGTCATTTCGAATCGAGGGACTGACCAGCTTGAAGTTTAAAAAATATTCTTGGCATATTAGACCATAATTTCGTTACCAGTTGCTGAAAATAAGAATGCCAATTCGATTCTGAACACATGTGTAAAATTTTATAAAGAAATGACTATTTACGGAGGGTCCAGAAAAGTTATTGTCTTCAACCTAAAACTGTCAAATCGGACTATTTGTGGGCGTGAAATCGGCGGTAGACTATGAGTTAAAGCAGGTATATAGAAGTGTCACTCTTTTGTTTTGACTACTATTAAATAAACACCAGAAAGTCGTACACAGTGTTAGCGTGGGACCAAGTGAATAGGGAATTGGACTCGTGACCAGCAGGCCATGAGTCCGATTTCCATTTGGAAGCAATGAAGGTAATTTTTCACAAGCTATGGAATCACACACTCCCACGCACCACTTGGATTAATTACTGCATCATTAAATGGACATACATAAGGAATGTAGGAATGACACTTTTTTTGCCTAATCTACATTAGTTCCTGTGATTAGAACTGATTATAATACATTATGACATCACACATTACAAATAGATGAATGATAAATATTAACACAGCACTGGGAATCTGGTCAGGGAAAAGGTCAGTGAAAAGTCAGGGAATTTTGTCATCTGGGGAAAGTGGGAACCATGCTGTTATACATTAACATACAAACTATGGAGGAATGGAGATATAAGAATTATGGGTATGAACAAAATTCCAAGTCATAATTTCATAGATGAATCATTATTTTGTTTCAAA
Organism: Streblospio benedicti; assembly: GCA_019095985.1. Lineage (NCBI taxonomy): Eukaryota > Metazoa > Annelida > Polychaeta > Spionida > Spionidae > Streblospio > Streblospio benedicti. The sequence continues at coordinate 56,698,707 of CM032666.1, read as the reverse complement.
AAATTTATAATATATGTAATCATATTGATAAAGGAAATGGTGCTGCAATGATATATCATGCACTCGGTTATTCTCTTGCTCTTGTAGTATATATCGCTATGTAGCGATAGTTAAAGTGTTAGCAAATGTATACAATATGCTCCAATAAATATTATGGTCTCCAATCAGTTACTATTGATATCCATTCCATTATGTATTTTATTAATGATATCTATAAATTAACAGCCAGTTAATTGGCAAATAGCATCTTCGACCATAAATTGTTAATTTAAAGTAATTGTTGGTGAGTTCAACGAGTTTGAGATTCTAGGTATTGAGTTTTGCCCAACATAACGGACATGAAGTTCGATTTGATTGGCGCATATCATATTTGTACCATATTTGCATACACTGCATGTGGCAGGGTTCTTGGATGTCAAACGCTGGAAACACAAATTGTTAATTAAAATGACACTACTCAAGAGTAGTTTCATTTCAGCTTCTTTACGTCACACCCACACAACGCTCATCATACACACTTGACTTGTCAACTTTTGCCCGACATAGCGGACATGTAATTTGGTTTGATTGGCGCATATTAAATTTGCACCATATTTGCATACACTTTAAGTGGAAGGCATCTTGCCTACATTGTGTACATTTCCATAGATAAGTAGCACTAGTGAATCCGACCTGCTCTAGGCAGATGCAACACCTGTGGCCAGGAGACTCCATGATACCAACAGGCTACTAATCCTTCTTGCCTACGAACTATATATATGTCACCGAATGCACACCACGAAATTGAAGTGTGTATGAATCCCATTCATGTATTCCAGCTTTTATAGTAAAACTTACTTGAAGGCTTGGATCAAAAGATCATGATCAATTCAAGTTGATTTTTGAAAATTTATCGTGCAAATAATATTGTTGACGGTGGACATTTTCAAATAGATATTAACAAAGAATCAGTATGTTATTTCTTGAATGAAATGAAAGTAATAAACTTGTTATAGCCGTCTACCATATGATCCAAGATACAAAGAAGCTAATCCAAAACAACTTTAAAGAATGAACTTTTCATGTGCAAAAATTGAGATGAATAATAACATTGAGTTTACATTTGATGAAATTTAACTCTATATTTCAAAGTTTTAGGTTGAAGTTTTAACTACATATTTTTTCATACAAGTAATTTTGGTGAAGTTTTGAATGTGGGATAATACATATTCACATGTGTGATAAGAGGTTTAACAACAATGACTATGATAAGCTGGATTAAAGTTGGCTGATAATCCATAGAATACCATTTACAAATGCTCTTTCAAAACGCACCCACAACAGATGAAATAAGATACCATAAAATGTTGTTTATTTGCACATAATTAATTATTACCCCAATGGGTTGCTTTGAAAAAAAATCTTGAAATACACGCACCAATGAAGTCAAGCAAAATAATCTCAGAATCCTCACAACTCCCAACTGGCCGACCAAAGAAGTGAATTGTGCGCTGGGATCGGTCATTGGAAAGTGGAAGCAGTGTTGTGACCCACCTGTAGTTCTGGAGTCAGGTAGGAGAAGAGCTATATCATTGGACTGTCAATATGAGCCACAGTAGCCACGGGGCCAGCGCAAAAAGATATATGTATCTAAATAACATATTCATGATTATACAAATGACACACATAGATTGATTGGATCAGAGCGTGAGTATGGAATAATGTAGAATTTTAAAAAAGATGATTGATAATTGTTTAAGATTTAGAAACGTATATGTTATACTTCAGAGCGAATATTTAAAAACATTGGTTGCTAAATAAGTTTTAGTTTAGAGGTAAACATTGATTTCAACGTATGAGCTGTAACACAGTATACTTCTCAGGTTTACTTTTAAAATTCTCGATGATATGTGCACATCTATCCTATTTATGCGACAATGAAAATATGATCCTAACGTCTCTTTCTCCATTTTCAGAAACTACGCTCTCTTTCTCCAAAACCTTTCGGTTGTCAGCCAGGTGTGCAAACATGATCAAGGTGCCCTGAGAGTGGGCCACATATTGCAGCTGGTTGCGACCGGTCTTAGCAAGCACGAAATCCACCATGGCTGGCAGGTCTAACTCAGCCATTTCATCCCAACTGAAAGTGATGTTAAAAATTTAATTACCGGGTATATATGTGTTTTCCAACACTTGGGAAATTCATTTTCTACGTTATCTCTCTCCTCACATCTTTCTACCATGACAGACATAAATGTAGCTATAAAATATGCTTGGTAGAAAGATGTGGTAGAAGGTAGGTAGAAATGAATAATTACAGTAAATTGCTGCTTATAATATGAGCGCTTTTGCATTATTTGCATCCCACGTATGGCAAGTTCTTGATATCTAATGTGAATGCGAGATTTCATGACTAATCATAGGTGTTGAAAAATTCAAGATGATAACTTGACAAAAACTCTAGGTTAACTAATAAGCTATCTAATAATCTATACAGTATGTTCCATGAGAAGTGTAAAACTGTAGTAGTGAATATCATCAGTTTGACATGGTTCACTGCTCAAATCAATTCACTCCATTTACATTTTTGTACTGCTTCTTTTCTAGGTGGCAGTCCCGAAGGTTATAAAAAAGCCGTCTCTTCACAAGATGATAGAGTGAAAATTGGAAACACCAAATGGAAACTGCACAAGTATTTGACATGTCATTGGTATAAAGCTGTTATAATTTATGTTATAATTCGAAAACAGAAATGTAATTTACCTCCAAGCCCAAAACTCCTTCTGATCTGGAGTAAATTTTACATGTTTCCTGGAATAAACATTTCCTCTCACATTTCGAGCCAAACATCAAAGCCGGCATCGGCCAGAATATAAGCTGAAAGTGGCAAAGAAATACTTAGAAAATGTTATCTGTGGATTTTTCATTCAAAGACTCATGCAAATCAAACATTTAATAGACAAAATTTATTAAAGATAATGCTCAGCCCCCCAAAAATAGTAACTATATTCTTCACAATTAATATTTGTTACATCTTTAGATATACCATGCTGTCTTGTTAAGTAAAACACAAGGTCACGTGATGTTGCATAATGGAATGATTTTCGCCAGACCTACTGTGGATTTCTAATGCAAGACTTCCCATCAGAGTTGGGGCGAGATTAGTTTTAATCGATTAATCAATCAGAATTTGTGTAATTTAGTTTAGTTTTAGTTAATCAACAAACTTAAAAATTTCACTTTAGTTTAGTTTAGTTTAATCATAAATTTACATTTTAATCATGATTAGTTTTGATTAAAAAAATCCGCCTAAACATGTTATCAGATATAATTCTTACAAAGAGCTTAATTTATAGCGATCTGCTTATCAATGAAAATTTGTCTAAAAGTGACCGCTATGATGTAATCGGGTTAATGGCTTGCAAGTTCTTATTGTGTTCAGCTATAGAAATAAGGCCATTTCCTGTGAGCTTAAATTCTAATTGCTTTAGTTAAGATAAGATAATTAGTGACTATTGACCATACAATTAGCAGTTTCTTTGATTCTGCCTTGAAATAGATTGCTTACCATTCTTGATTCAATAAAAGGATGGTAAATTGTGTGTTTTCATTTATGATGTACTGGTTATCAAAGAGATATTGCCTACTTGAAACTAGTTGAAATAGTAGTACTTGAAGTATATGAAATTTAGTAGGGTTATAGTTGAGTTTTAACATGCATGGTACTTTTTATTACATTCAGAACCAAGTAGACTTATACAATGTACAGTCTTTGACTTGACCTGGGCGGGGAACCGCGGACCTCTGGGTCAACTGCGCCGCTTAGCGACTAGCCAACAAAGCCAACGCTATACCAACTACGCCACATCCACAAGGCTAAAAACCTTTGCTTCAATGACGTATTGATACCCACTACTAGCTCTGATGTTATGTCTTACGTCCAACATATGTCCATGATGGTTAAGTATCTCCTTTATAGTACTATGTTCTGAATGTACTAAAAAGTAGATTAAAATAGAATAGTTGAAATAGAAAACAAAAAATGTGTTATTTCATTTCGTAAATCCTTCATTTGCAAAATTTAGTTTAGGTTTAGTTAATCAAGCGATCATTTAGTTTAGTCTAGTTTAATCATAACATTTGCCCCAGTCACTTTAGTTTAGTTTAATCATAAAAATTGTCATTTAGTTTAGTTTAAATAAAGAAAAAATTTAGTCGCTCCAACTCTGCTTCCCATTTAACATTGAGGGGATAGACGGCTGCTTACGTGCACCGTGTATATAGTTACATCTGACGAAAATCATCCGGTTGACATTTCTCATATTCACGTGTTTTGATGGGTTTATAACGGGTCTGTTATAGAGTGGTATTTAATTTGCTTCAGATATCTTAATACAGTTTAAATTTGCTCTAGATATTTTAGTACAGTGTTTAAATTAAAGACACTTTAAGAATGCACAGAACACATCATACTACTTCTATGAAAGCATACTTGGCCATACTTGTTCCGCCACTGAGCATAATCTTTAAACGAAGAATAGGTAATTTGAAACATCACACAAAGACTTTTTTGAGACTACAAAGTTTACAATTCAACAAAGAACTAATATAGAATACCTAAACTTTCATTCGCTAAAGTTGGTTAACCAATTGGCTGAAGAACAAAGAAGTCCATGTTGAAGAAAGACAGGTCCCAGTGATGCTCCAGGTTTACTGGGAATTCTCTGCATTCCTAATAAGAACCCGCCATTTGTCCTTACAGTATATTCTTCACATGGATATCCTTTTACTAGTTATCAGCTGTGACTGTTAAAAAAAAAAATGGAATAAGTATAGCATATAGTGAACTGACCAATGGGGAATCCCAAAATGACTGTGGTGCTCCCTCAGAGATGACGAATTGAGAGCATTAAAATCAGAAGTGTTCAAATGGCAAGCAGTTTGTGCTTATAGGTTTTAATAGTTTATTTCAGTGACAATGCCATTTACATAAATATACAGTAACATATACATTAGTATAATATATGAGACAAAGAAACATGCTTACATATAATATATTACTATACACTGATGGCCCAGCCCTATGGGCTTATAGTCACATTAGAACCATATATTGGGAACACAAAGACTTGAAATTTTGAGACTACTGGAAAGTATATGTTTAGCAAGATTTGGGAGCTTATCAACAGAATAAAAATTCATAGAATACCTAAAAATTTACTACTGAATCCGATTTTATACATAATAGATGCTTTAACCAATTGAAAACGTGAAGAAAAAGAAGCTCTTTTCTGACCGAAACCGGCAGTAGTTGACAAAGTAATCTTCCAGGTTTTCTGGAAATACACTGCTTATAAGGATAAGAACATATGACTTTGTCATCCACATTATCTGTGTTCTGACATGATGTCCTTTTTGCCATCAAATATGACTGTTAAAAAAACAAACCAAGTATCTGTATGCCGCGGCGAGCAGCAGGACTTCTTATTGCCTTGATACTAAAGATGACGTGCAGGGGTTCTGAGAGAATTAAAAATGACGCAGTGTTCTTTAAAAAACAAGCAGCGTTTGTGCTTATAGGTTTTCCACTAGTTTTCTAATTTCAGTTCAAATGCCTATTTACATAAATATACAGTAACATATACATTCAGTTTTAATATTATCTTTCAAAGAAACATGCAGTTTGTTTATAATATATTACTTTAAATACACATGGCCCAGCCCTTTATGCTTAGTCACATTTTTCACCCAGATAAATTTACATATATTTGGTGGCAATTATATATGTCATTATTTTGAAAATATGACCTCCTTTTCTTCTATTGAAACAATTTTAAACGTATTTTTGCAGTATTCTGAGTGCAATTTTTCAAATATAAATTCCAGTTTATTTTCTAAAGATAAATTATTAAAAATTTGTGTTTATATTGCATAAATTAGTTAACTATGTATTTTTATGTCACCATAAAGAGAACATTCAAAAAGGAAATGATTTTCATTTTCTATTTTGTCCATGTTACATAGTTTACATATTCTGTCTTCAAAGTTTTATATTATAAAATCTTCCTGCTTTCAATAAAGAGGGTAGTATACCAGCTCTTAGTTGGGCAGTAAGAGACCTTTGAATTGGTTCTAGGTTGTATAAAACATAGTTTTCAACATTCAATTTAGTCTTGAATAGTTTATAAAACCTGAGCTTTGGGTTTTGTTTGAATAGCTTGATACCATTTTTCTTGTTGCAACACAAACAACCTTTTTTTTTTTTCAAAATATATAATGGGCCTGAGTACTACAAGGTTGAAGGGGGGATCTTCTGCGAAGCCAAACAGAGGTATGAAATCAATACCTAGATTTCAATGCCACCGCCAAACGAAGAGCACAAAGCCCATGTATGTATTTGGTTATATCCAGGTATATAAATTACTGGGTTTGCCTAACATGTCAAAATGATTTGGATATAGTCTGCAGTAGTCCATAAGGCACTTGGCAGCGGGAGAGAGAGCAGCAATCCCTGCAGCATGGCGCCCTGGAAGAGACTATCTGGATCTGGATATGTAATTTACAAGTAAGCCAGTCTCAGATGAGAGACTGGCCTCCTCCTCTTATGAGGCAACGCTGTGAATGGGAGGCCACGTGGTGTTTGTACATGTACCTCCAGAGGGAGCTTTTAGGCTAGGTAGCCAACTGAGCCTCCAGGGGTGGGGGGGGATCACACTAGCTTAGTTTTCCAACTAGGTGAGTTCTTTTACGCAGAGGTGTGGCTCTCCTCTACACGGGACACGCCTTATAACGAGGCTTCCGAACCTCCGCTTGGCGTCGCCCCGTTCAGTAGTAACACTGTACGGTGGAGCATGCTTGAGACATAAAGCTGGTGGAACAGCAACTCAGTGGCAGACGTACGACGTATCGGTCGTACGTCTGCCCACTGAGTTGCTGATTTCCACCGAAGCACGTCGCCACCGTAGAGGTGTTACTAGACGGTACTTTGGATCTATCAGATCAGATTATCTCTGATAAGAGAGTAGTTGATAAACTTTACAGCATTCATACACACTTCTGGGTCAGAGTGCAATCTTTGGGCTTGCCGCAAAAGTTCTATATCAGCGTTGGTTACACATATTATGGCAAAAATACTCCAACTAAATAATATAACATTACGGGCACGTGCCATTGTTTGTGTTTGCAATATTTGATCGTAAAAAGTCACATGATCACTTTGCACCTGCGAAACTTTTTGAATAGATACAGTCTCCCACAAAATAATCTCCCGTTCTTTGTGACGTATTTGCAGCAGTGATCTCCGCGGTAATAGTTCCCCACCCACATTTTCCCGCACTTTTGCTGTTTTGAAAATATCATGCTCACATTTTATTTTCTTTTATTTTTTAGCTAGAATCTATTCGATATTGAAAAACATATTCAACCTTTTCAACTGTCTAGCTCTTTATATATCCAGTAGATATAATCAGCCCCTATAATCTATGTATGTACGTACTAATAGTAAGCTTTCTACGAAAATGACTTTTGCAAAAAATATAGATATATACTATGTAGAGTATATATATTTTCCGAAGTTTGCTCTGTGAATTTGATTCTACACTCACTGTTCTGCCAAGCGAAAGCTCCTACCACTGTATTGACATAGCTGAAGAGACATCTTCCATTTGACTATATCATGGTTCTGACGGACCTCTAACTAACGACTCCCCAAGATTGTGAAAACCAGAATGATACCATCATCCCAAGCAGCTTCAGCTATGTCAATACAGTGGTAGGAGCTTGCTTGGCAGAACAGTGAGAGTAGAATTGACAATGAAAAGTATCTCGACGATATTAAATGCAGATAGAAAATAATTTTATTGAAAATATATACAAGGTCAATATGTGACTGAGTATGTGACCTAAAGAAAGTTGCGGACAAAAAAAACTCAGTTAAAACCGACCATTCACATAAACCGTGAATCTTACGTATGACGAAATTTGGTGACCCTATATAACGGGGGAATTCACGCCAGACGTAAACTTACGGATTGTGTACATGGCCGAACAGTGTGATACATTGATGCTCTTCGATCATGTCTATAGTATATGATTTCAGTTATCATACATTGGGCACATAATTTATTAAGTTATCAACCATGTGTGAAGGGGCTTACTAAGGCTACCATCATATTGTGATTTACTTCCAGGAATTAGACACGTCATAA
>CM032666.1:56652332-56690421 GCA_019095985.1 Streblospio benedicti | reverse complement strand
GGCCTTCGTTGTTTTATTTTTTCATTTTGTTTTAATATTTAGTAGGATTTATTCATTAAAGATTTGTATGATGTAAGAAATGAATTAGGAAGTATTTATGTTGTTTTTGTTAGGTTTCTGAAATTAAACAGGAATGTTATGTTTATTGTTTGTCATCCTTATGAATAAGCGGTGATTTAGATCATTACCTGACATGTACCAATTTAATAATTTAATTTGTACAGGTAATAATGGTCAAATGTCTCTTGCAAAATGTTGAATGTTCTTGAAACAACAATTTGTCCATGTTCGATCTATGTGAAGGTTTTAAAGAATTGTTATTTATGAAGAAGAAATTTATTTTCATGTGTATATGATTTTATGCTAATGGCAAGGTGATTGGATGGTCATGTTATATAATGTTTTGTAACTTATTGTGTGGCAATGAAAGGTCATTCCATTTTTTGTAGCACTTCAATATGCAGAAATGTATAAAATTCATCTGCTGTGGTAAAATGAAACAAGTGTTCCCCGTAAACTTGCTACTAGAAGAATGCAGCTTCTTGTATAATTATTGTATGGTCATGGTAAGTGTTTTGCCTGAAAATGTTGTCTAGAAAAGGAAGAGATTTCTAGTTTCTTTTATATTAAAATAAAAAAATGCATTGTGTGTTTATAACTATGTGGTACCTTATATCAATCCTATTGTAGGCATGATGTCCAAATGAATTTCATGAATAAAGTGGATCAGTGGAGTTGTATGTTTATATTTATTCAAATTCCTTTTCAATAAAATGTTAAAATAAAAAAAAATTGTAGTTTGTTTTCTACCATTTTTTTCCGATTGATGATTTGTCTGACTTAACTTAGCTTGAAGTGCTGTCTCCTCTTGAATTTATTTTTATATTTTATAAAACAAGATAAGCAGTTAAAATTTTTTTATTGAATTAACCTGGGATTTGCAAGTTCCATGGTAAAAAGATTTTTCATCTTCATTTCTCAAGAAAATATATAATCTTTTGTTCATTCTGATTCACCACTTTCAAAAAGAAGGAAAATGCGCTGTAAATATTCCTGAGGCCATTATCAAATTGGCATTGTGAGTTCTGGGTTCTAGACTAACACGACTTAAAATTTTTTAAAGGGTTATTTTCAAGTATCATTTAAATATGCTACATGTGGAAAGTACTTTCCCAATAGGATTTTGGTGAAATTATGAACCTGTAGTCAGATTTTAGCATAATAATTGATGAAGTTATGGGCAAAGCGACCGGTCTCAAATTTGCAGGACGACAAGTGATTGGAGCAAAGTTGGGAACTTCATTATTATGAAGAATGAATGCCTCAAACAAATAGCATTATATGCGATTGTAAATGGCCTTTTAAGTTATAACACATAAAGTAACAAACTTGTGTGACTCAAAATCAAATAAAAAAAGACAAGTGTGCAGCTTTTTCTGGGCAACTTGGGAAATAAAGACTTAAAATAAATTTCTGGATGATTTGAAAGGAGATGAAACTTATAGAGTATATTTATATAATTAAGTTATGTATAAATGATTTTATGATACATTGTGAAATTAAAAGTTATTTAGAGATAAAAAAACCCATTTGAATAAATACTTCGTAAATATATGTCAAAACGCAACATATCATTTGACGAATGCGACAGGCCTCGTCGGATAAGATAAGTGTGTGAGCCATATAGGTATGATGTGTTCGAATGCTAATGTGGTATTTTTTTTTATCATACATTGCGAAAAGGGCAAGTTATTAACAAGCTTTTTTAATGAATAGAAGCACAAATCTATTATTTACATGAAGCACCTTAGTTCAGACAAAAGTAGATGCAGTCGCCAGCAGTCCGTCAGGCGTTAGCACACTGTCACATCACTACCTCCTTTCAAAATAACTGAACATTAAGACTTATGACGTGTCTAATTCCTGGAATTAAATCACAATATGATGGTAGCCTTAGTAAGCCCCCTCACACATGGTTGATATCCCAATAAATTATGTGCCAATGTATGATAACTGAAATCATATACATGATAGAGCTGGTCCTCGGTGGCTCAGTGGTTAGAGCGTGCGACTTGAAAAGGAGTTGTTTGGCGTAAGTTCGCGGCCCCGTCATGGCAGACACAGTGTCGCCAAAACCATTACGTCGTCGTCTGCCACTGAGTTGCTGATTTCCACGGCTGCGCCGCCACCGTACAGTGTTACTGCTAGGCGGTAGCGGCGCCAAGCGGAGGTTCGGAAGCCTCGTTAAAGGCGTGTCCCATGTAGAGGAGAGCCACACCTCTGCAAGTAAAAGAACTTCGCCTAGTTTGAAAACTATAGCTAGTGTGATCCCTCCATTACCCTTGGCTCAGTTGGTTACCTAACCTGCCAAACAAACATGTGTACCTTGTGCATTCACGAATGAACCTTCGAAAGAAGGCCCATGGAGTTCGGGGACGGAATAAGTTCGGATGCAAATCTGTTCAGGCATTCACGAAGAATGAACCTCAAAAGAGCCCATGGGTTTACAACAATAACAACAACAATGCACAAGGGTTCGGTTTAAAAGTGCAAGTCACAACAACTGGGACAACAACAACAACAACAACAACAACAACAACAACAACAACAACAACAACAACAACAACAACAACAACAACAACAACAACAACAACAACAACAACAACAACAACAACAACAACAACAACAACAACAAACAACAACAACAACAACAACAACAACAACAACAACAACAACAACAACAGCAACAACAACAACAACAACAACAACAACAACAACAACAACAACAACAACAACAACAGCAACAACAACAACAACAACAACAACAACAACAACAACAACAACAACAACAACAACAACAACAACAACAACAACAACAACAACAACAACAACAACAACAACACCTCCAGTCACATATTGACCTTGTATTTATTTTCAATAAAATTATTTTCTATCTGCATTTTATTATCGTCGGAGATACTTTTTCATTGTCAATTCTACTCTCACTGTTCTGCCTAAGCAAGCTCCTACCACTGTATTGACATAGCTGAAGCTGCTTGGGATGATGGTATATCATTCTGGTTTCACAATCTTGGGAGTCGTTAGTTCGAGGTCCGTCAGGCCACTTGATATAGTCAAATGGGAGATGTCTCTTCAGCTATGCCAATACAGTGGTAGGAGCTCGCTTGGCAGAACAGCGCAGTGTAGAATCGAATTCACAGGCAAACTTAGGAAAATATATACTCATACTTTTTTAGTAGTAGATCATAGTGGTCCTCAGTGGTCATAGTGGTCCTCAGTAGCTCAGTGGTTAGAGGCGTGCGACTTGAAACCAGGAGGTGTTTGCGTCGTAAGTTCGCGGCCGGTCATGGCAGACACAGTGTCGCCAAAACCGTTACGTCGTGCGTCTGCCACTGAGTTGCTGATTTCCACCGGCGTCGCCACCGTACAGTGTTACTAGTCGGTAGCGACGCCAAGCGGTTTGGAAGCCTCATTAAAAGGCGTGTCCGTGTAGAGAGAGCCACACCTCTGCACGTAAATGAACTCGCCTAGTTTGAAAAACTATAGCTAGTGTGATCCCTCCATTACCCTTGGCTCAGTTGGTTACCTAACCTGCCAAACAAACAAGGACCACATTGGAAATAAGCATTACATATATATGTATGCTTTCATGTGTGCTATCCTAGGAACATTAGTTCCTGGGAAGAATATCAAATCAAATCAAATCTATCATATTTTTTGCAAAGTCATTTTGGTAGAAAGCTTACTACGTACATACATATAGGGGCTGATTATATCTACTGGATATATAAAAGAGCTAGACAGTTGAAAAAGGTTGAAAATGTTTTCAATATCGAATAGATCTAGCTAAAAAAATAAAAATAAAATGTAGGCATGATATTTTCAAAACAGCAAAGTGCGGGAAAAATAATGGTGGGAACTATTATCGCGAGATCACTGCTGCAAATACGTCACAAAAGAACGGGAGATTGATTATTTTGTGGGAGACTGTATCTATTCAAAAAGTTTTGCAGGTGCAAAGTAATCATGTGACTTTTTACGATCAAATATTGCAAACACAAACAATGGCACGTGCCCGTAATGTTATAATATTTAGTTGGAGTATTTTTGCCATAATATGTGTAACCAACGCTTATGTAGAACTTTTGCGGCAAGCCAAAGATTGCACTCCTGACCCAGAAGTGTGTATGAATGCTGTAAGTTTATTAACTACTCTCTCTCATCAGAGATAATCTGATCTGATAGATCATAGTCTCTTCCAGGTAACTAGCCACAAAAAAAACTGTAGCATTGTATATATAGCCTTAGCATTACTTATTATAGCTATATATCATAAATATATAGATCGCGACAAGATTGGGGCTACCAGGTAACCTGCGTCGACCAAACCCAGCCACAGATATTTGGTTACTTCAGGACGCCATGCTGCAGGATTGCTGCTCTCTCTCCCGCTGCCAAGTGCCTTATGGACTACTGCAGTGTACCTATACAGATACAGATACAGATCTATATCCAAATCATTTTGACATGTTTGGCAAACCCAGTAATTTATACCTGGATATAACCTACATCCTCTACAAGTCTATTGATTTTACGGCCGCCCACGAAGTACTGCAACGCCGTCACCTTCCCCATTACGAGTACCAGGTCAGGTCAAGCTGCTCGAGGGGCGTCCAGTGTCGAGCGACCAAGCTAGTGCATGAGATTAAGGGATCTGCCATACCCGGAAAGGCTCAAGAGGTTGAGGCTGCCATCGCCCGTGTTTAGAAGGAGAAGGGAGAATCATCGAGGACAGAATAAGTATCTCCATGGCAAATACAAAATCCCCCCCCCCCCCGAATGCTGCAAGTTGACTGAAATCTAGAGAGCCAAGACTCGTCGTAATGTCAAAAAATTGTACTGATGATCTGTCAAGGTCAAAACCTGAAAATTGCAGAAGAGGATAACATAACATAACATAACATAACCAACATATTACATGGGCTTGATATCTTCGTTCGGGCGGTGGCATTATTTTCTAGGTATTGATTTCAGTCCGGTCGGTGGCACTAATGTGAAGATACTGTATATTTAACCTTGTAGTACTAGGCCCATTATAAGCACAAAACTTTATGCGATTTGAACACTTCTGATTTTAATGCTCTCAATTCGTCATCCTGGAGGGAGCACCACAGTCATTTTGGGATTCCCCATTGGTCAGTTCACTATATGCTATACTTATTCCATTTTTTTTTTTAACAGTCACAGCTGATAACTAGTAAAGGATATCCATGTGAAGAATATACTGTAAGGACAAATGACGGGTTCTTATTAGGAATGCAGAGAATTCCCAGTAAACCTGGAGCATCACTGGGACCTGTCTTTCTTCAACATGGACTTCTTTGTTCTTCAGCCAATTGGTTAACCAACTTAGCGAATGAAAGTTTAGGTATTCTATATTAGTTCTTTGTTGAATTGTAAACTTTGTTGTCTCAAAAAAGTCTTTGTGTGATGTTTCAAATTACCTATTCTTCGTTTAAAGGTTATGCTCAGTGGCAAACAAGTATGCTTTCATAGATAGAAGTATATGATGTGTTCTGTGCATTCTTAAAAAGTGTCTTTAATTTAAACATTGTACTAAAATATCTAGAGCAAATTAAAACTGTATTAAGATATCTAAAAGCAAATTATATACCACTCTACAACAGGCCTGTTATAAACCCATCAAAACACGTGAATAGAGAAATGTCAACGGATGATTTTTAGGTCAGGCGGTAACTATTAGGCCTGTAGCGATGCGGCGAGCAACGATACAATACACATCCGCGATACTTTGTTGGCGATACGATACACATCACGATAACAAAAACATACGTCAAAACACACAACAGTCTGTACACGCTGTGCGTTACGACTAGTAGCGCAAGAAATCTATACTGAAATAATTAACCATTCAATTGACATTTTGTTAATAGCGCCGTTACTGTACAGCAAAGATGGCAGCGCCCATACTCATGGGAAAAAACAAAAGATTTACCTCGAATTATGCAATATTTTGCATATAAATTCATTTAACAGTTATATCGTGAAAGTATCGCTGATATAGACTATCATATCGATACTTTTAATCGTGAGTAAATAAATCGTGATTCAGCGATGCATCGGTGTATCGTTGCAGTCTAGTAACTATATACACGGTGCATGTAAGCAGGCCGTCTATCCCCTCAATGTTAAATGTCTTGCATTAGAAATCCACAGTAGGTCTGGCGAAAATCATTTAATTATGCAACATCACGTGACCTTGTGTTTTACTTAACAAGACAGCATAGTATATCTAAAAGATGTAACAAATATTAATTGTGAATAATATAATTATTTTTTTTGGGGCTGAGCATTATCTTTAATAAATTGTGTCTATTAAATGTTTGATTTGCATGAGTCTTTGAATGAAAAATCCACAGATAACATTTTCTAAGTATTTCTTTGCCACTTTCAGCTTATATTCTGGCCGATGCCGGCTTTGATGTTTGGCTCGGAAATGTGAGAGGAAATGTTTATTCCAGGAAACATGTAAAATTTACTCCAGATCAGAAGGAGTTTTGGGCTTGGAGGTAAATTACATTTCTGTTTTCGAATTATAACATAAATTATAACAGCTTTATACCAATGACATGTCAAATACTTGTGCAGTTTCCATTTGGTGTTTCCAATTTTCACTCTATCATCTTGTGAAGAGACGGCTTTTTTATAACCTTCGGGACTGCCACCTAGAAAAGAAGCAGTACAAAAATGTAAATGGAGTGAATTGATTTGAGCAGTGAACCATGTCAAACTGATGATATTCACTACTACAGTTTTACACTTCTCATGGAACATACTGTATAGATTATTAGATAGCTTATTAGTTAACCTAGAGTTTTTGTCAAGTTATCATCTTGAATTTTTCAACACCTATGATTAGTCATGAAATCTCGCATTCTCATTAGATATCAAGAACTTGCCATACGCGTGTAGGATGCAAATAATGCAAGCGCTCATATTATAAGCAGCAATTTACTGTAATTATTTATTTTCTACCTTCGCTCTACCACATCTTTCTACCAAGCATATTTTATAGCTACATTTATGTCTGTCAATTTTATAGCTACATTTATGTCTGTCATGGTAGAAAGATGTGAGGAGAGAGATAACGTAGAAAATGAATTTCACAAGTGTTGGAAAACACATATATACCCGGGTAATTAAATTTTTAACATCACTTTCAGTTGGGATGAAATGGCTGAGTTAGACCTGCCAGCCATGGTGGATTTCGTGCTTGCTAAGACCGGTCGCAACCAGCTGCAATATGTGGCCCACTCTCAGGGCACCTTGATCATGTTTGCACACCTGGCTGACAACCCGCAGTTTGCGAAAAAGGTTTAGAGACGTTAGGATCATATTTTCATTGTCGCATAAATAGGATAGATGTGCACATATTATCGAGAATTTTAAAAGTAAACCTGAGAAGTATACTGTGTTACAGCTCATACGAAATCAATGTTTACCTCTAAACTAAAACTTATTATTTAGCAACCAATGTTTTTAAATATTCGCTCTGAAGTATAACATATACGTTTTCTAAATCTTAAACAATTATCAATCATCTTCTTTTAAAATTCTACATATAGCTCTGATCCATAATCTATGTGTACATGTTATTTAGATACGTACATTTTTGGCGCTGGCTCCGGTGGCTACTGTGGCTCATATTGACAGTCCACTCAAGCTGTTCTCCTACCTGACTCCAGAACTACAGGTGGGTCACACCACTGCTTCCACTTTCCAATGACCGATCCCAGCGGCACAATCCACTTCTTTGGTCGGCCAGTTGGGAGTTGTGAGGATTCTGAGATTATTTTGCTTGACTTCATTGCGTGGCATTTCAAGATTTTCTTTCACAGCAACCCATTGGGGTAATAATTAATTATGTGCAAATAAACAACATTTTATGGTATCTTATTTCATCTGTTGTGGGTGCGTTTTGAAAGAGCATTTGTAAATGGTATTCTATGGATTATCAGCCAACTTTAATCCAGCTTATCATAGTCATTGTTGTTAAAGCTCTTATCACACATGTGAATATGTATTATCCCACATTCAAAACTTCACCAAAATTACTTGGATGAAAAATATGTAGGTAAAACTTCAACCTAAAACTTTGAAATGTAGAGTTAAATTTCATCAAATGTAAACTCAATGTTATTATTCATCTCAATTTCGCACATGAAAAGTTCATTCTTTAAAGTTGTTTTGGATTAGCTTCTTTGTATCTTGGATCATATGGTAGACGGCTATAACAAGTTTATTACTTTCATTTCATTCAAGAAATAACATACTGATTCTTTGTTAATATCTATTTGAAAATGTCCACCGTCAACAATATTATTTGCACGATAAATTTTCAAAAATCAACTTGAATTGATCATGATCTTTTGATCCAAGCCTTCAAGTAAGTTTTACTATAAAAGCTGGAATACATGAATGGGATTCATACACACTTCAATTTCGTGGTGTGCATTCGGTGACATATATATAGTTCGTAGGCAAGAAGGATTAGTAGCCTGTTGGTATCATGGAGTCTCCTGGCCACAGGTGTTGCATCTGCCTTGAGCGGATAGGGTTTCAATTCACTATCTATGAAATGTACACAATGTAGGCAAGATGCCTTCCACTTAAAGTGTATGCAAATATGGTGCAAATTTAATATGCGCCAATCAAACCAAATTACATGTCCGGCTATATGGACAAGTCAAGTGTGTATGATGAGCGTTGTGTGGGGTGTGACCCCTGGGGAAATGAAACTACTCTTCAGTAGTGTCTTTTTAATTAACAATTTGTGTTCCAGCGTTTGACACCCAAGAACCCTGCCACATGCAGTGTATGCAAATATGGTACAAATATTATATGCGCCAATCAAATCGAACTTCATGTCCGTTATGTTGGGCAAAACTCAATACCTAGAATCTCAAACTCATTGAACTTCGCCAACAATTCCTTTAAAATTAACAATTTATGGTCGAAGATGCTATTTGCCAATTAACTGGCTGTTAATTTATAGATATCATTAATAAAATACATAATGGAATGGATATCAATAGTAACTGATTTGGAGACTCAATAATATCTATTGGAGCATATTGTATACATTTGCTAACACTTTAACTATCGCTACATAGCGATATATACTACAAGAGCAAGAGAATAACCGAGTGCATGATATATCATTGCAGCACCATTTCCTTTATCAATATGATTACATATATTATAAATTTTTTGAAACAAAATAATGATTCATCTATGAAATTATGACTTGGAATTTTGTTCATACCCATAATTCTTATATCTCCATTCCTCCATAGTTTGTATGTTAATGTATAACAGTACAATCCTCTTCTTATTATTTCGGCCACCCAAGGGGCTGACCATTTTGTGTTAAATGGTCTCAATATAGATCGAGGCAACCTCTTTGTAAAAGTTTGTAGCGGGTCTTTTTACGGAAGTTTGGGACTTCAAAGATTGTCTTACAAACCTAGTCTTATCGTAACAGTGGTTTCCTATACGAACATCCACCAAATACCAACTGTATTTTGTTATTTGCAGGACCTGTTCAAGATATTCGGAGTGCACGAATTCCTGCCCCAGTCATGGATCATCAAGATCCTTGGTGAGAGTGTCTGTAAGAGCGCGCTGACTCGCATCCTGTGTGAAGACTTCATCTTCCTGTTTACCGGCTTTGATCGGCAACAGCTCAATGAGGTGAGAAATGCTTTTACTTTTCATGCGTCTGCCATGTTGGCACCAAAATGAGGCTGATTACCACACTGTAGGCTAGATAACAACACGTCTCGTGTTTTACGTTGATTTTTTTTATGCCAAACAGTGTCATGTCTGAGCTATTCAAAGTACTGTATACAACCATCCAAGTGTCCACCCTCGTATAGCAGGCATCCCCCGTCTTTTCCTTAAATGTCCTTAGGAACTATGTAGTACCTGCACTCTCGTATAACAGCCCACATCCCACTTTGGGAAAATTTTAATTTAACGGTCCTGGACGCTTAGATGGTCGTATACGGTACATTGTAATTTCAAACGTTTATAAGGTGATAGGCGTCATTTTGAGAAATACATCATTCTTAAAAAAAGTGCGCATGAAATGGATAATATAGCAAAGTAAGTCTTTATCTTTTTCTCTGCTGGGTTGACAAGCAGTAGCTCAATGTGGTGATGTAAACTTTCATCTAGTTTGCTGTATGCACTGTTTATGTGCACGCTTTTTTTTTACATATGGCGTTCTCTAGTATGACTGAATGATGGTTGGTGTTTTCATACCACAATGAAAAGGCACTGTTTGTACAGAAATGCATGTATAATGGCTACTTTATTTTCATTTTATTGGTAATGGGAGAAGCAGCCTCGGCCTCATGTTAGATTTAACATGGTACATGTATGAAAAGGTTCTATACAAGACTAAGTAACCTCTGCTAAAAGCATCAGAGGGCCAGTCTTAACAGAGAGGTGTTGACACACATTTTTTGAAGTTTGTAGTGGTCACATAAAGGAAAAGAATGCTCTCAATGAGGGGGTCTTTGTTTGGATTTATTCATGTCAAAATTCTCCATGGAATTAAAGAATCTGTTTATATGAAAACATAAAAAGAAATTATACAAAAATAGAAATAACAATTAACATACTGAATGAATGAAAACATAAGCATTCATGAATTTTTGAAATTTTGTTGTTTTTACTTAGACGCCGATACCTGTATATCTAGGTCACACACCAGCGGGAACCTCAGTCCAGAATATGGTGCATTTTGCTCAGGTAGTTGTAGAAACAACATCACATGATATACTGTTCTTTTCTGTCAATGGTAAATCTATTATTCATTTTAATGTAGTAGAAGTATTGTAGTGTAAACAAAATACTTGAAATTATACCTTCTACCGTTTTCTGGTCTATTATATTGGCTGAACTGTGATACTAAATTCAGCGGGAAGGCATGTTGGGTTGACTTTAGTACTATTATAGCTGATATCATAAGATGTGTGTGTTTCATGTTCCCACAAAAAGATAGACATGGCAATGCAAGACATATAAACAATATGCAATTTGTGGAACCATGCACATTAAAATCGTGAACAAAGTTTCTTGTAGCATCTTTCAAAAAAGGATGATAATGACACCATGTTGGCAGTGCTGACAATGATATTACCGCTACACGTTCTTAGAAATCGCTATATATCTGGAACAATTATAATCTGAATTTATGGATTACTAAAGTTCACAATATATCATCTGGCAACTCAAAAATGTATATTCTATATTTCGCACTTTACAGGGTGTGCGTTATGGAAACTTCTCCAAGTATGACTATGGCAGTGCGTCTGCCAACCGAGCGCATTATGGTCAGCCCAATCCACCGCAGTATAACCTCAGTCGGATTGTGGTTGACATGGGTCTCTTCTATGGAGACCATGACTGGCTTGCTGATCGCAAGGTCTGGAGTTCTATTTTCATATTGTTCCCAGATTTGGTATCTTTATATACATACGTCAGGCCCTCATTCCATTAGAAATTTGAATGGTGCTTGAGATGGCTCGTATGTGTAAAGTCATGATTGTGTGCTACTGATGATTGTTTGAAAATACCCATTTATCAGTTCTTATGCTATATTATATATTTATTAGTTTCTTATACAGTGAGTTTTATGTTCGAAAAACACACTTTAAATACTTTTATTTTTATTTTAAGATAAGCTTTTCATCTCTACATCTCTACAGAGAAAGAGACCTTTTCAATTAAATTGAATTTCATTGCGATTATTAAACAATTAGACATAATATGCAACCAACTGCCACTTACTTAATATACATAAAATATTGTTAATACTTATAAAGTACTGAGTAGAACCTCTGTTCAGAGCAACCAGGGAACTGCATAAAGTGATCTCAAAGAAAAGGTATTAGTGCTGTTGCTGGAGGCAGTCTGTGTGAAAATCATGTATGCTCATTTTCTGCCCAGAACCTTTCAGGGGGGTCACTTAGAGCTAAGAATAACTTGGGTAGACATCCAGATCCTGGCAACAAATTTGTAATGTGACTTTTTGTAAAACGACTTCAAATATTCTTACGTCTTTTTGAAATTTCCTGTTCTATGTCAAATTGGGTATGATATGAATGTAAAATGTTTACCCATGTACTCAAAATATGTAAACTACATTAAAATATGATTTTTACATCATTCCCATTATGAAAATGCTATAATTTGTTGTAAAAATGAGATTTTTAGCTGAAAAAATGACTTCGGTTTGGGGGTTTTATGTCACTAAATTTGAGATTGGGATACATTTTGGTCATTTTTGTCTTAGATATGCTTTGTTAATTTGCAAATGTCTTCCAAACATACATTAAAGTAAGCATATACTTGTCATATTTTGTCAATAAACAATAATAATGCTACCCCTACCCCTAAAATCTTAGTTATACCCCAATGTCTATTTTGGTGAGTATGTTTATGGTAGGTCACTATAAACTGCTCAAAGTTTAGTCATAGTAGATACATGACATATTAGTCATAATATTCAGCCACTAATCTCTTTTTTTATTTAGTTTGGGAAATATTGATTGGCGTTGTACATGGATCTAAGTTTGTCACAAAAACAATATCACGTCAAAATATCGGGGAGTACGTAAAACCGTCCAAGAAATCTAGTCTGCCTGCTGAGTACAATGTTGAAGATGGTCTGTATGAAACGGTTGCTGGACAATATGAATTGTTTAAAAAGATAGATCAGATTTGGTTGCTTGGCCGTCTAGATCTCTCAGATATTGAAAGAAATTCTTTAAATTTCACTTGCAAGGGTCAGTTAATGTCTGGATGGAGTGTCTTTCATTCTATTGTAACAGACGAAAACCTTCCTGAGACGTCTGTAGGATTCATGCCACTAATTGCTGAACTTGTCACAGAATACAAAACAAAGAATTTTCAAAATGTTGTAAGCCAATTGCAACAACCCAGAATTGCAGTAGCTTGTGCCGAGGGTGTCTGCAAGATTGCTAGAGATATATTGTTGACGAATCCATCAGACTTTTGAGCGATTGTTCTACTTTTGGGTTCATTTCACATGATAAAAATTGTGCTTGGGTGCATTGGCAAATATCTGCAAGGCAGCGGTGCAGAATCTATTTGGACAGAGAATGCAATATTTTAATTAAAACTGGTAGAATCAGTGCTTTCAGGCACGCATTACACCAGATCTCTGAAAGGGATCTTTCTTTTAGCTGAGGCCCTTGACAGATTAAGATGGATAGAATTCTGGGAAAGGAAGGTGTCTTGCAGTATGTTCTTAAGAAAGTCAACAATCTGAAAGAAAGTGTTGCAGCTAAAGACAAAGAGAACAGTTGAAGGAAGCTAAAAGTTATTCTTCAAAACTATGATGTTATCATGCAAGATTTTGAGACGTTCAACAGTGAAATGAAAATGGAAAGAGAAACTTGGATGTACTGGCGCACCTTCTTGAAAATGGTAGAAAGACTGAGATCTTGTAAGAGCTGAGAGAGAAGGAAAATGGGAACTACACCTGCAGAGTGTGCAGGGTATCTTGCCACTGTTTGCTTCCTTTGACCGCACAAACTACCTGAGATGGTGTTCCCTTTATCTAGAGGATATGAGAAAGCTCCCTGCAACTGCACCAGAAATTTATTACAGCTTTATGCAGGGAAACTGTGTAGTGAAAAGGACTGTTGGACATTTTAATTCTGTAGGTGCAGACCAAGCACTTGAGCAAACCATCAATCGTTCCCAAAAGAGTACCCCAGGTGTAATAGGAAGTACAAGAAGAAAAAATTTTGCTGGTAAATGGGGGCTTATATTTCATGAGATGCTAGCTGTCAAAATGCTACACAGAGCTGTTACTGGTGTTTGAAGACTACAAGAAGTTTGCAGTTCATAATTGGGAAAGTGAAACCAAAGGTGCAGAAGAAAAGGTAAAAAAGCATGGTTGACTACATCAGATTAAGAGAAAATCCATTTGATATCGACAATATACCTAATGTAAAGCTGCACAACATATTGACTAAGGAAGAGATGGATGATAATATCCGCAATGATTTACTCAACATAGAGAAAATTGGCTTAGAGTTGTATACCAAATTTAGACAGGAAAGATTTGTAAAAAAGGAGAAAAAGATAAGTGACACCATGCATAGAGCCAACCTGAAAAAGAGTATCCATGAAAAGAAATCCACATCTGCAGTGAAAAAGAATGTAACACTAAAAGAGTCAGCACATTCACAAAAGGTGATCGATCTAGCACCTCTTCCTGTTGAAATGAATAGCTTTTGGCCATCTAACACTAGCAAATTTAAACTTGAATGTTTAGTGAGTTTGTGATTGGAAAGAAATTGTGGCAAGGAATATTCTCAGGTTAACTTTGTGTTGAGCTCCTTCTTTTCTGATGACACTATAGAACAGTATAAATCACTAAAATCAGCACATGTTGAACAACCAGATTGGTGAAGAAGCTGATGAAAGACTTATTGTTCATGCCATTCAGAGTGCAACCCATGACATAGAGAAAATCACCATACTGTCCAATGACACAGATGTAGTTTTGCTGTTCATGCACTATTGGAAAAATCTCAAAGATGCTGGACTTCACGAATTGTGGATCAGGGCAGGGTTAGGTGACACAACAAGATACATTCTCATTCACGTCTTAGCAGTCAAAAGTCCATTTACAGATATTATCATATCTATTCATCTTCTCACTGGATGTGAGTACACAAGTAAGGTTGGTACACAGGCTGCAGCTCTAAAAGCAGATATTCAACTCATTAAACACTTCTCAACAACGTTAGATCTAGAGAAAGCTGAGGAGTATCTTGTGTTGGTGATGAAGTTGGTTACAGGTTGCAACACAAAGGATAGCCTTCGATACCACTTGTATTGCCACTCACAGCAAGCAACAATTGACCAATTGCCTCCTACAAGTAGAGAGATTAAATGGCATATCCGTAGATCTTTTCATGTTGTTAATATCATGACAAATTGTTTGTCAAATCAAAATTTGAATCCATGTGATTACAGTTATGAGCTCAATGGTGGGCTACTTATTCCGAAAAGATACTGGCAGCATTACCCAACTGATCTTGTGCTCAATTGTAGCTACAAGAAATGTGCCACTTCCCGGTGCGAATGTAGAAAAAATGGAGTTCCATGCTGCAAGTTCTGACATTGCAAATTAGCAACAGAATCATGTAAAAATTCATTTGTTGTATTAAACCTCCCAATGCTCATGTAAAATCGTGAACAAATTGAGTAATTGTAATGATATTGTATTCTTCATATTAATTGAAGTACGTGCGTTTTTAAGTTGGGTTTGTTTTAATTCTCCTAGCAGTTGTATGTATTTAGAAAGAATGAAATAGTAATGCATATTTGAAAATGGATTATATCCAAAATGCAGCTTAAGTTTGTGAAATCATGCTTCAACAGCCAAAAAGAGACTTTGTGATATAATTGTGATTTTGGGGGTAGGGGTAACATTATTTTTATTTCATGACAATCTATGACAGTTGTATCAGTATTTTTTATTTACATATTTGAAAGACATGTCTGAGCAAATTTAAAAAGAAATTTGAGCGGCATACATGACCCGAGTAAATCACAATCTCAAATTTAGTGATGCAAAAAAATCCAAACCGAAGTCAATATTTGAGCGAAAAATCTCATTTTTGCAACAAATTATAGCATTTTCATAATGGGAATAATGTAAAAATCATATTTTAATGTGGTTTACATATGTTGAGTACACTGGTAAACATTTTACATTCATATCATACCCAATTTGACATATAACAGGAATTTTCAAATAGACGTAAGAATATTTGAAGTCATTTTACAAATAGTCACACTAAAAACTTATTGCCAGGATCTGGAATGTCTACCCAAGTTATTCTTAGCACTAAGTGACCCACCTGATAGGTTCTGGGCAGAAAATGAGCATACATGATTTTCACACAGACTGCCTCCAGCAACTGCACTATATAGAGTTTCAAGGTGGTCACTTCATGAAATGTTCAGAGCGTCACAAATCTTCTTAATAAAGAGGTATTCTCTTTTTAGAGGTGCTCTTAAATTAAAGGTTCTACTGTTTACATTAAATTCCATAATGGCATGTTAATATTTCGTGATGATACTGAACACATGGTTAACAAGACACAAGCTTGCGACAAAAATCATCAAAACGCTTTTTAACCATCTTGCTACCGGCCAGATCTGAACACAAATAAATGTGAATGTGGTGGTTTATAGTCGTGATCCACGTCTTGCTCTCATGACTCTACATTTATAAATTGTGGACTTGCGTTTTCCAGGATGTGGATCATCTGTTGCGGTCACTCTCTCACCAGCCACTGGTCACTCAGGAAATCCCAGGCTGGGACCATCTGGACTTTTTATGGGCCATGAACGCACCCAATGTGTTGTATAACAGCCTCGTGGACCTCCTTAAAGCGCGAGCATAGTGTGATCAAGGATGTTTATGATAACGTGATTTGTGAGACGTGACTCTTAAAATTGTAGTTGTAGGCATGTGGAACAAATGGGTTTATACCAGGAAGAAATAGAATTGATGTAATTTTTTGCAAATTTATCAGGGTTATCATTTTTCTTATTTAAAATTTCTCGTTAGTTATAGTGGAGAATAAGTTGTTTTTAATGTGCTTTTTCTCAATATCTGCATGTTTGAAAAGGATGTGTCGCCCGTTCATGAATGTCGTGCTGTTGGTAACATATCCTGAACATGATTAGTATAGATAGTTTTATTTAGACAGAAGTGAAGAAATCAGTATTTTTTGCGTGCCAAATATAGTGTATTGTGCAAAATTTGCCGAATATAGTTATACATATAGTTATACATTATTTTTCTTCTTGATAATTTCTCTCTTGATACAATATTCTGATATCTTTGACTTGTTTGTTACTTTCCCCTACTAATGAGAACAAAAGACATGGAATGAAAAGACGTTTGAAAATTGTTTTCTCAACAAGTACTTTGTATTCTTGGATATTTTAAATGAGGAACACAGTTGAAAAGACGTTTTAATCTAAAAACTTGCTATTCCTGTTGTTTAAGAATATATAATTTATATAAAGATTTTTTATATTTATATTTACATATCATCTGATAGTATATATTCAGTTATTAATATATTTGTCATTCTATGTAATGATTGAGAGTATAAGAGTATTTTGTATTTAAAAATGTGTTTTATAAATGGCACTTGGTAGACTCTTGAACTGAAATAAACATTAACATTTGTATGAGTGTCATTTCTTGTAATCTATATTTCTTACAGAACACAACATGCCAAGACAGTTGGCTATCATGGTTTAAGTAGCCTACAATCTGAGACAATCATATTCATTATAGTTTCAACTTTTATCAAGAGGTAAATGCAGTTAATTTTAACCATCTCTATAGTTACTCAGCATATGTGTAAGACACCCGAGGTTCATGTTCTTATGGTAATCTGAATTGTTTGCAGGTCTCAAGTGAATGCACTTGCATGAAAGTGTTCGTATTCATCTAAGAACGTCCTGCCGTCCTAAAGATCGCACATATAATTATAGTTTCTCATATAGCCCTAGAGTGAAAACCTGACTTTGCCACATCATCTCGCCACAGCAAGGTATCCTAAATCAAATGTTATATTATAGATGTCCAATGACCACCTTCTCGGGGGAAGATGGCACCTCATATGCCATATTTCATCAGAATACATTTCATACATTTGGAGATGCATTTGAAGATCTCCTATTCACATTTAAGTTAAAATATACAACTTAATTGTCTTATATAGTCGCCCTATATGCCACACACCCAACCCCTCGATCAGTTTCACTAGGGGCTACCTTTTCCAACCTCTCAGATTCACTGGGGGTCATGATTTCAACATTCCAACCAGTTCCCTCTAGCTCTGATAGAGTGAAGATTAGTGACAGTCAGTAGATTCATAATAATATAGTAATTACCATGCTCTACTGTTTGTTTTGTGGAAACATGACGTTTCGCCATGGTAGCTACTTGGCTTCATCTGACTAAGTGGGTCAGAATTTTGAGATTGAAAACACCAAAATCATTGGGAAAGAGGATGGAAAGACCAGAATACAGATACTAGAAGCCCTCAAGATCAACCACAGGGCGGGGGGGGGGGGGGCTATTGTTTTAGTTCTTTTCACCCTTTCGTTTCATTGAGTGTAGTGTGTGTGAGGGGGGAAGAATGGCTGGAATGTTGAAACCATGATCCCTAGTTGAAAAGATAATCCCTATCAGTGGCACATGCCGTATAGAGTGAGTATGGAAGTAGCCCCACCCCCCACCCCCTCCCCCCACCCCGAGCACCGATAGCTAAGTAGACCCATTCAGTGTACATCAGGTCAGTTATTTTTTACACAATGCAAACTTATATGAAGCAGCTCCGAAATCAGTGGTCTCGCAATGTGTAAACGGTGTTATGTGATGCGAGGAGGGGATTGATAAATACATATTATTAAGATTTTCTAAGCGAGCGAATTAGCCAAGGGTACTGAATATTATACATAAGTATGTTTGAAGTAGTTATTTTCTCCCGCCTTATTGTTCATTTCAGTTACATTTTGTGGTCAGAACTCGACGGAATAGGTTGGTGATTTTCTCTGTCATGCTCTGCTTTTGTTTGCGGTGTTTTTCTCGAGCTGTTGCAGCATGTAGTTTATTTCAACATACTGTGTCATTTTGTCTGCTTTCAAAATTCATCGTTGTAACGTAAACACGGGCTCAAACGTGCGGTACAATGACCTTTTTAAACGTTTTTTGTTGTATCATTTGGGGCCAAGTTGAGACCCAATCAGCGAGGGTTTTCACGTGAAAACGTCCACCACTTTGAAATGCTGTTCCAAAGTATGGTTTAAAATAAAAAGTCCATGTCTCGAGTCCACGCCACGCAAATAAGCATGGGAATAGGCCAATTTTATTTATTTTTCTTGGGGACTTTGCCTGGTGGATTTCATAACGCTCTTGTTTTAATCCTGCGTTAAAGCTTTATTTATCTCCATGCACCATGCATGCAACTAGCCAGTGGCGCGTCCACCAGTCGGCCTGTTTCTGTTCATGGAACACTGAACTTTTGTACCCCATGGGTCTTCTATAATGTTCCAATTGCTTTGTAGTGATCGCCATGATTCTGAAGTGAGTTTTTTTTGTGTGTTCTCTACCAGTGATCAGTGTGGCACTGAAATATTGGTCCCGCCCCGCATTTGTCCCGCCCCGCTTCCGTGATGGTTTCCAATATTCTGTCCACTCCCGCACTTGTCATGCCCAATCCCACCCCGCTCCCGCAACAATTTTTATTTTCATCCCGCAGCTGTCCTGCAAGTCCCGCATCCATGTTTGATCTTCCCGCAACAGTCCAGCAATAGTTGTAGATAGATTGTGATTAATGTGTAACCCTAACCTCATTTAAAACTTTCTCCAACAACATCAAAGGGACATAAATCTGTTGTAACAAAATCTATATGCACAACCATCCGCTACTTTGCTTTTGATATCCTTAGTTGCTACTCGTGATTGAGATTTAATTTGAGTAATTCTTTGTGGAAACTGGAGAATTGTTTGTCTATGATGATGTAATTCTACACTTGTGTCTTTTTAATCCGGATGTTCCTGATGAGCGTCCTTTGTATTTCAATATACACTGGCATTTTTGACAAGATACAAATTCCATATCGTTATTGTCTTACTGTCTCTGATTTCTCTTACTTTATATTGTCCAGAAACAAGTCTTTTAAAAACCAGATTCCCATCCATCTTTAACAATTTTATCCGTATTTAAATGCACCGTATACAAATGTTAAGATATTGTTTTACTTTTATATATTGCTTATAGGACTCCTGGCATTAAGTGGTTTCTCCAAGCGTTTGGGAGCTTTAAATATGGAGGGCATGATTAAATTGTATACCTGTATGTGTTATTAAAACCAGTGCAACTTTGCAAGATATGTGTCTGTTAATCAAAAAGCTTGTAAACATCTCCTTATGTCAGGTAAATATCTCATGTCAGTTATATCCTTAAAGGTCTAACCTGCTAACTGACCAGTTAGCTAGTAACTCGTCAGTTACTACTGCTATTTAAGTTTACTGGTCAAGTGTTGTTTATTTACTTAGTATTTGCTGACAAGTTACAGAGGTAATTGTGAAACACACTCCAGTGACAATGAATTTTACAATATCAAAGCCAGCAATCAACTGTTATTTTTATTTGCTGAGCAAGAGAAAGTTTGGCAACTTTTTTTATTCTTGTCTGAATCTATAATTGCTTTCTTGAGAATCAAGCCAGAGAATATCTATTTATGATAAAGTTTGCTTTACCTAATTAATGACAGGAACAATTATCTCAACAAACAAAATTCAACCCTTGGTCACTACTTTTGAAGGTTATTAATATGCATTATGCAAATCAACCATTGGCTAATTGAGAATGTATAAGCCTTATGAATTAAGCCTAGTTCTCAATAAGATCTTTTTTTTTAAATTAAGCATAATAGTTCTCAATAAGATTTGTAAATGTATCTTGATTTGTGAAGAGTTCGCATTGGATTTCAACAGTCATTGTAGTGTCATGTATAAATATTGTCGCAAAACATTATTAGATATTCTTCAATTTTGTCCCACATCTTTCGCTATCAAGGTACTGTTGCTGGACTTTCGTGGAACTACTATGAAGATCTAAGTGTCATGAGCATTGACAAAAACCACACTGTTTTATTGTCTCTTGACTAGCGCGGGATTGTTGCGGAACACTGTTCCGCAAAAATCCCGCAAGTCGACAATGTGACCACTCCCGCCCCACTCCTGTGAGTGTTGTGACCACTCCCACCCCGCTCCGGCAGTAAAATCTCACGGGATCTCAGTCCCGCCCTGCGGGAGTCCGGCGGGACTGTCCCGCAGGACTCCCACAGTCCCGCGCAGTACACTGTTCTCTACTCTTCCAACCAACATTCTCGATTGGAATGGCTGGTGTCCATATGGGGGGGGGTATGCCTGGTGGTGAGGCAGGGAGGAGCATTTAATCCGTTCCAGATCTCATCAATTTCAACCCGAGCAGCAGCAGAAAGGGAGTGATTGACATTATATGGTCTGCACGTGTTTAGCAGGGGTAGGAGTAGCTGGAGGGAGGGATGTTAGAGAGATCAAGCATTGACACATACATGTAGTGTGTGTGTGGCTGTCACATATGACTGTGGGAGGAAGGTGATGGAGGTGTATTTAATCTTTCCAAGACCTGTATAGTGACGGGAGCTGGTGTGAGGGATGTGGGACAGGGGAAAGAATGGGAAGGGAGGGGCATTTAGTATGTTCCAGATCTCTTCCGTTTCAACCAGAGCAGCAGCAGGAAGGGGGTGCATTAATTATGGACCTGTTTAGATGGGGATGGGGTAGAGAGGGTTGGGGAGAGAAGAGAGGGAGGGGTGGGGGTGGAAGGAAGGGTAGGGGTGAGTGGGACATTTAAACTGCTCCGTACGTGTTTACCATGGGTAGCAGTAGCTGGGGGAGGGATATTAGAGGGATCAATCATTGCCAAATTTAGTACATTTACTGTGTAAATGGCTGTGACATATGATGATGGGAGGATGGTGATGGAGATGTATTTAATCTGTTACATACCTGTATACTGGAAAGAACTGGTTCGAGGGATGTGGGACAGGAGGAAGGATGGGGAGGAAGGAGCATGTAATGTGTTCCGGATCTCATCTGTTTCAACCCGAACAACGCCGGGTAAACAGCTAGTAAACAATAAAATACTAACTGCCAAACGCGTCCAATACAAAATGCAGGTATACAACAGGACGTGCGTTTTATATTTATACCATATCACCATCTACTACAATAAATGACATTTTCTTGGCCGTCTTTTAAAAAAATACATGTTTTTTTAAAAAAGCAAATGCGTAATAATGAAACATCTTTTGGGAACAATGACACTCGCAAAAATGACAGCCCATTTTTGTTCGACTAAAAGTTCAAATTAAGTGTACATAATTCCACAATTTTTGCTCGAGGTATTAACCCCTGCAATATTCATTAAAAGTAGCAAACAATCAATTACAATGTAAACTAGATCAAAAAAACTTCAAAGAACACTGCGTCGCTAGAACGACGTTGACTTATGGGCAATTAAGATATATACTAAAATAATGTATACTTTACAATCAAGAAATTTATGAATTTGAGGAGAAAACATCAGAATGAATCAGAATCAATATATCCAGCAAAAGATATTTGTGTTGCCATACAATAGTACTGAATAACAAGATGATAATCAATATCAGTTTCAAATCCAATAATCAATTTTGAAGGTTGGTCAGAATATTGATTTTTTTCTTGCTGGCTAAGTGCATTGAATATCATTAAAAATGTCATAAAAGCACTTCTAGAAAGCAAAATTTAATTGGCAGAGCGCCCAAAATCGAATCACTTTGGTGTCGCCCCCATACCTCATAGTCGTGTAAAGTTTGAACGAAATCGGTGCAACGGTTAAAGCTCTAGCTTGTCCGGAGACATACATACATACATACAAACATAGTTAGTTAGTTAGTTAGTTAGTTAGTTAGTTAGTTAGTTAGTTAGTTAGTTAGTTAGTTAGTTAGTTAGTTAGTTAAACAAACGTTAAACATTTAGCAGTTATGCGCAATACAATGCTTCAGCAGCTGAGCTGAAGCGACGCAATAATGCAACATTGTAGCTTAATTATGGTACAACACAATAAATTGTGACCTAGATTTTGTTGCGTCGACGTACTTGATCTGCCGACTTTGTTTACAGTATGTGTTTTTGGTCCAGACTGTAGTACTGAGTATGGGTGCAGGCTTCCTCTGTACACGAGCTTCGTCGGTCCATGTAATTATGAGCTCCCTTGGTCCATTAAGGCAAGCTTCCTCGGTCCATTAAGGCAAGCTCCCTCAGTCCATTAAGGCAAGCTCCCTCGGTACAGACAGACATATCCAATGTGGTGCCTGCATTAACAATTGTTTGATTAGCTTGCTTATAGGTGATTAGGTTATGTAACAGCCGTTTATTTGGCTGACCTAATCTACGTTTGCAAAGGTTTGCATTGTGCCTTATTGAATAGGTGAAAAATGGGAGTATGAAAGGGCAACCGAACGTTTGTGTTCTTGACTGTATGGACTTCTTTGAACTTAGCTTATATTTGTGTCATACATGAATGTGAACGTCAAAATGTAGAATAGGAGGGCATGTAAGTTTGACATTGCCCTTTTCTTTAGAGTAATGGCCATCATTGATGTGGGCACTCCAGATAATCTCTATGGATGAAGAGCGTGAAACGGTGGGAGACAGAGCTGATGATTCCATGTCGTCCGTGACGCTGTACTCAGGCTTGAGCAGTGAAATGATACACTGCCGCCGGAATGCCATCATTTCAGCCCGGTACAGCGCTGGGAACTTATCATACCGCTCTTTTATCCTTTGCCTTGTCCTTGCATCTGGAGCTGGAAAGAAATATAATATGTTATCGTCTGAAAGAAATGTGCATCCTCTATAGAAAAATGAGAATAGAATTACACGAAATGGCTGATATTATACCTTCAATTTGGAACAGATTGGAAGACGATTTTTTTTATAACATGCGTAAGTAAATTTAAAGGAATGTTTATTAAGTGAGTAGAATTCTCATACCAGAGTAAATGCATTATTGACAATGCCGTACAAACCAACACTTACATATGTAAGATTCCAATTGAAGGACAGCAAAATATTAAATATTCATTATTCATCACAATCTGCTTATCCAAGTTCATCTACAAAATCAGGCGAAACGATTCCAATGTCTGGGGGTTAAGACACCCAGATTTACCCTCATCATCGTCGTCGTCGTCGTCGGTGGTGCCGCCGCTGCCGTCGCCGCCGCCGTCGTCGCCGCCGCCGGCGCGGCGGCGGCGCCGCCGTCGCCGCTGCCGCCGCGGCGGCGCCGTCGCCGCGTCGCTCGGCCGCGGCGGCGTCGGCTAATGTGGCTCTACATACACATTCATATGTGCATGCCTGATCATTTGCATGACAACTACATGTATTGATACATTCTCCATTTTTGCAGTCACAAACTATATCATTCTAACACTGGAACAGCACATGGTTGACTCATAATCATTGGCAAAGGGCGATCAGAACATTTCACCCAACCCCACTCTAGAGGATCGTAGAGGTCTTTGCACGCCAACTATAGCTTGCTTCCATACTGAAAGTTGATGTGTGCAAGTTTAATATGCAGTAAAAATGCATCATCTGTTGGTGGCAGTTTATTAGCTGCCTTAGAACAAAGACCAGCCCTTAATACATTCAGTGATGTGCATGCTGTATGACCATATAATGGACCTACAAAATATGTGCAAAATTATCAATCTTGAAGACAGTCGACATGAAAACACTTGGTACTGAAACAACATTAAAACTTCAAATCCAAGATGGCTGCCATTGATGCCAGGTTTCTTTTAATTAGTATATGTTTGACAGGATTCTTTCACCACTTTTTTACACTGAATTTGGCATGGGAATATCAATCCAATCCTAATGTATTTGGAGATGACAAACAAGGTCGGAGGTTACATTCATGATTGAATAAAGGTTGATTTTCGACACAAACGCAAAAATGTCTGCGGACAAAACATTCCCGAAACATCGATTATATATTGCTCTGACATATAAATATTTTCCAACGTAGCTTTATTCGACACAAAGTATTTAAAAGCATAATTTTGACATATTTTACAAATGTTAATAATAATAGTGGGTTGAGTTATTCTATTTCAAGAATTCTATGAGTTCACGCTATTCATCCTTGCAGCATCTTCCAGTTAAATTGGCTTTGTGCATACTGTAATAAGTGTAATGCACTCAACATTTATATCTGGTAAATAATGAACCATTAGCGGGAGTGTCCATGACCTCCAAAGTGATCTCAATGTGTTCACATGTGTTGTGATGAGTTCAATGACAGACGATATTTTGCCTTTCTTCAATCTTATGCAGTGAGAATATTCATATCTATGATATTGAAAACTAGAATCATTGCTCCATTACTGTCAGAATGAAAGACATTTATTTGAAATGGTACATCGTTTAGAGGAAATAGAAGATCCTTACTATGAAAAACTTTTTCATGGAATAACACGTGTGTATTAAACTGTATTTAACTTTCCCTGCTACTATCAGACTCTAGACAAACAGGTGATAGTAGTGGAGTCTATACAGAGTCTAATAATTACGGAGTCTGCATACAGAGCTGATCATTGAAAAATTGAATGAACTTTGTGTTTGCATTTGCAGCGTAATGAACATGAATTTATACAAGTATATTACACCATTTAGATATCAAAGAGAACTTAAGAAAGTTAAGATTATGTAATACTTCCTTCTAACTCACAAGAAATCTACCTAAGATTATTTGTTTTCGTTAGTGATGATTATTTGATGTATGATTGTCGGGTTTTTTGTG
Organism: Streblospio benedicti; assembly: GCA_019095985.1. Classification (NCBI taxonomy): domain Eukaryota; kingdom Metazoa; phylum Annelida; class Polychaeta; order Spionida; family Spionidae; genus Streblospio; species Streblospio benedicti. Next base: position 56,664,832 of record CM032666.1, on the reverse strand, counting down.
ATTGAACAAAGTATTTGCAAGAATTCCATGTCTTTTTTAATGCCAAATAATCAACAAAGACGTATTAAGATATTGTTTAATTCTTTCTTTATCGATGGTATGCTATACTTCCTGGGACAATGTAAAGAGCATTTTATGTCTATACAATATTTCCTAAATATCACACACACTCACTGTTAATATTTCTTACACATGAAAGGTCTATACACATGACAATAATCCTAAACTGAACCAAACACTTATAATTTTATTGCATTATGATACAACACTACACTGCTGATGAGTTTATGAACGATTACATCTTCCTCTACAATTGCAGTTTCCTGTACACAGTAAACCTTTATTTTTGCAGGAACATGCTGCAGAACATTTCTTTTTACATTTGCACCTCAACAGTGCCCTACATGCAGCATTTACTTCAGGTAGATCCGTCCAGTAAGGCAACCAGTACCCGGACACCTTTTGCCAACCCCATTCATTTGGGTCTGGAATGTTTGGACGAAGTTACAAAATTTGACTCCATATAAAAGAACCTTGATATACTGCTCTTTTTACATGTTGATAAAGTGCACCCTGTGTTGGTGGAAGCTTGTCTATTTGTCCATTTGTCAACATAAGTGATTTTCGTAATTCATTAACATTCATCGAATCGCTGGTTCTATCATACAACAAAATTATAAAACGTTCTTATATAGGCATCACATTCTTCCAGCCAGATGGATTATCGACAATTTCTAAAAGGGTCATTGTCAAATCTTTATACTCTCTCTCTCTCTCGCTCTCTCTCTCCTCTCTCTCTCTCTCGCTCTCTCTCTCACGTCTTTTTAGCAAGCATATTTTCTACCAACGATAGATATAGCTGAAGACAGGTTTTACAACCCTAAGCTTCCATTTGACTATATCAAGTGGCCCTGGCGGGACTCGAACTCACGACCCCAAGGTTGTGAGACCAGAATGATACCATCATCCCAAGCAGCTCGCTGCTGTCTTCAGCTATATCTATCATTGGTAGAAATATGCTTGCTAAAAAGACGTGAGAGAGAGAAGTATAAAAATATATCCGCAAGCACTGGGAAACACATATATATCATTGTGAAATCAGGAAAGACATTCCATGTATCCCATGCACTTTTTTCCCCTTTGTATTCGAATCCCGATGTTGTGTCATACCCTGTTAAGGAATGAAAGAGCGGAAGAACTCTTGCCTTAAACGGTCCTAGTGATGCTGCAATTTCATGGACTGGGATGTATTTCTTATTTATACCAGTACCATATGATACCCACAGTTCATCCATATCTACTTCATGGAAAACTGAAACAGCTAGGACAACAACATCAGAATCAACACTTACTACCATTACTTTTTGTAGATCTAACTTGACCATGTTCTGGACATGCAAAAATATGCATCCATCAGCTTCTTCTTGGAAGCATGGCATCAGTGATGTACAATCACTTTCACTATTACAAACAACATTGATGCCTTTGGTAGCACATATAACTTTTTCCTCAGTTCTAATTGTCGTAACTTTTTCACTTAAAAAGGAAAACAATTCGTTTTTGTTTTCGTCCAATCGAAGGAAAGATGCCCAGTTCTTTGGGACTCTTGATGTTGCTGTTACTTTTCGCCGTAAGCCACTAACACCACGTCTATTGCGTTCTTGTTTTTTCACACTATCAGCAATATACGAGTCCCAAACAATATCTATATGTTTACAAGATTGTAATTTTTTAGAAACAAATGGAATAAATACATCATCAGCATAGTCATCAAAAGTGGATTTCTTAGCTTTTGGTTGCAGCATGTTAAAAACTGCTGCTCCATCAAGTACAACTCCATCACATTTGGGCTCAGATATTTTCTGATCTTCAACACGTACAAACTTCTGAAGGCATCCTACAATTTCACATTTAGAACCATTATGTAATTGGTCAATTTCAGCAGCAATTGCTGGTGGTGCTGCTTGATTTTCATGGCTGAAGAAAGTATTCATATCTCCATCACGATACTCACATCCTATATATAAGCTACTAAACAGATTAGCATTCTGCTTCATAGAAGACAGTTGGCGTTTATTCTTGCTTGGTATCTTTATGCTCGGAGAGGAAAAGATAGGTAAGTTGATCTTTTTGATTGGGTCCATTACATGTTCGTTTGAAGTTTCAAGTCTGTTTTCTACAAAGGTCTTATACAACTTATGTCCTAATTCTTCGATACTATAAACACTTTTGACAACATCTTTCTCAACAACATTCTTAGTATATATGTTGTATAAGTCAACACCTTCATCAAGAAATGGGTTTCCATGTTCATCAATGACACGAATCAGATTCCTTACATCAGTTTGGAATTACTTCTCTGCTGAAGGTGTCACACCATGATGTAAATTGCAAGTTGAATGGTCACCCTCCATCCTAAGAATAGTATTCTCAAATTCACCTACTATACGGCATAGCTCAGGGCCTGCTAACATCCATCTTGTTAGAGCATTTTTATTATCAAGTATGCCTATGGCCCCACCATCACCTTTCACCAAAGCATTGTTTTGCTCATGTGCCTGATCAATTGCCATGCTAGAAAACATTCAACGGGTTTTGTTAACAACAAATTTTCCTTGTTCAAACTAGGAAGTACAAGGATAAACAAAGTGGACATCATGGGTTTGATTTATTACCCCATGGAATGTTCTAATTGGATATTTCAGTTTGTTCAATGTATAATATCTAATTTGTATCTGCACATATTCCTATTTTGAACTATTTTACTGTACACTTTACCATGCATACAATTAATACAATAATTCATGATGCTTACACAATATTTTTTCTGTGTAATAAATATTTGATAATATTTTAATAATGATACTTTTTTATTCTAAAAACATTTAAAGGTATCTACAAGCACTACACTAATTATGTTGAAAAATAACTTTTCTTGCTACCTAAAACTATCTTAAGCAAATTCTGGTTGGACACTGGAAATATAAGAATTGTATGCCTTTGCAAATTTGGCTAAAATCAGTTTTATTAGCTTTTTTACATCAAAATATTATAAAAACTTAATTGAAATACTTAATAAATTACAAGTTTATTGAATAAAACGACACATATTGTCTTAAAGTTGCTTATTTATGTGTTTATAAAGAAAAACAGCAATATTAGTGAATTTGACCTTGTTGTTTGACCTTGAAGGAGAGGTCAAAGGTCAAATCTTATGTTATTTTTGGATTCTACATACCCATGTTCCTATCTAAGGTCAATACAACATTTGGGTCTAAATTCAATATTAAAGGAGATAAATCCATTTTTATGAAATTTTGACCCTTTGACCCCCCATTAGACCCCTAATAAGGTAAAAATTGAGATGGCTCCCAGGCTCATTTTAGTGCACTCATACCAACCAACAATCATACAAAGTTTCATAAATTCTTTATTTCGCGTAACAATTCATGTATATTTACTATTGTTTGGGTTCTCCACTATAAAGTGCATATGCCACTTGACATGCTCCGAAATGTTCTTCAGTTGGAGTTCCTCCACTAGGGTGTGTGGGATCTCATCTCTAGCTGGCAGAACGCTGATTTGTTGGGCATCACCACCACGCATAGCTTCTAGAAGTGGAGGAGGGTAGAAGTGGATTATTTCTTTTGTTACTTTGGAGTTATTACACCTGCCAACCTCTCTTGGTGAAATTTCAGTATCCCGAGGCCAAAATTTCAGTATTTTAGACAAAATTTCAGTATCTTGCGTTTAATATGTAGTTTTAACTATAAACTTTAAATAAGACTATTCTGTTTTCTGTGCAAAAATTTGTTTGTTAGGTAAAATGTTGTAGTTGCTCCCTTAGAAATTAATGAATGATAGTGCGCTTCACTGTCACATGTTGCACTAAATAGTTTTCTTGTATTATTGTATTGTATGTAATACATAGATGACAATGTCATATGTGCTGGCTGAAGGTTGTTGAGCATAACAAATTACCTTCGGCCCTATAAATGAATTGAACAGTAATAATGTTTTTACAGCTTACGAGTCGAGCTCCCATTGTCCGTCTTTATACTTCGGTGTTCGATATATATAGCTGTACAACTGTATAGCTTCAACATCCAATGTTAGAAATAAATTTCTTTTTTGAACAAAATTATTTTTTTGCAAATTAAATATATGACAAGTAAATATTTTTTATTGAATTATTGTGTAATCTTCCATGCTTGGCAAAATAATATATTGCTGCCAAAAATTAACTTGTTAAGTAGGGAAATTGATAAGAAAAATCACATGCACTGTAAATTACACTGAAATATGTATATATAAATATAATAGATATATATTTTTTTATAATATATATAGTGGAATACAAACCTTCCGATCTTATCTGCATATCTGCACTTCGTGCATATCCCAGTTGTGCATTGGAGGTTGAAGATTTTTGATACATTTGTTTGCTCGATTCAACCAATACTAATATACACTGAAATATACACTGAAATATGTATATATAAATATAATAGATATATTTTTTTTATAATATAGTGGCATACAAACCTTCCGATCTTATTATCTGCACTTTGTGCATATCCCAGTTGTGCATTGGAGGTTGAAGATTTTTGATACATTTGTTTGCGTTTGCTGGGGGCCACCAACAGCCATTTCTTGCTCGATTCAACAATGAAATGTGGTCAATGTGAATGTGCTTGATTCAACCAAGCCGTTGGCACTGCCTTGACCTCTTCCTTTTCCAAAATCATGCTGAGTTTTAGCACCCCCAAAAAACAATAACATATTTTCTAACATTTCATTGTATATAATAATTTATCCCACTTTCATGCAAATTCATGAATGAAACAGCAGTGCGAGATTATTTTATCTCCCACGGTTGACATCGGACAAAATGAATGCGCAGAGCAGCTATTTAACATAAATTTACTATGGAAACGAACTGCTTTACTACAGCCACCTGCAACATAACAGCGTTTGTTAGCTAAAGAAAAAAACATGAAGACAACACAAGTGCATAGCTATTGTTATCTCTACACTAAAAATGACCATTGCCTTTTATCTCCCCACTTAAATAGATTTTTTTAACTTGGTTGTGTTTATCGTCCGAGCACCTCATGATAGACAGACTGCCAATTCGAATCTTCCAGTCCTGATAACGTCAATTGGGTTGCATATCCAGGTGTTTTGAATGATGGTCAAATAAAAAATGTATAATTCAATTAGGCCTGGTCACCGTTAACTGGATCATATACAAAGACCACATTGGCGCTTTGGGGTGGAAGGGTGGACAGGATCCTCAAGGAAGACCGGCTTTGCCATCTTCTCACGGGGACCAGTCCGTCTTCGGGGCTTCAAAGCCTTTGGGGTGGAAGCGAAGATCAGCTGTGTTGGCGACAATTCCACCACCGGACGATACCTCACGACCTTTTTCTTCTTTGAGGGATTCTTGGGGCATGGTGGAGGGACAGGGATGGGGGTCTTCATCACTCTCTTCCTGGTGCTCCCGATCCTCATGTTGTTGAAGATGCTGGAAAGGTCAGACCTGGCTGCTGCACCTCTTGGTTCCTCTTGCATTGGTTCAACGGATCCACGTGGCGTTTCCATCTTTGAAAATGATGGTGAATGAGATTTGCGTTCTGCTTTTATAGGGTAAAATGGTCATGTGACCCGTTACCATGGTAACCGTAACCATAGAAACTATTCACTCTGATATGATGTGCAGAATATTAATTATTCGCTTGGATTGGACCTTTAAGTTAAACAATTTCATGATATAGTATTCGTGAACATATGTAAATGTAGTAACTCTGTCTACCAGGTGTTTGGATACACATAAATATACATCCGAACCTGTTGGGACATCTTAACTACAGCACACAATCTCAATAATAGGTTAGAATGTTCATCTGCTAGTTCAACTGGTGATTTTTTTTGTGTAATTTTTAGAGCCATAAAATCAAAATTGAACATAAAATACCCCAATATGGTAACCATTTATTTCAATATTATTTAATTAAGATTCGTCTCTGTAGAATGATAGGATTGTAAATGTACATAATATTAAAGAAAATTAAATAAATCCTTCTTACCATTATAAGTTACTTTCTGGAGCCTCATCATCATTTATTTAAACAATATTGCATGAGACACTTTGGCATTTGTGCCACTTAGTGCCATTTGATGTTAAATTTTCCATCCTGCAATACCCATCCACAATCTGTGGGAGAATAATCTGGGACTCAATCATGCTGGTGGGCAGGCTGCCACAAATACACATAATAGCAATTTTTGGATGACAGAACTTTTTTGAAGAGTATAAGTCTGTATGCAGGGCTGCCAAATAGTACATATATGCCGGGTATTAATACAGATTTCCGACCCAAAATACCCAAATACTAATTCTACCTTCAAAATACAGATTTCTTCACTTTATGTAGTTTTCATTAATAACTACTTTTTATGAAGTAAAAGCACAGGAACTGCATCCAAACATAGATATTTGTGATTGGTGTTAAAAGCCCTGAATATTGATTACATTACACCAGATATACATATATCAGTTCTGCACTTATGGATTTCTTTTTACACCCAGTATTTTTGTAGACCGTTTGCCGTTCCACCACAGAATACCCCTAAAATATTAATTTTGGGCATACTGAGTACAAAAATGGCTATTGAGGGGTTGGCAGCCCTGTGTATGTATTGGTTAGTTCTGTTACCATGCAGTAAAACGATGTTTTGTGTAAATGCCATACAAGTCCCGTTTGAAACTTTCCAAAACTTACTTACATAGTCTTCGAACACAGACAGGCGTGCTTGCAAGGCCACATGGCAGAACGATGTGGCAGAGGGCCATATGGACTTGAACTGTGACACGAGGTAGTAGCCCACCTTTGTCCAGCCGTTGGCACATGGCTCAGGTAGCGTACTCTCGAGTTCCGAATTGCTGTACATGTTCGGGTATTTATTCTACAAAAATATTCCACCCTGTACTGCCTTATTCGAGTTGTATGCTTATTAAAAAAAAGCTTTGTCACCCTATATGTTTATTAGGCATCGTACATTCTCACTCGATCTCACGGGAAAACCAGCAATATATATCCACAAAAATATAAAAATACAAGCTTCGACATCTGTTTTTGCCCCTCGTGGCCGCCATTTTGTTTACCTGCTGCTATCTGTCAAGTCCGTAACAATAATGTAAGCAATACCTCGTGGTCTATGCAAATAAATACGCAATATCGTAGGAAAATTGCACAGCGTTGTGGGAATAGCATGTTCACATTGACAATATGGCGACCGGCAATCAAATTTCTGAGAAATATCTCAATATTATTGCAAATTCTATGGATTAACAGTGCAGCAGTGTGTCTTAATGATGAAGAATCAATGCTGCTAGACTAGGTTAGTTTTTAGTAATAAGTGGAGTCATGTATGATTCGTTTAAACCTCACAAACGTAATATTATATGAGCGAAAATATTAGTTTAGCAACCCCGACCCCCCACTCCACCCTATCTGGCATGACTGAGTCTGGTTAATTAGATGGGTTAAGTGATGACAATGTGTACAAAATTTGTTGATATTTTTTAAATAAAACTTTGTACATGTACATGGTATTGGTATTCCTCTTTTAAAACAAATAAATCTTAAGTGATTCTGATCCATTATCTTGACCGGTGCATTTTTTGAACGCTGTTCTAGGTTATGGTCCAGTTAAAGCTCTGGCGGTCCTGTTAAAAAACGGAGTAACAGGACCTGTGGTCCACTTCAAGTTTTAGCCTATCTTCATCCACTGGTACTATTATTGAAACCCCGTACTCTTATTCGATTTCAATAGAATTTCCATCCTGCATCTTTATTCAAACCCGTACTGTTATTAAAAATCCTTGAATGGAGGTTACTACTGGGTTCTGGTATAGACATGATCAATTGTTTTTTGTTCTCAGAACCATCTTTTTAGCTGTCATTGCAGACGTTTCGCTCATGCTGTTACATGAGGCGTCAACAAATAAATCTTTTAAGTGGCTGGCGGCTGTTTTCTCAGACCATGTAGGTCACGTGATGCAAGTTGGATCACGTGACCTACATGGTCGCGGGAACTGAGAAACAGCCCCCAGTAGCACTGTTGACGCTCATGTGACATGAGCGAAACGTCTGCAATGACAGGTAAAAAGATGGTTCTGAGAACAAAAAACAATTGATCATGTTATTAAAAATGTTGTGATTTTCCAACCTGTACTCTTATTCAAGACTGTACTGCTATTCGGAACTCGAGAGTAGGTGGCGCGATGGGCGTGTCTCCACACATCTGCATAACAACAACAGCTGCATCTTCCGATCAAGCCTCACTGTTGTCCATCAAGACACTCTTGCCCATTGTCAGGGCGTGCTTCCATTGCGGCTGCCAACGTTTTTGCGCAAATATTTATCTTACAACTTTGTTTTATACTAAGAAAACAAATTCTCTAATATGCTTTTAATTATTATTTCCCTGGGGGAAATGATTGTTTTTGACTGGGTATGCACTGTGTGAGGGTGCTCTTCTGACACACCTTAATGTCCAATTCTTATTGGCTCAGCCCGACATTGAGACCAATGTCAAACCATAGTCTTTTTTCATGATTTTTTGTTAAGCACAGCCCTCGGCTTTAAAGTACTCTGTAAACGGTCAAAGTCGCATGATCGAGAGTGCTAATGAAGATGTCTATTGGATAAATTGTCACACCCGCCAGTCCTCCACTCTATAAGTGGCCTTCGTTCATAGGGCTTCATTTGAAGTACCTGAGAGTCAATTTAGTTGACCAAATAGCCAATTTTCCAAATTGGCAATGAAACTATAGAATCTAACAAATACATACTGATAAATATGGAAAATACTTACCAGTTTCTCTAGATTTTGTTGTAGAACCAATTGGTCTATTATGACATGAAAATGAACAGGATCCGAGTTGAAGTAGAGAGTAGATTTTATGAGCATTATAATTACTGCTTGGTGTCATTTTTTATCACCACAAAGAACAATGGCCACATGGATGTTGTCTTGCGGTTTCTGCTCGCGGGCTTGAATGTTGAACCAGCCACTCCTGATTATAATCATATGAGTGTTTTCGAACATTGCTTGTATATGAAGATTTCAATTCTAATTGTCTCAAATAGTATGGACAGTCCGAACACTACATTCTGTAAAATGTAAAGATCATTTAATATTACTTTGATCTTATTTAGTACATGCCATTTTACCTGTGAGATCCAACAGAAATTGCAGCATACATGCAGACCACTGGAAAAAGGCGCAGAAAGTTGGTTATGTGGGTAGGAAAATAAAAAATGAAATAAAAATAAAATAAAAAAATTAGGTCCTCGAGACATTTCTGTCATGAAGGCTTTGTTCAGCTCTCCCAGGGCCTTGCTCTTCTGTGCGGTTGAGCAATTTGGTGCTCCTTTTAAATACGTGGTTCCTAACTCAAGTCCATTATTCATTTACTTGAGCTGGCGAACTGTTGAGCTCCAACTTGACGGCGCGGACGATTGTAATGACGTCGCGGTCCGTCCGCCATCAGCCGTAGTGGCTCAGCTCACCAAATCCGTGGCCCGGCGTCACTCCAGTTCACCGATGGCCATGGCTTGGTGGACCACCTGTCTGGCCCTCCGCCACCGGGAGTCATGGTCGCCACGTGGATCCTGCTCCATGTTACCTGAATACCCATTTTGGTGATATTTAAAGTTATAATATCAGTGTGGTAAAATGTTATTTTTCCGATTGCCTGTTGGTTTAGTCTGAAGCAAGACTTTTATGTGTTGTCTTAGGGCTTCAATTATCTTTCCAGCTGTGTAACTTTCCCGTGCCTTATTGCCTCCATAAAAGAAAACTATGACCACTAATTGCTGAGTTAATTTTCCAAATTTTCTTGCAAATCAATACAAAAACGTTCATAATTCATCAACGAAATAAAAAGATCAAAATCCCTAGTAAGGCTTTCTTCAGAATGCAAAACAACGCTCACCAATTCTTCCCAGTCGCGAACCCACAAAGTTCACCTCTCAGCTTCTACACGGCCACGTCAAGCAAAGTCTTCCAAACCGCCACGTCGGTCAGATCCACAGGAGATACTGCCCCGATTTGCCGAGCGGCCTCCGTTTTATAGGGCCTGACAACGGCAAACGTAATTTTGACAGTGTACGTCATGTCCACGATATTATAGTACATGTGATACTGAGAATTTCGGTGTTGTGAGGGGATAAATTGTGCAAAATAACATTAATGGTTGTGTAATTGGGGAATTTATGAGTGAAGGGCTGTTTCATATACTAACCCATGCATTTTGCCAGTGAAGCCAGCAGGTTGTGTGTGGGTGTACGTTCATGTGAAGGCTTCAACGTTGCGATGTTTATCCAAAACAAAAACACGTGGCTGGTGTCCAGGATTGGGCACATGACTGCATATTGAGCATTATAACACTCTATCTGTGACACACCCCTAAATCCTGCATTGTGATTGGCTTAGAGCCAAATCAGCCGGTCACCTATTTCTCCATAGTCGACTGGGCAATAGTGCCCTCTAAAAGTGGGTCACACTTTCGGCTATCTATTCAAATAAGTAAATCAATATATAACCATATTGGCCATCTGTACACTCACTTATTGTATGCCAATGCTAAAGAATTGTGTGTACGTTGGATTTTCTGCAAAATTTACTTGCAAATAAAGCGTAGATGATTGAGACAAGAAAAAAAATTGCTTACTGTTTACAACATAAAATAACAGAATGTTTTGAAAATTTTCTGAATAATACTTCCAGTTCCTAGTATACATACGTATTTCTAAGTAAGACTGACATGAAATAGTACGTCTGACATTATATCTAAACGTATGACGTTTGTTATACTACACAGAGATGCGTAAGACGTTTACAAATATGACAATGGCGAGAGACTTTTGCTGTGCGTTGAACCCGATTAATTCCATGCTATTTTCGTGAGGCTTTTCATCAAATAGTATGTGCTAATGAGGGTTTATCGTGTTATAATGAATATATATCATGGTTTGTCGGTCACCATGTATGAATCCATGCCCTCATGTAGTGAATATTGCCCTCGCAAGGTCGGGCAATATTCACTACATTCGGGCATGCATTCATACATGGTGACCTCCAAACCATGACATATTTCTTCAGTATGCTTCGTCGGCAGCAGAACAAGCTGGGCATTTCAATATATTGCATTACTATGCTTTATAGTATTCATATTTTGATATGTTTTATATTAAAAAGAATATAATGATTTTGTATCCATTTACCTGGAAAAGTAATCCATCACACTGAAAAAAAAAGTTTCTCATTGTTGGAAAATCAGTGTAGTGTATACGCAACCGCTCATACGGATGGGATGCCTGTATAGCCCGGTCTGTTATCGTAAAATCGTGCAAAATGGGGTACAAGCGCCACATTTGGCATGCATGTACCTTAGGGCATATAAAAAAGATTTGGATATGGAACCACCCTCAGCGACCCCTATTATCACTCGGTTCCACCCGCGTTGTGTTTTGACATAAAAAATCATACACAACTGACATTTAACTGGTAATTTAATGGATTTTATGTTCAAAATCATCACTTCAAGAATTATGGTAGATTATATAATTATTTTGATATTTAGCCATGTAAATATTTAGACTTTTTGAAGAATTACCCTATTATCACTCAATATTTAGCTTAATATCGTTTATTTCAAAACTACACGATTACATGATGAACATGCTAAAAATACCAACACCTGATTTGATTAAAAGGGTGCCTAATAAGGAATTTTAGCCCTGATTACATTTTAATATTTCCCAGCGTTTTGAGATATCCAAGATGGCCGCTGGTGTGGGAGTCGAAATCTAATATTGGCTATATCTTTCTTGATATTTGGGATAGAGTCATGATTTTGGTGTCTAGAAATAGGCTGTAGAGGTCAAGTAATCCAATTATATTCATTGGAATAAGACTGTTTATCGCCATATATGCACAATCCAAGATGGCCACCACAGGAGTGTTCGAAATCTGAGATTATCTGTAACGTTTAACTATCAATAATAGAAACATGATTTCCAAATATCCTAATGGAAACAAAATTGAATAACTAGACATAGACAAAATCAAAATTACTCATGAAAATGTAACTTACTAATTTGATGTAAGCAAATTCAAGATGGCCACCACTACCAGGGTAGGATGATCGAGTTTCAGTAACTTTTAACTATTTGAGAGAGCAATGATTTTGGTATCAAACGTGCAGGTTTATTGAGGTATAAAAATTCAGTCACAAGATATTCTAAGCATTACTCTTATAAAATGAGGTGTCTATATCTGATTTTGATACTAGCTATATCAATTTCATCGATCTATATTCTCTTTCCACAAAACAGTGTAAGACTTTATCCTCTTTAAAATCTAAATTGAAGCATAATTTGTTTTAGGAGGGGTACTAGCTAGTACACAAGCACCCTTTATGGTAC
>CM032666.1:56560372-56652232 GCA_019095985.1 Streblospio benedicti | reverse complement strand
GATGTCATGTCTTACATCCAACGTATGTCCATGATGGTTAAAGAGACATGAACAGGTGAATTTCATGTCATATAAACTTTTATGCCACATAGATAGTACTTGCTGAGCCATTTGAATATACATTTTATCTATATTCAGCTTTTCATTTCTTCATAATTAATCAGTTTCCTATCGGTTTCTTAAAAATGTTGCCGGAAATGTACCCACCCCAATGTTTTGTAAACAAGAGGGAATTCCATAACATCAGCCTTGATAACTATTTTCCGACATACTAATTTTTGACGTGCGGCGCAAGAGTGATAAAGGTTACAGTCCTGTTATTAGCACGGAACCTCTCAATGTCAATCCACTCGTTTTCTCTCTGTTTTAATTTATTTTATATTTTTTCTATCAAACAGCGTGTTTATGATTGTAAAATTGGAAGTTATTAGGTGCAACATGTCAAGAAAATAGAAAAATAAAATTATTACGTGAAATTGTCAGAGGGAGGTGGTTGCTGTTCATGTCCCTTTAAGTATCTCCTTTTATAGTACTGAGTAGATCTAGTGAAGTATTGTTGTGGAGATTCGCATGTTTTGATATGAAATTTAGTAGGGTTATAGTTGAGTTTTAACATGCATGGTACTTTTTAGTACATTCAGAACCAAGTAGACTTATACAGTCTTTGACTTGGCCTGGGCGGGGATCGACTTCTGGGTCAACTGCGCTTAGCGACTAGCCAACAAAGCCAACGCTATACCAACGCCACATCCACAAGGCTAAAACCTTTGCTTCAATGACGTATTGATACCCACTACTAGCTCTGATGTTATGTCTTCGTCCAATGTATGTCCATGATGGTTAAGTATCTCCTTTATAGTACTATGTTCTGAATGTACTAAAAAAGTAGATTAAAATAGAATAGTTGAAATAGAAAAACAAAAATGTGTTATTTCATTTCGTAAATCCTTCATTTTGCAAAATTTAGTTTAGGTTTAGTTAATCAAGCGATCATTTAGTTTAGTCTAGTTTAATCATAACATTTGCCCCAGTCACTTTAGTTTAGTTTAATCATAAAAATTGTCATTTAGTTTAGTTTAAATAAAGAAAAAATTTAGTCGCTCCAACTCTGCTTCCCATTTAACATTGAGGGGATAGACGGCTGCTTACGTGCACCGTGTATATAGTTACATCTGACGAAAATCATCCGGTTGACATTTCTCATATTCACGTGTTTTGATGGGTTTATAACGGGTCTGTTATAGAGTGGTATTTAATTTGCTTCAGATATCTTAATACAGTTTAAATTTGCTCTAGATATTTTAGTACAGTGTTTAAATTAAAGACACTTTAAGAATGCACAGAACACATCATACTACTTCTATGAAAGCATACTTGGCCATACTTGTTCCGCCACTGAGCATAATCTTTAAACGAAGAATAGGTAATTTGAAACATCACACAAAGACTTTTGAGACTACAAAGTTTACAATTCAACAAAGAACTAATATAGAATACCTAAACTTTCATTCGCTAAGTTGGTTAACCAATTGGCTGAAGAACAAAGAAGTCCATGTTGAAGAAAGACAGGTCCCAGTGATGCTCCAGGTTTACTGGGAATTCTCTGCATTCCTAATAAGAACCCGTCATTTGTCCTTACAGTATATTCTTCACATGGATATCCTTTACTAGTTATCAGCTGTGACTGTTAAAAAAAAATGGAATAAGTATAGCATATAGTGAACTGACCAATGGGGAATCCCAAAATGACTGTGGTGCTCCCTCAGAGATGACGAATTGAGAGCATTAAAATCAGAAGTGTTCAAATGGCAAGCAGTTTGTGCTTATAGGTTTTAATAGTTTATTTCAGTGACAATGCCATTTACATAAATATACAGTAACATATACATTAGTATAATATATGAGACAAAGAAACATGCTTACATATAATATATTACTATACAATATGGCCCAGCCCTATGGGCTTATAGTCACATTAGTCACCTATTAAATTTACATATATTTGGTGCAATTATATACGTCATTATTTTGAAAATATGACCTCCTTTCTTCTATTGAAACAATTTACAACGTATTTTGCAGTATTACGAGTGCAATTTTCAAATATAAATTCCAGTTTATTTTCTAAAGATAAATTATTAAAATTTGTGTTTATATTGCATAAATTAGTTAACCATGTATTTCTTATGTCACCATAAAGAGAACATTCAAAAAGGAAATGATTTTCATTTTCTATTTTGTCCATGTTACATAGTTTACATATTCTGTCTTCAAGTTTTATATTATAAAATCTTCCCGTTTCAATAAAGAGGGTAGTATACCAGCTCTTAGTTGGGCAGTAAGAGACCTTTGAATTGGTTCTAGGTTGTATAAAACATAGTTTTCAACATTCAATTTAGTCTTGAATAGTTTATAAAACCTGAGCTTTGGTTTTGTTTGAATAGCTTGATACCATTTTTCTTGTTGCAACACAAACAACCTTTTTTTTTTTCAAAATATCTAATGGGCCTGAGTACTACAAGGTTGAAGGGGGGATCTTACGCGTGTGCCACCAGAGGTATGAAATCAATACCTAGATTAATGCCACCGCCAAACGAAGATAACAAGCCCATGTATGTATTTGGTTATATCCAGGTATATAAATTACTGGGTTTGCCTAACATGTCAAAATGATTTGGATATAGTCTGCAGTAGTCCATAAGGCACTTAGCAGCGGGAGAGAGAGAGCAGCAATCCTGCAGCATGGCGTCCTGGAAGAGACTATCTGGATCTGGATATGTAATTCACAAGTAAGCCAGTCTCAGATGAGAGACTGGCCTCCTCTTATGAGGCAACGCGTGAATGGGAGGCCACGTGGTGTTTGTACATGTACCTCTCCAGAGGGAGCTTTTAGGCTAGGTAGCCAACTGAGCCTCCGGGGTGTGTGGGGGGGGGGGGATCACACTAGCTATAGTTTTCCAACTAGGTGAGTTCTTTTACGTGCAGAGGTGTGGCTCTCCTCTACACGGGACACGCCTTATAACGAGGCTTCCGAACCTCCGCTTGGCGTCGCTACCGTCTAGTAGTAACACTGTACGGTGGCGACATGCTTGGAGACATGCTTCGGTGGAAATCAGCAACTCAGTGGCAGACGTACGACGTATCGGTCGTACGTCTGCCACTGAGTTGCTGATTTCCACCGAAGCACGTCGCCACCGTAGAGGTGTTACTAGACGGTACTTTGATCTATCAGATCAGATTATCTCTGATAAGAGAGTAGTTGATAAACTTACAGCATTCATACACACTTCTGGATCAGGAGTGCAATCTTTGGCTTGCCGCAAAAGTTCTATATCAGCGTTGGTTACACATATTATGGCAAAAATACTCCAACTAAATAATATAACATTACGGGCACGTGCCATTGTTTGTGTTTGCAATATTTGATCGTAAAAAGTCACATGATCACTTTGCACCTGCGAAACTTTTTGAATAGATACAGTCTCCCACAAAATAATCTCCCGTTCTTTGTGACGTATTTGCAGCAGTGATCTCCGCGGTAATAGTTCCCACCCACATTTTCCCGCACTTTGCTGTTTTGAAAATATCATGCTCACATTTTATTTTCTTTTATTTTTTTTAGCTAGAATCTATTCGATATTGAAAACATATTCAACCTTTTCAACTGTCTAGCTCTTTATATATCCAGTAGATATAATCAGCCCCTATAATCTATGTATGTACGTACTAATAGTAAGCTTTCTACGAAAATGACTTGCAAAAAATATAGATATACTATGTAGAGTATATATTTTCCGAAGTTTGCCTGTGAATTTGATTCTACACTCACTGTTCTGCCAAGCGAGCTCCTACCACTGTATTGACATAGCTGAAGAGACATCTTCCATTTGACTATATCAAGTGGCCCTGACGGGACTCGAACTAACGACTCCCAAGATTGTGAAACCAGAATGATACCATCATCCCAAGCAGCTTCAGCTATGTCAATACAGTGGTAGGAGCTTGCTTGGCAGAACAGTGAGAGTAGAATTGACAATGAAAAGTATCTCGACGATATTAAAATGCAGATAGAAAATAATTTTATTGAAAATATATACAAGGTCAATAGGTGACTGAGTATGTGACCTAAAGAAAGTTGCGGACAGAACCAATCGCTAAAACCGACCATTCACATAAACCGTGAATCTTACGTATGACGTGAAATTTGGTGACCTCTATATAACGGGGGAATTCACGCCAGACGTAAACTTACGGATTGTGTACATGGCCGAACAGTGTGATACATTGATGCTCTATCATGTCTATAGTATATGATTTCAGTTATCATACATTGGCACATAATTTATTGGGTTATTAACCATGTGTGAAGGGGCTTACTAAGGCTACCATCATATTGTGATTTACTTCCAGGAATTAGACACGTCATAACTCTTAATGTTCAGTTATTTTGAAAGGAGGTAGTGACGTGACGGTGTGCTAACGTCTGACGGAGTGCTGGCGACTGCATCGACTTTTGTCTGAACTAAGGGGCTTCATGTAAATAATAGATTTGTGCTTCTATTCATTAAAAAAAAGCTTGTTAATAATTTGCCATTTTAGCACAATGTATGATAAACAAAATACCACATTAGCACTGAACACACCATACCTGTATATGGCTCACACACTTATCTTATCCGACGAGGCCTGTCGCATTCATCAAATGATATGTTGCGTTTGACGTATACAAGTACGAAGTATTTGCATTCAAATGGGTTTTCTATATCTCTAAATAACTTTAATTTCACAATGTATCATAAAAATCATTTATACATAATTTAATTATATAAATATACTCTATAAGTTTCATCTACCTTCAAATCATCCAGAAATTTATTTTAAGTCTTTTTCTTTCAAGTTGCCCAGAAAAGCTGCGCACTTGTCTTTTTTTATTTGATTTTAAGACACACAAGTTCATTACTTCCTTTGTGTTACAACTTAAAAGGCCATTTACAATCACATATAATGCTATTTGTTTGAGACGTTCATTCTTCATAATAATGAAGTTCCCAACTTTGCTCCAATCACTTGTCGTCTGCAAATTTGAGACTGGTCGTTGGCCCATAACTTCATCAATCATTATGCTAAAATCCGATTGCAGGTTCATAATTCGCACTCAAAATCCTATTGGGAAAGTACTTTCCACATGTAGCATACTATAAATGATACTTGAAAATAAACTTTTAAAAATTTTAAGTCGTGTTAGTCTAGAACCCAGAACTCACAATGGCAATTTTGATGATGGCATCTCAGGAATATTTACAGCGCATTTTGTTTCTTGAAAGTGGTGAATCAGAATGAACAAAAGATTATATTTTCTTGGAGAAATGAAGATGTAAAATATCTTTAACATGCAACTTGCAAATCCCAGGTTAAGTCAATAAAAATTTTAACTGCTTGTCTTGTTTTATAAAATATAAAAATAAATTCAAGAGGAGACAGCACTTCAAGCTAAGTTAAGTCACTCAAATCACACAAACGGAAAAAAAAATGGTGGAAAACAAACTACAATCTTTTTATTTTAACATTTTATTGGAAAAGGAATCTACGGAATAAATATAAACATACACACTTCCACTGATCCACTTTATTCATGAAATTCATTTGGACATCATGCCTACAATAGGATTGGTATAAGGTACCACATAGTTATAAACACACAATGCATTTTTTTATTTTAATATAAAAGAAACTAGAAATCTCTTCCTTTTCTAGACAACATTTTCAGGCAAAACACTTACCATGACCATACAATAATTATACAAGAAGCTGCATTCTTCTAGTAGCAAGTTTACGGGGGAACACTTGTTTCATTTTTACCACAGCAGATGAATTTTATACATTTCTGCATATTGAAGTGCTACAAAAATGGAATGACCTTTCATTGCCACACAATAAGTTACAAAACATTATATAACATGACCATCCAACTACTCATAATAGCATAAAATCATATATACACATGAAAATAAATTTCTTCTCCATAAATAATTCTTTAAAACCTTCACATAGACTCCAACATGGACAAATTGTTGTTTCAAGAACTCACATTTTGCAAGATGCATTTGACCATTATTACCTGTACAAAATTAACATAAATTGCACATGTCAGGTAATGATCTAAATCATAGGACTGTTTCATTCATAAGATGACAAATACAACATAACTATTTCCTGTTTAATTTCAGAACCTAAATGCTGCAACATAAATACTTCCTAATTCATTTCTATATCATACAAATCCTCCAATTGAATAAATCCTACTAAATATCTAAAACAAAATGAAATTCAATAAAATGCTAATTCGAGCAGACCAGTTGAGATCTGTCCTCCTGGAAAAAGAACCTACTTTGCTAGAAAAACAACATAGAAAATAAATAGAAAGCCTATACATAAATGCTGCTATACATCTTTCAGTGTAATATTCATGCCCACTTTACAATTAATAACATGCAAGAACAGATGCTCAAATATCTATAAATTATTTAAATAAAATTCATCAAATTAAGACAAAAACATCTAAAATAATTTGTCAGTGTCTAAATTTACAAGAAACTTGCACATGGCAGTGAAACTTTTTTTGTCGATATCAATCCAAAATATCCAATTTATATTGTTTGTGAAAATACGTGAAGAAAATCGATCCGAATCCTCTCATACTTTCAGGCAGTCATTTCATAATAGTACCAAAGACCTGTGTCATACACATTTATACGGAGAATAAAAATGATCCTAAATAGAGCCACATCGAGCTGCATTAACTCCATAAAACAGAGTAAATAATGTTCTAGCATCCTTTGATTAACACCCTGTCCACCCTTAAAGTTCCAATTACAACACCTATAGGTTTTAGTTTTGCATATACACTACTCCATGCCATTCATCAGTCTTCCATCAACATTGCAGACAGTAGTAGACTTGTTGACAGACTCAACAACTTCAAGTGCTACATTTTGTGAAGCGGTATATTAGGGTCGTCATATCTCGAATTATCCTCATGGTCCTCGAGCAATATGTACATGTATTGCAACAATTCACGATGCACATAATCATGACGACCCAAAAATAAATAACTAATTCTGCACTGTCCCGACGCTATCACACTCTTATGTGTCACTGACTCATCAGCTGTTCATAGTTTTTTCACACAAAATGATTTGCGCAGTTCTAGCACATATAATCCCTGTGACTATGATTCTTGCAGTTTTGACATATCCGCGTGACTACGACTTGTGAAGTTCTGAGAGACACACACTGAGAGCGGTGGATGACTCGACATTACTGAATGCCACACACGCCAGGTGTTGTTCATAGCGCTTGATCAAACTGAAAAAGATACAGGAAAACCCCATTAACACGCAAAAAATATCATATCATAAAAGACGTCCAATTCGTAATTTCTCATTCACTTATCGAATGAATGTCAAGTTAATGAGGATTCCACTTGTATTATGTATATATTAAGCACAAACCTTCGGCCTTGTGCAGAATATCTCGCCATATTTCTCAGTATGAGTGCTGATGTGAGTCGGATGTGCTTGGTGACTGGCCCTTCTTTGCTGTCCTATAAACAAGCAAGAGCAATTAGTGCCACTCAACAGGAACCAAACTCCCAGCTACACAATGTATCACACAATCTAATGGACGACTAATTTGGCAATTAAAATATTTAGTTAAAATTGAAAACAAATCTTACATCTAGACATAACAAAGATTGTTGCGTGCATACACTGAACATATTTCAATCTACTAATGATAATAATACTGCATGAAAATCAAAACGGTATAGGGATCAGGCATTCATTCATTTGCAGGGTTAACTTAAAAAACGTGGATGCTACATATTAATAAAAAAAATAGAGAAAACAGCTGTTGCATGATGAAGCGATTGTGAGTAGCTTCAGCGTTGATCCATGAGTTGTTGAGGGCGAGCAGGACGAAGCAAACATACCAGGAGCTCAGCATACGGCGCTTTCACAGTAAAGCGTCGTATGGCCTGCACGGCGGCATCTTCTGGGTACACTGCGGGTGCTGGGGGAGGGTGACTGACAGCCGCCGCTGGCGCCGGCGCGACAGGCTGAGATGGCGCCATCTGCCGGCGCAGCAGTGCAGCCTTAAGCGCTGCATCGCTGAGGTGCCGTTCCTGGCAGAAACAAAGAGCACGAGGCTGATGAGCGCAAAGCTCAGCAACAAAGGGAGCAGCTCGGGGAGGGAGCACAATTGGGGCTGTCAGACCGTGGAGCCCACGCTTGATTGCCGTTTGGTTACACTTAGCTAGAACGCTTTTGCACGGTTTGAAAACGAAACTGCTCTACTATGAACACAAATTGGAACACTATCTCTGACAACCTCAATCCGACAGCTATACAAACATTCTAAATAGTTTGGAACTAGTCTATTATGCTGGAACTATTACAAGACACAACACGGTTTACATTCACACACAGAATGTTAAAATAAAAAAAAATGTTTCTGAGGTTTTCATATAATTTTTTTTTTTTTTTAATTGAACAAAATGATACTGAAGAGAAAAAGATCACTTGTAAAATTGCCAATTTGATATTCATTATAATTTTTACTTCTCGAAAAACAAAATTTGTTTGATTTCTATTTTAGCACTGCTTACAAATTTCATTGGTACAGTGGTGAAATTTTTTAAAAGAAAAAGTTTATTATACATCAACACACAACAGAAATTGAAAAATAAAACAACAATATCACATAATATTTCTAAATCTACATATCTAACCTGGAAATGTTGAATAAATGACCATTTTCCACGCACAAGACGGTCGCAACCGTCCCACAAACATGCAAAAGATTTCTGGTCTCGGTTGAAATGTTCAGCCATGGCGTGTTTGTGTATCGTCGACTGCTTGTCAAAGCACCTAGAAAAAAAAGAATTTGAAATAGATGATTTTCTTTGAAAATTTTCATAATAAACAAAACAAAATACATAAAACAGTTTCAAAAATATTTTAAAATAATTTAAAAAAAATAGTTATCCAATACACACATCAAATTGTTATTCTAAAAAAAGATTAAATGCAAGGGGCCTTGACTAAACTTTTAACTTACTTCTTACAGCCATCCCATTCACACACGTATCCGGTCTGTTGCTGCTGCTGTTGCTGCTGTTGTGGCAAAGCAGGAGAGGGCAGAGAGCCCTGACTGTTGCTGCCGCCACTCTGGTTAGAGTCCATCGAGTCTGTCCTCTTGCCCTTCTTGGCTGGAGGCATGGCAGGCTGGCCAGTGCTGGGCCGTTTCCGCTTGGCGTTGGCGTCAATGTTGCCCGTCGACAAGGTCTTGGTGGGCGAGGGTGGCTGACTCAGGTGTTGCTGCAGGATCGGGTGGTTTTGTGCTTTGGAAATTTGTTGCTGTGGAGAGTTGGTGTTCACCTAAACAGGGGTCCAGAATCGTATTGTCAGAAACTATTGATTGGTTTAGAGACTCCAAATATCCAATCGTACAAGACAAAATCATATGCTTTGAATGGAAGCTTCCAACGTTAGCTTGTAACAATTAAATTCCATGGTTAAGTCTCAACTCAAAACTGGATTAGGTCTATCATAGCAGGGTCAGGATTAGCCACTCGTCCGAGTAGAATTTTTAGCAACTCGTCCTTATGACCAGTAGCAATTGTGGCCGATTTGGCATACAAGTATAGTGTTTGTCCAAGGAGGACGAGTACATCTTTTCTACCTAATCCTGACTCTGTCATAGTCATAATATAATGGTCAAAGAGGTATTTACTGACCTGTAGCTGGAAGGGTTGCGCTGCTGCTGCCGCGGGCGTGGGGATGGCTGTGGGTTGCTGCGGCGTGTAACACGGCACACGCCCTCCCACTGCCCCCGGCTGTCTCACCCCCATGCCAGGCTGGGATGCGAGGTCGGGCAGGCCACTGCCGCCCGCTGCTGCCGCTGCAGCAGCTGCCGCTGCTTGCTGCTGGGCCGCTGCCGCCTGCGGATTGTTTGGACGGACCTGCACCTGCACTGTCTGGGCCTGACCGTTGGGAGCCGGAGGAATCGCAACCTGGAACAATGTGCTTTGTGATAGCTTATGGCCTACTGTACAGAACTGCACCAATTTTATTAACTCACATGGGGCTGGGCAAGGATTTTATTATCATTACTTTCTTGTCCACTTAAATTGCTGTGGGCCAAGTTGTAGGCTTTATGTAAAAAAAAAATTTTTTTGAGTTACACTTACGTCAAAACCAAAATCAATAGTCAATACTCGTTTTTTTTTACTCATAAAGGGAGATTGTACATTTGACGTTTGACTTCCGTGTCGAACATTTTGTCAGTGTCTGGTTGTCAGGCTTCTGATTGGTTTTGATTTTGTTTGTTAGTTCCACAATATCAACGATGGTTGTATCACGGCTATATACAGCGTATATAGCTTCAGTAATACTCTTACTGAAATTTCTATCGAACATTTATCTCAACTTGCATCTTACTGTTTGCACGAAAAGGATTACAGTGCATTCATCCCTGTGCAATCGGCTCTAGCAAACGTTCATACCTGCATGACGTGCGGCGGCTGTCCAGGACCTTGCGGCACATGCACGTGCAGCAGCTGTGGCTGCCCGTTACTCGGCGGCATGCGCACCTGAAGCATGTGTTGCCCCGGCGGCACCTGCACCTGTAGCACCTGTTGAGGCAAACGTGGAGGCTGCTGCTGCTGCTGCTGCTGCTGCATCATCATGACATTTTGATGCTGCGGAGACTGCACAACGGTCGTCGTCTGGTTGTGCTGAGAGAACATGCTGGTCTGGTGAGAAACAGGCGGCTGCTGCACAGGGGGCAGCCCGCTGCCAGGAGCGCGGCTGTGGACTAGATTCTGCTGGCCGATGGGCTGGCCGAGCTGCACCACCTGCTGGCTGCCACCCTGCTGGATGACCACGTGCTGAGGCACCATCTGGGCGCCCGCCAGGTAGTGGCTTTGGGGCAGCTGTTGCTGCTGCTGCTGCTGGGGTGGCGCCTGAACAGGTGCCTGAAGTGGAGGATGAGATGCAGCTGGCATTTGCTGCTGCTGCTGCTGATTGTGCTGCGAGGCAAATGGAACTTGCTGTGCTGCTGGTGCCGTCGATGTTGCTATGTGCGAGGGGTTTGAGGGCGGCTGCGGAGCCTGTGCCGGCGGGGGAGCTAATGGAAGCTGCTGCCCCAATGGGTTGGTGGAGATGGCAGGATTCGTGGTAACAACGGCTGCCTCTTGACCAGCAGAGGCTGCCGCCGGCACAGGGTGACTAGTGGGGTTAGCTGTGGACGCTTCTTGACCAGAAGCACCAGTAGACAGTACATTTTGAACACTTGTTGGTACGGCGTTCGCGCCATTTCCTCCTCCGACTTGAGATGTCGGGGGCGGTGAACTGTTTTGGTGTTGCGCACTACCACTCGTGTCATCACAATGGCCAGGAGCATTACACTGCTTTGTATTGTCCTCACAATGCTTAGTAGGAGCAGGGGTTTGACAGTTTGTGGGAGCGGGCGCCTGATCCATGGGCTCCTCACCATTTCCCTGTTTGTCTATCACAGATGTCTCCTCACAGTTTACTGAGCCATTCGTCCCATTGACAATCGGCGATGTTTTGTGCCCTGCTGTCTCTCCATTGCTGTTCTCCGGAGAAGTAGGGCAGCCATTCTCCAAAATACAACCTTTGTCGCCTGCTGTCTTCTTGTTGGTGATCTCATGAAGACATGATTTCTCATCCATGTCAATGTCGCCGTTTTCTCGTTTCGAGAACTTACCGCCAATATCGCCGTTGGTCCCAACATGAGCCACCACACCATTGACAAGCTTCTGCTCTTGAATCATCTTTGTGTCGTTCATCAACTGCGCGATCTTGGACTTCTTCTCCTCGATGCTGGGAGAAAGCATCTTGGCATCCTGAGACTCCTCGTCATTGGCGGTGCTGCTCACTGGTGTGGGGGGCTGGTCTGGCTCGCTACCGAGCGGAGTCGGAGGCTGACTACTGCCTGGAGATCCCACCCCATTGACCATAGGAATCTCGCCACCACCGTGAGATTGCTCCTCTTTCACATCAACCTTCAACCTTCCTTGAGCGTCATTATCATCCTGCTTGCAATGAGACACGACCGGGCCATTGCACATCACACGTTGCTGCTGTTCCTGCTCGTCATCCTGTTCTAGCTTTGGTATTGAGTTCACTGCGTTTTCGGTTTCCGCTTCCATCTTGACTTGGTCGTCACCGTTGTCAACACTGCTGTTGCCTGTGGTAACTGCGGGTGGTGATGTCGTCGGCGGGTGCGCAGTGTTGTTCGGCTGGGTGTGTGTTGTCGACGTGACACACTGAGTCGGGGGCGATGGTGTTGGTGGCGGAGTCACAGAGCACAGGGGAGGTTGGGCCACGATGCTGGGTGGTGCCGAGACGGTTGAGTTCACGCTTTGTAGCTGCGACCGTAACATGGAATCTACAAAGCAATTTACAAGACGGTTACTATTGATGTGATGATTCTTTTCTATGTGTTTGGTTTTTTTAGTTTGTTTTCAGTTTGGTTGGCTCCTCAGCCAATTTTACATCATTCACACCAGATCCAGTGTCACACTCATGTTCTTTATGAAATCACTGGGAGCATAGATAGTGGGAACTGCCAGTAACTAGACTATTTAACTATTCACATATGCTTACATTTTCAGATTTTCATATGCTGTTTTTTAACGTTTTTGCTATTATAGCCATATCGGTAATTTACCAAACAGTAAGTAAGCGTGCCAGTTGTGGTCGTAGTCTGTTATTGATAAGTTCTGAACAGACATTAACGTTTACTCATATTTTTCTTTTATGAATAGAATGTAAATAAAAATAATGACAGCCAAGCTGTGTACGTCGTAAAATACCTTGAACAACTGACAAGCACAAAAAATAATAATCATGAAATACAAATTTCATTTCGAAAAAAACAACAAAAAAAACCGTGTCCTGTATTGACTAGACGATATTAGAAATTGACAGTAACTGTGTTCAATTCAATATTAATCTGCACGGCTTGATGCTATGATTAAAAAGTAGATTTAAAACGCATACATGTAGTGCTTGATCTATACAGATAACACTAATAGTCTAAAGGAAATCAATGCCATCATTTTTTTTTCGTGGTTCTATTTGATTAATACATAGACAAACTTAAACTTTGTCTTTATCTTGCCAACTATCAATTTTGTTTTTTAGGAGCTTTAGACCGACATTACGTGATATAAGAATTGCAATAATTCTTCAAAGTTGATAAATGTAGAAATTGCAAGATATATTTGTATTGCAAGCTATTTTTAAATAATTTGATTGTTTTACTACTATGATATATTAAGTCATAAAGGAGTTCACAATGTTACCTGATAAGCTCAACCCAAATTATTCCTCTGTCTGACAATCAAAACATATCAACCCACAACAATTGCTTCTTTCAGAGTCAAAGAAAACAATCAGTTTGAGATTAACTGATTTTTCCCACACCAAATCAATATATTCCATAATTTTTGACGATGCAGCCCAAATTTTTTCTTTTTTTTTTTAATGATTCATTTTCCATAACTTGAGCATACTTTTTCAGTGTCCCAGATATATACTAGCCAGCTAACCAATGAGTAGCATAAAACTAATAGGACGAGCAAGAATCTGAACTTACTTGTCCTGCTGACTACCAGCTTTAGTCAAAGCCGCAAGATGTAGAACATGTAGGACGAGTTACTTTTTTGCAAGACTAGTACCTTTTTTGCCATACTAGTCCTGTAGACTAGTAAACTTTATCAGTTATCTGGAGCACTGCCATACTTTTTCATTAAGTTAGTAAATCAAAGCACAAGAGCCTACCTCGTTGGTGTTGTGAATGTGAGACGACCTGTCCAGTGTGCGAGACCGGAACACGGGCATTCGTAGACTGGACCATAACCATTTGCCCTCCTTGAAATCCCGATTGCATCTGAGATACAGGCTGAGGTCCTGCCGATGACAACGCGTGGGACACCATATTATGCCCTGGTTGGGACACAACGGGCACTGCCTGGGGCCCTGACAGAGGGGGTTGCATGGGCATAGACACGGCACTTGGAGGGTGCTGCATCTTCTGCATGTTCTGAGCCAGTTTGTTCGCCAGCAAGCTTTTGATCAGTGTTGATTCTGTGCTTGGCTTTTGAAGTGGCTGCTGCAAAAAACAACAACAGACCCATTAGGATTTCAAAGCCTAGCGTACATTACAGTCAAATCTCTAAATTGAGGATCTAATGGGGCCTTTTGATATTAAACTGGAGATGCCTTTCAGAGTTTACTTCAATAGTTTTACAGTACAGAGTATAAAGAGTTTGCTAAAAAGAAAAAAAAGACATGAAAAAACAAGCATGATCTAACCTGTGCTGATGGCATGGTCGAAGGTCGCGACGTTGGTTGAATACTACGCCTCTGCTGTGGGTGAGTGGAGTTAGGTGAACTGAGGTTACTGCGCGGAAGGTTACCCTCTGAAAGAAACACGGTCATTCTCAGTCAGCCGCATTCGACAAAAGCTTTGATTAAGTTCAGTGCCTCACGAACTATATATTATGCAAAATAAAAACCATTTAAGACATAGAAAACACATAATACTGAAGGCCCATTGTAATGGTTGTCATGGCAGGTGCTGCAGGAGGGGCTTTTCTGATGGTAAAGCAAAGCTCTGTGTTCAATCTAATGTAATGCATGGTAACCAGTGACCACATTTTTGTATGAAAACCACCTTATGGTTTCCAATAAGTCTATAGGTATCTAGTATGAATAAAATTCAGGATTAACATCAATATTTATCTACTTACCAAAAGGTGAAAATGGCAAAGGCATTGGTCGTCGACGTATCCCTTTGTATTGGAAATCTGTGGCTCCATCACTTTTGCCAACTTTTACCAGTTCCAAAGTTGGGAAAGACACTCTGAAGTACAACAGAAATCGTTAAAAAGCCATCAGGTATCAGTTGCAATAATCATTTTATAATCACGTCAAATAAGTAAATACATTAAGATACACACTGACATCTTTTAAAAGGCTGACAACATCAATACCAACTGAATTCTTAATCTTAATCTTAATCAATACTACAAAACCTATAATCAATCTTTACTTTTTAATTTGCGGTTGTTCTGCCATTTTCTGTTCCCAAAATAATTAAAATCTTCAGTCATTTCTTTCCATTATTTCATTACATGGTGAAAACCATGGGTCTGTGTAAAATGTCAATATTTTTACACACAAACCGAAAAATATGTTTCTATTTGGAAGAGGCTCCAATTTGAGGGTGTAGCCAGGCTGCCCAGTTACTATACTTCACAACCGTCCCCCACCTACCCACCCCTCAAACTTTTGTCATTTGGATTTGTTTGATACTGTTTGAGATAAGCAAACCAAATACACTAGTATGTACAGTGAATGTCCTCAACAACGGAATCCAACTTGCAGTCACAAATCCCTCCTTCGTAGAAGGTTTCCCTGGTTTACTACATCATTTACTTACATGATTATAAGCTAATGCATGAGAAAAGTTTCCATTATTCAGGTTTTCCCAAATGTTTACTCTTCCTTTGTTGAGGATACGTAAAACATTCTCTTTTCAACACTAAAAAAAACCCTCATTAGCGTAGTCTGTCATTTGGATCTATCTAACACTGTTTGAGATAACAAAACCTAATACGCTAGTATGTATTACGCATAAACCACTTTCTCTTCAACACTAAAAAAACCTTGAACACTAAAAAAAATTTAACAACTTAAGCGTAGTGGTACCTGACACAGTTGGCGAAGCTGACTGCGTTGGAGACGGGCTTCATTCCGAGCCTGGCGCACGCGGCCATGTAGTCCTGGTACAGCTCAAAGCGCGGCAGCATGAAGGCGGGCGCCGGCGCCAGCTCGTAGTACGCCGACAGCCAGCTACAGGCGGCACTCTCGCCATCCGGGGCGGGCGCCGGGGTAGATGGGCGCGACGGAGGCGTCGTCACGCCGGTCAGGCCTGGAACGTGCGACGAGTGTAATGTCGGGGTTTCAAGTCTGATAGATGCGAATGGTTGTTTTGTTTTTGGTTCCTGTCTTTGTTGCTTTTACGACATATATATTTTTAACAACATATGATATTGCTTTGATAGACGTTCATCATACCCATGTATCTACATGTATGAAAATAGCGTTCATAAGTAAAATACTGTATGACAGTCATGAATAGTGATCGGTGACAATTTTCAACAGAGTAGATAAAAAAAAATATAGAGGAAAAAATAAAAGATTCAGTGATCTTAATTATTTCTTTCGTAAACTGCACAGATTTACAATCTTCTGTGAAAAACACACAAAAAGAAGTGATGTATCAATCGATCGGTCAACTTACGTGGCTGTGTGGCTGCTGGCTGCAGCGGGCGTCCATGCGGAGTCGCTGGCTGCGAAGTGACCGTCTTTGCAGCGGTCATCTCTGCATGTGCTGCCATTGAGGGAGTGGGTGACTTGCCCAGGGTGATGGCGGATGGGGGAACCATGGTGGTGGTGCTGCCGCCAGGGGCAGGCTGGGCCATCACCTGGTCAGCTGGCACGTGCTCCACGACCTTGATGCCTCGGATCGACTCGGGGCCGTACGACTGAGCCTCGATTGTCACCAGACTGACGAGCGTGGCTGTTAGAGGATAAAAGTGGATGGTTTACAGCTTGCGGGAATACGTGGGATTTATAGGATGAAGTCAATGTCTTCCGTGAAGATTAAAATTTTGCCATTTGTATGTTAAGAGCGTGAAATGTGAATGATTGAAGTTTTCTCAATGATTCTATGATACTACAACACTAATACATTAAAATTTCAATTTTATCATCATGCAATTACAAGAATCACAAGAGGTAGTGGCTGTCTAACATTTGTGTGACCTCCTCTTCATTAATCGGTGCATCAACGCTAAAAAATTACCAACCCTCTATAATGAGATCCTCACCATAACAAGAACATGTCTTGTGGTCCCAAATTTTCATTTTATAAACAAACCAACATGAACCACACCAAAAAAACTGCCTCTCTAAGAAAACCATCAGGGGTCGTCTCAATCAACGTTCTACTATAACGGATACACCAATATAAAAACCAAGACGACGACTCACCGACGGCGCTATCGACCTGCGCGATCTCGGTGGTGGTGAGCTCGCCGAGCTCCGACAGCTGGTAGAGGCACTCGAGCGTGTACACGATGAGCTGAATGTCGTGCACGGTGAGGTAGCGCACGATGGCCGCGTACACGGAGGGCGCCACCGCCGCGCCCTCCGACAGCAGCTCCTCGTTCTCCTCCACCTGGCACAGCCGCGCCAGCACGTCCAGACCTGGGGGAGAGGCCCAGGGGTTAGTGGAACGGCTCAGGTTCAACAAATACACATCCATATCTGGGGTGAGATTGCCAGATTTTAGACCTGGTAAAGGGTTCATTGTATGTAGGGAATTAATTGACTTGGGTGTAAGTGTTGACATTAGAGGATTCTTTCTACAAGTGTAATATGGATCCGGTATCTGGGGTGAGATTGCCAGATCTTAGACCTGGTAAAGGGTCTCGGGTGAGTCAGGTTCATCGTATGTAGGGAATGAAATGACTTGGGTGTAAGTGTCGACATTAGAGGATACTTTCTCCGCCAGACGGGAGAGAGGGTCAGGGGTTAGTGGAACATCTCAGGTTCAAATCTGGGGAGAAATTGCCCGATTTTGGACCTGGTCGGGGAAGTGTAGGTTTAGAAGTTTAAGATCTTGAATGCAATAAAAATACATTGCAAACCTGGGGGTGGTGAAGGGTCTCGGGTGAGTCAGGTTCATCCTATGTAGGGAATGAATTGGCTTGTGCGTAAGTGTTGACATTAGAGGATACTTTCTACAAGTGTAATATGGATCCGGTATCTGGGATGAGATTGTCTTAAGATTCTAGACCTGGTCTGGGGATAGTGGAACGGTTAACATCTTTGGTCAACAGGAATATGTTTTATACTGTACATAATCCAGCGTTATAATAACTTCATTACATGTGATTTGAATGACAAGCCCGAAAAAGATGGGGATGGGTGAGTAAAGATGTCGAATACAACATTGCAAACAACATACACGTCCACACCCAGGAAAGTTGGGGGATTAAAGGTCTCAAATTCAACCACAAATATCATTCAAATTGGTACTCTTCGAATGTCTGCTTACCGCTGATAATCTCAAACTTGTCCTGAGAATCGATACACCGCGACATTGTCTCCATCATGATTTTTGTCGTCGGATTTTTCAAAGTCGGTTGTAGCACCATCTGAAAATTGAATGTGTTGCAGGCTTACAATATCAACACTTTTCACAATGAATTAGACAATAATAACCAGTTTGTACTTTATTTTTGAATAAGTAACATAAAAAATGTTATTCATCATACAAAACAGCATTACCTGAAGAGCAATGTTTCCCAATGTATCAAGAGCCATCTGTCTGAGATTTCCATATGTGCTATTTATACACAGCATTAGAAATCTGAAAGAACCATGAATATTTCATTAGAATGTTTGTTCATTTTAACAATGTATAATATCAGAAACAGATAAGAGCACTCTTATCTGTTTCTGATAATATATATAATCAACACTTCCAATTTTTGTTGCTCATTACCATCAATCAAACCCTCAATGAGTTACAGAACTTAAAATATCAAACATTTGTCACCATTAAAGCAATGGAAAATGAAGCCTTCCAAAGTCTACACACCTGATCACTATTGGGCTTGATGACATACTGGCCATGTTGGCTTTTTCAAACGATAAATTTCTTAGTATCATTCCAAGCTGCAAAATAAAATTACAATCAATTTAATTATATGCTGTCAAGTAAGGTAAAGAGTTTTTCAATATGCACATTTAATAGCATTGATTACACAATAATCGTTTACAAAACACATTCAAGATTCTTCAAATGATCAGTTGAATCAACTAGTTTTAATTCAACGAATAAAAAGCAACTTTGAGCAACTCTATATTGATTGGAAAAACCATTAAATGCACATTCCCTTTTCAGCCTTACATGATGAATTCATGCAGAATACACATATCTCAAAATATGATATAAATATACATGACGTACATACTATCACCTGCATGTAAACCATCATTTTATCTCAAACAAATTTGAAAAAAATCAAGAGCTTTATCAATACAAGACTCGCACAGTACCCAAGTATCTAACCTTGTTTCCTGGGGTATACCAATTATATAATCTAATATGGTAACTTGTATAGCATGTCTTAAGTATATCCACTAATATGACTCGCATAAATGTGCATTCAATCAAAACAAAAAAATTTGGCCAGTTACAAGTTTCAGCTCTAGCCAATAAATTGTCAGTGGTCGTGATTATTTTGTTCCTACCTGTAGGCAACGCTGGCCCTCCTTGTCCTTCAAGCCCAGGTCCCGGCCTATGTTGAGCACATCACTCAGCGAGACACAATCTGGGTCGTCTTCCTCCTCTATCGACACTGCAATAACCAAGTCACAGTAATGACATCTTGTGAGTTGTATCTAACTTAGAAATTGTATATCAATTTTACAGTATTATCCATTCTATAACAAACAGTGATTTTAGAAGTAGTGGTAAAAAAAATTAAACCTTTGTGATACAAGGCTCTACATTTAGGATAATTATGAGGCCCTCAGCTATCAAATCCTTGATTCAAGCCAGTACTTTCGTTGTCATTTCCCCAATTTTTATGTGCTTCAATTTATACATAACAAATGT
Organism: Streblospio benedicti; assembly: GCA_019095985.1. Classification (NCBI taxonomy): domain Eukaryota; kingdom Metazoa; phylum Annelida; class Polychaeta; order Spionida; family Spionidae; genus Streblospio; species Streblospio benedicti. Next base: position 56,632,444 of record CM032666.1, on the reverse strand, counting down.
TCAATGGCCATTTTTAAAGGTACGGCTGCTAATTATGATCAAAATCTATATTAAAAGTTTCTTCTTTATATGTTTACTAAAAAAAAACTAACTTGAATCTTTTAATAATTTATATACAGAGCACATTTAAAATTTAAAGCACATTTCTATTAACCTCAATTTTACTTTCATATGCTTGTACTAGATACAAGACATGCATAAACACACTTCATGGTTATAGGAGTCATTATCAATCCCCTTTGTACAGTCCATTCTGAAGGCAGTGAACTTGCGACATTAGTCTAGTGGCCGTCTGCTACTTCTTTGTTAGATTTCATTGATTGTGAGTGCATGTTTTTTTGCATAATAAACTTACTACACAATTTTCGTATAAGTAACATTGGGTGAACGGTTTTAATTTCTTTGTAATATTTACAATTGACCCCCACCATCTCAAACTTTAATAATTTGAATTCATGGTTAATTTGAGGAAATAGCTATTTCTCTTCATGTTAATTTTCATTAAATACCAAACAGATAACTTAAAAATTTCAAGTATCTCAAACTTCTTCCTTAAAATTCATGCTAAACAAGACAAAACTGTACTTCACTACTTTGGTCAATCTAATAGCCACATTTTTAAAAATAATGGCCCAATACATAAATAATCTTAAATATACACTACTAAAAGAATCACAGTTTTAAGACTTGAAATAGATCAGGGAAACAACATAATGGAAATATTTTATTTCGAATGGATGAACTCTTCGGCATATGCACTTTTTGAAATATGCAAGAACACTGAATAATTTACTTAAAAATAATGCATGCGTCTCCACTTTTCCCCCCAACACTATTGTTCATACAGTTATAAAATATAGAGAGTAGTGCTTTCAATAGTGCCCCATTGTCATATAATATCTTGGCAAACCACATGCAGAGGTAGATTCTGACATCAATCAATAAAGGTAACAGAGCACTACCATTTCAACCCAAGCAGAAACAACCTTAAATGGTCCACCTAATAATGCTGAACATGATAACACTACTACATGCCAAGATCTCCCTTTAAATAACAAGTCCCATATAAAATCTACGCTATGGCTTGTTTATGAGGCGGACGTGTTAGTTCTATTTATACAGTTTGTTGATGCTTATAACAGAATATACATTGACAAATTGATAACAATGGATAGTACCTTCTTTTTCTGTTAGAGCATTCGGCAAGAGTAGTTTTCTAGTCTTGCGGTCACGACAGGTTTCATACCAGAACTATAAGTGGGGGAAAAAAAACAAGATTTTTATTATCAGATGGCCAATTTATATAATTCAAATGTAAATATTTTCTATGTAGAATTATTGAAAATGTCACTCATTATAAAGCTGACTTACCCTCTCGTAGTTCCTCTTTGATGCTTTCCGCCAGCCATTCTTGTGCAAATACTCCAAATTGCCCTCTAGAAAAGAAAATACACAAAATTATAAATTTACAACTTGACTTAACTATCACATTTCACATTTCCTATAAATGTATGCCCTCAATATCCCTTTTACGTAATCAACAATTCTGAAAAAAAAAAAATCTAAATTGTTACTGCAATCTTGACAGCATTCTAATACTTAGAGGAAACCACATTTTGTATCATATATTATCAATTGAACAGAATTTGACCGCGTTTGAGAGCGAGATAGAATAGCAGGATGTCTGAACAGCCAAGTACATGATAGTTTTTTGGGTTTTTTTAATTTCAATTTCTTTTGTAACATAACATGATAGACAAAGTTTGCTACACGCAACACAATAAATAGAACAGTTATTAATATAGCACAATAGTCTAGATATACATCATGCATGATGATAGTAACATGGCAGTGCCCACTAAGCCTACATACCCGCTGGGAACACTCCGACATGAGCAAGTAACAGATCCAGCAGGAGTGGACAGTCTGCGATTTTGAGAGTGTGCTTGCCCTCATTCGACAGCAGAGTGCATATGTTAATGGCAAAGTCGACTTCATTCGGGAGGCCGGATAGCAACGACTTCTCCAGCTTTTGGTAGGGGTTTTGCACGAGAAAGTCCATGGACAAGCCATGCATTTCACGGGAATAATCTGCAATGACAAGAGAACAATTTGCAATACTTATATAATCTATTTTGGGCTCACAAGATATTGAAAATATTTATGGCCCAATATGTGTAGTGTGAAAAAGATTCACATCGAATATTACTTTCTTAGTCTGATTGCATTTAGCATTGAACAAAAGCTTGATAAAACTGAACTCTCATTGACATCTTAAGTGTGATAATATTTCAGCATTTGTTACATCTCACCACTGCTTATATCAAATCAACAACAGCGAATAATCTATGTAAACAAATATGTCATGATACGCTGATCTTCCATCACAAAAACTCGATAGTAAACAAAAACCTAGCAAGTCCATCGACTGATCATAAAACCATCAAAATCATCCTCTTACTGGGGACATTGTGTTGCTGATAGTTGTACCGCAGCGCGACGCCTCCGATTGGAGTTTTGCGTTTCTTGTGTATCGGGTTGTCGCTGGCCTCCTCCCCAAACTCATTCTGCTTGTCTGGGTCCTCGCCCCGGTGATGGATGCGCTCATAGATGTCCAGGTATCTGAAAAACATCGACAACACGGTTCATGATCATGCGGTAGCTTGACATCTACAAAGATCTTATTTGAATGGTGGATGCTGAATTGTCGACAGTTGTAGTATGGCACAGTTCAGCTGACTTGTTTCGAGTTCACCTCATTCAAAATTGCATCAACTGATTTATATGCATCCAGCTACGTCCGTAACAGTTGACCAATGTCAATGCTGTTACGGGTGCAGCTGGATGGTTTTGCAACGCTTTATCAGAAAGTCTCTCCCGACGACAGTGCCTTCCAATGGCAAGAATGCCGGCCTAAAACTTAAAGAAAACAGAAAACCATCGATACAGAAGTCAACTAAACAGGTATGTATTTTCTGAATAAAACTCACAGTCCACATCAGACGAGGAGCTCAATCATTGGCAACTGATGGAGTTCTTTACTAAAATTCACAGAAGGGAAGAAAACAAAGTGAGCAGCACCAACTCTGCTTTCAACACCCTGTCGAAACTGAAACTGCAACCCAAGTTCTCTAATTTGAGACTCACTCAATGTACCACGCTTTCAGACAGAGCTGCCTATCATCAAATGTCCACAAGAAATTATTGTAAATGAGGACTAGACTGGTACCACAAGCTGTTCTGCTCATGTGAAAAGAAGCCGAAGTCGCAGTGATCTGTGGGCTACATAAACCCTGGCTACAAAATGGGTACTACCCAAACACTAGGTCACTCTGAACTGGTTAAGAGACATGAATGGAGAACTGTTATTCACAATGAGCTTTCTTTAGCTTCTTTGCTGCATAACTTGTCAATAAATCAAAAGATAATTGTCTCCAAAATATTTTTTTGTAACATTGTACAGCAGAGTACAAGAGACGCTACTATCAATTAACTTTTGTTTGACACTTGCAAGATCGTAAGTGAAAATGTAAAAACTACCATTTTGACAAAAAATATTCATTCAAAAAATTTGTTACATCACTGGATTAATTCACTCTCCTTTCATATTTCACAGAATTGACATTCAATTGTATTGTATATTGCATTTCTTAAGTGAATTGTGTTGTGTAATAGTTAGCAGGCATATCAGTAAGAATTTATAGCATTTTTAGCATTCACCATAACACAATAAATCACTGGAAATAAATTTGTCTATCTAACTCTTTTCTTCTTTTCAAGACGATAATCATATGAATACATTGGATTTTACAAAAAAAGGCAACTAAAATAGAAGACAAATATCAAAGGAAAAATGTCTACTATGTAAAATATGTCCATTTGGCAATCAGAAAATGATGGAACTGTTTATGCATTCAGAACACAGGAGCTTGCTTCACTACGATACTATTGCATCCACATACTTCACTTCATATGGCAGCCATGAATGAAAGGCCGATTTCAAATAAAGGGCAGTTAGTTTATCTTTGTGCAGTAGGCCGCTGGTAGTGTAATCATCTGACAGGTGTGACTTGAGGCCTGTAGCATTATGCTGAACATCAACTTCGATACATTAAGTAGCCTAACATCTGCATTTCATTTCAAGACAGATTTTTCCAATGCATTGCTTTATACTGTCGTATGTGATATTGATAAATTTTGATCTACTCCCAGGCAGTTACACCTACGGTTCATACGCCAAAATGATCACCCAAAAAACACCAGCACAGCACACAGCAAGTGATGTTTTAGATGGCTTCTCATCATAATAAACAATGTTTGCTTTTCAATGCTACTGTTTGCATATAAAATACAAGCAAATGACATTCAGTGTTGGTATAAAAGCCAGTCTCTTTCCACAGTATTTAAATGTCAAATCTCTGTCATGTCTGTGCTATTTGCAATGATAGATGCAGTGCTCACTAACAAAGGTCAAAATTAAAGTCTCCCAAAATGATCATCAGAATATCACATTAAATTTCACAGAATTCAGTCTCTGTGTGCTGCATTCAAAGTTGCTGCACTAATTACTTGCAATTTCTTCCGCCTGATTAAAAAAATCTTCTACAAAATGGCAATTAACAGAGTAATTTGCGTGTACATAATACAGTTGCATGACAATGTCTAGACATTTTTTTTAACGCAATATATCTGCCAAAGGCCAAGTTTTGCTCTCAGCAGAGACTAGACAAAGTTTTCCATGATTCATAGAGAGCCCGTCAACAAATAACAGAATGAAGCAGGCTTTGCAGTAATGTAGTATGTGGTAGCAGCCACATGGATCAATATAGCAAGCAACCACAGGTAAAACGAACAGCTCAAAATGAACAGGAAACAAAACAAAAACAAGAAAGCTCGTAATTTAGACCAGATTTGGTTGTAGGTGATCACGCAGACATGCGGGGCATCTCAAGTGGGGGTGCGAGACGGTCAGCCTTGTTTGCATCACAAGGTATGTGTGTGTTTATTGAGTGAGCAAGTCATCTTTTGGCCTACACTTGCTCAGCCCCGCCGCTGCCGCCACTGCCGCAGTGAGCAGAGTAAAGGCTGCAGCGACCTACTCACTGGTTATACATTGAGATCAACTTACATGCTACTAGCTCATGATAACCCTTGTCATGTGGGCAACTATCAAATTGCTTGATGTAAATTCACAAGGCAGTGCAATATATAAGTGTCTTTTCGTGGTGGTTTTAGAAGTGGGAAGAGGGGGTGTTTTCCATAGTGCAGATGTGTTACAGCAAAGTCAGTACACTGTTACTATGCTCAATTGGCAACTACAGCAAATACTCATCAATCTCGGCCCATAATGCATCAAGATAAATTCTTGTTTCGACTGATGGAACATTAACACTACTTGCAAGTTGGTATAAATCTTAGCATCTTAGCATACTGAAGTGTTTCCTTTAGAACATGGGCACAAAATAAATTGCCAATTGATAAACTTTTATATTTCATTGTTATTCTGTCTATATTATCATGATGCTTTTTTAAGTTGTATGGAATGCGACAAGGCTTCATAATTCTAAATAGTTTCTATGAATTGTACAACAAAGCAATACTCTCATTGCTTTTTATTTTCAATTTTCTCAACAAAGAGTGTGAATTTCAATGCCAACTCTGCAAGTCACTTTCACCACCAAGCAGACTTCAATGACGATGCAATGTATCATAATTACAAAGCCTTCTACTTCCTGCTTCTCATTACTTGATTTAAAAAAACAATTAAATAAACATTGTGAAATTGGTTCATTTACCGTATTTCACTATTTCATGAATAAATTATTTACAAGCCTGCTTTAATACGAATGTGAAATATGAAAGCTAATAGCCAGTATCAAGCAAGGCCGCGACCATTACAAACCCGTATTGATTTATGCGGCTATATGGAGTTTGACAGAGCCAGGTTATTCAGTACGCAAGTTCAAGTGCTTTATTCCACATGCAAATGTGGATGTGAAACAACTTGTTGCATAAGTATTTAGGAAATGCTTTGTTTAATTGATAGTGCTCGAATACTTTCTTGATGAATGGCGTTGATTCCAATACGTCCTGTATCAATTTTGGGAATTGGGAATCTTCATTCACTTCTCCCCTAATTTCTTATTGAAACCAATGGTCTAGTTTACCAAAGCTAAATAATATAAAAAGCTATCAATTTCAGTTCTTTATGATTTTCTTTATTTTCTCATTGTAAAAGTTGTGAGCTTTCACTGAGAATATGTATACTCAATTGTATTGATGGCAATTATTTAAATGCCATATTGTACTGTAATAAACATCTAGTTCTAAAGTCTAAACCCATTTACGAGTATTTGAAAGTATATCATTCGTATTACAAATATTTGTTAACATCTGACACAACTGCATCACTCGAACCCAGAGATCATACCCATCTGATTTCAGAGAACGAGTTTCCTTGATTTATAGTCAGGGATAGTATATATTACATGTAAATTCAGCTATATTCAAAAACAAAAATCATAACATACATAATGGAAAGAACAAGTAATTGATTGCTCAGCAAACAATATTGAGGCAATTTCTCAACATTCATTTTCAATTCAAAAATTTCATGATAAATGTACAAATTTTCACCAGTCAAAATTATATTTTTTGGAAGAAATTCAATGAATTACGACCTGAGCAAAAAATTATTTGTGGAATAAGCTTTCAATTTATGTTAATATTTTATTCACTTTTTTCTGTCCCTTGAAGGATTGTAAAATGTAACTAGTACAAGGTTGAATAAAACTTTTCATTAGCTTCTATGTGAAGTGAACAAGATGTGAACAGACATTGAAATATACAGTTTGAATTAAATCAAAACATAACAATGATTAAACCGAGTCCGTGCACACATCTTGTCTACCTCTCTCCAGGAACCTTATTTTAATTATCAGCAACTTAGAAAGAGAATGGATTTTTTTTACAAAATTTCATATTTGTTGTTTAATACATGGAAAAAATGGAAGCAGATTATTCTGATATCCACTGAAATAAATGTCACAGGCTAGCAATATATAGATACACAACTAAATTTAGACTAAGTGCTTATACTAAGAAGCACCAAATAAAGTAACGGAGCCAGAAAATTCACTGTGGTGGCTCTGTGAACTTTATGCACTGGACTCCCAAGCACATAGGCCAGCGTGAGCAGATAAAAAGTCAATAGAGTTAGGCTAGTTGACCCACTAAATGCAATGGGTAACAGTGACCCAATAACAGACACAACACTAGAATAACCACGGACCTAATAAACTGCCAAGAAAAGAAAACTTACACCATGACTATTCAAAAATTGAACAGCTTGAAGAGATTTCAGGGTTTCCCAGAACAAATTTTACATAGCAATATTTGACTGTGGAAGTTTTATCGGAGGGTATGTATGCCTGGCAGGGGTAAGGCACGAATACTTCTCACGCATCTGCCATGTCAAACCGACAATGAGGTTAATTACCACATCTGATAGAATATACAAAATCTTCAGATTTTACATTTCACATATGCAAATTGCATTTCATTTGATCAATCAATATACATTTATATATCAAGCAGTTTTTATAAATAAAAATGTTAATATGATGAATTTCTTAGTATAACAATAATAAATAATAAATTTTATCAAGCACCACAGCGATACCAAGGAACAACACTTTATCTGTGATGATTAAACGACCTGTCGAGAAGTACCCGTCATATAGTCAAAGACTGGTAATTGTTTTGCATTATTGGTTATTACAATTTAGTTACTTCTCCTTTGGATGAGGATTCTCTGTCACTCTATGCTATCAAAAAGAATGAATAGCATTAACACATTGACTGTTCATTGAATTGGACAAGTAAATTTTAGCTAGGACTGGCAAGTTTTTCAGGATACACATCTTGTTGTAAGTTGTTGACAAGGTGATTCTTTTTCTATCTATGGCCAATGCTTCAATCTATAAATCTAATGTTTTAAATATACAATTCTTTGAAAAATTTTGTTAAAAGACATGGTTGTCTCACAGGACAAGTAATCCACAATCTTTAGTTGCTTAAATTTTGAAATATCCAGAATAATCCTCAATACAAAGGCTAAACTGAATAAATCTGTAAAATAAAACCTGAAAATGTCACCATAAAATTCACTCACCTAATATAGATCCTTTTCAGCACTTGGTCAGCATTTGTACATCCAGAAGGTACATTAAACGATTCAGCCAGCTCCTCCCAACGACCATCATCATTTACCTAGATCCACAAGCATGGAGTGAATTACACAAATGTAATACTTTTACTATTATAAGGATCATAATTTCAACACTCTTCCACTGGTATAATACAAAGAGAAATTAATCATTCAATCTTAGAGCAAGACGAGTGCATTGTACAATAAATTATGTACATCATTGAGGGTTATTCTTTATGATACTAGTAGCACTTTCTCACCTACTCCTAACCATTTTGTGCGATATATTGAAATTATTGAAATTAAGAAAGCTTTTTTTTGTCACTACTTCCGCTCATTGCTCAGAAGAAAAATTCTATATTATGTACAAAAAGGCGTTCAAAACAACACAAAATTTAAAATGAATAATGATCTGACAATATCTTAGAGAGCAATGAGTTGCCACTCAGGTCACATTGACAAAAATGGTTGCCGATACAACGATGATACAGTGAATGTCCCAAACAACAGAACCTATACTAATTTGCAGTCACAAATCCTTCCATTGTAGTGGGACAGGGTTTCTGTTCTTTACTTCATAATTCACTTACATTATGTATAAGCTATTATTCACTTTGATGTCATTTTAGGCAAGGCAATGTATGGTCTGATGAGAAGAGTTAGTACTTCAGATAATGTTTTAGTTCAAACAATTTATAATTCTAGTCACAATCTACACAGTGCATTATTTCAACACTGGGTTCATAACCTGTTTACGTCTTCAGCTACCAGCTAGTTTACTTTTTTTCCTCAGTGTGACTTAACAAACTTGTATATATTGTTTATAATTTCATTTTAGTTTCTTATGTTATATCTTTATTACTTTTCATTGTAATTTTTAGTATACTACAATAAAAATATCTTATTCTTATTCTTAATGCATAAGAAAAGTTTCTGTCATTCAGTTTTTCCTTTGTTCACTCTTTCTCTGTTGAGGACATTTACTTTTCAGAACCAAATGTTTTCTAGATCTGATGTCCATAAAAAAAAGCAGTAAATTGACGGTATCGAAATTATGGTCTTGTACTAAAAAAACATCACACTTCAGCACTAATTTTCAAGAAACAGTGCCCCATTTAGTTTTTGCCCTATATACTCCGTAACTCGCACAAATGTGAACTTGTTTCATGGAAATCCATTTATGAGGGTGGATTTGATGTAGTTGAATTCGCACACAATGGACACATCTGAGGATGTATTCTGGACACTAAATATAGCCCATTTTGGCACTTGCAGAAACACCTGCACATTTCTACTCTTATGGAACATTGATTTAAAAGTTATACTAGCATGTGTATTCGGAAACCATATGCTAGATTGGAGGGCAATCTTGTGTATCTGGCACAGTTGAGGCCAAAGTGTGATTATTTTACAAATAAGTGTCATCATCCATTAAGTCGATTATGATTTCAGCTTTAAATGACAACTTAGAGCTGCATGATCGAAAATGACACTGATAACAGAGTCAAAATTAGCCACTCATCCTCTCACATTGATGAGTAAAACCTTGTGGAGGATGAGTAAAAACGTTAAGCAAATCAACCTTTTAACAAGTAACAAATTCTTTTCCATGCCATTTTGCATACAGATATAGATTTTGTGCAAGAACGATTACTTTTTTTTTTGACAACCGATGTATATATTTTTTTTAAAGTGCTACTAGTTTACTGCAACTTAATCCTTAACCCAGCAAAATGTGTTAAATGAATAACTATCTATTGCTCTTCAAAAAAACACATGCCATATCTAGAATACCACAAATGTGAATATGAAGTGACAGAACTAATGGCACAGGACCTTTTTAATACAGACTGCCCGTTTAAAACAGTTTGAGAGCTCAACCCTTCATCCTTTACTATTCTTTAATCTCACTAAGAACTCTATTAACAAAAATAACATCTTCAATCTCAGCACTAACTATTATCTCAGACATGTCAGATAACAATATCCATTACACAACCCTTCCCTATGAATTACATTACAAATCATCCCATTGGAACTAATTCGTATCTTTTGCATTGATAAGCAATACCCATCATGGATGAAAGACCCATAAATGTGATACACTTGCTGAAACTGACAACATACTAAAGTGACTTACAACATACTATGTACGATATAAATTATTGAGCAAGATGAAGCTCACAAAAACACATATCTATTGGAATGAATATATGAAAATATATATGCATGGCATTCCATACTTTTATACAGTAATTTGACAGAAAAGTTATTAAAAACAAGAAAGTAATTTCTTGATACAGTCTCATATGTACATCTTGAGGCAACCCCTTGTTTTTTCCTCAATCACTAGCATTCTTTATACTCTGTATGATAAAGCAATAGGCACTAATATCGATAGTAAAGATAGTAAGATACTACATTCATTTCATTATTTCAGTACAATACAAGTTTGATATACAGGTAAACAAGAAAGGTCACATATTCACCTACTGACATACGATACGAGTGGATAAAGACTGCTATTTTTAACTTAAATGTATCCCTGATGGTTACTGAATTCTATGAAACAGTCAGAAACGACATATTCAGCGTGTTTGGATGTCAGTGTTCAAAATCTTGTTGGGATATAACATAACACCTAATGACAACAAAGTATAAGAGTATAAATTAATTAGTTGAATATCTCTTCCTCAGATCTCTTCCAGACATGATTGTCTGGCTTTCTATTGAAGCCAGACAGCTACCAAATTCAGAGCACACAGCACGTAATAACAACCATTTCAGTTGCACTTTAAACTTTTATCAATTCTCACTGTGTCAAGAATGAGTAGTAAACAACAGTCACAAGTTTAAAGCCCCTTTACCTTTTCCCATCCCCCGGCTGCTGTTACATCAGAATAAAGCTTGAACAAGTCGACATCTCTCCCTCTAATTGTTGGAAACAGATGGAATGGTGTCCTAAAACATACAGGAGAATAACTTGTGATTGCATAGACGATAGATTAACTTCATAAACTATCAATAAACTGATTACAAAAGTGAAAGAGCAGTAACGGATATGAAACTTACCCTCTGTTTTGGTGAAATCGCTGTAGATCACTGAGGAAAGAGTCTCTTTCCTTCTTGTAGGCTATTGGATCTTTGGCACTCTTTTGAGCCATGATTCCAACAGCTATCCAACTCTTCACTACTCCAAAATGTGCTTGAGATATTACCCGTTTACGTTACCGGTAACATGACAGAAACAGTAGGTCATTAGTTGTATACTTTTGACTCAAACTAAGGGAATTCCCGTGTCCACTCACTTGCAGCCACAAGCGTTCATTTGAAGCTTACTGCTCGCACACGTATGAAATAACGCTCGATCTAGAAAATACTCCCAGTCTGAGACATTATCAATTCATATATTATAATGAATGAAACACTGATTAGTGAAATCCAGGAGTTTAAAGCTGATCACTTATGGCAATATCCTAATGTTCAATAATATATCCACAAATTTGGACAAAAAAACATAATGAACATGCCGAATAGCAATGCCAACCGAGAGGGGTGGACGCTAATGACAATTGGCTGGGACGCGACGTTTAAAATGGCGGCGCCCTTGTTTTATGAAAAAATGGCGGAAGTTAAATTTGAAGGCTAATTCATTCCCTTACGAAGCAAAGTTGCATTATGTGATTTATGTGATGCTTTGCTCGTGAGAGTCGCAATCAACTTAATAGTAATAATATAGCAAAATAACTTTAGTATAATCACAATGGCATGGGAAAGTAAATGCATCCCGACTGCCTATGAAATGGCCGGAAATATACAGGGTTTCCAGAAATAATTTACAAGGGTGGGGCAATGGTTCCAAGAAATTAAATACACAAACTGCAGTGTGTTAACTTTCAATTACATTAGATGAAAGGTGTTCAGGAAGCACAACGTTGATTCATGGGCAACAAAGATATTAACATTAGCCATAATTAGTAAATATCTATTGCCGATTAGTCAACGCTATTCTAGCTCTAGCTCTCTCTGAGACGTATTAAATAAGTTCTGATAGAAACATTATACCAAATTTGATGGTCGAGTTTCAAATGGTGTCAATACCATCAGGGGGAAAATTAAAAATACATGCAAACATGATTAGTGACATACAAAAAAGGCTTTGCATCAACTGCTGAAGGTTCTGCTGGGGTTCAGAATCTTTGTTAAAAGTATGCCCCGTATAGAGGAGAGTCACCACTCTGCACACAAAATGTAAATGTCTGGTTTAGGGTCTTCTTCCCCGAAGGATCAGACGATTCTACATCTACACTAGGTCATTGTCATCCTTGTCACACTATTATCTTTCTCAACTCCCTGGGGAGCATACAACACATCTTTTGGCTACTGTGGCGCAAATGTGCCAATCATCCACATTAGCGTTTACTTGCCTGACCTGTACCTATTTAACGTGTAGGTACCACAGAGCAATGTGCAACCTGTTAGAGGTAGGTTTGCTCAACACCCACTATCAGACCCAACTGGCAATCGAACCTGCGACCTTCTGGTCACGAGTCCGACTGCCTATCCACTTGGCCATGGAAACACAAAAGAACTTTTGTAGCTTGAAAGCAATTGCTAGTGTGATCCCTGCATCCCCGGGCCGAGGCTCAGTTGGTTACCTAACCTGCCTCTTGAGGTCCATGTACTAACACCACATGGCCTCCCTCTGCTATAAACATAAGCAACGAAGTTGATGGCTCCAGAGTATCCATAGAAAAAATAAAACAAAAAAACAATGCGATTTGATATGTATAAAATAAATTTATCAAGGTCTTAATTGCGCTACATATATACATGTACAAATGAATAAAGTAAATGGAATATAGAAAAAACAAACAAATACAAATTATGTTCTATTGAAACATTATAGATTAAATTGCAGGCAACTTCAGATGATCATAAGCATTTTTAATGTCTTATTTTCCTAAAAAAAAACATAAAGAATTTGGCATTTTCTTTCAACTAATTACTTATTATCAACAAATGTTAACAGTAAGATAATAACAATCAAAATGCACAAATACACAATATTACTATAAAAAACAAAAATAACATAATTCAATTCTATTCTCACTTTTCTGTCAAGCAGCTCCTGCCGCTGTATTGACATAGCTGAAGAGACATCTTCCATTTTTACTATATCAAGTGGCCCTGGCGGGACTCGAACTCACGACCCCAAGGTTGTGAGACCAGAATGATACCATCATCCCAAGCAGCCAGGGCCACTTGATATAGTAAAAATGGAAGATGTCTCTTCAGCTATGTCAATACAGTGGCAGGAGCTTGCTTGACAGAAAAGTGAGAATAGAATTGAATTCACAAGCAAGACTTGGGAAAAAGGAAAAAATATATACAATTATTCATATAAAAATAACATAGTTTTACACCAATTTGCATTACACCACCACACGCAGCAGGCCGAACACAGTACAGCTGGCAAAAAGTCAAGAAATTTTAATATGATCTATCAATCAATATATTGGAATCAAGGCTAGGTTTATGGTGCGTTTGGAACAACTTAAGAGTTTGTATTTTCAAGTTGACATGTCGTAGGTACGCGTTGTGGCTATTCGATACCACATAACAACTGGGAAATACATCTGTTGAAAAAAATTGCATGCATAGTACATAAACCTGGACTTAAACGAATGGTTTCATAAGTATATATAAATCTTATTAAATTTGGAGACTTTTAGCCTGTTGTTATCAATATATTTTATGAAACTGTCTGCGATATTGGAAGAAGTTATGGACGCCACCATTTTGTCAGTCAGTGCGCATGTGCACAAGCATCTCGTAGTGCTTCCTTCAGCTCCCAGTTCACTAGTGGTAAACACGAGATAGACTTGTTTCGAATGGTATTCACCACTCGTAAACTTGTGTTTACCATAAATATGAGGTGTTCTGAATGCCCATTAGTTACAATCACTTAATTGTCAGTAATTATCCGAAATGATCTTAGTTCCATTTCGGTCAATTTAAAAGTAAGGTATTATTATAAGCATGTAAATGATTGTTGGATAAAGAACACATCATATACATCAGTGAAGCAATGATAATTCTCAAGATAAATTTCCTACACATATTACTTTTCGATAACTGCTACTATAATGGCAATCACTTTTTAACTACCATGATTACTTTTTTGTAAGCGTGTGTGCACAGGAAAGGCAGATTCCAAATTGGCCAATCCATGATTAAATGGAGAAGGGGAAACAAAAGAAGAAGGATTTAAAACAATTGATAATTTATCAACGAGAAGCCCCCTACCCAGAAAACTACACTAGATCTGTAACTGCATTGTTGGCCAGACTTGCACATATCACATCATATTGGGAACTCAGAAGACAAAGCTAATAAACATATTACAATGGCGGATCAGGATAAAATGTATATATTGAAAGGTCAAGCTAGGCAAGGGGAATGAGTGAGAAGAGTGAAGCAATGTACAACAATGAAGCACCCTATTGCTTGATTTTGTTACTTTTAATCCAAGATTTTGACCATATATTCTATTTTTTTGTGAAATAGGTAGGGTGTTCTAATAATTGAAGATTGCATACACTAGCTATTAGCATCTGTACATTGAAACGGAGTTATTTAAACGGTACGGCTAAAATACGACTAACCCCCAACCCTGAACCCACGCCGCACCCGCGCAGATCGCTGGCTGCTACCCCTGAAATAATTTTGCACCTGTCGCGCACCTGCAGAGTGATTGATAAACAATATGGCCGACACTGCGCCAAATATTTCTGTTTATGAAATTTAAATCACGTTTTCTAGTGTTATTAACAGCTTAATATTAACCATTTAGAGGTAATACTTTAACCTAAATGTACTTGAAATCAATGTTTATGTTGTCACTAGATTATTCACCATAATATGCCTCTAATCTAGTTTGAAATAGAGAAATATAAAACCTGTTGAGACAGATTGTCACTCTATTATCTCTAACCAAATTCAAATGGCTAGTATAGATATTGATCTAACTAATAGAATGACGACTGCCAAGTCAATAATATCTAAAGCCGCTAATTAGAGGTTAATGTCACTCCTGTCTAGATCAAGTTCAATATCGACAGTCAGACTCGCTGTCAGATATTAGTATGTTTAAAAACACCTTAAAATTTTATGAATTAAAATTAAATTGCTGTAATGCTCTCACATTCGTGCCATACATACCAAATTAAAGCCATGACTAGTCCATGGTAAAACATTGTGCACTCTTCATGGGATGAGATGGGACACTTGCAATACGCGATACATTGCAATGTTACTGATTTTCTGAGTCGCAACAAACCCCACCCCCCACCCCACCCCAAACAGCTTAAATGATTATTTTCTACTCTTATCTTATCTGACCAGTGTCCTATTTTGCAAATACACAGTGTCACAGGCCGAGATAATGCAAGGATTGATTGCTGATAGCCTTTCATAGTATGGATACAAATTGTCAAGAAAACAAAATATTTATGGTGGAAAATCATAGCTTGAAATGAAACACTGTAATTTTAGTGGTGGAGTCATCCCAAACCTCAAGATGGCTCCCCTAGACTGGAAGAGGTTCATGAAATTGAATGTGGAAGACCTTGAGGAAGATGATGCTAAAGCAGAAGATATTTTTGACATCCTCGCTGAGGTAACATTACAATAATTTGAAAACATTTGAGTTAAATACATCAGAAAATAGTGAATTTTAGATAAAATGTGTTAGTGTGTACGAGATATTTATGCACATGAATGTATCTATTTATGAATAAAATCTAAAGTAAATTAGTATTACTGTTTTAATTGAATCTTAATAAAATCAATATATGAAATTGTCTATTAGAAATGCAGTAGATAACTAATGAAGACTTCACACCAATAAAAATGACCCACCAAAATTTTGACCATCTGAAAATCTAACTACTGAATTTCCACTTTCTAAAAAATCCCAACCTCATAGATGACTGTTCATCCTAAAAGTAAAAAAAAAAAAAGCATGTCATATATGGTAATTTATTACTGTCAATTACAGTTTGACGCCAGTGGGGAAGATGATCCTGAGCGTCTCAAACAGTTGTTTAAAATCAGTCAGAGTCTCATGCTGATCAAGTCCACTCAGCTGCAGGTGGCTGAGGAAGAACTTCAAGATGCTGCCGCCGATGTGGGCAAGTCCAAGGCGCAGAAGGGTACGGCTGATATGATTTGATTGATAGGCTTATTCAAACAAAATACAGATGTCTTTTTAGATTTAGTGATAGTAATGGAATACAGTTGGAAAGTGAGTGATTCACATTTTACGAATTGCCATGTCATACTTAAACCGTGAATGATTATGATTAGAACTCTTTACAGCTGAAAAGCTGAATAGAATTCAAAACATTTTGAAAATATTTTAGAACTTATTTGACAGCACAGAAAGAAAAACGTAGTACGAAAAATGATACCATATGCTATGTAAAGACTTCACAAAATTGCTAAATAATACTAATAGGCTGTAAAAGATTTATTTTGTTCATCTGCAAATTGACTGCAATACAGTGCAAAGATAGACTTTCATAACCAATGGTTGATTTTTGTTCTTAAACCAAGTACAATTCATTTTAGATAGTGACATTGGTTTAAAATAAAAGATAAACTATTTGTTGAAAATAATGCTGCAACTCTCAGATGAAATTGTTTAATTGTTAGGATTTATAAACTGTACTACATGTACAGGAAAGTGGCACCATGCAATATTACTGTTGTATGTTAAATTAGATCAAGCGATGGAAGATCTGCGACAAGAAATTGCCAACTTGGAGCGAGAAAACAGAGAGCTGAAAACGTGGCTTTGGGCCCGGGAATCATCTCGTGACACCAGGTGCCTGAAGTTTTATTGATATTGCTCCATATCTGCTGAACAGAATAGGAGAAAAATTATACTTTTACATAGGACTTGTATCCTGAAAAAGAAATTAAGGTTAAGATATTTTAAGGACTATAGGATGGGTCCTTATCCGTAGCTTCGAACAATTAAATGTTAAACTGTCCTTGTGATGCTATGATATTAAAGTTACATTTTCAAAGTTCATCTGTATATACAGCACTGACTATTGCAATGTATTTCAATGTTTTACATCTTATTCCACACAAATTAATTTTTGTGAGTTTTTATATAAATACTTGCAATGATGCTATAAGATTTATTAACAAATGGTTTGATTGTAATATTTTATTGTTACATGTCTTATGGGCAACCTAAATATGTGTAATTGTTCTTGTTATCATTAGGTATCTGCGTGAAGAACTTAATGAGCTGGAAAACCAGATC
The DNA here is from genome assembly GCA_019095985.1 of Streblospio benedicti. Classification (NCBI taxonomy): domain Eukaryota; kingdom Metazoa; phylum Annelida; class Polychaeta; order Spionida; family Spionidae; genus Streblospio; species Streblospio benedicti. Next base: position 56,614,895 of record CM032666.1, on the reverse strand, counting down.
AGTGTTCTGCAGAAAGACCTTAAGGACAGGGATCGGCAGCTACATGATGAGAAGATGCAGCTTGATCGGGTAATTACCATAACTTTGCAACTTATGGCAACAGTCTTGTTTTATATGTTTAGTATTAGACTATGAATTCAAAATCAGACTGGTTGGTTTAAGTTTAAAATATAGTTTAGCATGTCTCTGACGTCTCAATGTGACGTTTTTGATTAGCAATGCAGATTTATTTAAATAATGGTGTGAATGAGCTGTTTTTCATATATATTTCTAATGAGGCCAACATTTTTATGAGAAAGAAATTTAAGAAAATGATAAATTTAAAAATTGTTCATAAATTAGCTCCATAATCCATAATTTACTTTAAATATTTAAAAGAGTAATGCATGAACCTTTTTTTGTTTGTGAAGGTTAAACTTCAGTTATCTGATGGAGTTCAACATGTAATTTTTATTGATTGGTTTCAATAGTTGTTATTCAAAATCTTTATGTTTCATAGATGGTTGTTAGTGTATACATGCGACTATCCAAATGCCCATGGTCTCTTAGGCTGAAAAAGATTCTCAATTTAGGGGTGGGGTTTTACATGAATGTGGATTTACATTGGAAATTCAAAGGTTCATATTCATATTTTGAGACAATCCGTATTTGGGATGAGCCTTTACATGAAGGTGGGCAGTTGGATGGTTGTATCAATACTTGTATTTTACATAAGAAGTTGAAGATTGATATTTGATCATCAGTTGAAGATTATAATATTAATAAATATGCACACAAGGAAGTTTCTATTTATGATGAGGAAGATGATTAAAACTACTAGTATTAACCTTGATAATTTCTCCCCATAAATGATCTTGCATTTCTATGTTTTGATATTTGTTTTAAGTTGAAAAAATAAATCAGCATATCACAAATGAATCAACTCTTTTTGTTGTCTGCTGGATTGAGTAATTGTACGTTCGTGATTGAAAGTATTCGCATGTTATTACTTCTTGAAACAAATTTTATACAATATAACAGAATAATATAAAGCAAAAATTAGAAAAAAAATATTCATGGCGTGTGCAGACTCAGCAGACAGTGCAGAGATTCTAAAAATTCTCAACAACGCCACGTCACCTTCAGCGACAACAGTCGTCAAAATCTTCAGTCTGCCGACTAACCGTTCATGTTTAAATATACATAACTTGCTGTTGTTTGCGTGCCCACAGTACATCCAGCGTGCGGAGGATGCGGAGCGTGAGTTGCGCGACCTGCGCAAAGACAACGACCAGATGCGTGAAGACCTGCGCGACTACCAGCGACAGCTGGACGCGCAGCGTGAGTCGATGGTGGCGCGACGCGACGATGACTCAGAGTACCGCGACAAGATCAGCCAGAAGAACAAGCTGCTCAACGCCGCGCTCGAGGAGAACAGGGTCAGTGCGGGCGAGGGGGTTCATCAGGGTCAGAATTAGGTGGAAAAGTGTTACTCGTCAGCAGGACTAGTAACCCTCAGATATCTACTCGTCCTGCAAAAAATGTAATCGTCATCCTTGTGCAAACTCTATATCTGTATGACAAATTATTCAGAATTGCTCCTTGTAAAAGGACGAGTTTCTAAAAATTAGCACTCGTCCTCCACTAGTTTTTACTACATGCAGTCAATACGAGCAGACGAGTGGCTAATCCTGACCCTGTTCATGGGCAGATATCTAGTGGAGGTAGGGGGCTTTTGATTTTTTTAAAGTTCTCTAGTTCGGGGAGATGGGATAGATTTGAAAATAGACAACATTTTATAGGTTGCATGGGGGAATGAGAGATTGACCTTGTGTTTTCTATTTTGAGGTTTTGAAGGCAGGCTCAGGAATGATTTTTTAAAACTTTTTTTTAGGTTGTGTGAGGAAATTGGAGATTCATCTTGTGTTTTTCTGTTTCTTGGTGAGGTGTGGTGGAATAATGGGCGTGGTTTGGGGAAGGTGGGGATTTGATTTTTTTTATAAATTTAAGATGATTGGGGAGAGAATCTTTTTTTTTCTGGTAATGGTGGGTTTCACAAGGTTTTATATATATTCTCTTATTTTAGTACAGGTGGTAGATAATAATTTAGGAGTTTTTGTAAAATAAAAGTATAAAAGGTAGAATCCTATTTGAGCACAATAATATGTATTTTTACACCAAACACATTATCTATTAGAGTATTAATGCATGACCCATATAAAGATACTAGATTTTTAGTATGACGTCCACAACATAGCGCATTCTGAATTCATATTCTATTATTATCAGATTCAATGATTCAAATCTAATTAGAAATATGCTAAACAATTTACCAATTTATTATCCTCGGCTGTTTCATGACATTCCAATGCATTTTTGTAGAATTTGGTTGAAATGAACGTTGAGCTGGAGAACAGAATTGACACGATGAAGACGGAGTTGCGAGAAGGCAAGATGGAAATTGAGAAGACGACTGATGACTACCTCAAATTGAAGGTATTGCCTTCATATTGTGCCTACCTTTTAATGAAACAAAAAGTCCAATTATATGCAGGGCCACAGATAAGTCGAGGTCCTGTAGTCGGAGACGAGTAATTGCGTAGTTTTTGTAATTTGAGGTCACATATCCAAAATGGCCATCAAGATGGCCACTACTATTTGTTGTCAGTATAGGTCAATATTGAGTCGTATTGATCAGTATAAATTAAGGAGACAATTGCATTTACATTAAAGGTTTATTGAATGGGATGAGCAAATTTTAGGAATAGGACAGATATATTTTTCAAGATGCTTGTCCTGTGGATAAGTATGATTTTTCTTCTATTATATATATATATATATGTGTATGACAAGTTTTGAACTACTGTATTTTCTTTTCAAAGTTCAATGAAGAGTTTGATTGATTGTATTTTCAGAATGTTGTTGACAAAGGTGATTCTGCTTTATCGAGGCTGCAGAGAGAAAATGACATGCTGAAAGACCAGGTACTGATCTTTTTCTTTTCTTCATCTTTGCCCTTCAAGTGTAAGTTGCATGACCATGTACTAACAATATGGGAGGCAACGTAGTTTTTATTTGAGTCCCATCAGGGCCGTTTTATATAGTAAATAGGTAAATCATCTTCAACAATATAAATCAAAGTAGTGGTAGGAATGTGCTTGCTAACGAAAACTGAAAGAAAATTTGATATTTATACTGTAGTGTATTCCGAGATTAGTTCTTCACATCAACCACATACAACCTCGCACTACTATTCCATTCCATCACAATGATTACGTCATATATTAACCCGTTTATCCCAGTATTTGCCAAACTTACACCTAAAGAAAGAAATATACATATAGTCTTCACACAGTATACGTCTGATATTCATTCCCAAACAAGTGACATACCCTTACCTGACTAGCCCAGGGTGTTGATTAAGCACTTGCCACTCGCCCCTGGCTAGTGTAAATTTCTGTTGGCTAGTGTAAATTCAAAGTCACTCGCCACAGTCGGTGAGTATGATTACTTGATTCCAACACTTTTATTACTAAGGATGGCTAGTTTGGATTGAACATGGCCAGTGTAAATTAAGAGTCACTCGCCACAGAAGGCGAGTGTTCTACTGAACGAGTCACATTCCCTGCCAGTATGTTGTGCTAACGTTCGGCCTCTGCTCCAGATTGACGGTCTGACGGCGCAGGTTCGCTCACGCTCGGACCAGGACGACAACATCATGGTGCAGGTCAACGCCAAGGTCGAGGAGTGGCGCACCGCACTCGCAGACAAGGTGGGTGTTGAGACAATACGCCAATTGCTTTGAGTGGGAAATAGAGTAGTAAGTTGTTAGTGGATGTTGAGACAGTATGGGGATTGCTCTGATTGTGAAATAGAGTAGAATATATCAGCTTTGCGGATATGTATATCATCATATATCAAGCAATTGTTTGTTTTATGGATGCCTGTCTTATGTCATAGCACTTGCGATGGGTGTTGAGACAATACAGCCTATGGTGTTTAATGTTGAGCCTTGATTAATTTAGGGGCAGGCTATGAAATGTACATGTACTTAATCAACTTTTCAATAGCAGTGGCATGTGTGTGGGTTTAGTTGTTTCACCCCGCTCCCTCATCCTCTGGAACTTAAACGATACAGAATTTAAAAATTTTCCTGGTGGCCATACCACCCGACTCACTTTATATTAAATTCCCCGCTTGAATCCCCCTTTGATAGATTTGGACTGCGATTGAATTTTCCATATATGGGAAGTTGGAACCTGGTATCTTTACGGGTTTAGAAGAAGCACATGAATGCAGCTTTAAATTTTTATGTAGGCTACTTTAAACAAATTGATATTGCAACTGTACATTACTCCCTTCTTCCAAAGAACCTTTGATAGGAAATCTTTTTTTCTACGGTAATCTGTTTTGCCAGGACGCGCGGGTGTTGGAGTTACAGCAGACGGTGGCCGAACTGAAGCAGCGCATCAACAGCTATGACATGGACAGCGAGAAGACATCCGTCGTTGCACTCACAAAGGTGGGTGTTGAGAGAAGTCGGGATGTGGCAGGGTGGGTGTTGAGAGAATATTTTTCTTCTGAGTCATGGTATGTATTGAGAGAACACTGTGGTTGTACATCCAAAGCATCATAACAATAAGTACTATTTACACACTAATCACAACTAGAACGCAACACAAAGGTTAGTTTACAGTTAGCAATCATTGACGCTGTGATTTTTTCCAGGCACTGGAGGAGAGAGATCAGAAGATTGAGACCTTGAAGCGGCGTCTTGAGGAGGCAGTTGGGGACTTCGAGAGCAACGCTCTTCTCATGGACGATGTGCGCAACGAGCTCGGAAAATGTACGACCGTTTGGTGTAAACATACAATAGAACTTTTTGTTAAGACCGAGCTTGGAAAATGTACTATGGTCCTGTTTAAGATACTGAAGAACCTCCAATTGAGACCAAGATTTGCAAATTCATGATGGTCTGGGTTTAAACATATAGTAGAACTTAAATTCAAGACCACCTCTTTATTGAGACAACCTCTGTAATAATATGACCATTCCTGAAGGTCCAAGACCTTTACAAAAAGACCACCATCCCGCCCATCCTCAATGCTCACTCATCAAAAAGACCACCATCCCACTCATCATAACTCGCTCATCCATCTATATTTGCAGCATCGCGCGGTGACCGCCAGCAGAGCAAGGTTGCCACGCTTCAGGGCACGCTGCGCCACCAGGAGGCGATGATGCGTGACGCGGAGGCTCGAGCAGCTCAGGCCGAGGAAGACGCCCGCGAGAAGGACAAGGAGCTCAATGAGGCGCTCAACATGGTCCGCCAGCTCGAGTCCGTGAGTGCACGTGTACTTTATATTTGGTTCATTAGTTTGAACCTGTGAGTGTTCTTATGTATACACATAGGGCTTCAGATATGTGTTCATCATATAGCTTAAAATCAGTGAAAGCTCAAAGTTTCAAGTTTCAATTTTGGCTGACTGACTAAGTATTTTTGTTTAGATTAGGAAAGCTCCGTGCAATTTGAAGAACATCTATAAAACGAAGCTATTTTGTTGGAATGTAAAACGTTACAAGTCAAATGAGTCCTTGATAAAGCAGTAAAGTTTGTGTTTGTGTTGTAGGGAGTATACGGTCTTCCGGAGGCTGTTGCTGACATAAAAAACCTGAAGACACAGATCAATGTGCGAGACAGGTAAATACTACAGATTAGTCCGGAATAGCTAGTGATAATAATGTGTAGAATCTTGATTTATAATTCAATCATATAACGATCATTCGATCATATTGCTTTCTAACGTTTTTTCACATGAAATTTATGATTCCATTTTTCGACCACTTTTTAGAGTATCGAGTATATATTTTGTGTGTAAAAACCTATCAGTTTTTCAAACTGTTCGGGTTATTTGAATTTAAGGGCGCTTTGGGCTCTTGCATAATTATATACAGTCAATAAAATGCGCCTTATAAAAACCCTCACATGGCACTCTGCTATTGACCAGGCAAATAGAGGAGTTGACGCAGCACGTCAACCAGTGTGAGCTCAAGATGAACGAGCTGTACGACGAGTCTGAAGACCTGCGAGAACGGCTCGGGCTTGACCCCCGCGAACCCCTCGACATGGGAGAGTTCAAGAAGAGGAAGGGCGTCCGTATGCAGGAGGACAGGGCCCTCAACAGGGTGCTGCAGAAAGAGGTGAGGCAGCAGCGGGGCCCTCAATGAGTGTTATAAGAACAACCCATCATCGCTGGAGCAGCTGAAGGGAGAGTGTATGGAAATTCTAAAGTAGATTAAATGTACATGTTTACTTTAGCAACAATAGCTATTAAACATAACCTACTATATTTACATCAAAACCCATTTCAAATTTAGTTTATTTTACATTTTACAGCTTACATTTAAAGATTACATTTACATATATTTTCCTACAGTGTTGTATGCTCCTTGGGGAGTTGAGAAAGGCAATTCATTGAAGTGTGTCAAGGATGCAAGTGACCTGGCATGAATGAAAACTCGCTAGAGCATGACAACAATGAAATGTGACTCCAAACAATCACATTTCCATTCACACACATTCGATCCATTTCCATTCACACACATTCGATGCATTTCCATTCACACAAAATCGATACATTTCCATTCACACACATTCGATGCATTTCCATTCACACACAATCGATACATTTCCATTCACACACATTCGATACATTTCCATTCACACACATTCGATACATTTCCATTTTCACACATTCACTACATTTACGTGACTCTCCGGTTCCAGCTGGAGCGGCTGGAAGAGGAGCGCATTGAGCTGAAGCAGACGATCCGGCGTCTGGCGCAGGCGTCCGGGGCGCGCGCCGTCGCACTCGGACTCACGGCAGACGACATTGTCGCCGTCGACGGATTCATCGACCAACTCAAGGTCAGGGACAACAGGGGGTTTGGATATTTGTATAATGGGGTCACGGATAACAAGGTCATTGTATAATACCTATCCTGTCATTCGGTCCTACACATCCTATCATCTGAAATCGGTGTCTGTACTGTGAGGAGGGGTGAAAATTTTGAGTTACTTATCTTATGGACTAGTGTTCTCAGTCACTGCAGACATCACCTTCAATTGCATTTATGTGGAGTTTGTTGATTTGGAGGTGTAAATCTTAATTAGGACGGGTAAATTTTTCTAGACAAGTATAATTTTTCTCCAATTTGTGGCCCTTTATATAAAGGTATGTCATTGGTACAAATAACTAGAGTAGTGACATTTCTTCATCCACAATTCTTTTTTTACAGTAGTATTGTTGACATCTCAATAGTTATGATGGATGGCGGTGGCTTTTTAGTGAGCATAGGGCCTTCTGCTCATGTTTAGGCTGTAGAATGTCAATGATGTCACCAATCAGCCATTTTGAATGCAAAAAGAGTCTCTCCACGTGACCACAATATTGGAAAGAAACAGCCGATATGTCAGTTCTATTGTTAAATGAAATATGTTGCGCGTTTAAAACATTTTCCACTCATTGGGACAGAATGTTGTAAGGTAAAAAAAATGTATGTGGACAGGGTGGAATTTGACATGAGTTTATTTTTACAGGAGAAGAACAGTGTGAGCGAAGTGACGAGAGGAATTAAAGCTGATGCGGAGAGGGACGAACTTCGCGCCAGAGTAAGTCATTGTATTATTACTTTGGACAACCAACATTGATAGATCATACTAATGGAGTATCATCATTTCCCTTTTTAGCCACTAAAGGACAAATATATTAACAAGTATGTCTAAAATTGACACTGTTGTTACTTTCAGCATCAGCAGGCTGAAAAAGAGGTAGAGAAGACAGAGCAGAAGTTAAAGCGAATCAGTGAGGAGAACTCCCAGCTTAAGGTAGCAAAAATACACAGGTGTATCTTGTTTTAGTAGATGAGTATCCAATATAGGTGTATCTAGATGTGGTATTTGAAAACATAACTTAACCTTACATTGACTTTAATTTTGATTTTAAAAAAAGGGGGGTTGTGAGTGGTAGAATTCTAAGTGATCAATGGGGGAAAAGGGTGTAAAGAGATAGTTGTGAGAAATATGAGATAAAAAAAGAGGGATGTATAATTTTACACTCTCTTGTGGTTGTCTGATTTAAAGAATAATGTCACAAGTCTTACATTAACGAGTGAGACTTGAATTTATTTTATTTTCAGTTAATAATTTATTAACACATGGAAAATTCATATTGAATCTCTTACCATCTGCAATTCTACAAGTTTCTAGAATTCTTGTATAGCACATTTCTAGCTGCCATAGTGATGTCACTATCACAATATTTATATTTTTTCATACAACCAAAAACTGAAATCCATGTGAACTACTGCTTTAGGCTAAGAGTACAGAGGTGGAAAATGAAAACAAACAGTTGGAGAAAGGAATGAAGGAGATTCTGGATGCCTTGAAGGAACACAGTGGCAAGGATGGAGAAACGATACAGTGCCCAACACTGGAAAGGATGCTTGCTGTAAGTTTAATTTTGTAATCGCTTTTTAGGGACTACTAACGTGAATCAAGTGTAATTCTGTAATATTTGGTGTATAAGAAGTGTAGAACAATCGCAGAAATACACAATTAGAACATTTCAAGCAACCCAAAGAATATGTGGGGTTGATAATACACCAACCTGAATTTGTAATCATTTTGAAGAGGTGTTCAATACAGTAGAACCTCTTTTAAGACCATCCAATAGACTTCCTTCAAGTAGTCTTATAGTGATGTGGTCTCTATGGAGGTGCGATATGGTCTCTTTATGAAGACTTGTGACCGTGAAACAGTCTTATAAAGAAGTGGTCTTTATATAGTGGTGGTCATAATTAGAGCTTGTACTGTATTGTTTCATGAAATGAGGTATTATGTTCTGTGTTGTTTAGTAGTTCTAATTTCGTGCTTTTTCTTAAAAAATACTGGCAAAAACTGCAAAATTTTGTGGTCCGCAACCATATGTCTAGTTTTCTGACAATTTCAATGTTTCAGGCAATCGACTCTAAGAACATGCTGGGTCGTTACGACACCACACTCTACCTCAAGGCCCAGGTGGACAACCTGACGGGCCACAACGAAGAGCTGAGGAAGGAGCTGAGAGAGGCTCGATACGAGGCGACCAGGGCCAAGATCGAGCTTGAAAAGGGCAACAGCAAGGTAAAGTAGAAACCTTCTTTTGAGCCCAATGGATTTTAACATAGCCGCACAGGTTTAGAGATACTATACTGTACATGCATTTATACGACAAATTCATAGAAACCTTAAGATCAGCTTTCCAATCGCTATTATGGTAAACAAAGGCGTTAAATAGAATTTGATTTGATTGATGGATTGATTATTTGATTGATTGATTGACTGACTGACTGATTTCTTGATCAGGTGGAGTCCCTGGATGCAGAAGTAAAGACACTGAAGATTGATTGACTGATTGATTAATTGACTGACTGACTGATTGATTGACTGACTGCTTGTTCAGGTGGAGTCCCTGGAGGCGGAGGTGAAGACCCTGAAGCAGGTGGGGGCGGCGGGCGGCTTCTACCAGACGCTGCCGCTGCCGGAGGGAATCGCCGCCACCAGCGCAGACGTTATCGCCAGCCTCAACGAGCACCTCGTGCAGGCGCTACAGGTATGTCTGCTGCCATTTTGAAATGATAGAGAGGCTTGTTAGATGTGATCGTCAGCCTCAACGAGTGACCCGTGCAGGCTCTACTGGTAGTAAAGCTGTGGACTAATGTCTTTCCAAAGCCATCTAAAATGTAAAGATAAGATAAAAAAACTCTGTTGTTTTGGTCGTATTTCTACAAGTCGAACGCTCCTTTTCCATTATTGAGTGAATTATGCTAGACAGTTAAGACGCTGTTACACATATTTGATAAGACGTCTCAATGAGCACCTTGTACAGGAACTACAGGTACAGTGAAATCCTCTCATTACATTGCAATATAATAGATGGCTCATGAAAGTCTAATTTGTAATCTTCGTGTGACTAGAGCCATTGTTCAGGCTGTTTTCATGGGTCTGCCATTTTGAAACGATAGATAGATTGTGATACCACTAAAATGAAACCGAGTCCGAATGTTTTTTTTGTGCATATTTCTATACTACAGCTACTAACCCTATATTTTCTAATGGGTAACCCTATATTGTGTTTCATTTGTGACCATCGTGACAATTTCAAATTTAAGTATCTTCAAGATCTATGTTGTATTTGAATTGTGACATACTTTGATTTGTGACAATCTTTATCAGGAGGTGGAGCTGAAGGAGGAGATGATCAGCAAGATGGAGGCGGGTCTGGAGAGCTACCGGCGCAAGTTTGCCGTGATGCGGCACCAGCAGGGACTGCTCTACCAGGACTACATCAAGGACAAGAACGTGAGTGTGAAACGGACTGTAGAATTCGGAGGGAAGTTTCAGTGTGAAACAGACTATTGTATGCGGAGAGAAGTTTGAGTTTGTGAAATGGACTATTACATAAAGGATAATATTGTGCGTGTGAAATGGACTATATTTCTGTTTTGTGATGATGTTTTTGAAGTTAATTGTATTTTGTTTTTAAATTCGTTTAAAAACCTGTAAAGTGAGAGTTTGGTATAAAATTCTATTATTCATACATTATGGTATTATTTTCCCGAAAAGAATTTGAGTGCAATAACAGGCTTTACACAAAGGACAAAATTGTGAGTGTGAATTGGACCATAGTCTTCGTATAGATTTGATGAGAAGAATGTCAGTATGATTTGAAATAGACTATATATAGTCCTACCTACACATATAGAACACAACTTTAAGTGCAAAACAGACTTCGATAAATAAATTCCATCATTGAAAATGGTACTTTACTGATTTCATTTCTTCAATTGGAGAAATGGTAAATGTAAGTGTTTCACCTGATGTGCTCGTGTTTTAGGACCAGGAGTCGTCACTGCATCAGCTGGAAGAACAGCTTCGGGAGGTGACAGGGCTCCGGGAGGAGGACAAGGTCCGCTTACAGGAGTTTGATGTGAGTACACACTTACTTGTCCACTAGCAGATTCAGGTTTAGATCTAGGAAATCTATGATCGTGTATGGCTACGGAAAGTACTGCGCTGGATCTGATGGTATAATTATATTGTTGAAAGCAACAAGCAATGATTTCAAAAATTTATCATCAGATATAAGATGCTGTTCCCACAGTGTTTGATTTGACTAACTAAATGATCACTATGATTATGATGTTTTAGGCAAAGTAATACTCAATCATGAATGATTTTAAAATTTTATTTGCAGGTTGCTCCCAGTCCCATGTTGTTTGAATTAACTAAAACGATCAATATGAATGTGAATTTTCAAGGTAAATTGCATTTTGTAATGTTCCAGAGGATGCTAGACTCTCTAGGTCAGGAGGAACCAGAAGTGCGCCGCCGTCTAGCGGATATGACGCGCAAGATCACTGTTCTCAGGGTGAATGAGAAGGTGAGACACTTGTAAAAAAATGACAACTCCATCACTGTGATAATCAAAAGCTGAAGATGTCAAAATAGCAACCACTTAAGTGGTGTGATCAACTCTCTTAATGAATATACATGTAGTATTAAAATATGAAAATTTGTTGATACATACTAATGAATAATGATAAACATAATAGGGACACTTTTCAGATTGAACATCCTTAGCAGAACCACTAAATCATTTGAATCTGTCAAACTACAAAATGCACATCACTGTAGACTCAACGTACCAGGGCTTTACATTAGCACTAGCCTGCTAGCCCGTGGCAAGTGAAAGTTGTGTCTGGACTAGTCATTTTCCAAAATACTTGCCCGATGGGCCAAGTGGTTTTTAGGCTACAAATCATGCAATGCGTAAATCTAGTATTCTACATAACCCACATTATAGGCATTGGCCCGTCGCTACAACAGCCTCTCGGAAGTTGAGGCTCAGCTTCGCAAAGACAACAACAAGCACAAGAACGACATGATCGCCATGGAGACGGCTGTTGCCGAGCGACTTGGGTACCTGCAGAGATACAAGGACATGGCACAGTTCCAGGTATGTGGCCTCTTCATGGTGGTGGTGGTGGTGTGCAAAGCAAGCTGTGTACAGTAGAATATCCCATTAGGACCACCTCTTAAGAGAGATCAATTCTATGATAATCACCATTTTTGTGGTCCCAATGCTTGATAAAGAGACCACCTCTTTATTGAGACCACTTGAGGCCAGTACCACTAGGTGGTCTCAATAAAGAGGTTCTATTGTACTAAAATGTCTCATTTTAGAACATGAAAATCGATATCACATTGTACAAGTATTACTCAGTTGTTTACAGAGATGCAATGATATTGTGCAGTTACAATTTTGTGATGATTTTACCAATATCTAACATGCTTTTAATGTCTGTCTTACTATTACAATCTTTCATAGATATTTCTTTCTCATTCTCGTGTGCATATGTGTCAAATACAGGATTTCATCATAGAAAATATCATTGTTGTTTTTTTGTTTGCAGATTGCATCGCTCCAGAAGACTCTGGATGATTCTGTCCCAGCTTATGAAATGGAGTCTCTCAACAGACAGTTCACTGAATTGACGGAAAAGTACCGAGATCTGTTGGAGAAATCCAACACCCTAGTAGCTCGCACAGAAGAGTCGTCTGGTTATGAGGTAAAAGTTACTTCATTGGAAAATTATTACAGTTAGAGCCATTGATCTTATGTACATTGTGCATATCAGTGTCATGATTTGGTACTAAATGGACTTAAAATAAGCACTTTTGTATTAGTCAGTTTGAATTTTTGATATTCGTAATATCACAACTGTTGTTAGCTCTCAATTTGAAAATTCTGTACAGATTGAGACGAAGCGACTTCACAATGAGAATAACACATTGAAGAAGGAGCTGGAAATCGAGAAAGAAAAGCTTCACACTTTAGAAGCAGCATTTGAAAACATGCGCAAAGAAGGTAAGACATTAAGTCATACCACAGCGAACAATGCCTTTCACTTGACACTGTGGAATTGTGGACGCGCATTGATTTGTTTCATCTTGGTAGTTCATTTTTTTTCACGAAAGCAAACAAATTGACCTCTTCAGAGGTTATAGAAAGACTTGTGGGCCTCTATGTAGGTGTACATTATGCTATATACAATATCCAAACGTCCACAGTATTTTAGGTTACAAAATGTCTTAATGGTGGATCTAGGAATATGGCTCTTACATGAATATGTATTTCTATGTATTTCTTATGGAATTTAATGGTCTAGATTTTAATATGGTCTAAATTTGAGTGGTGGGTATTTACATGGGGTGATTGCATAAATGTACAGTATATCATGCTATTATCGCATGCTGTGTGGTGTGGGCTTTTGCACAAGCGTGGACCTTTTGATATACAGTATACGCATGTATATCATACCATAATGGCAGGCAAGGCGAGCACACAGAACCTGCGCGACTCCGACGTGATCTCGATCTCGAAGAAGCTGACGACGCTGGAGATGAAGGAGCTGAACGAGCGGCAGCGTGCCGAGCACGCCAGCCACATGTACGAGCAGCAGAAGCTCACGCTCAGGACCCTCGAGGACCGCAACTTTGAGCTCGAGCAGAAGTTCTCAGAGGTGAGTTTCCTATTGGTGTAGTTCTATTTAGTAGACCATTCTCTCTGCGTTCTTAGATGATGAGGGTATATGTAGTACAATGTGCCTCGAGATCTGATACTGATGTTTGAATGGACAGTAGAAGCTCACGCTAAGGACACTCGAAGATCGGAACTTTGAGCTCGAGCAGAAGTTCTCAGAGGTGAGTGTCCAATTGGTGTAGTATTGAGTAGGACATTCTCACAGTGTTCTTAGAGGCTGAGTTACATGTAAGTGTAGTCTTGGGTAGGATGTTTCTTAGAAACTTAGATATGTGTTGAATGTGCCTGACTGCATCTAAGTCCATGTAAGTATGGACTGTGGAATATGCCTATAGAAATGAATGTGAATTGTGCACACCAGTGCCATGCTCAGCTCAAGTTTCGGGTGAGTCGGGTGAGTTTTCAACCGATCTTGTGTCGAATAGGATATTCTGAATAAGTTAGGTAAAGTTGGAATGTACATCTAGTTCTGACTGTACATCCGTTCTGCACATAGATAGCAAAAATGCATTGGTGAGGACACTCAAGGATAACAAATTTGAGCTGGAGCTGAAGTTCTCAGAGGTAAGTTTTCACTTGATCTTGTCTTTAGCAGTTTAGTAGCACATTCTCAGAACTTTCGGGAAATTGTTCCTCAAGGCAAGTGTATGATGTGGGATCATGTGGCTCTGAATATCAGTGCCGCGCATGAATAACAGAAACCTAAGCTCAGGACTCTTGAGGATTGTAGCTTTTGCCAATAATTTTGTATGTTATAGATATTTTTATGTATTTGTGTGTGTCTCTGAAGTTAGTTATTTTGTTTTATTGTAGTTGACAAGGATGAGTCTGGACCAGCAGAAAGTTGAGCGAGAATTACGGGATGAACTTGCCAGTGAGTTGAATTAACGTTTTTTTTCCCTCATAGCTCATAGTAATAACTTTTTTTCTTCATAACTATATTGTACCAGTAATTCAAATATGTATAAATTTAAACTATAAAAAAAGGTATTGGCAATCTTTTGCACTGTATTAAAGCATCAATTTTTTAATATATCCGTATTAATTGCCCTGGATTCATTGTAGTAAGTTTTGTAATCCATGTTTTGTCATAAACCATCCTCTATTGTTAATTGATTATCAAAGAAAAGAATGTAATTAATGGTATTTGTTTCAGATTCTGTAACCAAAGAAGTGAGCGATAATGACAGAAAGAGAATTACAAAACTGGAGGAATCAGAAAATGCACTCAAGTTGGAGAATTCTAAACTCAAGGTACTGTAACAAACTCAGGTATTAGTAAAAAGTTTGAAATAGTGACACTATATGTTTCTGCATTTAGAAATAAACATGCTGAAATCAAAGAATTTACGTTGAATTTTCATTGCTGTGAATGTTAATGTATTTGCATATTTAAAGGGGCTATTGAGCCACAAAATGTTCCCTGTAACATTTCTGAAACTACATGAGCTACATCCTATGACCTGTAATGGATTGGAAATTGTTATTACTGCTCTGACTTCCTAAAAATGATGTAAATCTGGATAACAGGAGGCAGCTTGAAGATCTGGTTTAAACCATATTTTTCAGGAAATCTAAGAATGCAAATAAGTTTTCCATGTAGGAGTTACATCTCACGTCATGTAATAGCCTGAAAATTCTGATTGCTACATGTACTCAGCTTCCTATGATATGGTATGACACTGGCAGATCCAGATTCAGACACACTTATGTTATGTGATCTCATGGATTTTGTACTCGTGATCAATAGCAAGCATGCCAAAAACCTGCTCCCCCCCCCCCCGGATCTGCTTATATATGATATGATACAGGTAATTCTGGTGAAAGGAGGCAGCGTATGACCTGGTACACACCGTGTTTTGCAGGAGATCTCCGAGGTCGCAGCGATGCAGGTGTCCGCGTACGAGCAGCAGCAGACGTCACGGGACAAGGAGGTGCTCAGTCTGCGGCAGCAGCTCGTCGACTTCCAGGCCCAGAGCGACGAGAAAACCGTCATCGGTGAGTGCAGTATTTTCGCTCAATTCTTAGATTTCGTTCTTTAGTTTTTGTTTTCGTTTGAAAGGGAAAAGAGGCGCGTTATGAAAAACCGTCATTTGGTGAGCACACAACGCCGCTTCTTGCAGTATTTTCGCTCAATTCTTAGATTTCCTTCTTAAGTTTTTGTTAACGTTTGAAAGGGAAAAGAGGCTCGTTACATTATGACCACAACATTGAATTTCCAGACCCAAATGTTTTATCATTTTTATTGTTTCGGAATATATGTGACGGGTTTAAGAATTTGTACAGTGATACGGATAGACTTGAGAAGTAAGTCTGGCTGTGTAAAAATAGGTCTAGAGCGCAAGTACTTAACCATGGCCTTGTTGACGAATGACTGAAAGGCTTGGAGGGGGCTATTGGAGAGTAGACGGGGTAGCTAGGCCACGCTCTCAGATGGAAGAATAATTAGAGCGTGTCCAAATAAACTTAGATTTTGATTGTTTGGCTGATTGATTGATTGCAGAAAGACGAATAGTGAGGGCGTGTCCAACATAACTTATGTTTTGATCTATTTATTGATTGAAAGAGTAGTTGATAGAGTGATTGATTGATTGATCAATTGATTGATTGATAGATACGATACTTAGATTGAGGAATAGCTAAGCCCTGGCCAAATAGACTTCGATTTTGATTGATTGACTGATTCATACTCACTGACTCACTCAATCTCCCACCCATTCACTCACTCATTCACTCAGTCCTGCTATCTGATTGAATGACTGATTGAGTGACTCATTGACTGACTGATGCTCCCTCCCTCAGGCAAGCTGCACCGTCACATAGTGCAGCTGCAGGTCTCCGAGGGCGTGGCTCTGCGCAAGCTGGAGCAGCTGACCAACAAGGTGACCAAGCTGGACGCACTGCAGCTGCGCACAGAGCAGCGCATGGACGACAAGGACCAGACCATCTACCATAACCGGCTCGAGGCCCGCAGCAAGGCCAAGTACCTCAAACACACCATACAGGTAATTGCCTCAAACACTCCATTATGGTACATGTAACTGCCTAAAAAACTCCATTCAGTTTTCTGCCTCTTCAAATCACCTTACAGGTAACTGGCTAATTGCCCAAATAAACCATTCAGGTAAATGCCTAAAAAAACCTCCATTCAGGTAACTGCTGTTACTTTTCATAATCTGAATTGTGAGAGAGTATCCTCTTTCAAAAGATCTAGTGATCCATATAAAATTGTCAGACATCAAACTAGTTTTTAAGTCTTATTTCCAAAAGATCAATTGGTAAAATATTCAATTGATGAACGAAAAATTACACATGTAAAGGAAAAAAAAAGCTAAAAAAGAGTTGGTAGATTTGAAAGATTAGGAAGAGCCATAAAAGAAATGTAGTACAGGTATGTTACTTTCACTACTCGTGTTTTAGGACCTGCGTAAGAAGTTTGCGGGTGCGGTGCCTCTACCACAGCAGGAGAAGTTTGCCAAGCAGATGCTCAGACTGCAGGAAGACAAGGCCAAGATAGAGCAGGAGCTCAAAGAGGTAACAAACGATTCAAACGATTCAAACAATAGCCCTTTTTAGTTTATGTCCTAGGAACCGCGTGGGGATTGATGAGTCAATAGCATTTATATAAATACCGTGACTACTTAAGAGATAAATCCATTTTGAACTTGTTGTCTAAATATTTTCTACTGACATTTTTCATGTCCATCCTCTGAGACTTCTTTCCGTCACTAGGTGGCAGCACATGACACAAAGTAGCTTTCATATATTGTTATTGCGTTTAAATCATCTTTACGTCCAGTTTGATATCTCTCTGTGTATGTTTTACATATGTAATGAATATCTCTTTCAACATAGACATCAGAAGTTCAGATCAATATCATATTTTACAGCTGCAAATTGCATTTTGAGCTTTGCATGATGGTATAATAAAACGATACATCACAATCATGTTGTTAACATTGTGCTTTTCGTGTCCGTGAACAGACAAACGAGGAGCGTATGAAGGTGGAGGACCGGCTGATAGAGCTCAAGGTGCAACATGATGGTCTCGAGGAGCTCATAGTCACGCTCAAGGTGGGATAAATTAGGCTTTCAAAAGAATTTCTATCTAGAATTACGCTTTCAAAAGAATTTATATCTAAAATTAGGTTTTCAAAAGAATTTATATCTAAAATTAGGCTTTCAAAAAAATCTATATCTAAAATTAGACTTTCAAATGAATTTATATCTAAAATTAGGCTTTCAAAAGAATTTTCAAAAAGAATTTATATCTAAAATTAGGCTTTCAAAAGAATTAATATCTAAAATTAGGCTTTCAAAAGAATTATATCTAAAATTAGGCTTTCAAAGGAATTTATATCTGAAATAAGGCTTTCAAAAGAATTTATATCTAAAATTAGGCTTTCAAAAGAATTTATATCTAAAATTAGGCTTTCAAAAGAATTTATATCTAAAATTAGGCTTTCAAAAGAATTTATATCTAAAATTAGGCTTTCAAAAGAATTTATATCTAAAATTAGGCTTTCAAAAGAATTTATATCTAAAATTAGGCTTTCAAAAGAATTTATATCTAAAATTAGGCTTTCTAAAATTAGGCCTTCAAAAGAATTTATATCTAAGATTAGGCTTTCAAAAGAATTCATATCTAAAATTAGGCTTTCAAAAGAATTTATATCTAAAGAATTTATTTATATCTAAAATTAGGCTTTCAAAAGAATTTTTTATATCTATAAAGGCTTTATGCTTTCAAAAGAATTTTATATCTAAAATTAGGCTTTCAAAAGAATTTATATCTAAAATTAGGCTTTCAAAAGAATTTATATCTAAAATTAGACTTTCAAAAGAATTTATATCTAAAATTAGGCTTTCAAAAGAATTTATATCTAAAATTAGGCTTTCAAAAGAATTTATATATAAAATTAGGCTTTCAAAAGAATTTACATCTCAAAGGCTTTTTTAAAATCATATTAGAAGTCGTATGTATATCTCATGACTCATTGTGGTACATCATTATGCATGAAATGCATGACATGGAAAACTAATAAACCATTTCTAACATGTTTTTCCATGTGTTCAGGATGGCAAGGGAGCAGAGAAGGTTGTGGAGTGGCACAAGAAGATGGAGACTGTGCGTCTGGATGATCTCAAACTGAAACGTGACATCGAGAAGATCAAATACCAGGTGTGTGCAGCTGTAATTGGCTGCTTTTATAATTGGGAGAGGGGGGCTTAATCCTTTCTCAACTTGTGTTTTGGATTGCAATGAACTGCTTTGCATTGGATGGTATCATTGTTGAAAAAGGCCACTTGAGGGTCTACAGGTGATAGTTCTTATTGAACAGCAACATATTCCGGTAGGATTCTAGTGTAACGTCTGCACTGAGACAATTTTTTTGTTTTGTTTGTTTCTTTTTTATGCCTGATCCTATTAAATTCTTCATCAAAACTGATGCAGGTAATACAAATAGTGTTTTATTACTTTATTTTCAATTCCCCAGCCCTGTGTGAAAGGGAACTGAAGGATTGGTGTAAAACATAGGCACATGCATTCACTTTGGTAGAGGTTTAGTATGAATATATTGTAATCGTAACATAGTCAATGCATGTGCCTATGTTGTAAAACAATTGGCTGCAATGTCAGGAAATGCTCTTCACGTTCCATACTTGTTCTTATTTACGTCCATAAGGCACATGTGCGTTTGAACGGTTTCTTATCACCTAAGCGGAAGTGAGTGTTTTCTTGAGAATTATACACAAAAGCCGTGTGTGTTTCTGCAGATGAAGTTCCAGGAGGGCCTGCTGCGGCGCCACGAGATGGAGGTGCTGTCTCTGGAGGAGGACAAGGTGCGCCAGGCGCGCGAGTTCGAGTCCCGCGAACTTGAGTGGGAGCGACGCGAGGTCGAACTCGAACGTATCATCGGTGAGTGAACTCAGTTCCACATAGATGTGTTGTACTTGTAGTCTGTCGAGTAATTGTTTTTACAGTTTAGATAGTGATTTTTCAGGACTGTGTATAATGGTTGCTGGCAGTACAGCACATTTCAATGATATAACATAGTGACCCTCGACCCTACCTCATAAGATTACATAACGATGCACATTCTATGCCCCTGTTTCAGCCAACATGGAGTGTACTCAGACGGCGGTGGCGGGCGCGGCTTCATACACTAGACTCTGTACCAAAAAAATTAAAAAACAACCTACCTTTTGTGAGTGAGAGGGTGGGTGGGTTTTGGGTGGGTGTGTGAGTGGGTTTTGGGTGGGTGAGTGAGTGACTACTGACTGCCTCAATCACTCAATCACACTCTCACCAACCAATACTCTGACACACGCTCCACTTTCAGCCAACATGGAGCGAACCCAGAAGGCGTTGGTGGGCAGCTTCATACGCTAAACTGTGTACCAAATTTGAAAAACAACCCACCTTTTGTGAGTGAGTGACTGTGTGGGTGAGTGACTGTGTGGGTGAGTGACTGTGTGGGTGAGTGAGTGGGTGGGTGGTCGGGCGGGCGACCGAGTGACTGATTGACTGAAGACTAACTCAATCAATCACTGCCTCAATCACTCACTCACCAACCCATACTCTGACACACACACCCCGCTTCCAGCCAACATGGAGCGAGCTCAGAAGGCGTTGGTGGGCGGCGGCATACACTAAACTGTGTACCAAAATTGAAAAACACACCGTGAGTGAGTGACCCACTTTCTGACATTCCACGCGCTCCTTTTCATCCTTTTCAGCCAACATGGAGCGGGCGCAGAAGGCGCTGGCGGGGGCGGCGTCTGAGTTTGACGCGGCGGTGGGCGCGCTGCCCGACTCGTCGCTGCCCGTCGCCCAGCAGCTGGACCTCGCCGTGCAGACCATACGCAAGAACGTCAAGCTCATCCTCGACGCCAAGGCAGAGGTGGCGCACTACAAACAGGTGATGGTTTAACTATGTTGGTGAGATCGATGGCAGATCCAGGTTTTTAGAAAAGGGGGGCAGGGGGTGGGGGGCACAGTTCAGGGATTTCATGGGTTTCGGGCGCGCGATTGATGGTGGAAGTGTTAAAAAATCCTGATGAAAATGAAGTATTTTGGTGGAAAAAAGGGGGGTGGGTGGGGGTGGGGCGCCCCCTATGCCCCCCCTTGATCTGCCTATGAGAAGATAATGGGTCGTTTCGATCATGACCATACATGGTAAATTGGTACGTGTGTATGTGATGTTTTGGTAGGGCAAATGGGTTAAAATTTAGGTACAAATCAAAGGCGGAGGTGGTACACTACAAACTGGTAATGTACACTAGTGTTATGTTGGTGAGAAAATAACAGGTGCTTTTGATCATGTCTAGAATTAAAATCAGAAAAGATGTTTTTACAATAGCGGTCGGAAGTTCTTCAGCGAGATGTAATTTAAATAGGTACTTTTACGAGAATGTAGCTGGCAGTGGATCATGGTAAGAAACCCGTCGTGCGTTCGACCAGAAAATGGCGCGAGTCTAGTCAGTCGATTTGGAGTTTTCCATTGTTGACATAGAACAATAATCCTTTACTAGCTCAAATGATTTTCATCCGAACGTTTTCACATTAACAGTACACATTCTGAAGACTGTCTAGTTTCTTATTTTTACCATAACAAATAATAAAATATATAGCAACGAGTCCAATTTGGACAAAATTGAGTAGAATGCTATTCATTTGACAACTAACGCTGAACGCCGAGTGTTAGATATGGCGATGCATGTGATTAATGGTCAAATTAAACTATTTAGTTAAAACAATTACATAAACTTATATACATGAATGGAATCGCATATTACTGCAGATTATTTCCATCAAAATTATATATTAATACAACAATGTATAACAGAGGTATGACCAAATATCTCTGTAGTGGTTTTTATTGTCTTTTTACCTGACGTCGCCTGCTGATAGTGTCAGTAGACTTTTTGGATCATGCAACAGTTTTCACCGTTTCAACTTGTATTAAATATACTATGGGATGAAAGGAAAATATATTATCTGTGATGTATGTAAGTGAGAATGCTGAAGTCTAAAGTTTTATTGAGCTGTGTGCGTTCAAACTGTATTGCGCAATTTCTCCCAAAAGCATAACATTACGACGTCCGGTATCATCGCTTGCTCCATAATCCAGTTAGGTTTAGTCTGGTTGTCACGGGTAGTTCCTGTTCTCGTCACTTTCAACCACTATTGCATGTGTTGTTAGTCCATAATGGGGGCTTCATTCATGGATCTTCGGCTATAACTTCATCAATTCTCGTGATAACTAAAATCCCATTACAGATTCATAATCTAGACATGAAATTCTATAGCATATGTTAATTGCACATGTGCACTGCACTAGATAATACTAGAAAACGGTGCTAATATGCACACGTACGTTGATCTACTAGACTGGGGTATCAACCTGGAAATCAACATGGATGTTTTGTTGCATTTGTAAATAATAAAAAACAAGAGCGCAACTTTTCTGGAAAGTTAAGAAGTACGACTTCTATATCAACATAGTTGTGATTTTTTTTCTATAATACAATCAAGTGGCCCTGTCAGGACTGGAACTCTCAACCTCATGGCCTCCACCCACCCTCATATCCAAACCCACCCACCCACTCACCCACTTTCCTACTCCAGCGGCACGAACAATTTGAGTCAGCATTGAAAGCGGCACAGCTTGAGCGTGACCATGTGATCGCTAAGGCACGACATCACACGCCGGCCATATCCACCCGGGACCAGCCCATTTCTAACGACAAGGCATTTAAAACATTGTTGTTAATCTTCTGGTTCGAAGTTCTTTCACGTTTGTTAGTTGTTAATAGTCAAGCTTGTGTTACACAGATTCTTCCACTCCACTGCATCAAGTGGGCCTGATGGGATTCGAACTCACTACCACCCAGTGGCAATGAGACCAGAATGACATACAATCCCTTAGACGTCGTGCCCAAGTGATTGGCATTGTCTATCTATCTATGTCTAAACATTATGTCTATCATCATTGTCACCAATATATTTTACATTATAGTGGGATGTAGTGGACAAAACTATCTCAGAGAGCAAATAAATATTTGTTTAGACAATGCTAATAAATCGTTTTGGATGTTGCCAATAACGTGACCACTGCCAATAACCTGGGCACGATGTCTAAACATTTCACCAAACTGGTGCCAGCCATCATTAACATTAGGCAAATCAAGCGCACTGATTGATTCATAAATTGTTTTGTCTGCACATTCCAGCGCCACGAAGAGCTTGAGTCAGCATTAAAAGCGGCGCAGCAAGAGACCGTCCAGAGACCATCAAGACGAATAAAGAAGCATCTGAGTAGGTTTTTCACCTCTCTGTATGCACTGATTGATTCATACATTTCTTTGTCTGCACATTCCAGCGCCACGAAGAGCTTGAGTCGGCGTTAAAAGCGGCGCAGCTAGAGACGGTGCAGCGCGACCGGCTGATCGCCGAGCTGCGTCTGCGGATGCCGGCCGACGCCGCGCGCGACCAGCTCATTCTCAACGCTCAGACCGCTGCAGCCTCGCACGGCGGCGGGGGCGCGACGGACCACATGGCGGAGGATTATGAGGCGCAGCAGGCCGTGAGGGTCGCGCAGTCCACCGTCGCCAGTCTACAGGTGAGGAGGAAATTCATAGAGCACAGTAAAACCTCCAATTAAGACCACTAAAATGAGCCTCTGTATAGAGACCACCTCTCTAGTGAGACCACCCAACAGTGGGCCCAAAGGTGGTCCTAATAGAGAGGTTCTACTGTATCACAATTTCTAGGTTGGCAAAACTTCTACTGGACGAAGTTCTGCTTTTTTGAATAAGATGTGCTGGTACTCAATCACTCGGTTGAAAGTTTTAGACTGAGTTATCTCGAATCGTAGGGATTACAGTAAAATGCTCGAGATAGCCATTGTTCAAGATAGCCAACAAATGTATAAGTTTCTGATATAACATAAACTTCGAGATCTATAAGAAATATCATGATAATGAGGTTTTATTGTACGTAGTGGTTTTTTTTGCCTGAAATATATTGATGCTCCATCACTCAGTGGCCCAGGGTCACTAGGCTACCAATAATGTTCAGTCCTGGTATAACCGGCGTGGTGGTTTCAGGCGCGTATCGCTCAGAAAGAGGAGACGCTGCAAAAGTATCAGGAGCTACTCAACGGAGCGCGACAAGACATGATGGAGCAGAACAAACGCCACGAGGAGGAGCTCAGGGTCATGCAGGTAGGTCAGAGGTCAGGGTCATGGGATAGAGAGGTCAAGGTCATTGCGGAGAGGTCAAGGTCATGGGAGGTCAGGGTGTAGGTGGTAGAGGTAAAAGAATTTTGTATTAGCATGATTGAAACAGAATTAGAATAAAGATATTTAACATTAATGGAAGTACTGTAATGCATAGTAAATGCAGGAATCACTCTATTGGTATTTGAACATTGAATAAGGCAGTCAGTCACATTAACAAAAATATCAGCTGTACATCACATTTCTGTTTATGGGGAAATTTGAATAAACTTGAAATGTTCACACATTTTTGTATAGGACAAGCTGCACAACAAGAATGACCAGGCGTTCAACACGTTCAAGCAGCACATTCACGACACCCTGTCACACCAGGCAGAACCCGCACCCACCAATGATCAGGTGACGTCTGTTGCGCTATTGTCCTTGCACCAATTTTCTTCCACCACATTTCGATCTTTAATGATTTCTTTCCATTATACACTTATTCTGTAAATTATTGGACGTGATTCACACTAAAATGCTGTAGCCATATGCGAATGTTTGTGTTTCTGCATAACTAGGAAAGATGCGTGACCTTACAGAAAATTTTAAACATTTTCAGACTTTTTAACTTTATAGAATAGCCATTTTGGTAAGAGGCGTATGGACAATGATTGGTACAGCTATGTTTATTATTATTTGGAAACATTTTGATAATCTCTATATTAGGTCAAGATTTTATATCCAATCACTGCATAAACATCAATGGTTTTGTATAATCTTCTATGCATTTGGCTGTTGTGGGCAAATCAAGAGAACACTTTCTTTCACTGAAGTAGGTCCGTCAGTCGTGGTCCCTGCTATTAAAGCAAATCGCTCTTACATTTTAATTTGGCTTTTGGTCAAAATGTGTATATTTGCAAATTTACAGTTTAAAAATAAAGAAATTTCTGTATATGTGTGCATATCTTTTAAGGTTACTTCGAAGCATGAAACTTTTTGTGTAGGTGCGGCATTTTAATTTAAATCGTTTCCCATAATTTTTTTAATAAAGGTAAAATGTCTAGGAAAAAAAAAATTATCTGGCAAAAAGTAGCAGAGTAAAATTTGTGTCAGTCCAATGAATAATCAGGCCTGTATAGAGGCCCACCAAAATTACTATAATATTTTTTGTGTCAATTGTCAGCACACTATTTATCAATGTAAATATCACTTGTGCCTTCACATAAAAGCCTGCCCCCTTAATTGCCCAGGGTTCAATCTAAAAGCATGTGGACCATGAATTATAAGTATCAAACCATTTTAGATAATCAGTACTAAATAGTATAACAAATTTGAAGGGCATTGTTTTAACAAATATTCATATATTGATATGGACATACCTTTACTCTGTGCTAATTTTCACTATTAGTAAAAAATTACAAAAGATTCAATGAAAAATGGTGAGTAAATAATTCAGATGAACCCTATTACACTGTCACGCAAAAGTAGACTTCCTAAATTAACCATTGTTTAACGTAAAAACCCAATGGGCTTTTACCTAAATGCTCAAGCAATTTATTAACACTCATCTGTCTATTGCAGAAGTACGAAAGCCATGCTCCAGGAGGTCATGACACGGATGCTAATGAACTGGTGTGAGTTTTAAAAGCTCCATAACAGTGAATTGTGACTTTGAAATTTAACCGCATGTCCATTGCAGAAGGGCGAGTCTGAGGCTGTGCACCAAGAGGTCACTGAGCTGAGGCGCAAGAACAAGCTGCTGCAAGACGAGGTGCGTCGTGCCAAGCACCAGCACCAGGCGGCCGAGAAGCCGTACGAGCAGGCGCCGACGACGCAGACAGCGGGCGCCGCCACATCCACGGTCAGTAGACGGGCACTGACGGTCAGTACATGGGCAATCATGGTCAGTGCATGAAAAGTGCATGTGTGCTCATGGTCAGTTGATGTGCACGGACGGTCAGTTCATATGCACTTATGGTCAGTGCATGTGCACTCACGGTCAGTAAATGTGCAGGATCAACAGTACAATTTGGTGGCATAAATTACTAAATATAGGTTATTAATTGTGTTTAACCTTCTGACTGTTCAGTCAGCTTGTTACCCCAATGTAGGTTGCATTGTTTGAGGGAGGGTGCTCAAATTTGGTTTCTTAGTTAAAATGCACTTGGAGCCTAACATGGACCCAAGCGGTCCATATTTTGTCCATTTCAGACCATTACTTGTTTCATGGGTGAGTGGCGACTGTTACCCCTCTACCGATTGCTAAAAGTGCTACAATTTTCTTTTAATTATATTTACATGCATGGCCAAATGATAGAGACACATTCGTGTTTGACACTCTTTTGTTGTGGGTAAACTATGATACTAAAACGTAAAGAACAGATGCTGATTTTTTTTAGATGAAAATGCTTTTCATTGTTTCAATAAAAAAATGTTTCTCATCCCTATTGATAGTATGTCAATATGTGTTTTTGGTTTGAATTTAAAGAGTAAGACCCGTTTACAGAAGAAGTCAGCGACAGCTTTAGAATCAGAAAATGGAGAGTTGAATGATAAAGATGTGGAGGACATGGTAGAAATGATATCTCACTTTTGAGTTTTTAAGATGTTCTTGTTTAATAAGTTGTTTTCACCTTCTTTTGAAGAGATTTTTCTGCCGTTATGAATTGTTCTGTTAGTTTTGGCTTTACAGTGAATGTCTAACAAAGTTACTGAGTAAAATCTTGCCATTAGTGATGCTAGTGGGAGCATTAGGGTGGCGGCTCCATTAGTGAAACATTGTTAGAAACAATAGATATACATTTGTAATGCTTATGAATCATTTAACTGCATGTTCATAAAGTGTTCAACTATTTATTAGGAGCATTAATCAGTATTTATTAAATGATGATTACGATGACATTACCCTACAACATTGTTTCGTGCCTTGTGGCTGTCATCAGGCGCTCTGGCTCATTACATGTATATGCTACTTAGCACATACCACAGTGTGACACAGTACTACATGTACATGCTGTTCATACCAAATAACATCAGTACATGAAATTTGATACATAAAAAACATTAAGAAAACACTACCAATTATTTCACCAATATATTTGTGGTGCATTTTTTGACGATATGTTTTTTAGTCAAAAGTGCAAGAAATATGTTGATTGTCTTTTGTGTTACTTGACAGTTTGGAAAAGAACACATTGCAAATATATCATCAAATGATATGGCAGAATCTTAAGATGATTATCTAAATTGCCTGTGTATATGCGAAACTGTTTCTTCATGAACATGAGTTTGCTCAACACTCACTCTATCTCTGTGTGTACTGTTTTGTGTAGTGGAAATGTAATTCACTGAGAGGGCAAAATGACAAAGTTGAATAGAACATTCACTCTGTGTTTAAAGGCCCAAGTAGAGTCACATTGGTAACTGGACTCCATAATGAGTTTGCTCAACATGTTACAGACCCCAGCTGAAACGATGGTGGCTCGGTGGGAAGAAAACAAGAAGTGGCAGAAGATGGTGGATCGACTCAAGTCGCGCACCAAAGAGAAAGATGAGCAAATTGAAAAGCTCACCAAGGCCAATGAGCTGCTCAGGAACGGGCTAGACAGGTAGGAGCTCGGCAGTGACCATTGTATGATGACCGATATGGTGTTTGACCATTGGTTTTAACATATTTTATTTCAAAAATGAAAAAGGATTTGGCATTGCAAGATGCGACTTGAGCTGCTGTCTCCATAAGATACTGCCGATTCTATGGTTATAGTGAAGAGACCATTGGTCATAAGTGTAAAGGCATCCGTGTGTTGGATATTCAATATGTACTATGCAGGGAAAAGGTCATTGTGTGACTTACCATGAATTGTTGGCAGTATTCTTAGCTAAATGGTTTGGAAAACTTACATTGTCTTACAACTCAACATTTTTTACATGTCTAGTCAAACCGTCTGCAGCATTCGGCAATCCTCGTATTTTTCCGCTACTCTCACAACAAATCTCAGATGTGAATAGGAGTAGGAATATGTAGCAAATTGCTACAAAAATGATCAGTCCAGCTGCCATCTCACCACTCTATTAAGACGTCCAAAACAGCATGTAAAACGTTCAGAGAAATGCGGCGCACGTTATTGTTTGGAGGGTTGACGTGTTGAGGAACACGTTGAACGCACTGTGTCCTATGTTGAACGCTGCACGTTTTACGCTGGTCGCTCTGCATTCTCGTAAGCATGCAGCCATTAACATTATTGTAAACAAGTCAGATATTTTATTGATGGTCTGAATTATGGGCATTTTAGTATATACGTGTATTGTTAGTGCTACACAATGTGTATAATGATATAGATGGTGATCAAAATGCCATAGGATCATTTATAACACTTGGATATGCAACTCAATTGACGTTATCAGGACAGGAAGATTCGAATCGACAAGAAAAGCAACATAGTTCCAAAATAGATTCCTCCCGATCACGTCCGAGGTCTGTTGAGCTCCGAAACATTTCGAGTAGTTCCGAGTGCGTCTGCAGAGTCAAAACATTTAAAAAAAATTAGCTGTAAACTTCCCATGAGATTTATCACCCAGGGATGGCTAGAAAATAATGCTCTATGATCTGAAAAAAGCATTGAACAAGTACATTATGTTCAAATTTTTTTTTAAAATTAGTTGCACATTGTCCATAGGATCTATTCTATCATCCAGGGATGACTAAAAACCAATGGTCTGCAGTATGTTGAATGAGTTCATTATGTGTAAAATCTTTTTGTTGTTGTGCAGAGCCAACAAGGACAAGGGGGGTTGAATTAGTACATTATGTGTAAAATCTTTTTGATGTTGTGTAGAGCGAACAAGGACAAGGAGCGTCTGGAGGCGCGTCTCAGCACGGCACTCAAGGGCGGCCTGGAGCGGCCGGTGGTGGCAGCCCAGCTGCAGGCCAACAACAACGCCATCCCCCCGGGGGGCACACACACCCACGAGGTGCAGGCTCTCAAGAAACACAACCACGACCTCCAGGAAGAGGTAGGCAGATTATTGCTATGTGCGCTGAATGTGCTGTCTGTTCAAGTATGTAAATGATGAAAAATATGATTTTAACATTATTCAGATATTTACTAGTAAACAAACATATGGCTAAATCGCCTCTTACGGACAAACGCCCCCGGACCTGCAGCTGATATCCTAAACTCGATATGTCATAGGCATCTAGGAAATAATAAAACCAAAAATCAGTGTAGAAAATGTTTAACAGTCGAATTATGTAGACCCTAGCTGGCTCCCGGAGTAAATGATCAATAAGTGTAACAATGACGGTGTGTAAAATGTAGTCGTAAGAGCAAGACTCGCATCACGACTATAAACCACCACATTAACATTTACACATTATTTACGGTCGGACTGTCCCGGATGTTGAAGCTGAATCAGTCTTGGTGGAGCTGATGTTGTGAAGGACATTATTTTCAAACTTGTAAAAATTGTTACAATTCTACTCTCACTGTTATGCCAAGCAAGTTCCTGGATAGACATAGCTGAAGACTGAAGCTTCCATTTGACTATATCAAGTGGCCCTGACGGGACTCGAACCCACGACCCCAAGGTTGTGAGACCTGAAAGATACCATCATCCCAAGCAGCAGACTGTTAAAAGGTTACACGGACGAACCGTTGTCTCTGTAACGCCCAGCTTGGTCAGTTATAATCTCAACCCAGAGGTTGTGGGCTCAAATCCCCAAAAAGAAGGAAAATTTTATGAGGTGTAAGGTTTCAGCCATGTTAACGTTTGTGATTCTATGAAAAAGTGTATATGCACAGTAGAAATGTGGTGATGAATGTTGTTGAAGTGTCAAAGCAGGCCTTAACAAGAATGACTGTCAGTCTCACGTTGTGTTTGCTCCAGTTGAGCCGTCTGCGGCGTGAGCTGAGTTCGGACCGTGACATCGCCCTGGAAGAGGTGCAGCTCCGCAACCGCATGCTACAGGAGAAACTCGACTCCATGGAGAACCAGCTGGCTCGCCGCCAACTCTCAGCATCACAGGTAAATAACTTGGTAAATATGATCGGCTTCCCAGGTAGATAAAGTGTTGGCTTGTCACAAAAAATTTCTCTTCTTTAAAAATCAGGGACAGGACCTTTGGTGCATGGGCAGTTGGGCACATGCATTGTAGAGGGTAGAAACCAACTGAGACCAATGAGTGGCCATTCTTTCTTTTCCACTTCATTGCTTACCTATAGAACATGTCACAATTAACATTGGGGCGATAGCGGACTTTTTACATGAACTTTTTACATGGATTTTTTACATGCAACGTAACGGACAAAAATCTATCAGTTGTCGCCAAAAATCTATCAGTTGTCGCCTGTACGTGTTTTCGCAATTTCATAACTGGAGGCTGGACTTTTAAGGTGGAGTTTGAAAAACTGCTCTGGTTATTCTCTTAGTGCAGTTTAGATAATTAGACATTTCAGAATGCACGAAACACATCATATTGCTGCTATTAACTTGTTTGGCCATTGAGCGTAACCTTTTAAGAGCATTGGAAAAAAGGTAAGGTTCAAATGTTAATGAAACTACACCACAAAAAGACATGAAAATTTGAATACATTTTTGCTTTGTGAATTTTTTAATTTCATGGATTTTTGAATGTAGAATAACTCAAATAATAGCCCCCATGATAATTAAGGGCCCATTGTGAACTTATATCAAGCTTGATGCCAGAATGACCAGAACTGATTGGAATTTAACAAAAGAGGTAAATGTCACTTCAATGATTAGGCCTGGAGCAGATCGTAGACAGTACAGTAGAACCTCTCTATTAGGACCACCTTTGGGCCCAGTGTTGGGTGGTCTCAATAGAGAGGTGGTCTATACAGAGGCTCATTTTAGCACCTATATGAAGGTTTGAGACTGAAAAGTGGTCTCATGATAGAGGTGGTCTCAATAGAGAAGTGGTCTTAATTGGAGATTCTGCTGTATGTTTTTCTCTACATCTCTTTAAAATATACATGAGCATGAATATTTTTTGTAGTTATATAAGGCTACTATGGCCCAGGTATAAATGAAATAATTAGGTGCTGGTGGAGCTGTGAAAAGAATTTACTTTACACTTAGACAACAATAAAACCAATACTTCACTTATTAAATACAGAAATCATACTAAAGTAACTTAAAGACCACATTTAAAGCTTTACCTTGACCTAAGGCTCTACTTGTGACCTCGAGTGACCATGACTTGAAATCACCTGTTTCAAAGTTCAGGTGAATATGAAGTATTCAGTTTGAACACTGATTTTGATAAACACGTACTGAATTGACAGAAAATGTAACTCTTCAATGGTCATGTGATAACTTGTTCTTGAATTCCTGCCAATTGTAGAAACGATAAGGAATTAGGATAAATTGATGTGTGTGTGTGATTGAAGTGAAAACTCAAAATGAGAAAGAAAATTTTTAAATGCAAACAATCATTGCATCAGGTAATGAAGAGGAAGAGAAGATGGGTCTGTGTTAAAGATTTCATAAAGAGCAAGGCTGATGTAAATGTGGTTGATGAGTTAAAACCAATCATCAGTCATTTGATTAGGCTAGCACATTTTGACACATACAGCACAATTTTGGATCATGAAGATATTATACAGAAGCTTGTTGATGGTCTGAGGAAAACTCCGTTACTGTTGCTTATTTCTCTTTATGCTCCAACTTATGTTATAAAGGATCTCATTACTACAGATATCGTCAATCAGCAGCACAAAGATGGTCTAACGGCTCTGCACCAAGCAGTGACAATGAAGAGATGGGATCTTGTGCCAATTTTGATACATTATGGGGCTGATGTGAACGCTGTGTGTGATTGGGATGATAATGATATTATTAGTATGTATTATGATCATCGCGAGAACAAGACCGTGTATACCCCATTATTTGATGCTATAAGAAATGTCCCAGAACACATTGTCACTCAGCTAATTTCACCCCAGAACATTAACATGCAGCTTGCAGATGGTGAAACGGCACTGCACAGTGCAGTGTCTTATTCCAGATGGAAGATTGTAAAAATTTTACTAGATTATGGAGCTGATGTCCATTTGACTACAGATCGTGGGAAAACGCCATTACATTATGCTGTAGGGGGTTTTCTACATACCCCGGAAGACATTATCCGTAAACTTATAACGCCACAAAACATTAACATGCAAGATGCAAATGGGGATACAGTGCTTCACAATGCAGTGAGTATCAATAGTTGGGAAGTGGTACAAATTCTTCTAGAGCATGGGGCAGATATTAATCTATTTGCGGCTGACAATAGTACCCCATTACATTTAGCATGTGTACATGGAAAATATGGAAATAATCCTCCAAAAGACATGATTACTCAGCTCATTTCAGCCCAAAACATAAATATGATGAATGAATTTGATAAGACAGCTCTTCAGATTGCTGCAGAGAGAGAACTGCACTCAAGTGTAGAAGTTCTGGTGCAACATGGCGCTGACCCTACCACTGAACCAGGCTTTCAGCCGGAAGTTTCACAGTCACTGCAAGATCTGTGTATTGCAACAATTCGCAAACATATGCCAGTGAAAACCGATGCGGCATTCGCCGAACTCAAGCTACCTACATGTCTCATGATAGAGGTTAAAATGAAGGGCCTCGCACAGCAGTTTGTTTCCTGGTGGGAGAAACGGAGAGTAAAAATACTAAAAGCTATGACAGAGGATGAGGAATGGTGGCAATGACAAAGGATGAGGAATTATGGTGTTCATATTAAACAGGATGTTTGATAGTTCTACGTAATGTGCAGATAATTAGGTCAGATAAGATGATTGAAATACAAATTCATGTCACAGTTGATGGTTTTGAATAGATTGTTCACTGCTCAAATATGCAGACATATTTTTGTCTATAGTTTTCAAGGAAATTACTGGACATAAGACATTTTCATTGATAACTGAATGTATATTTAGATCATCCTGGGTTTCTTTATTCATGATTCAAAAACTTTGATGGATACCAATAGAAACCAATACTTTGTCATTTTGGCGAGACTTTTGTTGTTTTCGCAATGGTGGTCATGTGACTCTGAGATTTTCATTCGGCCCGATGAAGTTGTTGCGAAAACAACGAAAGTCTCGCAAAAATGACAAGGTATTGGTTTCTATTGGTATCCATCAAATTTTTTTGAATTTTCATTGATCGTAGTGAAAATGGAAATTTTTTATGTGTTATTTATTTGATTTTGTATGCAAAATTGTAATGTTTCTAAAACAAATTTTTAGAAATGTTGACACTTCTTTAAAGCATAATTTTGTTGAGATTAGTTTGCGAAATTGTTATGTAACTATCTTCATTTTATTTGACTGTCCAACTTTCTGTTCCCAGCCTGGACACATCCATAAATGAGGATTGATTGAAGCTATGAGAAATTATGTTAAAGATCTGGACAGAAGGAGTGAATGTTTCTAACCAGTAATCACTATAGCTACTAGAGAAATATAACAATACATGTATGGTTTTATAAATGTACTAAATTTTATCTGGAAAAAAGTGTAATGGTACCTCATACCTAAATAATAAACCAATATATGTTTTAATATATTCTTGAATGTGTTCATTGTGTTGGTATAGAGTATATTGGTTCATATTTCTTCAGTCATAACACTATTTTTTACCTTCATTGACAGTTTAGCCAACTGCTGTTGGCATCATCAAAATGACTTCCCATGCAAGTCAGGAGGTCAAAAAGTCAAGGTCCATTTTTTTAATAAAATACCCAGGACAGAATGACAAAAATGTCAATTATTATCTAATATTTATTTGTTTGAAATTACAAAGTTGTGAATTGAACTAAGAGAATACCTTTGCGTATATCGATCTATGTAATCAACCTTATTCATTTTCAAACATTTAATGTTTATTAGAGTTGCAACTTAAAACTTTGCCCCCTGTCAAAAACATAGATAAAATAAAAAGTCACTGCAGATTCTCTTTGCATTAACAGTTAAAATTTCCTACTTGTAGTTGACTTTAACTTCAGCCTTGTCCTAACCCTAGCCTTGTCCTAGATGTAGAGTTTCAGGGTAGATTTTCACAGGAAACCCTCAAAATTAGTGCAATGTTGACAGCTATAAGTATACTTGGGACCATAATATCATCAAATTCACCTTTTGTCCGATTAGTTACTTCATGAAATCTGATTTCCATAAAAGTTAATCGGTTGGTGCTGAACTGGCAATTGTAGTTAAAAGTCATAGCATAATAGCTCATATTCTTTGATATTAAGGGAATAGCTGAGATTCTTTGATATAAGAGGCCAATGCATAGTTAATCTGTACATGTGGGAGGGAAGGGGGCGGTCATATGGAGAAGAGAAATTATTAGAACAAGCGACCACCCACCCACCCCATGGCATAAGTGGATAAGTGATTACGAATATGGCAGACAAAATCAAACTGTTTTTGATGTAAACTTGGGTGCATATATGCGCCTCGGCACTAAAGAGACATATAATCTGAGGTACGTATATGTGCCTTGGCGCTAAGATGGTTAATGCCAAATCCATCTCTTCTTTTAGCTGTGGGTTCTTACAACTTTCCTACAGTGGTGACTTAAATTTATAAATACCAAACCACATGAATGATTAACAAAGTTATTTACTACATAGTTTTGCTATATATTGTATAGAAAAATTATGCGCAATGCACATCTCACAGTTGACCTCTGACCTCATGACGTCACTCGCCATTTACGAAATCACTTGTATTAGAAAGCAATATCTGAATTGTGATTTTATATTTATATAAAAAACTCTTTGAAGACTTCATTTGATCTTTGCAGTCGCATCAATATTCTTATTCGAGATAGTAATTTAAAAAGGAGCAAAATTACAAAACAAATGTAATATAAGGTCTGCACTAACTTCCTACATGTAACTGTAACTGAAAATTTATGAAATAACCTTTCTAAAAGACTTTTTTATGTAAGGCAGATGTGTATACTATTTTTTTAAAAAACCAAATCCTAAAATTATGTTTGTTTTCAGTTGGGCCACCATGTCTACATGAGCACATTATGTATTCATAAAAGCACTGTGTCTCCATACATTTCTTTTCTTATAGTAGATCCTGTCTAAAACCAGCAGGTGGCTACAAACAATTGAATTCTGGGAAAAAAATAGACAAACAGTATCAGTTTTTATCATTTCTTTCTGACACGCCATACATCACAGAGCTTTGGTTGATTGAGACTGGCACCACGTGGGTAAAATTGTACTAACTATTTTGAGACACCACTGCGATCGTACATGAATATTTCGTTGAGACAGCGATTAGAAAACTGGTGTATGAGCACATTGTGTTTTCAGGAGGGCAGTGCGACGACGGCTGCGTTCAGGCAAATGGCGGACAAGGAGCAGACGCTGCAAAAACAGGTGCTCAAGCTGTCGGAGGAAAACCTCGAGCTGCGTTTTGAGGTGGAACAGACCAAGAAAGACATACCCAGGCTAAAGGTTAGTGGGCTGTTCACAACTAGTAAATGTATGTTTTCATGACGTTGATTTCAGTTCAGGTGCTGGTTTTTTGAAGATATCAGTTGTTGTTTTTTTCTTGTGTTTTTTTAGAAACAAGGTACAATGGTAAATATTTTAAAAATAGGATTTTGATTTAAATTACCTAGTATTAAAGTTCTAATTTTATGTAGGAAAAATGTCTTAAAAATCCACATCTCAAATGTAATCACCAGTAATGTTTTTTGACCAGTTGTTGTTTATCTAAATGTATTAAGAAGTCATAATATCTCGGTAATGTAAGCGGTAAACCCACTTTTCAATTATTGGTCTTCTTAGAGAGGTTTTGCAGTATAAAAATAGAAAGTCTGCAGACTCCTCTACAGCAAGCAATCATCCACAATAACAGGCCAATGTCAAGCGCCGGTTTTGCCGATGTTCATGCTGTTGTGCACCTGCCGATATTAGAATACACAACAATAACAGACCTTTTATGTTGCTTACATTCTATGACAACCTAAATTATCACTGAACAAAGATTGTACATCATAAATTCTATCCGTTTGCATTGATTTGAAAGTAAAAAAATTAATTATTCATCGACGCAGTGAAAAAGAAGTATTTACCAACACGTACCTGCAAGCACCTGCATCATTCAAAAAGTGATGTAAACAAAGTACACATTTTCGCAGGAAAACTAATTTTTTATTGCTTAGAAAATGTGATATGAAAAATCAATGAATGGCAACGTCAAGCGTATGTATAGACCTTTAAATTGATACCAAACTTGCCATATATGGAAGAAAGTATAGGCATGTACTGTCACGATGAAGGCTGTGTGACTGCAGTATTTTACAGTTGATGTTTGGTCAGCAAAATGTATGTTTGGCCGGTTGTTAATCTTTTTCTTTTATATGTGGCCGGTAAAGTATACCAATTTTTTTATATACATACCAAATATGAACGAGGTTCACCAATAGGGTTTTTCAGGATTTCGGGTTCACTTTGGCTACTTTTGGGGTGATCATAACGTAGACCAAAGTTCTCAGACTAATATTTAATTGATTTTATGCCATATTGCATAAGTATTTGGAATGGATGTTTAGATAAAGTTTGTGAGAATCTGTACATATAGAAAAAACACAGATTAAAGGAACAATGAGTATATAGTAACTTCCCAAAGTAGCAGCTATTTCGTGAACATTTGGCGCCCATTGACGCTACGGTAAATTCACCTATTATCGCTGCAGCAAAAATGACACTATTATTGGCGACAATAGCGGATTCTCGGAACCCTGACCCCGGCGTGAATAACAAGCAAATATGTCATGTATTGCTGCTGTATATGCTTGATTATGCCACTGAGCTGTTTGCATTATGTCTTTATTTACTGTACATTCTAAATAGATCTGTGTCTCACACAACAGGACATGATACGAGTTTCATTTATTGCCTTAATAATGAGTCAGCAGAATTGCAGTGTTTCTGACCATATTGAAAGACCCCCTCCTTTATGTAGACAAGTAGGGAAGGGAAACAACAATGGTCAATTTAATGCAATACATTAGAGTTCATTATAATACAGTATAATAAGAGCTAGATGATTGAGATGTCTACACCACTAGTTGTCTCTTGCATATTATAGCATGATTGTTACCTGTACAGGAGGTGATAAATCACAGCAATCATATGTTTTTACAGGAGCGCATTGTTGATAATGGCAACAGCAACGCACACTTAATTTTTAAAATCACTATGACTGTTGGTGTGTAAGGGTCCATTTGATAATCACAAGACCTGCCCACTCATGGCAAACCTCATGAACCTATTGCTCAAAGAATTTGAATAAAAAACTAAGTGCTACAGTGATTGAGCTTTTAAAATAGCAGCAACACCTAAATTATGGAATAAACTTCCTCTGTCCATACGACAATCCAAGACTCCACGACTCTTGCTAAATTTCAAACTCCCAATTAAAGCAACACTTGTTTAAGGATTTCTATAAACGCACATGAACGCTTTGTGGAATTTGCTGTTTATGAATTCATATTGTATTGTATATTATATTGTGTGGTTAAAGATCACAATGACCGTCAGATCATGAACAGAGATGAGGGGGCCCACCAGCTTGCAAGAGTCTACGACCCAGTGCTTGCCGCAGACGGGGACGGCAGCTGTCAATCATAACCTGACATGTGCAGTCATCATTTTTGAAAATGTCTGCAGAAGCAGACAAAACTGTCAAACGTTAAGTTATTCTTATGTGTTGCCAAAGATGAAAATAGTATACTTATTTGATCACAATGACTGTTTTTCAGGAGCGCATCGCAGACCAGCAGAAATACATCGAGATCCTCAAGACGGAGAAGGAGCAGCTGAAGGAGCTGAGCTCTGCGCGCTCCCACTCGTCTCTCGGCTCGCTCGGCTCGCTCACATCGCTCAGCTCAAACATACGCAGGGTGAGTGCTCGTCACCAGACTATTACAGTGTTGAGGGTCTTGGCGGGTGGGGGTGGCTGGAGGTGTTCCTGTTCCCACTTCACACTTAAATTTTAGCTATTTTTTTTAAACTTTCTTCACACTTAATCCATTTTTGCAAATTTGTAAACAAAGTGACACAGGGCATGATAGTCTGTCGGAGGTAGCATACACTCGACGCAGGTTGCAAGTTTCAGGGACAGAAAGAGACTGTGTGATTAAGGCTGTGTGAAGGCTGTGTGCCATAAATAGTATCAAAGGCGGGAACTGGCGTTGCGCAATACTGATATTGGCCACGTATAGTCAAGCCTGTAAGCCATGGAAAGGTTAGCTCAGTGGTCTAGAGCGCCTGTCTCACACATAATGACTGGTCTGGTGTTAGCAGGAGACCGTGTGTTTGACTCCATGGCTTTTCAAAATACCTTTACACTCTCTGAAATTTCGTTACAATTTTCCCATAAACATTTAATTTTTTTAGCAATTCCCCACTTCACACTAGAAGGGCATCGGCACCCTCATTATTACATTGAATGAAAAAATAAGTTCAAGTTATGAAGAATCTATCTTATTAATATTGAATCCGTATTTTATTTTTGAAGCAAAGCTAATCTGCTCGGATGTTTCAACATTTTGTGTCGTGCAATCTTTTAGGCACTTGCTTGCCATAACAGTGAGAGTAGAATTGAATCTTGTTTAAAGTTCCTGTTATAAGTCTAATTCTTGGACCCCGAAAAATTCTTATTTAGCTCTGTTCTTCGTGCTGTCAATATCGATGTTAATCTTCCAAGGATTCAGAACTTTATGGGGGGGGGGTATTTTCTATTCGATGGTTTTTCAACTTGTGGATGACGTTTCTGAATGTATCTTTCAAATCAGCCCAAAGTTACAGAGGCAAACATGGTGGGACCATGCAAAAGGCAACCAGTTTGATGCAATAATCTCTCGCAGCTTAAAAAATGATTTATGCTCAAATATTTTCTTGTGCAATTGGTTATCATTCAGATCCAAATTTATGAGTTCAATATAAGCTCATTGTCTGCTACAGAATATTGGTATAATATGGTATATGACCCAGATATCAGATTGTGGTGACTACATGTTAGTATGACGTCATCAGTGATTCTTATGTACTAATTTTACACATGTACACTAATGTGAATTCTGAGGATTGTAATTCTTGGTTTGTCGAAATCTCGTTTACGCTGTACAAATTTCCAGTGTTACAGTATCTCCCCTTGGGTAAAATTGTATCTTTCAACTGGAACAAGTAGACGGAGTTAGATTTACGCTATAAAAATCAACAACAGTTTTTATTTACCTTGCCATTTAGGGACGTACATTTGATTCTGCTGAACCTAAATTTTCCTGAACTTCTGATTACTTTTGGCCTTAAGAAATGTTCCATGTAAA
The DNA here is from genome assembly GCA_019095985.1 of Streblospio benedicti. Taxonomy (NCBI): domain Eukaryota; kingdom Metazoa; phylum Annelida; class Polychaeta; order Spionida; family Spionidae; genus Streblospio; species Streblospio benedicti. Next base: position 56,575,665 of record CM032666.1, on the reverse strand, counting down.
TGGGCTGTTTAGGGAAGGGGCTATATTCTCAGTACCTTGTGTATTGAATGATAAGCTTGAAATAAAAGAGGACGATCAGAGTACAAATTAGAAAAATTAATGAAAATGAGTCAGGAAATTCCATCTGATTATTTATTATTCAACAAGATCTCTCTTTCAAATATCTTGTTATGAAATAGAGATTGAAGCACGTGTCCATTGACATTGGCATTGTGTTTGAATTAATTTATCGACCACGCCCTCAAATTAATACCAATCTTGTGAACAAAGTGAGGGCGTACATTGCTACCCAATTGTTAAGTCATGACAGCAAGACTTGGATGAGGACTATAAACCACCACATTCACATTCATTCATTATCCGATCCTACTGCCACCTCAGAAGAGTGACGGGAGCGGTCTGATAGCATGTGACTCATTACCACACGTACACCTGGATTCCGTAGACCAAAGTGGTGTCTAACCCCTGGGTTTCATGAGAGGCCTCCTTGGTAGGAGAGATTTGGTCCAGTGCTGACACGCAGTGCTTTGGATGTCCCCTACACACAATCACGCTGGACAAGCTTAACCTGTCTACTGCAAATTACTTCAGACTACTTTATACTCTGCAATTAACCTGGTGATTTCACACTGGAGACCTATACTACATAAGACAATTTTTTTAAACAATCTATTCAATGTTATATCCTATATAAAAGGGTGCTATGATATAACGCAGAATTCTTTTAGATTTAAAGTTAGCAAGTAGTGAGTAGTCTCTGACAGAAGGTGGGTCTGGTCACATGGTCCCTTTTGTACAAAGTTCTGTTAAAATTCATTTTTTGTACTTTGGCACTCTTTCATTTACAAATGGAAAAAGGGTATTAATCTTATGAAACATTCACTTTATATTACTTTTCTTGGAAGCTGCGTTATTTTGTATGTAATATTTGTTTCTGATGTAGGGTATTACACTATGCAACCTGGTTATGATGCGTTATGAAATCGAAACGGAGCAGCACATCGATCAGTAAATGCTTCATTGGCGGTAGAGGAGGCCTTTATCAGAAGGAGAGGGGTGGGTGGGTGTGGTGGTGGGGGGCATTTGATAAGGGTAGGCGGGTATTAGAGGTAGGCCATTATTAGAGGTAGGCCATTATTAGAAGATTTACAGTACCTTTTTTCTTACTATACTTGTGCGCATTGTAAAACAAGTGTAAATCAGGAGATTTGTAGAGAGTTTATGGATGTTAGAATTTGACTGACAAAATACAGTTGGACTCTTTATTGGAGAATTCAAACACAAAATTGAAATGAAATAAACAGGTCCATGTGCATTTTAATAGTAAAAATTAGCAGCAGCACAATTTCCATCTCCTACACACACCATTTAGTCATCATTTAGTCATCTTTCTATTATAAATGAGCAATTGAATTGATAATCATTATTGAATTATATAATTATGATAGTTTCATCCTTTTTTTTCCAGGTCAGTTCTATTGTGCGCAAAAGAATGCGTCAGTTTGGCCATAACTAGTTAATATTCAATGCAATTGCTAGGTTCCACCCTAATTGAGTGAAAGACCCTGGTCAACTGCTTTTGTTATCCACGTGTAGTTGATTACTTTTGTCATGATTTAGCAAGTTGACGTAAATCAGAGACGGTGTAGGAGGCTCCAGCTAATTGCTTTTTTTGGAGAAACAACTGAAATGAAAAGACTTATAAGTATGCTTATTACTTTGATTTTATACGTTTAAGTTCTTAGAAATTAACATGATGATTATCACTCAAGGTTTCATCACACCCAGACATGTTGAAATTAACATGTGAATCTTAATCTTCAAATGGTTGTTTTTCGATGAAAAAAAAGTACCAATATCCGAGTTTGTAATCAGGCACGTCCTTTAAAAGCAAGTTTTTGTGCCATGCACCTCCGCACCTCATTTTAATGACAACTGTGTCCATAAAAGAGATGAAAAGTGTTACTAAGATGGCAAACTAGAGCGTTTTTGATGGGATGAAAAATTAGCTAAAAATGGTTACACTGTATGGACCATTGTGGTTGGTATGAAATGGACGTCAAGTGATAGCCATTTTACACTTACAAATAAAAGTTGGGCACTCTAGCCCTTATAGTGTGACCTGTAGCATGGAGGTGTAATATTCAAAGTTGGATGGCTGGTCCAACGCTACCGGTTTGTTGGACACAATTAATAGGGTGCAAGCCATAGTGGAAACACTCGGCAGTACATGTACATAGCTTCTAACTGATGTGCACTTAGTTGTGCGTGGGCGTCATTGAGGGTAAAACTAGCTGGTCAATTGCAGGGCTAATTGTAAAAAACATCATGTTTCGTCACGTGCAGCATCAAAGTCTCACTACATGTAAGCGTGACAGTAGGTGTGCCTGGTAACATGGTCCCTTTCGTACATACATTGTTGTAGTTCTGTTAAAATTTCTTTTTTGTACTTTGGCTCTTTTTCATTTACAAACGTAAAAAGGGATTAATCTTATGAAACATTCACTTTATATTACTTTTCTTCGAAGTTGCGTTATTTGTATGTGATATTTTTTTTTCCGATGTAGGGCATTTAAAGGATAGCAATTGGTTAAAGCCTCGTCCTACTAACTGGGGCTGGCGCACTGGGAACTTGTGCTTAGCTGATAAAAATTGGTCTGATATTCAGATTTTTTTTTATCTACGCTAAGCATTTGCGAGCTATGCCGACCCAGCGTTCTTTTGCCGCTTTACGTGCGTGTGACGTGCATGTGATGGTCGCTGCCTGTATGCCGCCAAAATATTTCTATGAAGATTATCGATTGGTCCACTCTTTTACGCTCCCGAGGTTTTGGGCTGCTCAAAACATCGAAAGCGTAAACAGCATACGCCAATCGATAATCCATTGATTTATTTACGTGGGGCGTTCGTTCTGCATACGCCGAACATATGCTACACATGCGCTGAGCATCTGCGCTGAGCATCTAAAATTCAGCAGGTGTTCAACATATTGTAGACATATGTTCAGCAGGTAACAGACAGTGAACGCAAGGTCAGCGTAACCCCGATGCACAACTGACTCACAAAAAAAAGTCTGACTGAGACTTTTTCTTTGTGCGTCGGTTGTGCGTCAAGGATACGCTGACCTTGCTTTCAATGTCTGCTTTTCTTAAGCCGGGTTTGTGCCAGCCTTGCGCCGGCTGTGAGTTCACTATGCGTTCAAGAAAAAAATCATTTAATGCCAAAAGTGATATCTATCAGCAGATGCCGACGCAAAACGAATTTTGCCTGGAAAATCCTAGAAGCTATGTGTCAACCTTTCGCAGATATTAGTGGGACGTGGCCTTTATGTCATTATGTACTAAAATGAATAATTTCCTGTAACATCGGCAAAAATGACAAGATTCATAATGTCTGGGGTGAACGAAATTCTGCATATTAGCTGGGCTGTCTTAATTGATTATGGTTCAAACCGAAAGTCCATAAGCATATGCTCTTCTTTTTGAAAACAAATCTCTTATGTAGATCGTGAGAGAGAGCTGCAAATCACAGAATCACATTTACTAATAGAAAGATAAACCTTTCATTATATTGCTCATCATCCCAAAACCCTTACTACCAGAATTAACTGACTTCCTTTGCAGATTGGCGAAAGCTACAAGTCTCAGAATTCAGAATCACATTAAGAAGCACATTATTTTGTTCATCCTCCCAAAACCCTTACTTCCTCCATTCACTGACTTCCTTTGCAGGTTGGTGAGAGCTGCAATTCCCAGAATTCAGAATCACATTAGGAAACACATTATTTTGTTCATCATCCCAAAACCCTTACTTCCACATTGAATTCACTGACCGCCGTTGCAGATCGGTGAGAGCAGCAAGTCCCAGAATCTTATTAGAAGACAAAACTTTCATTATCAGGCAGCACATTATCTTGTTTATCATCCCCAAACCCTTACTACCACAATTAACTGACCGCCGTTGCAGATCGGTGAGAGCGGCAAGTCCCAGAAGGACCTGGAGAAGACGATCGCTCTGCTCAAGAAGGTGGTGGAGCGCACGCAGGCCGAGAACCACGAGCTGAAGAAGGCGCCCGGCATCGTGCAGCAGACACAGCTCACAAACCTGCTCGCCGAGAACTCCGGCCTCAAGGTGAGCGCATCGTGGCAGTTAGGGTCCTTACGAGTGCAAAATTTTAGGGTTGTTATGAGTGCAAAATTTTAGGGTTGTTATGAGTGCAAAATTTTAGGGTCGTTAAGAGTGCAAAATTTTAGGGTCGTTATGAGTGCAAAATTTTAGGGTCATTACGAGTGCAAAATTTTAGGGTCGTTACAAGTGCAAAATTTTAGGGTCCTTATGAGTGAAAAAATTTAGGGTCCTTACGAGTGCAAAATTTTAGGGTCGTTACGAGCGCAAAATTTTAGGGTCCTTACGAGTGCAAAATTTTAGGGTCGTTATGAGTGCAAAATTTTAGGGTCCTTACAAGTGCAAAATTTTAGGGTTGTTGCGAGTGCAAAATTTTAGGGTCCTTACGAGTGCAAAATTTTAGGCTCCTTACGAGTGCAAAATTTTATGGTTGGTAATTTTAGGGTTGTTACAAGTGCAAAATTTTAGGGTCATTGCGAGTGCAAAATTTTAGGGTTGTTACGTGTGAAAAATTTTAGGGTCGTTACAAGTGCAAAATTTTAGGGTAGTTGCGAGTGCAAAATTTTAGGGTCCTTACGAGTACAAAATTTTAGGGTCCTTGCAAGTGCAAAATTTTAGGGTCCTTACGAGTGCAAAATTTTAGGGTTCTTATGAGTGCAAACTTTTAGGATGCTTATAAGTGCAAAATTTTAGGGTCCTTACAAGTGCAAAATATTAGGGTCCTTACCAGTGTAAAATTTTCGGGTCTTTACCAGTGCAAGATTTTGAACCCGCGTACTGGAGCATCCAAACCTGAGCGGAAGTAGGATATCCGATTGTAATGAATAGAAATAGTGTAAAGGTGGGAAAGATCTTAAATAGGTTTGTGTAGAAAAACGTGTAAAGATCTACCTTATGAGGAAGTTACTTATTCGTGTATGGGTGCATCATTGAAAAGGCAAAATACCTATGGACAGTCACAGTGAGTCAACGCACACTCCACTCGCTGTCCATTGATTTAAAGTTGCTGTCACACAGGCTCAACTTATTAAAACCGCGTGGTTCACGCATAAATGTCACCAATACGCCGGCATACATGCTAGAAAGTGGAGTTTGTGCATTGAAATGTGACGTATAATTGACGTAATAAATACGTATACTGCACTCATAATTAACAGATAAAGCCTGCACTGTCCTCGCATTACACCGTAGAGGCAATATTTCATAACATGAATCGTCATATTACGGTGAAATACGTTGAGTGTAAGTGATACATCAGTTTTTAATATGTGGAAGACACGAGAAACAAATGAGGACTTGCATAGGCACATCTAAATGTGACCAATACTCCACGTTCTTTCCCTTTGATATCATGTATGAATAACGTTTGGCGCTATATCTACTTAAGAGGCATGTAATTTTATTTGATTTTACGTGGCAGAGAAAGTTTAGGCAATCCAAAGCACTGCTCCACGTATTGCCGGCCCCCCTCAGCGCATTTGGACGCACATGGCCACATGAAAAACTTATTACACATGTATGCTTACCTTTAAAATCTGATGCGTCACGTATTGCTGAAATTCCCGGATCTTTAATGCCAATGGGTGGTTAATTGCATGGAGTCTGTATAACAGGACTTTAACGAAAATCAAGAAGCATGATATGTGACTACGTAATACGTCATGGTACATTTACTTACACATCCAAAGGATCTACTTGTGAGGATAAGTATGTCAGACGTCACAGAATAAGCGGGCGTGCTCCTATAAATGCAGTATCTGAATGCATTATCTTCTGGGTTTTTAGCTACTGTTTTGAGGTCCATTCATTCTGTTGGGCCAGTCCCTAGACGGGCTGGTATAATCACATAAACTGGGGCAGTATTTACCACTTTCATGCTTGTCTTGGCTAGTTTAGTACCTCTTTGGCTAGTTGGTACCCAACAGGGTGAGTCATACTACTTCAAAAAATGATGATCAGCGTATAAGTTTTTTTTCAAGAATTTGGCACTAGATTATTCAACTTTTATGCAAGGAAATCAAGTGATTTGCTAAATGGTGCATTGGTAATGTTTAACTTGACTGTGTTGTTTGCTTTTGACAAAAAGGTTGTGGCATTTGCCAGCAATAACTACGGGCTAAATAAAGTTCATGAAAGCACATCAATCCTCACTCTGTGCCTACCTTCATTGGGTGATTTATCACATAAATAGTATCCAGCGTAAAAGAAGTAGGTTGATGATTGACAGTTTTTAAACTTAGAAAGTTGTATACATTATTCTACTTCATATGTTTAAAAAAATATACCCTTTATTTTCATTTTGTTATTATATTGTAAATCTAGATAACATGTTGAAGTCATTGGAGATTTTAGTAAAGCAGTTATGATTCCAAGCTGTAGTAATTACAGTCAAGTAGCCTGCTTGAGATCACGTTGGGATCACAAACTACTTGCATCATACAATTAGGCCTTTAGGGGTAGAGAATTGGAAAAAGAAATCTTTCTAATGAATCAATTCTCCTTAGTAAAAGATATGTATACTTTCTATATACCCATGCATATTTTATTTCATAAAATGCTTAAATTATAACTGGTTCATTTATATCTTCTATTGTAATTTTATTTTAGCTTTAGTTTCTTTGCAAGTTGATGAAGATCTTCATGAATCACATATATTTTGTTCTGACCAATTGATGCATATTGACATGTGATAAGTAGTGCATTTTTAAATAACAGTCATATTTTTAATCAAATATTTAATAGTGAGGTGTGTTTTTTCCCATATTAAATAAGCATTTACAACAAAGAATTCTTCTGTAATTAAGTTAATTGAAAATTGGGATCTCAAACATTTCTTGTCAAAGTGGAAACTAGTTTAGTTAAATCCGATACATTATTTTTAAGTTAATCATGATACAATGACATTCCCTTTATATCAGCTGCTTTATGTTATACAAATGCAATACTCATGTATTTATCAATCTATCAAGTTTTTTCAGATGGTAAAATATATTTTACTCATGAAATGTACATGTAGTTTAACATTTTCCATACAGTATTTGATGGAGAAATTTTGAGACTTGGGATCACACTCCTAATTGGGATCACGGGATTTCTGCTCACAACCTAAACAATTCAGATTTACTAGTATGATTTTGTTCCTGTAAATTGTTACTATACACTATCACTTATAACTTTCTACTGCATATTTTGTTATACTAATGATATTCAATTTCTCATATCGTAATTTTAAACATATCAGTTATATCACAATTTACTTTACAGAGTTCACATTACCAACTTATATTTTTCATTCTGACCTCTATCTCTGGGATCACACCCAAAATTGTTAGCATTTGCAGAGATTTACAATTGTTTTGCAGGCACATGGGTATATTTCACTTCCATTGTTGTTAGCATCTACAACCAGTTGCAAGATTCCCACCTACAATTTTATATACCTAAAATATACATTGCAATAGTTGGTGGCTGCCTTCTTCCATGAGTTCAGGCCTCAAATTTGTTAGCATGCGCTGGGTCTGGGGTATGTTATTAAATATGACAGCCTTTCTGGTGCTAACAGACTTGGGTTTACTATATATTGCCGGGATGAATTATAGATTTTTACATTTTACTTTGGATATTCACAGCGTGAACATTGCATTTTATGGCTTCAGATAGAAATATTGTGGTTATTTGACTTAAATTTACCATAAAATAGCATCAGCAAGATTTTCATTTAAAAAAAATAGAGATATTAAATAAAATGTGGACTAAAAAACGTTTGGAAAACAAGGTCTGGTCTGAATATGACAGAACCTCTGAACCAAGCCTGCATCCTACTGACCAGAGCGCAGTTGCTCAGCCCAGGAAGAGTCAGGATCATGCAAACCAAGGACATGAGAGTTCCCAAGGAATGACCCAGTTTTCACAGACCCAGGACAGTTACCAAGCATTCTCCCAGACGTCACTCAGTTTGAATGGATTCCAAGAACTCACCAAACCTCCATCTAGCCTGTCACAAGGAGCCACTCAACCATCCCTCAGCATGAACAGTCACCCAGAGCTTAGATATTCTTCTCAACCCCCAACTGATTCTGGCTCCACAGTGAAGCTGGATTATGAATTTGGTAAATGTAAGTACATGAATAGTAAATATATAATTGTGATAATTGCTATGAATTATTCTTGAATATTATTTTCTCTACTCAAAATACCTCTTCCAACATACACAGTGTATGGGTGTAAGTTTTAAACTCAATTTTATTTTGACCTTTGTATCTTGACATGCTTTGAAATGGAGAAGGGCACTTAAGCACGGAAACCGTTTTTTGATAATTAGTATTTAGTTGGAAGTCATTTTATATGGCAACATACTAAAGTCACCGTCACATAGAAAAAGTGGATGAAAGACATATGTAGGACATACAAATGTTTTGGTGTTTTCTTGATACGCGGGGCTGCGTGAAAAAAAATGACAAAAACTTTAAGCAGATTTAACACGAATGATACACGGACAATACACTTACAAAACACAGATGATACACAGATTGTCCATGTACACTCCACATACACTCACCCATACATGATATTTTGTTTGCAAAGTATTGAAAAAAACCCAGCACAGATGAACATCAGATAAATAGCGTATTGCGTGGACGTTTTACGGACAATGTACGTTTGTATCATGGTAATATCACGTACAGTCCACGTATGATATTAAAATCCATCCGCGCAAATACTTTTGAACATTCCAAAAGGATTAGCGCAGACATCTTGACCCGTGAAATCACTCCACATAATTTGACGTATAAAAACGGACGAGGCACTGATGGTCGGCGTATCTCCACGGATGAACCACAGATGAACCACGTACGACAAATATCTATCCGTGGTACATACGTGTTTCATCCGTTTTTTCTATGCGACAGTGACTTAAGATGAAAATAAAATTGAGTTTAAAAATCCTTTTTCTCTATTTAATAATTACAAAAAAAGGTTTTTAAAGTTTTGAATAGTCTTGTGTGCTATTTAGTAATATTTCTAATGTACAATATTTTAAAGATGAGACAATGTGCTATATGCGTGATAAATCATATATTGAACGAAAAATATTACTAGAAAAAATGACTGAAGTCAATTTATTATGCTCCACATGAAAACTTAAGACTGCACACAGTTCATCAAGATTTTTTAAATTATATATTTTTTTCCAATTGAACTAAATCATATTATTTTGTAATTTTAATATTTTCAATTAAAAATACAGTAAACAGCTAAATCTCAAGCAGCATATGACTGAAAACCGATAGAAACGTAACCATGAACTAATAAAAAACAAATGAACCATCAATATTGATGACTCCTAATATCTTTCAGCAGGCGGATCAACCTCAACAGACTGTCAAGGTCAGGATGTTGGTGCCTCAGCAACCACGGATCATCCAGCAGTTTCAAACCTGACTAGCACAGTCGATCCACAGGATCCAGGAGAAATGGGGTCAGCTCTTTGTTATGCTGGTTCAAGTTTCATGAATAATGGATCAAATGTCTCTGATACTTGTTCAAATCTTCATGGTAAAACATCAAGCCTCGGTGATACTGGGTCAAATGTTACTAATACTGGGTCAAATCTCCATGATAACGCATCAAATCCTGCTAATATTGGATCCACTCTCCTTGATAATGGATCGGAGCTCCATGATGCTGGATCAAGTCACCTCCAAAATGATGCCAGCACTAATGGATCATTGGACTCACCACCAATGCTTGACTTTAACTTACCTATTACTAATCGCTTTGGTTTTCTTTCATCTACACCTGCAACAAATAATGAAAATCCGCCTAACCTAGTTGACATATCAATACGTCCTCCAGATTTTTCAAGTGAAAGTAAAATCACTAAATCAAGCATCGAAAACTCAACAAGCGAGCTATCATCTTTACAATGTGATGATGTTTCTTGTACACCTGAAGAAGCTCCAAAACATATTGATTGTTCTATTGAAAAAAGTACTGATGCAGAAGTTATTAAAGATACTAAAAGCAATAATTCATCCACTGTAACAAAGAACATATCACTTGAGTCAAAAGGTGCAGCTGAAGTGGAATCTGCTAATAGTGTACCATCTACATGTATAAACTTGTTCAAAAGGCCAAAGAAGGAATACATGCAAATAATAGCAGAAGCAATTTTGGCATCTGAGAATGAGCGTTTGCTGCTGGACGATATCTATAAATACATTTGCAAAAGATATCCTTACTACAGAACACGATGCGGAGTAGACAATAAGCCACCAGGATGGAAAAACTCAGTTCGACATAACCTTTCTACTGGCGAAATGTTCATGAAAATGGAGAGAGTTGCAAATGGATCCCACTATTGGATGATCCACCCAGCATGCATTGAAGACTTCAAGTTAGGAAACTTCAACTCCAGTGTAGCCAAAAGAAAGATACGGCAATATGAGCGAAATGAAATTGATAAATATCTGAATACAATGGCTCCAGCCAAAGAACTTCCCAATGTAGAAGCATCTCCTATTCCATATGTCCCCGCAGGTGCGATGTCTAGATTCACCGCAAATATGTATGATCAGCAAATCCAGATGCGATTTCAAAACTCTCAAAAAATGTACCAAGAAGGCCAAGATACTTCTCGTCAGAATTATTCTCAGAAGAGTTTCCAGCTCAATGATCTCAGCATGAGGCAGTATCTTAATCCAAATTACCCTGGTGATTTTTCAAATACAGCCACCAATTCGTACCCTGGTTATGACTCTCGTTTTACTCAGAATTTCAACAACTCTGCAAGATCACCTTTGTATGCTCAGGAAAATACATATGTAGATTACAAAGGAAATGTAAGCAGTCACTTTGATGGAAATAATTCCATGGCGTCAAATGGTTGCAATAATGCAAACAACATGACTGCCTATGATTCAGGATTTCAAAGTGCTGTGCAGTCCCCATTACCATCAAATTCAAGTTTGGTTGACAGGCCAAATTCTACGCCGTTGTTTAGCAATCAGATAAGCTCAGGAAAATTTGTCTCAAGTCCCCAACTTTATAATGAAAGCTTCCCAAATACCACTAATGAAGCAGCAGGATTACAGCTTGAAACTACATCTAGTTGGGATGCTACAAGAGCAGATCCATTTCAATCTCAAATGAGCCAACAAAATTCATTTCAATCAATGGCATCTCAAGTCCATCACCCAAGAATGCGATTTTACGGTCAGAATGCGAACCATTTGAGGATACAACAGGATGTGAATACTCCGGGAGTTGGACAAACTGCTGCCCAGAATACAAGACAATTCAATGCCCAGCAAATGTCATCGAGAATGTCAGGAATGCAATTTTATGGTCAGGGTGTGAATACTACGGGAGATGAACAAACTCCTGCCCACATTACAGAACAATTCAATGCCCAGCAAATGTCATCCAGAATGCCAGGAATGCAATTTTATGGTCAGGGTGTGAATACTCAGGGAGTTGGACAAACTCCTGCCCAGGGTGGTGGACGACTGAATGCCCAGCAAATACCTCAATATGGAGGATATCAGGGAAACTACTCTCAGCTCAGGGCAACACAGCAACAAATGCCATCATCCAGCCAGAATACTACATACTATCCACCCCAGAATTTTTAAGTATAACATTTCAACACCATATTGATATGAGGAGCTTTTCATGAGCTCTTTATAGAATATGGTAGACATTTCTAGACAGACATTGACTTTCTCACTTACAATTTTAAGTAACTTGACTTGTGCAAAGTAATTGTTCTTTAGATTTTGCAGATTTTGAAACTTGATATACATCATGTACCGTATACGACCATCCAAGCACCCAGGGCCGTTAAATTGAAATTTTCTCAAACTGTGGGGTGGGCTGTTGCACGAGAGTGGCGTTACTACATAAATCTTAAGGACATTTAAGAAAAAGAGCGGGGACAACTGTTACATAAGGGTGGGCACTTGGATGGTCATATACGGTATGTTCTAGTATGATTCTAAGCCATGAATTTATTACGATTTATTTTGAGTACTCGTCTTGCTGAAGTTGTATATCTTCTAAGGTTAATAGTGATTCCGATTTGATTAATATTTTAACTCTCTAAATGTTTATGAGATAATTTAGAAGCAATTTGTACGCCATGTTCTTATGTGTTCCTTATATGAAAATGTGGGCAACAAAATCTGACTAACTTTGTATATCTTTTATTTCATAATATAGTTGTATATTTTCATTGAAAGTAAACTTATATAATCACAATGAGTTTTTTGTAAACATCTATGGTTGTTTTAATTGCATTTCTCATGTGATGAAAATTGGTACATTTGACTGATTTTTATAGAAAGTAAAATTTTGTGTTATCATTATGAATGTTAATATTATGAATGTGCGTGCTCCTTTAAATTGTAGACTTTGTATTTGTATGAAAAAATAAAGAATAAAATAAATAATTGTTGTTTCCAAATTTGCACTTTCTTTTGTCAAATTGTTTTACCTCTACAAATTTGCAATTCGACATACTTCCAAATTTTCAATTCCTTACAAATTGCCAATCATTTATTGAAGATTTGTGTAGTGTGCTAAATTACTTACCATTGGTAACCCTTAAACATCCAATGCTCCTGCACCACGTTACCCCCGTGTCAGAGTGGCGACGCGGAATTTGAGATCGCGTCCATTCCGGACGCGGTTCGGGCACTTTTCGAAAATTAACCAAAAGGCGACCCAGATTTCCACTTTCAGGCGGACTATGAACGGCTCCGCAGCCCCTCGAGCACACACCCCCGCCCCCACTGCCCTCCACTGCTGCGAAATGTGGCGAATAGAAAAATTGCTTGTGCGGAATGTAAAATCTAAAAGGCGGACCGCGCCGGACTCAGATATGAGTCTGTGCGGCTCCAGGGGATCGGGTGCGGATTCAAGAGAACGTGAGATTTGACTAGCCATTCCGCCCCAACCGTGTGTCCCAAGACGTTTTATGGCGAAATCATATGCGTTTTGTGACGTTTTGCCACGTTTTTGGGCTTTATGTATGCGGAGTTTCAGGGATTTGGCGGACTCAACCCGCGTTTTGCCACGATCCGCCACGGTCTGCAAAGTAGGGTCCGCCAGGATGCGAATAGCATGGGAAAATTGCCGGCGTTTTCCGTCGTTTTCCGGCGTTTCCTCGGCGGCGTTCGGGACCGCCAAATGTTTTCGGCGTTCTTGGCAAAGTCCGCCGCCCAGGTAAACGCCCCCGGCGGGCTTTTTACTCCGCTTGGCGCCGTTGAACTTTCCATCAAATTGCGCCACGGAGCATGCGCGGAAATCGGGCGTATAAATACGTTTTCGCGCGTGTGATTAGTGTTAAAGTCAGCATGACCAAAAAGACATTGGGTGCTAGGCCACCTCTGGGCCAAAATGCCAAAGGCATTTTCCACGACCATTCTTCCCCTTGATATCCTGTAGTTGTAGATGCGTTGCTCCATGCTCAGTTGCTTATCACTGTATGGTTTGAGCATGTGTTCACGGAGAGCAAAAGCATCGTCTCCCAAGAAAAAGAAAGGGAACGGCTTGGTTTGGTTGGGCAGGGGCTATGAAGGACTTAGGATGAGGTGGCCGTGTTCGATTCCGTAGGCCAGTGACGAATTGTTGTAGAGTTGACAATCGGATTGGTGCCCCAGCCCCCCAATATCCGCATACATGAACTTATAGTCGCATCAACCACTGCCAACAGCAATACTGAGTAAAAACTTCTTGTAGTTGTAGTACACTACGTTTTGAAACGCGACCCATTCACGTCTCCACAGGACCGCATACGGATCAGAAACGCTTCTCACGAACATGGGCGGCGTAAAAAGATCAAAAGGGAATCGATCCATATCCCCTCACGCGCGGCATGCTCACGCGATTCCAATTTTCACTTCTCCAGAAGTGTTACGAAGTCGCGTCATTTTAGCTTCGCGGACATCACGCGGAGGTTGCGCGGTCCACTGGCGTTGTACTTTCGGAACCAGGCGTCTCCCGGCGATTCATCTGCGGCGCGTCTGCGGCGCAGTGCGTTTCGAAAAGTGACCGGGCACTTTTTTGCAACTAGTTGCAACTTTTTTGTTATTGTTTATGTTTTTTGTTGATTTTTTACGCGGACTTGAGATCGCAAGTCCACTCTGACACGGGGGTAATGTAGGTGTTTTCTTTCCAAACAGCACGTCACTAGATGGACCCTCCACCCACAAGCTCGCTAGGTGGTCATCTTAGAGAGTTTCCATTGCTATGATATAATAAAAGTCACAATTATCACAGAGACATTAGCTGAAGCGGGAAAAGTGTGCTTTATTACTTAAGTGTCATCATTAGTGTTGTCGGGTGGCACGGCATTATTATTCACACTGCCTTTACAAGTTCTTGTTCAAAATATAAACCCGTGGGTTGGACCAAAATCATGTATTAATACCGCTGAACATTCGGCAATGGGATTTCTTATTGGTTGAATTTTGGAAATTAGTTCTGCGGATATTAGAAGCTTTGGATCACGGCTACATACATATAGTGCATATATAGTCATGAGATATGACGATGCATCATAAGAGAATCTTCTCTAACAGACGTGAGAATTAAATAGTGGTACTTTAAGGTTTTTATCTCGTTGGGGGGTGGGGGGGAGGGGGGATAAATGGTTATGAAGGCGGGGTGTGTGAGAGGAGGGTATTAGCACTCATATGCACTTGTATACACCTCGATCTTAAGGAATCTAGGAATCTCCCAGCCGTAAAGCATAGGTAGATCCGGGGATTGGTCGCGATGGTTTTTGGCATGTCCGTCATCAATTGCTCTTGACGAAAACCTATGAAATTTCTAAAGTGTGGCCCCTTTTTCCCAAAATCTGGATCTGCCAGTGGGTAAGGTATTCTCACGGATAGACTGTGTACTAACAACTAGCCTTTATCCCTTTCAGTCCCAGCTGGAGGAGTTGCTGCAGAAGATGGGTTCGACGCTGAGTGAGCGCTATAAGAGCAGCAGAAGGGCACGGCCAAGGTCATCGCAGACCATGACAAGCTGCGGGCGTGACAGGATCAAGGTCAGACACATATGCACATGGACATCTTATATGCAGTACTGTGTACAGAAGAAACATGTTATCTTTAATCTATAGGAATAACCTTTATTGGTTCAAAAAAGATAAAAAATAA
>CM032666.1:56540596-56560272 GCA_019095985.1 Streblospio benedicti | reverse complement strand
TTTAAATTGTATTTCTCATGTGATGAAAATTGGTACATTTGACTGATTTTTATAGAAAGTAAAATTTTGTGTTAACATTATGAATGTTAATATTATGAATGTGCGTGCTCCTTTAAATTGTAGACTTTGTATTTGTATGAAAAAAATAAAGAATAAAATAAATAATTGTTATTTCCTACCATAAGACAAAAAACAATTGACAATATCTATTACAACAAACAACAAAGTATAGAGTAAATCAAACTTTCAAATTAAAGAAGTGACTTACATGTATGTAATTTTCCATGCTTGATCAACCCAAGAAATGCACATAATTATTTCCAAATTTGCACTTTCTTTTGTCAAATTGTTTACCACTACAAATTTGCAATTTGACATATGAAATAACTCTAGTTAAATGAGAATAATTTTTGGCTTTGCCTTTACACTTCCAAATTTTCAATTCCTTACAAATTGCCAATCATTTATTGAAGATTTGTGTAGTGTGCTAAATTACTTACCATTGGTAACCCTTAAACATCAATGCTCCTGCACCACGTAATGTAGGTGTTTTCTTTCCAAACAGCACGTCACTAGATGGACCCTCCACCCACAAGCTCGCTAGGTGGTCATCTTAGAGAGTTTCCATTGCTATGATATAATAAAAGTCACAATTATCACAGAGACATTAGCTGAAGCGGGAAAAGTGTGCTTTATTACTTAAGTGTCATCATTAGTGTTGTCGGGTGGCACGGCATTATTATTCACACTGCCTTTACAAGTTCTTGTTCAAAATATAAACCCGTGGGTTGGACCAAAATCATGTATTAATACCGCTGAACATTCGGCAATGGGATTTCTTATTGGTTGAATTTTGGAAATTAGTTCTGCGGATATTAGAAGCTTTGGATCACGGCTACATACATATAGTGCATATATAGTCATGAGATATGACGATGCATCATAAGAGAATCTTCTCTAACAGACGTGAGAATTAAATAGTGGTACTTTAAGGTTTTTATCTCGTTGGGGGGTGGGGGGGAGGGGGGATAAATGGTTATGAAGGCGGGGTGTGTGAGAGGAGGGTATTAGCACTCATATGCACTTGTATACACCTCGATCTTAAGGAATCTAGGAATCTCCCAGCCGTAAAGCATAGGTAGATCCGGGGATTGGTCGCATGGTTTTTGGCATGTCCGTCATCAATTGCTCTTACGAAACCTATGAAATTTCTAAAGTGTGGCCCCCCCCCCTTTTCCCAAAATCTGGATCTGCCAGTGGTAAGGTATTCTCACGGATAGACTGTGTACTAACAACTAGCCTTTATCCTTTCAGTCCCAGCTGGAGGAGTTGCGGCAGAAGATGGGTTCGACGCTGAGTGAGCGCTATGTCTCGCAGCAGAAGGGCACGGCCAAGGTCATCGCAGACCATGACAAGCTGCGGCGTGACCTGATCAAGGTCAGACATGTATATGCACATGGACATCTTATATGCAGTACTGTGTACAGAAGAAACATGTTATCTTTAATCTATAGGAAGAGCGGTAAAGATAACCTATTGGTTCAAGATAACCAATATATGTTCATAATGTAGTTAAAGGGAGATGAAACTAACGTCGAGGTTGCAGGAAATTTGAGGTAAACAATTCGGAGGTAGTGACTGTATTAATCCATACAAATTGTTTGGTTTTCTAAGTAGCCAGCGTTTATCAAGGCACATTCATGTCGATAATTATTCATAACAAGTGCTAAATGCACTCTGAGTGTACATGTAACTGTAGACAAGAACAACATATTAATGCCCTCATTTCCAGTGGATAATAAAACACTTGTTATGATCATAATACACCATTGCATTTTGGTTTGTGAGTTGAAATGGTGACTTCTTGAAGCCTATTTCACTTGGACCAAATGATCCATACATGACATACATGTGTTTGGGTCAATTACGCACCATTACCCCTCTACATGTCACATCATTTGAGTTAGGATGCTCAAATTTGGTTTGCCAGTTGAAAACGGTGACCTTTCTGAGTCTTTTTTGGAATTGACAACAATGGCCTCTATTTGGGGTCATTATGGCTATTTGTTGGTTCCCGCCTTGTTACACCTCTACAGGTATCATGGTTTGAGCTGGATTACTCAGATTTGCTTTGTAAGTCCCAAACAGTCGCCTTTTGGCACCTATTTCATATGGACTACAATAGATCCTTATTTGAGTGCATTATAGATATTAATTGGTTTCAGCTTGCACCCACTATACAGGCCACACTGTTTCAGCTAGAGTACTAAAGTTCAGTTTTCAAGTTTTAAATAGCAACCAGTTCGCACTTATTTCTTATAAGTACAATGATTTATATATGGGCGCATTATGAATATTATTTAATCCCTGGCTTGTTACCTATCTACAGGTCACACCGTTAGAGCTACATTGTAGGATGCTCACATTGGACTTTTAAATTTAGAAGTAGTGCACAAATTTCATGTGGACAATAATGCCCCAAATTTGGCTCCTTTATTATGGTTATATGCTCCCTGTCTCGTTATCAATCTACAAATCACACCATTATTGCTAGAGTTCTCAATTTTTATGTTTGTTAACAATGGTGAATAATCGGCTCTTTTCATATCGATCAATGTGGTCCCTATTTGGTTCCATTGCAGTTTTTATTTTATCTTACCATAAAGACTGGTTTGTCAGCTTGGGTGACACTTTTCATAGGTATAATTAAACGCTTGTTATGAACATGGATATTTCCGACTTTTACGTTTGACGTAAAAACGTCCACATTCACTGAGTGGTGTTCTCACAAAGATTTTCTGCATTTTGCACTAAAATATACAAGTTTATTCAAGATATGACACGTTTCTGGTGTAAACAAATAAATGAACTTAAATGATTTGTTAATTACATGCTCTTGTTGTTATATAGACGTACTGATAAGGAAGTATAATGTACGTGTAGTTATAAGATTAAAATTCTCACTTACAAATGTGAGGTTTGCCAGGGGACCCAAATTCGAGCAAAGTAGAGGGCAAAGTTTGCCTTTGATATGCCACTTAGTAATAAATGGAATATAGATATTTTCCCCCAAATCCTACAAAGCATACGCATAATAACAAATATTTAATTCCTCGTAGAGGAAATTCTGTTGTGAAAGTTAAATACATTGAGTTAAAATATCCATCTTTCAGCAGGGCATTTCACATTTTCCATGATATTCACATATAAAAAATCATGAAAATAAATTTTGCCATCAACCATGTTATACCTACATGTATATAATTGAAAACCTCTTCTCTTTTCAACACTGCTAGTTGCAATCACATACTTATCATTTAAAATGACATTCTATCACTTTGCAAGTCACACACAGTTTCTGATCATGTTCACAAAAATGCTAAGCGATTTCTTGGTACTTTATAACTGCTTTAAGTAAGCAGTACAGTACTGATTCTTTGTATGGACGTCAGACAATCGTTTTTCTTATACCTGTATAAATGTCAATGTAACGGTGAAGTCTGTTTCATAATCACAGTTTATCAACGTGACTGCTTCATGTCAATCACCCAAGACGTGCGTTTGTTTGTGAGACGCACATGCTGTGATTACAAGCCTTTTCTTACTTCAAACGTACATTCTCTGAAAGTTTCATTGCATGACTATTTGTTAAGGCATAACACCCCAATAATTACTGTGAATGACCGTATAAGATTTGTATGCAAAACACATACACATGAAGCTGACTATCGAGAACCCGTTGTTGTAGATCAACATTGTCTACGTCACATTGACTATATGATGATGATGTCCGCTAGATTATCCTATTGTTCGAGGTTAACACTATTTCAACATGTTCTAAGCATAAGCAATAACAAATTACAAGGGTGGGATGGATTTGCGTTACGTTCATGTATAAGGTTACAGACTTAGGCCATGATAGTTGAATAGGACAGCTGACGTGACGTGTGACATGATTTCGTCGTATTGGCTTTGTTATGGTGACCATTGCTTGTATAAGTAGGGTAAAGGGTCTTGTGTGAATGACGATCGTCAATACACTACAATACATTAATGATGAGTAATAAAAGGTGCTATGAAGATCCAGTGTGATGTCGTAATATTATTAAAAACTAAGCCACAGAGTAAATATTTACATTTCCTTGTGATGTATCCAGAAAACTATTGCATGTTAACCTTTAATCTACCAAGTCTTCATAGATGACGAATTGCAATGCTGCTGGCTAGAACTTTTAAAATCTTAATTAAGATGTGATCAGTAAATGCTTAGTTTGAATGATATGAGTAGTCATCCCGCATTCTTTTTCGTTAAAGAATCATGTCCATGCAACTAGAGTAAAAACAGCACAAGGCAGAAATGGATTCCAACATACCATATTAAACACATGTGCTTAACATCGAAGATGTGCTTAACTTACGAATTTAAGCACATGTGCTTATAACAGAGAACAAAATTCGATTTCCCTTCAAATTTTTTTACAGGCATGCCCGCCCTGAACACCCAAGAGTGATCAGAGACATGTGAAAATGAACAAACTCACCCCCGTAAGTCCCGTACTCACATGCGTGGACATATGACAAACATGCTTTGGGCGATATTAGAAGCTCCGACACGTTTCACTATTTTCCATCAATGGTTCAGAATGAACATCGATATAAACCATCGACAGGAGCTTGAATCAATGTTTGAAGATATATATTTGTGTTAATCTGCAGCTAGAATACACCTGAAGTGAGAATTAATAAATAATATATTTTGTCAAAACACATCTTATCGGCACCGTTCTTGTTGCTAATGATATGCGATTCTCTAGGAGCTTTACACAACGCAACCACATTATAATGTATACACAAATCAAAACGGACTCTTACCTTGATCACTAAATGCTTTGGGTATATCTCTAGTGCTTGAGTATGATTTATAATGGCGAAGTTCCGGAGTTCAAATATTTATTAAACTAGGTTTGTAGGATGTTACCAAGCTATGAAAATCCTTGTGACAATGATGAATACGAAGACAGCATTGCTAGAAAAGATCTGAAACTAATAATTACCATTGATGATAAAAGGAAAACATCGCTGTCAAAAGTCAGTACCCTCATCGCCCGCGTAGACTACCATACATTAACACGCAAGAACCCATGGTTAAGAAACTTTACGGTTCTTTATAGTCAAAGTCCAATGCTTATTCATCGCCGAAGTGGGGGGGTGGGCGTAGTGTTCGAAGTTTAGCACATGTGCGTTTAAGGGAGAACTTTTTACCTTGTCCAAAGGGCCCAAAAAGGCACTCTTTCGGTTATAAGCACATGTGCTTAAATGCGCGGGGATACGGTATTAGAGAGTTTATATTTTTCCACAAAACTATAGGACCAAATTTGTTGTTTTTTGTGCATCACTTTTCCTATCTCAGGTGTATGATTAGACCATTGTTTTATACAATCTACATCTTACCAAATTGTACATCATGACCCAGAGTACTAAAAATAAGCTTTTCTGCGAAGATTCTAATAAAGCTTATGGTGCTGAAAATAGAGAGACAGAAATAGAACTTTTTGAACCTTGAGCATTGAAAGCGAAATGTATCTAAATGACTGCCAAGGGTCAGCGGGGCCTTTTGTTCCCAAAAATATGACCTTCCCAGAATCCCAGGCTCTCAGTAGTAGTATAGGACGGACACTTATTGTCAGGTCTGACTAATTTTCATGGTTGCTGGACCTATGGTCCTAATGCACTTGGGCACATCGGATGTAGAGGGTAGAAACCAACTGAAACTAATTTATTTATTTTATTTATTTATTTGTATCAGACTAGAAGTCCATATTACATACATTACATATTACATAATTAATGCCCAATCTTTCTTGTCCCCCCTTTATTGTTTATGCTTCATAGTCACCATGCTAATACACATGATATTGTCATAAATCATGGTTTCTTGTCAAAGTAAATTGAATTAATATTAACTGCACATGATGAATGGATATTTTGGCTAGCAGGAACCTAGTACAGTAGGACCATGTTAAGTCACAATTTGAAGTAAGAAAAGCATTATTTTGAATTATGAAAATAATAAATTATGATAACCCACCCCAGGTAAAAGTTGTCGGACGTCAGTTGACAGACATCTGATACTCCTGGGGTGTCCATTCTAATGAAGCATGATAAATCATGGGGGCGATACATTAGGAGCTGTTTCACTTTGCTAATGGCGACTGTCACTTTGCATGTGTTCTCTGGCTTCTCACAGACGCCGTGTGACACCATTGGACACCACCTCCACTATATATATCTCACATGCAGACGGACTCTATGTCATTCATTATGAGAATCTGGGTCAGCTGTAATTTACAGGACTCCAACAGTGAATTGATATGTTACAGAAAGATCTGGTGAGGGTGGGGGTGGTGGTGGGGGGAAGGGCGTGTAAGGCATTTATAAATTATTGCTTTTTGTATTTAATGCGAAAAACATGAGCTAAATCAGTGGTCACTGTGGAACTCATAATTAGGTTCCGTCTCATATTCATCACATGTCATGATGTCCACACTTTCCCTGCTCCATTGATTTTGAATACTGTGTACTGTGTTAGTAATATTATGATTCCTGCAAATCTTTTAAGATATGGAACATTTTACCCCGCACAAATACAGCAAATTTAATATCTGATCGCTTGTGTCCACTTTAATCAGACCCATGAATTTGGAACTGGGCCCACCTCACTCCGGCAGGAAAATCTCATAGAATATCTTAGGATTCTTGGGATTCTCGCTGTCAGACACTTTACACGGCCATTAATGGAATACAAGATCTCTCAATGTCATAAAGATTTTCTACCACTCATTATCAATATATTGATAAAAATTCTATCTACCAATATATACTAATAGAAATTTATGTCAAATGACCACTTGAGAGGACAAGGCTGAGAAATGATCAGATGGATCTGCAGAGTTAATGGTCGAAACGATGGTGTTTAGACTGCAAGGCTGAACATTAAAATTTGACAGCTGGTTGCCTGTATTTAGAACACGTTGATGCTTTCATTAGCTGATTAACAATGAAGTTCTTATCTACATTGAAAACATTACAGATTTTGTGGCACTGACACAAATTGAGCACTTGCCCGTTTTAACCTTTTAGTGGCCCAGGGCTATGGGGCTATCCTTAATGCTCACCCCTGGCTGTTGAACTATATCCAAGTAGAAATTTTGAAACTGAAATAGAGAAAGACATAAGAATTTATGTCTTTCATTCTTCTTCGTTTGCTAAAATTGGAAATTGTGCCTGAAATAAATTTTGAGTAATTGCTTGTTATGCCAGAGAAAAATGTGACATGATGCACATTGAAAAGTTCCATGGTTATAGTTAGAAGATGTAAATGTCCACGTAGATGTTATTATCTTAAAGTCATATCTGGGTCTCAGTGTGCATATTCAGAATTTTAATCCATTTGGTACAGTGTGGTTACCCATATATAAAGGGAGTTTCACAATTGATCGCAAATAGTTAACCAAATTTGTTCACAAGATAGGTGCCAAAATGATCGGAAGCAAAATAGTGGGACTAGAAATCTACAAGTAGTTACTGACAGCCGCATAATGATAGTTTAATATATATTATTAGGGACAAATGGGTCTTACACATGGCTACCAAATACTGTATCCCCATGCATTAAAGCACCGCGCTTATAACCGAAAAACAATGTTTTGAGGCCTTTTGATAGTTGAATTTGTTCTTGACATCAAGTGCATGCTCTTAAATTAGAAAACCAGGGCGCACCCACATATGAACCCCCTGGCTACACAGTTAATCGAGCAAACCAAAGAAAGACACCCATAATCACTCGCTTGTTGTTCACAGCCATCAAATGTCATGATAGCTATCATTTGAGGTAGATCTTCGACAGCAAATCATTTCTTTTATTTTGACTTTACTTATGCCATTCATATTAAGATAGGTAGAGATCCTTCGAGACCGTAAAAAATGAAAATATAACATTTCATTCGACTGTTGTTGGTGAAGAAATATGGCCGATCAACGGCCGGCAAATTCACAGATTGAAAAAAATCATGCGTTATTAAAAACATTTATCGAACATAGATCATGTTCATAACGGCAAATCACACTGTTTGCGTTGTGAACAGCTCATAAAAACGTGTCAAAATAAAACTATGATTTGTTATGCCTAGTATGCACTTCCACCATAAACAAATGACTTTCTAAAGTTTAAAAATCTACCTCTTTTATTGAAAATTTGGTTTGTTCTCAGATATGAGCGCATGAGCTTATTATCAATATAAACACGCATCTTAAATACAAGCGCAGTGCGCTATAATGCATGGGGATACGGTACGTTCTTCTATGCTTGGGAATCACCAAAACGTTTGCGCTACACGTACGAGTTCAAAAGTCACTTTGGAATCAGAATTTGTCATACAACAGAGGAGACTGGTCGTAAAAGTTTGATGACTAGCAGTGACTGCTTTGACGATTATCTGCGAAAGTACTGCTAAATGGTTGCTACTCAGTAATTCATCATCATGGTATTGTGAACAGGCCAAAGATGAGTAAGTACAGTAATTAATTCTTAGATATTATTTGCATCAAATTATATTGTTTCGATCGTAGATTTTCTTTCAATCTACTCAATGGGTTATGTCACTGTCACATAGAAAAAATGGACGAAACACGCATGTATGACGGATAGATTTTTGTCGTACGCGGTTCATCCGTGTAGATAGGCCGACCATCAGTGTCTCGTCCGTTTTTATACGTCGAATTACGTGGAGTGATGTTATGGGTTGATAGGTCCTCTTGGAATGTTCAAAAGTATTTGTGCGGATGGATTTTCATATCATACGTGGACAGTACATGATATTACCGTGATACAAACGTACATTGTCTGTAAAACGTCCGTGCAATACGCCATTTATCTGCTGTTCATCTGTGCTGGGTCTTTTCAGTACTTTGCAATCAAAACATCATGTTTACATGAGTGTAGTCAGTGTAAATGGAGTGTATGTGGACAATCTGTGTATCGTCTGTGTTTTGTAAGTGTTTTGTGCCTGTATCACTTGTGTTAAATCGGCTTAATTTTTCGCGCAAAGACCAACAATTTTTGTCAATTTTTTTCCACAGGGCCCCGCGTATCAAGAAAACGCCAAAACATTTGTACATCCTACATACGTGTTTCATCCGTTTTTTCTATGTGACAGTGACTTTAGGAATTAAGTGTTATAATGATTTCTAATGAAGTAAATCTACACTATTGTCTTTAAAGTAGCATGAAAGGAAATCGTTATTTGCTCAAGTTAACTGTATATACATCTCAATTTACTATCAAACTGATAGACTTCTAATTGTTGTGTTGAAAGTAAAAACAATACAAACAACAGTGTTCCACTCAAGAATTTTTCCAATCTAAGCTGAGTTACCATAGTGCACAACCCTTGGAACGAAAAAGACATAACTATTAGCATTTTTTGGTAAAAAAGCCAAATGTATGTAAATGTCATTCCTACATCCTTTTCTGAAGAACTGACGTGTTCATAGGTAGTGAGCTTCACAGTACATGCAATGTAACCATTTATTTCACATGTAACCTTTGTACGAATATGTTAAAGCTGATCCAATGTTGTACAAATTGTGTATACTTATCTAATTGTAAATAACGTAAATCAGAATAGGTGTAAACGTAATTTTCAGAGCACCTCAAGTTAAATCGTGACTGAAATATTGACGTTTAAAGTATTCAGACAATTAAAATGGCAATAGATATTCGTATTCATGTAAATAGCCCTCCCGTAGATCCTGATGGAGATTTTTTCAACGTAAAATCGTAGCCGTCTGTATTTTCATATACATGTACATGTAACCTAGGCTACATAAACATAATTCTGACAAGAATATTAGTGTATGGTTTTATTTACTCTTATAAAGATTCAGATAGAAGTACAAGGCATCTTAGTGAATTATGAACTGTATGGATGGGGTTTCTTGTGAGTGGTTAACAAAATGTTTCGTTCTATGTATGTTTCAGCTGTATATTTGTTTTTGAAAATTAAAATGAAATGTTAAAATATATTATATCATTAAATGCAATTTTGGATGGGCATTTATGTGAATGTAGGTCACTGTCAGAGTATTTTGGACAAGACTCAAAATATCTTAAATTCTACTATCGGTAATTAAATGGCATTGATTGAGCTAGGCCTTTTCCAACATGGCTAATATAGAGTTGAATAGTTAAAATTGCAAAATAACTATCATGACCACTTCAGGCTCCATGTAATGTGAAGTACAGATAAGATTATCCTAGATGATTTAACATAAAGATCTAACAGATCTAATACAAAGCAATGGTTAACCCTGCTGCTGATTTCTCCCGCTAGACGTCGCCACTTGAAATCGAGTGGTCTGTCAGCGAATCTACGTTTATTAACACTGGAATAGTGCAATGTTTAGCCAGATTTGGGAGCTTATGAAACTTCGTAATTCAGAATAAAAATTCATACACCTATGTAAAATTTACTACTGAATCCGATTTTATACATAATAGATGTTGCAACATTTTTTTGCAACAGCTCTTTTTTGAGTGAAAACGTTTTTTAAACTTGAGCTCTTTCTACCGGTCCTGCAAAAACCGGCAGTAGTTGACACCATAATCTTATTCGTTTTCAAAGAAACACACGCTATATGGATATTTCCTTTCATATGACTTTTGCAATGCACGATATCTGTGGTCCAACATTTGAAGTAATATTAAATATCCTGTTAGAAAGTCACAAACCATACTTATTTTCACCGACTCTGCTTGTCGTGCGAGCAGCAGATACTCACCATTGTACTATATTTTTGAACCTATGTAGCTGGTTTTTTAACTTAGAAATGACGTAAGTAGTTGGTTTATGAACGTAAAAATGACGTACCAGCCTTAAAAACGGCACCTTTCATCGAGTGGGGCCAAAATAATACACTATTGTCCACTAGTTTTCTAATCTTGATGTTCAAATAACTTCTATTTGAAATTTTTAACCATACCCATTTCTTTTTCTACATATAATTGATATCATTCAAATTGCAACAGATTTGCCGATTCAGTTTTATCATTTTCTTCACCATCCTTGATAAATATGACCCGTTTGTTTGGGCTCCTAAGCATTGACGCAAATGGACACCAGGTGGAATTATCGCTCGGAATAACTTTTATGTAGTACATTTTTTCACCACCAGATGGCTTGTGTTGTGCGGCTAAGATGGCCATAGTCCCATGGAAATTCCAAGTACCCAAAATGTAAAACTGTAAACTTTAAAGGCACCTTTCCACACTCTGTCACCATTGAGTAAACAGGATGTTTAGAATCATGATGTCAGCTTAAAATTGAAAAAAAGTGAGCATTGCCCATTGGAGCCCATTGGATTTCGGTTGTTGGCTTACATCAAACAACGACCAAATTGAACAGGATACCAAGAAACACAGTGTCACATACACAGACCAAACTGGGGAAGCGAGGGTCGCAGATTATATTCATAAAGCACCAAATTCAAATGTCACACGTGTAATGACACCCATAAACTGACACGAGTGCAAATATTCTTCAATTTTTTTTTGTACATGTAACTTCTCTCACTAGAACATAAGGTCTCTACTTGGGCTAAAAATTTGGTCGCAGGCTCAGATGATAATTCTTCAACGGATATGTACAGCACTTGTTTTTAGACTCCCATGTAGGGGCCCAACAGAGGCTGCCCACTCGTGCACCGAGGCACACTCATTTAAGGGCCGGTATCGCTGTCGTGATGAGCATAAACCTGTTTGAGTTTCTATTCACAGATGACACTTAACGTGCTCGTAACGTGGCGGATCAGACACTCTTAATGTCGTCAGTCCTTGAACTGTCTCCTGCCGGGCAGACGTCAGTGCTTTAACATTAATTAACTCTTTATTTGCCGCACCATTGCACTCATGAACCCTTTTACTGTAGAGGGTAGTTTTTAAACAAAAAGAGTTTGGTTTGTGAGCTTGTTCTGATTTGATTTTCAGTGAGGATCAGTGCTTAAACATCAATTGGTTTCATTGTACTTAAAGATTTGATTTTGGGTAAGTTCAACTATTCTCTCATATCCGCTTGATGTTAAGTATTGCAATGTACTTGACTGATCGCATCTGCACATTTAAATGTAATCGGGTTACAATTGAATGATGTAAAAGTCACAATTCCTCCAGGTCATTGGCAATCACTATTTTAGCTTTATTGAACAACCTGCAGAGTATTCAGTGCTGTGTACATGTAGCAACCCTTTTGTTTCACATTTCCAGGACCTGCTCTAATTATCTTTCAACTTTCCCAATTGTTGTACAATGGTAAAAGGGTGAGTTCTTTAGAACAGTGTATAGTATGCTCAACACTCACTTTGTGCCCCATACAGGGATTGAACCCCCGAACTCTATAGTCACCGGTCGTTTTTTTTAGGTGTCTCTTGTTTTAGGACCTACCGGTATCTCAATATAACTAGTATGGCTTGCATCATCAAATCATTGAGTACATGCTCATAGGTCTTCTGTTTAAGAATAGAATAAGTATATTTTATTAGTATTGACGGAGAAACTAATCTCAATAATGTCACGAAGCGAAAATGTCATAAAATCAGTGTGCTAGAGACCGTAGTATTGTGCATTGGTGTGACCAATGACAGGAAAAGGGCACTAACTTGCGATGATCACCTGTCAGAGTCAATACACTGTTATGTGACATGACTTGTTATGGAGAACTAATTGACATTGTATACGCGACTTTATTACATTTACATATACTTCGTATGCATGGCTATGCATTCAAGATAGACCGATGACCCTAGGCCTCTAATAGATTTAAGAGGGCAAGCATTTTAATGCAATGATCCATTTTGAATCTGGGCTACAATATAGTGAAGCCTGGCGAAGAGTTGGCAATCCCAAACATTCCGCCCATAAAATAAAGTTATAAGAAAATAACATACACTATATTGGTTTATGCATTGATCCAGGGTACATGGCTAGACAACCATTTTTCTGGTTTATTAATGAACCATATGACCTGATGCTAGCACAGTTCTCTCTTCCATGTGCATTTTGACACACAATCCCAAATTTCAAGAAATCCTGAATCTACTACTGCAATACATTTGTATTTGGTAGTAATAATATCATTCCATCATGCAATAATTTGTTAATAGTAAATCTACATTTACAAGTAACAATCTTTCATGTTCTTTTCATGATGTGGATGTCATCAGCTTTGATTTTAATCATCAAGTGACTATAATTCATGCATAGGATTATGCAGATTATATATGGCTGAAGAACATTGCAATTAAAGGTCAACGTTGGAAATAAAGGTCTCGCCCAAATGAATGAAGACAGGTAGCGCTAAATCACAGTAATCTGTCACTTAGACATATTGGAATGACCTCCGGCTAATTGTCTGTTAGGGCACACATACTCGTGGGTATGAAGGGTCTTGGAGAAATTTTGTCATATTAATGAACCTTTTTTTGAAATGTTAGATTTTGCCAAAGTTGGTCTGTAAACCATCAGGTTTTTTTTAGGCCTTAGGTGTCCTTGTTGTTTGACGCCCATGACCTCATGCCATTATCCATGTTAATCATAATTAAAGTTCACGGCTGTTAGATTTCTCTATGGTCAATGTTGAGTGTGGGTGCCTACAGCAGGTGGCCGAGTAGTTAGTATTTACCAGGTTTCAGTGCATGATGCATATACTGGTCCTACCTTCAATACATGCAAACAGCAAATAAAATTAGAGAAAATTGCAGTCTATATGCAATGGCAGATAGAAGATTTTGCGAAAGGATGATTGGATGGGTGTCAGTCATTTCATGTTGATTCATGTCAAATCATGCGTGTATTGTGTAATAAAAGCATAATGATCGTAAAAGACACATGCAACCTTTAGTGATTGACCACAAAAATCCTACAAACTTTGAAAGATGTACTGCAAAAATTCTTGTTACAAAATAAGGACTACTTGCCAGCCCAGTGCCATCTGATTTTTGCTAGGGCTGTCTGATTTCAAAATTTCACAGTACCCCCGTTTTGGACATAACCCCTTTTGACTAGCTACGATATAACCATGCTACCTAGTTTTTGTCATTGCCTGCTACTTCTCTTGATTGCCAGCCATGTGGTCCGATTCAAGTAAATGTTCACAAGTTTCTTACTGTGTGTAGTCCTAATGACGTTATTAGCATGAGGTCCATGTTGTAGCTTCCTCACATCGCGTGCGTCCAGCCAGCTTTAAATGATTCTCTTACAACAGCTCGCGGCATTCAATGTAATGTCATCACACTCACTGTGTGATTTGGTAATAAGCCATAAGGGTGTGCGTCGGCGAGCCTGCTGTGGCCGTTGTGTGGGAGGGTGGTGAGGAAATGTCAGAGTCGCCGCCGCCATGTCACGCCATGCTTGACACTTTCTTGTGTGTCAGTCATTTGTGCCGCGCTTTTGTATCAATTCGAAGGGTTTTATTGTTGAGAATGGAAAACATGCCTTTGTAATGTGTATGACAAGGCCGGTGGCTGTTGTTATGTGGATGGAGGTTAGGTTCTATGCTGTAGAACTTTGAGTAAGATTGTCAGGGGATGGTTAAAAGTGGTCTAAATAGAGAGGTGATCTCTTTACAGAGGTTCATGGTGGTCTCTTTATGAAGATTGAGAATGGTCTTATGGAGAGATGCTTTCTAGGTAGAAGTTGTCTCAATTAGATGTTCTATTGTTCATGAAACACAAATGGGGAGAAAAGACCTATCAAAGCAATCGGATTGCGTAGTCAATGAAAGGGGAGATTAGTTAACACCAGTCATTTGGCAGATAATTTAGTGCATAATCTCCCTGTAGTAACATGTTAGTGTTATTACTAGTATTCACTAAGATTCATTCACATTGTTGTTTTGATTGACCGCACCTGGAGCTAGCTGGAATTATTTCTTGTCACGAGTGTGGCAGGTTCAAGTTGTGCACCTGAAAGACCCAACAGGAAAATGATCCTATAACCTGCTGGTCACCTGTCAAAAGCATCATGACCTCATCAGACCATGTACATGTATTTCTATTTGTATGATCTCTGAAGTATAGATGCATGATTTTAATTTTTCATACATAAATGCGATTATTTCAGTCTCACTTGGTTAGCAATATACATCAATCTTTTTTAACAAAGGCAATGAATTCCTCATGAGTGTAAATATTTCATCATCTACTGTGCCCATTGTGATGTGGATTGTCCTCAGTTCAACTTGTAATTAGTACCACTATGTAAATGAAGACGCTGTCTATTAGTGCACTTGAGTCGTTTGCGTCATCATGTTGAAAAATCATTGTCATTTATGTGCAAACATCATTGTCTTAGTTCAATGCAGGAAATTGGTGATATCAATGATAGCAATCACCTCCTTTGTAATGAAAAATTGAAAATGCTTGTTTGTAATATATATTTCATTTTTTGATTATATAGATTTTATTAGGTAGCTTACTTTTAATGAATTCTATCGTTCTTTCATGCACAGTGGTTGACCTGTGGTGTACGTTATTTGTTTCGAACACGTTATTTGTTTCGAGCAATGACTTTTGTCCCAATGAATAATTATGAGCCAACAAGAATAGGAAGCAGGGATGTTTAGATGTGTCATTGGCTTTTGCTACTACAGCTAAAAAACTTCTATCAAGTGAAGCAAAGAATAATCATCAATATACAGTATAGAGGAAAATCGTAATCCTGCTACATGTATCTGCCAATTGCAAAGTACAATGTACAACACTTTGTATGTTTATATAATCATACCCGTTGCTTGAGGATGTGTTCCTAGTAGCCTAATTGTTGAAAAAACTTATACTTCCCGTTCTATGTGAGATCTCTATGTAATGGGGGTAGCAAGCTTGATTGACATATACATTTAACATTTTTGTGATGAGGACTTCTCTGTTAGTTGATTGAATATCTAATCTCCTGTGACCTAGAGAAAATTTTCATTGTCAGAATATGACAAAATACTCGTTCATTATGCTTTCATTTATGTGGCCAAGTATAATATTTGTTCTTTACTGTTACCATCATGACAATTCATAATAATATAAAGGCCTTATTTTAACTAAGTATAAACTGTGTAACACACAAACTGAACAAATCCTTTTTTTTTTTTGCTGCTAGGATCACATAGCATATGTTTCAATATTTATTAAGTACTAGCAGGCCCGCGTCCTACGGACGCAAATGGATAGTCCATCAATTTATAACAGTATTTTTTTTTAGTAGGCGGGGGCGTTATCATGATATGTGCCGTTCCTCTGCTTGGAAACTGATGGTCGGGACAGTCTGGAATAACAACCACGCAGATCCCAATATGGCGGGGCAACCCGTATAGTAAAAAAAATTTACTCTTCAGTTTTATGAAATTAAAGAGAGTGGCACAGTGATTATGGGAACATTGAAATAGTAAAGGCAGGTGAGATTAGGTTTGATTCTAAAAGCAAGTGGTTAAAAAATGTATATACAGTTATTCATATATGTTTCAATATTTATTATATATAAACTCGCGTTTATCTCAGCCCTTACCACATGTTTAAAAACATTTCAAATTTGTTGAGTATAAAGTGATCATGAATGTATTAGTATTCCCATAAGTAAGGCATGTAAAGTAGCTTTTTCATGATAAAAAGCAAATAAATCTCACTTGATGTCAACAATGCAAAATTTGCAGCATGTAAACTATGTCATACATTACAAAAATCGAATTTACAAACATAGTGCAAATTTGCAGAATGTGAACTAACCAACTGCCTCATTAGAACACAAAATACTGTTTTTCGATTTCACAAATTTAGCAGCAAGAAGCTAACAAAAAGTTTCCCATATCAGTAAGGCAACACGAGCTAATTTCATCTACATGTATACCTAAGCACATATAGAATTGTCGTATACCGTTCATTTTCATAGGAGGAAGAAACCCCCTGAATTTTTCGCTAATACCCTTTATATTCCCTTTCACCTCTGCAGGAGCAAGAGGCAAACAAGAAGCTGTGCGTATCCATCAAACACCGCAATCTAATTTCGTCTAATACCATTCATTTTCATAGCAGGAAGAAGCCAACTACTGAGCCTAACCATACTGCCTCAAGAGTACACCAAATACTGTTTTTCGATTTCATATTTTTAACAGCAAGAGGCGAACTAAAAGGAGGAAGCAGCCATCCCAATCCTTTTCGCTAATAAGTTATTCCCGTTCATGTCCTCAGGAGCAGGAGGCGAACGAGAAGCTGCGCGTGTCTGTGAAGCAGCACGAGGCGACGGTGAAGCGGCTGCAGCAGCAGCTGGCGGAGCAGCAGCAGCAGGCAGCAGAGGACGAGCAGCGGCGCCAGAGCCTCGGTGCCATGGACTCGGGCGCCTGGAAGGCCACGGTCACCGGCAAGATGGCCGAGGAGCGCATGCGCGGCATGCAGGACGAGCTTGACAAGAAGGTGCGTCTCGTTTGTCAATTACAATTTAGAAGCTCTGTATTAAGATTGATTGTATTAAAATAGTGATGTGCTCATCGTGGTTCATGGTGGTCTTTATGGAAGTTTTAGACTGGAAGGGCACAAATGGCAGTGCTGACTTTTTGGCAGTACATTTTTATCCAGGTCTGAAGTATCTACAGAGTTTGTCAATTACAATTTAGAAATTGTGTATTAAGATTGTGGTTTATGGTGGTCTTCTTATGGAAGACCGCAAGAAACGATCTTATGATAGAGGTAGTCTCCTGGACGGAGGCATGCAGGACAATTTCAATAAGAAGGTGCGTCTGGTTTGTCAATTACAACTCAGAAGTTCTGTATAAGATTGCCGACCCGTGGGACTGGCCTGAAGTGGTCTCAATCGAGATGTGATCGTTGTATAGTGGTTCATCGTGGTCTTTATGGAAATTTTGAAGTGGAAGAGCACAAATGGTAGTGCTGACTTTTTGGCAGTATGTTTTATTTCCAAGTCTGCAGTATCTACAGAGTTATCCTCTTCGTGCTGTGACTTATATATCAGAAGCTAGTACTGACTGCGCACTATCCAATGCGTTATCAGTGTGGCACAAGTGCGAAATTAGTGGTGTACGGTAGACCTTCATGATTTTGCTCATGTGAGGTCGCATTGAGTGAAAAGTATGTGGAACCAATGTTGTACTCATGTACAATGTATGACTCCTATGCACAGCATCAGTACTTCCATGCATTGTGTATTTACTGGCAAAGCTTTGCGTCAGTACTGCGTCAGTACGGTGACTTTCGACTTCTGCTACTGTCTCTGTGCTTTTGCCACACTGGGCATCCCTACACGAGTTTTTGCCAGTAGAGAGCTAGTTGAGAAGCAGTACTGCCGGTTGTGCCCTAGGCTGTAATTACAGGTTCTACATTATGATAATACATAAGACTAAAGGTTGGAAAAAGGTACGAAAAAGTTTATTTAACACAAATTTTCATATTATCGATGTTTTCTCAAGTGAAAATATATATGCAGTATGTGGAAAATGGAGTTAGAGTACCAGTGTAAGGCAGATATTTGTACCAGGAGTGGTCAAACTGTCCAACTTAATAACATGCTAATTGTTATTTTAGGTCAAAGTACATCGATAAGATTTAAACCATTTCATATTTTTGTAACAAAGATTAATATTTTCAATCAGGGAATTATAAATGAAAATCAATATTCAATTTCAATTAATACATCATGACGATATACAGGTATCAGATTCTATTCATTTAACACTATCAGACGGATGTGATTTGTTCTAAGGATTACGTTTTACATGACCTTTGACACGATTCTTTCAGAAATGAACAATCAAAAATCTAGATCAAACACACCTTATTGAACTTTATTACTACTACTCATACTCCGGGAGCCAGCTAGGGTCTATGCACTCGGACTGTTAAAAAATTTTCATAGTGATTTTTGGTTTCCTAGATGCCTATCACAAGTCGAGTTTAGGATATAAGTTGCAGGTCCGGGGGCGTTTGTCCGTAAGAGCCGATTTACGCATTATTTTTACGCGTCAAAATCCAAAAAATGTTAAAATCATATTTTTTCTAATAGAATATGTTAGTAATTGTATTTAATGAAAATTATAGTTCATGTTTATTCACAACACATGTGTTTGAATGTTTAATGAGTAAAAATTGAAATCAAATGTCTGGTAAATGATTGAATCAGCTTTTTGTACAGATTTTAAACAAAAACTGCTTTAGATTTGAAATCAGCAATAATTTGGGGGTAGTATAATTTTAAACCTAACGATTCAATTTTAAATTTATTTGGCAAAAAGTGTCTATATATAGTTATCTTTAATAATAAAAACCAAAAATACAGTTAACTTCATTGATGTTCATACAATAGACCAACAAGTAAAAATACGTTTGCCCTACCCCAAAATCTCGTTTTTTTTGCTCCAAGTGGTATTTTGTCTAAAATAACATGTTTCTATTCATATCAAATACAATTTATACCTTTTTCGATTCACAACACTTAATTTTAAATGTCAAATGAGTAAAAACCCATTTGAAATATCAGGCAAAGGATTATTTTAACTTAGTGAACTGATTTTAGGCAGAAATCGCTATGGATTTGAAATAAACAATGTTTTTCAGAAAACATAAATGTA
>CM032666.1:56419697-56540496 GCA_019095985.1 Streblospio benedicti | reverse complement strand
CATCAGTGAAGTAAACTGAATTTTTGTTTTTGTTTGTTAAAGATAACTATATATAGACACTTTTTGCCAAATAAATTTTAAATTGAATCGTTAAGGTTTAAAATTATGCTTCCCCAAAAAATTGCTTATTTCAAATTAAATTTTTTGTTTAAAATCTGTACAAAAGCTGATTCAATCATTTACCAGACATTTGATTTCAAATTTTACTCATTAAACCTCCAAGCACATGTGTTGTGAATAAACATGAACAATCATGTTCATTAAATACAGTTACAAACATCTTCTATTAGAGAAAATATGATTTTAACATTTTTTCGATTTTGACACGTAAAAATAATGCGTAAATCGGCTCTTACGGACAAACGCCCCGGACCTGCAACTTATATCCTAAACTCGAATTTGTGATAGGCATCTAGGAAACCAAAATCACTATGAAAAATTTTTTAACAGTCCGGAAAAGGACCCTTTAGCTGGCTCCCCCGAGTATCATGTTTACATAATTGGACAATGAGCAGTATTAAATTTTGTTTAATTTATGTTATTTATCACAAGTTTGTGACAATATTTACGTCATACGTTCTAGGTTTGAGCGCTGAAACAAAATTGTAGCTAATTATTTTTAAGACGATAATTGTACATCTTTGCCTGCGTTTGATTAACCTGGTGAATCACAAAATTGCTAATGAAGTGTATATCATCACCGTCCGAAACCGACCTGTACGTGCAGCCACAATACCTGCTTTTATGTGTGATCATGCCGTGTTTGTCGTCTGCTGCAGACGTCGCTGCTGTCTGACGTGCGTCTGCTGCTGCGGGAGGCGGCCGAGCGCGAACAGCAGCTGCTGCGCGACAAGGCGGCGCTCGCTGAGCAGGTCGCCACGCTCCAGCGCTTCCCAGCCGGCGCCGAGGCGCTCTCCGACGCGGAACTCGTCAACAACTACCAGCAACAGAGGTCAGTGTGCGGCGTTGAGGGAACTTTTGTTTTCGGCGGCGGTTTGTTGAGTTTTATCTTGTGGTTTTTATTACAAGTGTGGTGTAGACTTTGCTTGTGTATTTATGATGCAGGACTTTTTTATATGGCATAGAGAATGCTTTTGTATTATATGTATGATGTATTGTATTGTATGTTACATTGTCTGCCTTTGCATAGCACATTTTCAATGTCTATGACGCCCAACATCTACATGTGCATTATGCAATGGTCTTGAATATATTTTTGGCAAAGATGTCAGTGTAAGATTACATTCGTAATCTTGCAGTAACCTAATTGCCTCATTAACTCACCCACACATGAAGAGTTTATTAAATTTGTTGGTCACTCATCCAATTCATAATCAAGTTCTCAATTTCAAGTTTCAATTTCCATCCATCATAGTAGAATCTTGCATAAATTTCTTCTATTTTCAATATCAATAATACAAGTCATGAGGTAATTATATAAATTAATGTGTCAACTGCATGAGAGTAGTTATACATCAAAATCACAGCCCGACACGTGTCATGATTCTTAAGTGTCCATTCCATAATAAGTGTATATGTATCATTGATTCGTGTCCATCTAAGATCTAGTACCATGTACATCATACATTAGTTTAATGAGTTCAAAATATCCCTCAAGCAAAAATCAAACCTGCCCATACTATCTGCAACAGAGGCGTAGCAGCACCCATGTAATCAAATAATACTCATGAATTGTTGAAATAAGGTGAAAACTGTAGAACCCCTTACATTGTGGCTTTATTGTGATGTATTGGCAGGTGTATCTCTTGATACTTATTTATTGTAAGAAAAAGCACTTTAGAATGTTGTAATCTCAATGTTGCTTCTCTCGAACTTTCTGTTATCACGAGGTTAATTCCGTCTTTTCTCAACCTCAAACGAACATATTTCAATTGGTTTAATCTCAAATATTGGCTATATCGAGCATTTTACTGTTCTCCCTACAGCTTCGAGATAATGAGTTCCTACTGCGGAATTCAGTGGCATATTGATGAATTGTGTCACTCTTTTGATCATACCACGCTTATGGGCAAATACCATCATCATATGTGGGATGGCAAGCCTTTATACGACATACAAAGTGCTGACCGTAACAGGTTAAAAGCCCTATTGTCGTCCATATTACCTTTGAATAGAGCAACAACATGGACATTTTCGCACGGAACACTACAATTAGCATATAATTGTTCTTGCACCATCAATTACTGACACAATTGTAACACAGATGTCAGACGTACGTCGTGATGGGATCAGTTTTCATGCCTACGCTTTGTAAACATGGGATTTTTTGCTATTATAATCAGATTGTAGTAGTCCTTTTGAAATTGTAGCATTGAACTTAGAGCTTTTTGTGGGATGAATATCATAGCCTTTCATCCGATACATGTTTTCTTAAACATTTATAATAACATGGTTATAAATAGACCTTCGGATCATAATTCTAAGCCTTTTTCTAGTCTCTTTAGCAACAAAACAGCATCAATTGGGCCGCTATTGACGCGTCTTTTTGGCGACTCGTCGATACAAATGCACTGAAGTCTTGCTGGTCAGGACACACAGAACACAGCGGCGTATTACATTGTTTCCTGCACGTTCATATCAACTTACTGATAAATGAATGATTTTACACGCTTTATTTATTGGGTGCATCCCCACGTCGAGATCAATGGGAGAAGCTGGCAGCTAGGTGTGTAAGTGCAACTCCCGCCCGCACACACAGACACCACCTGTCTTTTCTCAGGTGCCACTGCACCACGGCACCTCTCCCCCGCTTGCAAAAAAAAGTGGCAACTGTCGACTCCCACCCTCTGTAAAACAGGCATGACAACGATATAGCCATTTTATGTTGTGTGCAAGTTATGCTTCAAAGATTTTTTTTTATAACATGTCGGACACCAGTCTTTTGAAATGGTCCATTAGATATAATAGACTCTTTTGGATACGACATTAGCTACAGGAAATGACTTGAAAAATATGTTTCATTTCCATGTATAGACTACACTTGTAATTTATCATTTATCAAAGTTAGGAGATTTTTGTTATTACAGCCGTCTTTTATATACATGTACACATGTAGGATTTATATTTCCGTTTTGTACGGTTTCTGCCTATTATAAAGAAAATACTTGATATTTTGTTTTACCCTCATTGCAACCATTAAAATGCTTTCCTGTGATGCATATTTCATGTAGGATGCCAAATAATTAACTTTCGAGACTCATTTTTTCTCTGTTTAACGTTAAAGCGCTTGAATTAGATGATCAAAGCATTTGCCGACTAGCATTTGTCATTGCTGTAATTGGTGTCCATTTTACAAGCTGTTAAAAATCTCTTGTCCTTCTACTTTTTCTCAATGTTAAATATTGTATGCAATAATGAGATAGTTAGAAACGGTTACACTTTTAATTGCAGTATCAAAGCTGTGGTCTGTTTTAGCCCCATTATACAGAAATAACAGACTAGTCTAACAACAAAAGCATTTCTTTCCATAAACTCTTGAATAAAAGCACACGTGCCTATAACTGAAATATCCCTGGCCTTTCTTAAAGCACTATATAGTGTGCACTCTTATTCAAAATCATGAAGTAGGTACAGTCTGAGAGTTACGAGGTAGTTGTCATGATTTTGATCTCACAGCATTTAATTATGCAGTTTCAATGATTGGTTTAGACAGAAGATGGATATTAGTAAATCAGTGAACTTTGGCTGAGAGCCCTATTATCAATTACCGTATACGACCATTCAAGCGCCCAGGGCTGTTAAATTGAAATTTTCTCCAAATGGGGGGGTGGGGGGGTGGGCTGTTTCACGGGAGTGCAGATACTACACAATTCTTACGAATATTTAAGAAAAAGAGGGGGGAGAGCTGTTATACGAGGGTGGGCACTTGGATGGTCGTATATGGTATGTATTTCTATTACAACAAACCATGGCAATTTAACACTTCATTCTTGCCTATTAACCTATTAAATTGAAACACAAGACAAGCTGCTTAGAATCTAGCCATACGACAAAGTCCTTGAACATTCATGACTCAGCCTGTTAAAAACAAACACTTCAGTTCCGAGAAATCATGGATATTACTTATTTGGCCAAATCTCTTGTGGAAAAAAGAAGCCGTTGCAGCATAGAAGCTATTTGCGCAGAACATCCACGTCAATATAGTGAAGGTCTTGAGGGTGAGGCTGAGTGGCGGATAATGGGTGTGAAGTAGGGTGATGCTGGTGTGAGGGCTACTAGAGGGGGCGATGACAGAGGACTGTGGGAGGAGGCAATCTGTCCTCTAAACATCCACTTAAGGGCCCATACTCACTTAATGGCCCATTGCCAAAAATAGATGGAGTTATTGAATATCAGCACTTAGTGAGATGTTCGTGTAAAAATGTGCCATATGGGTTGATAAATAATGCAACAATATAGTATCCAGATACGATTAAAATCTGTCTTACGTGGGAGGTAGTATAACTTGCACACAATATGCAAATGTTTACCTTTTTCAAAGTCACTGAATATTTCTCAAAGTTACAAGTATATCATTACAATATGGGTATTCTTGATTTTCTTTTCCGCGTAGATAAAATATGACAATAACAAGTAGTGTAAAACATGTATTCATTGCATTTAATAATATTGTGTAAAATGGTATATAATTGGCAATGATATTGAATACATAAATGTTCATGCTCATGACCCGATATATCTTGATTAACTTCATCCAGCTAGAGCAATGCGTTTCATTGCTAGATAATACAGAGATTATGTTTCAAGGACAAATATTAAGATCATGATTGGTTATTGTGCAAATATATATCTGACGATCTCAATTGCATAAAAAATGAAAATTAGAGGTGAGAATTTGTGCTTTTTACAGATTTTAACATCCTTGTTTGAATGAATAAGCTGGAACTTTGGACAGTCATTCAAATCCTTGTCGAATCTGCTGTAATCAATATATCATAGCTTTACTGTAGCAGAAAAAGCTGTTGAAATGTAGGACCTTGTGGCTGAAATGAAAAACCAGTTAGTATGGAAAAAGGTATCAATTAGCTGAATAGATTCCCGTATGTGTAATTTTAGAGAGATTATGAGTCACGTGATTAGTAAAACAATGAAGGTAATGTGACTGATGAACACCTTGGACAACTGTAGCAAGTGGCACGCTTCCGGAGCATTGAGAAAGGTAATATACAGTAACAAGTACGCGGCTGACCTAGTGTGAATTTAGGTCTCTCCAGCGTGATAACAACAAGTTGTAACTGTGAGTATTTGGCTTTAGGGAGAGAATTTTTAAAACAAGCAACATAATTGTTAACTTAACTACCAACACATTTGTTTTCTTTAGTAATACTATTAATGTTAAATGGATTAGTGTTTTATATCTCAATTGCTATATACATTGAGTTTTTACTATTTTCTGTGTTACACATGTGGGTTTTTTTCTGTTTTTTTCCCACTCTTTTTTAATTGTAAATAATACTTTATATATATATGTTTTATATTTTATGGAACGTACTTCAAGTAGTATTCTGAAATAAATAACTTTAAAAATAAATGAATAAAAATAAAATAAGACCATTTTCATTTTTACAATCACATATATTGCAATAATAATTAGAAATTTATGATTTTATTTTAAGAACTTCTAAATGTATTGCATCAACACTATTTTTGTTCTTTATAAAGATTAACAATTGAAATAATGATTGTTGACAACTGTTGACAATTAGGGTTGTTGGATTGCTCGATATGAACATAGCAGCAAAATGTTGCTCAGAGCTGCAAAAACGCAGTGCTGCAAGTGAGTGCAAAACCTGCCAAAGTGGCAGGTGAACGTAAAAGCTATTGGGTGAAGCAGTAGAGGAATAGTTGATACATCATACTATTAACTCCAGACCATTGGATAGTTTCATTTGTTTTCCATTTTAACTTCCTTACTCTACAATCCAGATGCAGTAATACTTCATTTTCATTTAACCTTGTTAAGTTGTATTGTCTGAAAGTTTGTATACAATCTGAGGTTGTTTTGGTACAAGGTGAAATGTTTGATCGGAAAACTGAAACTGTTCTGAAGAGGCGACAAAATGGTGTGAAGACAAATACTGCAAGGACAAGTTTTACGTACATTCCAAACGCCTTTGGGCGTAATTAGGCAGAGGCATGTACATACACTTGCAAAATGAAACCGATAACCAACCAATAAGTTTCTGTGATGCTCGCTCCCACACCAAAGTTTGAACACACGATGACGTCCAGAAAATGTCTCGATCAATTTATAGAAACATATGTTACAGAAATATACACTTGTATGCGATTGTCCGAAAGCACATACATGTATTCAAATTTGGCTTCAAAAAGATTATCAAGAAGACAGAAACTATAAAAAAGCTTGCCAAATTAGCAAAGCCATATGAGTAAAAATGAGAGTTTTTTACTGTTCTTTACATTGACATTTTCAAAATAGAGTCTAGCTGAGCGCGTCATAATCTGTAGCAAACATTAAGATTGCCTTTTTTGTACTCTCTTGCCAAAGTATTTTTACACTGTTGTGCACCAAGTGTTGTGAAAGTAAATATTCATAACTGGGAATATCCTGAAAGAAAATGCTTTCAATCCGCCTTCTATTATAACCTTTGGCGCACAATGCAAGTTGGTCAGTGCGTGTATAAATAGACAGCGTGGCACATATTTGTATCCATTGGCCGTATTAATACACAACTTCCTCATCAAAATTTCATGAGTAAATGGCATGTGTTAGTAATGGCGGGAGACCAT
The DNA here is from genome assembly GCA_019095985.1 of Streblospio benedicti. Lineage (NCBI taxonomy): Eukaryota > Metazoa > Annelida > Polychaeta > Spionida > Spionidae > Streblospio > Streblospio benedicti. Next base: position 56,533,725 of record CM032666.1, on the reverse strand, counting down.
GTTTGTTTCACACACACATTGTCGGCCAATAGAATGGTTTAAATCAGGGCAGTTACTAGCAAGTTCCAGAATAGGTATCATTGTTACTAGTGTGGCAACGATATATCGGTTAATTGCTGGTTTAGGGATTAGCAGACGAGAATCGGTTGATCTCCTTCAATATCACCTGCCACACAATGTATGATTATTGATTGTTCGGGTCTCAAGATTGTCTTAAAAACGTATGATTCCTAGTGTTGTGTTTGACATTTCGCGGGGCAATTTGTGAACGCAACTTTAGCGTAATATGATAATCGTTGTAAATAAAAGTTGTTAAAACAGGTGTACAAATCACGTCTTAATAGTATACAACTCGCCAAAACGTCATGCTATAAGGCACGATGGAAAAGTGACGAAATAAATGCATAGTTGGCAACTTGTACCTGTTGTTTACCAAGCACCGATAATTGATATTGAAATTGTCACTGATATGTAACACTGATTGTTACCAAGATTTTTAATGTGTGTCAGTTTATAGTCTACTTCCATATATATCAGATAAGCTTTCCATCATTGATCCTTGGACACATGTTTGTTTTCTCAACTTCCTGGTGACCATACAGTGCTACTCATCGTAGCATCTTCTAACGGTAACCTACCAGCGAATCTATTTAATGTGTAGGTCGCATTGAAGCGTGAAGTCTGTTATGTATGAGTTAGCCTAACACTCACCACCGGGACCAACTGGTACTCAAACCCATGCGTGTCTGGCGACTAGTCAGACACTATGTCCACTCAGTCACATGAGACAAGGTATTGGGCCTACAGCAGAAACTCAATATCTTGAATCTGTAGTGTTAACAGTAAAATGCTTGAGATAGCGATTTTGTCTTATTCACATTACATTTTATTAACAGTTAGTCTGGTAACGTTTCTATTAACATTGACCACTATTTTTAGATATTGTATTTATACATATGTCATGACGACAGGGAAAATCATTCCGTTTTTCAAGATCTGTCATTGAGCTAGTTTTCTAAAAATCGGTCCTGCCAAATGTTATGTCTAAAAATATCGGAGACGCATTGACTTACTTATTGTTTCACAATCATACATGAGACACCAGTTTTCTTCCATGATGAATGGTTAAAAATAGAAGGGAAATGTTGTCTGACAGTAGTCTTTATCAATAACAGGAAGATATGAAAAAATAATTGTCATAATGTGTACTAGTCCGAATAACGGTCGGGTTGGCACGCCAGTGTGAATAAACAAATTACCTGACTATTTATACCTTCAATGAGTAGCTTGAATGTTGTAGAAGATTTGTATAAACACGACAAAGCAGCGTCAATTAGTCATCAATACGCACTGTAACGCTACTTGTTACTAGAGTAGGTGGATACACGCTACACTTGTTTTGATTAACAGACGCAAGAGTTTGTTTAATTGTGTGGGTATCAGCTGGTGGGTATGAATGACAATTGAACCCATGTGATGCACATTTAGTTCTCATGTTCAGAGGTATTACATTGCTGTAAACATCACTTACATAAAAATACTCAATTTGATACCATAGATTAATGTATATTAATGATTTTAAATGCGCTGGTTTTTAGATGTGGAATCCGCCCCTCTGTAGCATATGCTAACAAGTGGATACAACCATTACAAAATCGTTAGCATTCTTGTCATATTAAGTTTTTCTGCCAACAACCACTTGCCCAATTGAGACTCAAAGCTACAACCTTCTGCTCACAAATCTAACTCCCTAATCACTCATTTTTCAAACGTGCAAATAAACATATATAAAAGTAGAAAATATAGGCCATTGTGATCCTTCAGTGAATACTCAGAATTGAAATTTGGCTTTTTGTCCATGCATACTTAGTTTACCGGGTATATAACAACACATGGAAGGATCACTTCAAGATAATTATTTCTATGTTACAGGGACAAATGCTTTTTGTGCTGTGCTGTAGTTTTGACCCAGTAGTGATGTTAAAACGCCAGATTAATGGCTAAAAATAGTGGTCACAATCAATATAAATATACAGTGGGCTGACGTCAGTGTAGCAGAAGACATAATTGAGTTCCTAATGACTCAAAATTCAATGCCTAATGAATCTAAAACCAATAGACAATTCATGCCTGAATCAACAGTTCTTTCCTGTCTTGCATGGAGAAAAATACCTTACAGAAGGTTATATGTAACAACACGGAAATTCACATTGCATGCGATATGCCAGTTGACTCCTTTAAACTGACTAATAGGCCAATAGCCAATTAGAGGTAAAAAAGGAAAAAAATTGCTAAAAAAACCCTACTAATTGTAATTGTAAGATATCAGCAGACTCATTTCTTGTTGCAATGAGTGCTGTGTCCTAATTTCACCCCACCTTTTAATGAATTGCGATTGCAGAAGTGCCGCGACTGTCTTCTTGATCTGTAACTCATCTTGACTCTTACCATTAACCCTAAAATCCCTCTAACCTCTCTTTGTTTCAGACTGACCCTCGAGCGGGTGGAGAACGAGAAGAAGGAGTTGCTACACGAGATTGACGTGCTACGGCGGGAGGTGAACGCCACAGCCGGTCGCCCCGGAGACGTGGTACGCACTGACCATTTACTCTATACGAGTGTCGGCCTTTAGATGGTTGTATACTGTATTTTTTTATCCCTATACTTTTGATGCCTACTATTGCAGAGTGTAGAATGAGCTAAACTTCACTTAAAGGTGGCTGTTTGATTTAGCCCAGCAAAACGTCATGCTGTAATCATTGGTCTCAGTTGCCTGTTGTGCTAATCAATCATATTGTAGCTAGTCATCTTTCAAACTAGCAATTCGAATGGCAGAAAACTACTGACTCCATGTAATGTTTGTAATTATAACGTTTCTATCACCTGTTTCAGTCGACTGATGACGTTGTGGAGAAGATCACATCGTACAACAAGATGATGGGGGAGACGGTCGACCTGCGGACACAGCTCAAGGCGACGGAGCTCTCCCGTAACCAGCTAACCGCACAAGTCGACAAGGTGAGCACGTTATGTTCACAGGTGCTCTTGTCATGCACGGCATCATGAGGGAGGAGATTGTGTTTTCATGTGTACTTGTCATGGATATGGTGAGTACATTATGTTGCCATTGACAATGTGAGGACGTTGTGTCCATTTACGGCACTTTGCAATGGAGTTGAGGACATTATGTTATGTGAACTCATGGTGCATTCGAAACCACTCGTGAGTTCGTACTTTCGAATTGTGGCTGTTCGATACCATCTGACAAGTGGAAAATACATCTTGTAAAATAATTATAATATATATGGGCTGCTTATGTCTCAATTTTATTTATTTGGTGGACTCTTAGCCGGTTGTTATGAATATATTTGATGAAACTGTCTGCGATATTAGAAGAACCTTATGGGCGCCGCCATTTTGTCAGTCCGTGTGCATGCGCACCAGGATCTCATAGTGCTCCAAGGAGCTCCCAGATTAGATGGTTTCGAACGGTTTTTACCACTCGAGCGGTTCCAAATGCACCATTAGAGAAGAAGAGTTCATTATGTTCACTTGATACATGCACTTGCCATTGAGTAGCTGAGTACATTGTATGCACTTGTCATGGAGGAGGTGAGGTCATTTTGTCTGATTCCTTAGATTAAAAAGTATTTTTTTGGTCACTGAGCATAACCTTTAATGTTGGACTAGGGTTAAATTTTCAAAAAGGGGCGAGAGATGAATCTCCAACCAACTAAGCATTAGAACTAATATCTTTTATTTCCTGTTTCAGCTAAAGAAGGAACTACAAAACTTTGGTCCAGACTTCTTTGAAGAAATTGAAGATCTTAAATATAACTATAGAGAAGCTGTCCAGAAAAATGTGCTATATGAAGAACAGTTGGGGAAAATCTCAAAACAATTTGGTATAGCAGTGGACATTCCATCTACGTCTACCTCTTAATGCAAGGATTGGATTACTTATATCTTCACCAACATCTCAATTTGGTATTTATGAAGGTGAAAGAGTTATATTGGAGAAATAAATGATGGTCTAAAATCAAACATTTGCTGCACTTTGATAATTTTTCTATTTAATAGATTGCAGTCTGTATATTCAATATACCTCTGGAGTCCTACGATAAATTCATTGTACCCAAAGAAAAATAGAGATTCCACTCCTTTGTGCTTGGCAGAGAAACATGAACATTGGATCCTAGAAGTACTGTAAAAGTACTGTAAAACTCTTGAAATTTTGCAGTTTGTGGTTGCAAAAGTATGACCGTTTATGACGTGTTCTTATGTCCATTATGTTTGTTCTACATTAGTTTCTTTTTACTAAATAAAATAGAAAATTAGAAAAATAGAAAAATTGAAGAAATTTGAAATCTATTCATAAGTCGATGGTATCTCGGACATACATGTAGATAAATATGCTGTGGCAACTCAAACGAACCAGGTTTATATAAACAAATTTAGTCTACCTGTTGATTTAGTTCTTTTTGATTTATGTTATTCATAGAATATGTCGCATATATGTCCCCATTCGTATCCTAATTATCTGTCTCAATTATGAACTGTTTCGTAAGTGCTAAATTTAGAGACGGCTAGAATATGTAATTCAATTGTTTAGTTTAATTTTGTTTTTTTTGTTTAGTTTGAGTATCATTTTGTAAACTGGTATCAGACGGAATTTACAGGGTTTTAGCTGTCAATCAACCAAATGTCTAGACGCTGTTTACTTATGGGCATTCCCATATATGGTATATAGCTGATTTAAGGTGGCAGCTCTTGAGAACAGGTTATGCCTCTGTAGTTTTACATGTATAGCAATTTTATTGCAAACTGTATTAATAGAAGTTTCAGATATGATGAACTATATAATGGTTTTGTAATACTATGCCACAGGACAGACACCAGACTTCAACAGGGTGGAGGAAATTTATATAAAATTTTGTTGTATTTTCACTTCAGTTTGGCCATATTATAATGCACTCATCATCGTTTCTACAGCTCTGTTTCATGGTGAGCTACAAATCTGCCAGCATCGGATGTGTAGATTATGTTTACTTTATCAAAACCACGTACCCTTTACAACCACAGGCTCATGAGGGATAAGTAATTGACAACAACTTTTGTCAGTTGCTTTACTACTTGGCTACCATATAATAATCAAATTATTCTATATTTGACACTGTAGTTCTAAATTTATACCCGCAAAAAAGTATTCTAAATAGTGGGAATAACTTAAATTAGAACCAAACTGCAAAAGTTTATGTGCTCAATACATTTTAAATTTAGGGTAAGAAAACACATTGTGGTTGCGAGTACAATAACTGTTAACTTTATAATCGTGTACAGTTTGGTTATATGTTTCATGTATTTGGATAATATCTCAACACACAGATGATAAAAATAGATGTACCTTTTAGCAAGTGTTATACTAATTAATCCTTTCACACTTCAGAAGCATATGCAGACAAAATCAATAAGCATGCTGGATAATGAATGACATTTCAAATATTCACCAAAATCATATTATATTTTCACATTTTAAACACTTATCATAAACTACTGTTTTCACCATGTAACAAAATTAGTCTTATAACAAAGCTCGTTTTACAGTTTTGCAGTGTACAATAATTCCTTCACTGCAGAGATAAGCAGTCAAATTCAATCAAACAAATCACATACAAAGTATAAACTGAAAAAGTAACTAGAAGGATTTTCTTGGCCACTGCAAATCAGAGTCCAGTCTACCATTATTATTAATTAATATTAGTTTAACAATTTACTATCTATCTATATGGTTTATGACTTTTTTATTACTCAATGGCCTTTCTGTGAACACAGTTCAACAGTTGGCCCATCTTCACCAATTCAGGGGTTCTTGAGAACTACACATCTATCTATAATACTTGATAGATATTACCTTGCTATGGCAAGATGTAGTTGGCCTTGCATATGCACAACAGAATTCTCAAAAATGTAAGAAAGGTTGGGGGTTCGAACCCAGGCAAGATCATACTGCACCCATCATCGTTTCTACAGCTCTTTACACTTGAATGCTTTATTTCCCATTTAAAACATAATTTTTACAAACAGAATAGACAAGTCATATGAGTTATGTCATTGGTCTTGCTCCCGTATGCGAAAGTGTTTGTAATACTATTGTGAAAGGGACTGACCATAAGTTACAAATAATTATTTATGATCACTGATTTCATGTTTGCTTTTGGTGTTGTTTTTTTTCAACTCCGTCTATTGAAGCATCATATTACAAATGCATATGAACTATAGCTAAGTGGAATTTGCATAGTACATTCTAGTATGCCAACCCAGTGTCTTATTCATTATTGAAAGTTAAAAAAAAAGCCTGCCGCCACCAAGACCTTTTGCTGCCGCCATCAAACACTTAGCCGCCGCCGCTACCAATAAGCTTTATGAACTTTGGCCTCTACCCATTTTGCAAGTCACAATGTTTATTTTGGCTTATACTTTGTTACCAACATTTCTTTTATTTATTTCATTGAATGACAGATTGAAAATTTAATTTCAAATTAAATGGTGTTGACTTAGAAATTACTTAATTGATAATTTTAAAATGTTAACATTCACAAGATGTTTTATAGTTTCTGGATTCATCATATTAATACACTAACATTTTGTTAGGGGCACAGAAACTGTATATTATAATTTATGTTTGCTTATGCTTAGGAAACATAATATTCACTTTCTGTGCCCCTAACAAAATGTTAGAGTACTAATATAAAGTGTTAACTTTGGAAGTGATGCACAAGAATTTCATGCATGCATACATGTAAGTCCACCTTAGAAAACTAGTCAACCATAACATATTACCATATAAGGAAAGACTCCGCCTCCTGCATACATTATATTTTCATTGTGGTAAATATTCAAGTAACCTGACATATAATGAATGATATATACCGATGATTATGGTTACAAGGTTGATAATTACAAGGTTGACTCGTTGTTTTTTTATGCATATCTAATATCTCTTATGATCACTTTTGTTGTCATTCAATGGTGCTTTTGTAAAAATAGAATGGATATTGAGAAAAATATAGTAACTTTGCATTGTATTCGTGGTCATGAAGTTGGAAAAAAAATCAAACAATCAAGTTCGTGGTGCTGTCAATATGTGTTAAAAATTCAAGTACTAAGGTACTGTATCTACTAATAGCCTAAAAAATATCTTATAATTTATCAAGGTACTGAATAAGCTGAATGTACTGGTTGATTATTACATTACCCTTGGAGAAGGACAATTATTTTTAGCACGTGTCAATCTAAAATCATCCCTCCAGTATATATGTATAACTAGAGGGTGTTATTCAGCAATTTATGGTATACCTCTTCTCTATGGGTTATTATTCATGATGTTTTAATAGAATGAAAACCTAAATAATACTGATCGCTTTAATTATGCAAATTTAAAGCTTTGGAGATTTTTCTACAATATTCAATGATTTAAAAAAATTATGAATATTTCTTTAGAAGCTGAAATGTCACCTTTTAAGCTTTATCTGTATTTTTTGGCCATAAAACTATAATGAAATACCGAAAACGTCTTTTGAGAGACTAGGTTTATGTTGTTGAAGAGGTTTTGTAACTTTATTGCATTAAAATATTGATAAATTTGAAAGTTGTAGACCTGTAAACGTATGTGACTTGATGTGCTTTGTTATATGTCTCCAGCTTTTTTTGCATAGATACCTCTGTGAATGTAAATTATCCTGTAAAAATGTTGATAGGGCCTACTGTCTGTCCTGATCAACTTTCTAGAAAAAGATTTACCCAATCATGTAGATGTTTGATTAAATTTTCATGTCTGTTATTGTCATATATGTGAATATTTCCAGATAATTTTCCGTCCAATTCTGTGATCACAACTGGAATGAAGACTGATAGCATTTTCATATATTGGTCAATGTGGTAGATATAAATAATATATTGTGAATAAATTTATCATAGAATTTTTTTGTTTTGTGAATATTACATAAACTAATTGTATAGGATGTTAAAAACAAATCAAAGTTCTGAATTCAGAGGCTTTTAAAAAGATAAAACATCAAGTCCTTAACTGATCACTCGGTCCAGTGAAGGTGTAAACTGAAGTGTGAATTAATGGACTTGTCCCTGCTTGTGGCCGTTTGCAAGCTTAGGCTAACTCCCTATCACACTCACTTGTTACGCCCCCAAATCACTCCATGTAACTAACCTCTTTATCAAATGAAATCACGTGATGTTGAGACACCTGCATCGTTGTTCACCTCCAGCTGTCTCCTCATGTACAATGAGCCGCTCATTGCGACACGCCGCCGCTCACTCATGTCATGCTTTTTGTGACGTACGGCTGTCGTTTGCTTCTAACTTCTCAACTCCGCAAAGTTGCCGCCAACTGGATGGCCATTTAAACAAGAAGCATGGATGCCCCGTGTCAGAGTTGTGTGTCACTGTGAAAACAAACCAAACGAAGAAAAGTTATCAAATTCAATACAATCGGATGCATTTTGGATTTTTCATGGACTAGTATAGAAGAATACGAAAAGAAACTTAAAGAATATTATACAGTACATTATTCATTACCTGGTTAAAGATAGCAACTACTATCTAGAAAAAAGTAAAGAAAAAAAGAATGATAAGATTTACTTTTTGTCTGTGACCACATGTACAAATGCTGAAGGAATGTGCGTTGTGAGTTCAACATAGTGTTGCGAGAGATATAGTAGTTATCTAGTTTGGATACCATGAAATTACGACAGTCAAAAAGTAGTATATTTACCAAGTGCTTACTACTAGAGGACTGTTGACGAAATTCTGGTTTGCACTGAGTGTGCGTTGGCGGAGTTGGCAGCAGCGATGCAGTGTGACCTACCCATAGTGCTATCAATCTTAACCTTCCTCATGCAACTCTTTCGGGGTATTGGTACGTACTGTACAATTAACATCTTTTTTTGTGTGTGTTTGTTTATTGAAGGTGTTATTGTTTTTAATGAATTAAAAAAATCAATTGGACATACTAATAGGGACTTCAGAAAAAAATAAATGTTTTATTGTAACAATGCATTTGTGGTGCTGGTTTATTATTGGTTGAATAATTAATACAATCAATAATTATAGGCAAATGATATGAAAGAAATGAAAACGTCAGAAAAATAAATATTTGATCAAATACTTGGCATCATAAAAGTACATTTATTATAGTGAGATAAAATCAATGCATTAAAAGTCACTAAAATACATTTAAAAGTAATCATTAAAAACAAACCTAATCCAGGTTTGTTATTTTTGTTATTGCATTTCTGAAAATAATTTTCTTAGATAAATAAATCTTACTGTGAAATTATCTTTATTTGAATGTCTTCAGAGATTGTGTAGCTGTAATCACTAGGCTATAATAATAAGTGTGATGACAATGTTAGAAAACTCACAAAATGTAAAACAAAATTAAGTTACAACGTACACAGGATGACAAAAGCACAGATATATTCAATTTAATTAAAGATCAAGATGAATCGATATATTTCACAATACAACACGTATACAGGAAAAAGGAACTAGTTATGTGATAACAGATTTTGCAATAATTTTTTGTCCAATGTATTCTTCAAAGGAAACAATTTTAAACGTTCATGATTAAATTTAAAACAAGTACAGTAAAAGCTATATTGTTAGGAGAAAAAAAAAGTTTTTGTGAGAAGGTACCAAAAGGATAAGCACTGAATACTCCCCATGGAGTTTCTGTTCATCCATACTTTAACTCATGTAGAGTTTTAGGGAGCATCCTCATTCAACCTGCACTACGTCATATGGCCATGGTAAAATCCTTGGTGCCTCCCACAAATTCATGAAATTAGACAGGCCCTGTAATCCCTGAATTTACATAATCCACTCACAAAATGTACTGAATCCCCACCTCACTCAGCCACATGACACAACACATGATATCTTATTTGGAATATTACAAAAAACAATACACAAGAGCCCCGTATCAGTAATAATCAGTTTGGTACCTAAAGTAAGACAAGAAAGTATCTGCCTCTGTAATCTTTTTTAAAGACATTTGGAAAGCTCATGCCCACTCAACCATTATTGTAAAATGCATTGAAAAAGTAAAGATTTTCATTTTTCACAATAAAAGCAACAACCAAAGTATGAAATTTGTAAAAATTTCTTCACAGACCAGATCAGATGCCCGTTTAATAACTGGGAAGAATAGCCAGTTCTTAAAAAGTGACAGGACCCAAATTTTTGTTAACGTAGCCCTTTGAAAAGCAGCCTGCACATTGGGATATGAATGTTTGAAATGAGCCGATCCTGGCTAAAATCAGCCAGCATAGGGTGGTTGGGCAGGCTTGTTTTTCATACCTTGAAGACTAGAAAAAGAGATATATGGGTTAAAAATTAAAAAAGAAAAATCAAAAAAGAAAACGAGAATGTGGGAAATAAGACCAAAGCGATCGCTGTGGGATATCTTGATCTTTATAGAATATTGATACAATTTTTCATTTCATACATCATCACACACATGTAATGTCCTAATTAAGAAATTGAAACAATTCTATAATAAAATAAGACCTATAACGGATAAATAAAACACCAAAACAACAATTGTTACACAAAATTTAGTGAGATTAAGATACATGTAATACATCAGATTAGTAATACCATACATGTATGTACGGCACTATTATAATTGCTACTAAGATGTATGTATGTAACCACAATAGCTATATAGGTCAATTAATGATTTAACTGGTAAGACAATGGGATAATCAACCTTCAAAAATAATGCATACATGAACAACAGATATTGTATATCTTCATACACTGTATGCTGTGAAAATCAGCAAGTGAGATGGACTTGAAGGTCACAAAATAGCAGCAGACAAATTGATTCGTGAGAAACCTTGAAAGTCTGACTTACTACGTCATTTTTAACAGCAGCATTTTGTTCATAAAAATGTATTAAACATACATTAGATCCTTCCTATTGAAACCAGCCAGGGTACTGGTCTAAAGCTGTATCAATTCAACCTGATCATGAATATATCAGTTATTTTATATCTTTTGTATCTGATATGAGATATACAAGATATATCTATATCTATATATGTTATGATATACAAAATATGTTCTCTATCACAAAGGTTACTGCAACAAGAAACCTTACAATTGATATAAGGACCTAGAGACAGCGTATTATGTGCACATATATAGGCCTACAAACAAATACATACACATCTTGATGTTTCAAAGGAATGCATGTAATAAGTAATGATATAAAGTTATAAAATAATGATTATTTAATTTATTTATAACATTTGTATTATGTTAGTCACTTGTTTAGATGATACTTCATTATCTGTTCGCCTGGCGGTGTACACTGTATGCTGTGTTTTATTTGTGGAGCTATTGAACCGCGCATGATCTTGTCAATAGTCGTATGCAGGATCCTGAGACAGCTGATTGTTATTGTTGTTATTATTATGATCTTGTCATTATGCACTGCAATGCTGTTCCCCCAATGGCATTGTCGTTCACGGGAATCTATTTTACATTGCCCACAAGCAGTCGTATGATATCAGTATCAATAACTTGTGGATTGAATGATAACCCCGAAATAGATGATGATTAGCCAATGGTAAAGGTCTTCAATTTGCCCACTTTCTTATTTTTGCACATGAGACCAGACAAAACCTAAATATTTTCGGGTATGGGGTGGGCGGGTAGCTTCATGAACCCTCATGTCTGGGAAGATACATAGATCCTCTGGGGATATTTTCTAATGATTCTCATGAACCCCAGGTCATGAGGTCATGAACTTTGTGTGATACCATCCTAATTTGAGTCTTAGGTCTTTGTGACCTCAGACTTATTTGAATTTGAAACCTATATACTATTGATGTATGTCTAGAACTCCAAAAAGACCATATACATTGTATGTTATGCAACTGACATACCGGTACATTGTAGTTTTATGACCAACTCCAATGCACATATTACTCTTTATATACTTTATCACGTGATAGACTACAGGACATTACTTCCAAATATGATAGTATATAGTAACTTTTCTTTCGTAGAAACATCATTATACAAAATGAGAGGAAAAAGAGAATTAATTCTAGGTACCAGAAACCTAAATGTCTTACATAACTATTTCAATCTTTTCAAAATTGATATTACATAAAACATACAAATGACGCTTGGTGCAATTGCCAATATACTCATGAAAATGATATCTTTAAAATTTTAATTACAAAGACGAAAAAAAACCCCGACTGCTAAAGAGTTTCACATAGATGAGAAAGAAGCGGCAGGCAAATGAAATCTTCTTAATTTCCTTTTGGATGGTGTGGGTGGCCGAAGGTAACAAAAAAAAATCAAACACCGGTGCTACTGCCAAGATTAGGTCTTGTTTGCAACCGTCTCACTGCATTAATATAGGCAGTCTGTTTGAGCTGTGGCACAGTAATTGTTTGGCGAGAGCGTCATTCAATAGCGAAGGGGGGCAGGTGTGACTTCTTTTTAGGTCTCACTGTACTTTCTTTTGAGGTCTCACTGTGCACATTGAACATGATTAATTAAATGTTTGCCGTTGGTTGGGATCATGACGTCTGTTGGCGTGAGACAATCAATGCTCGACGGGAAGACCATGTTTGAAGTGGCATGTATCGTCTGCCAAACACAAGCAACTCCATGCCACTGGATCTGGTAATGAACATCAAAGCGAGCGCGCTGGTTAAATATAACATCACACACTAGCTTTTTTTTAGCTTTGTTAATTGAATGAAAAACAACTTGTATCTGTGTATCGGTGTTTCTAGTAGTTATGAAATGATTTTAGCATTGTTGTTGCGATGATGACAGTTTGTTCTTCTTTGATGCAGTGATTTTAATATAAGTATATCCATGATGTGTGTCTATTCATAGCTAAAATGATTAGCATCTAGATTCATCATATGGATAATGGTAAAATGATTTGATATACTGCAGATGCTGAGTTTTTTGTCTCTGCAAGATTCAAGAAGTGTATCAACGCAGAAAAGCCCCAAAAGTATCTACCCAGTATTTGAAATTCACATATTAGAAGGCATGGTGTGTATATATATATACTACCTACTCTAATATTTGATGTACGCATGTATGTTTCCAAGAGCTTGCGGATACATTTTAAAGCTTCTCTCTCTGTCATTCACACATCTGAAAATTATTCTGTCTATATCATTTTCATTCTGCCTGTAGTCTCAATCGGGAACTGTGCTGTTTTTATAAAAATGGGTAGCCTAGGTGTATAATGTTGGCCAGTAATAGGCATCTATGCGTGTTAGGTGTCACCATCACTGAGAACCTGACTTGGTCACCACACATCAGCAACGTCATATCAAAGGCCAACTTCAAGATTGACTTCCTCTGGCGGAACCACAGATTCAGTCCCCGACGGCTTCGGGAGCAAGCTTACTTCACCCTAGTCGGCTCCATCACAGAATATAATGCCGCAGTCTGGGATCGGCATCTCAAGTAGGATATCAGCCAGCTGAAAAGAGTGCTACGCAGAGTAGCATGGTTCGTGATAGGCAACAGCTCATGGTGTAGCAGTGTAACAGCCATGCGTCGCAAACCTAGGCTGGAAGTCAGTGGAGGAACTTCGAAGAAACATCTGCTTTGCTCTCTTCTACAAGACCATACGTGGACTCACCGCCATCTCCATCACCGATGCGCTCATCAAAGCCAACAGCAGGACCAGATCATACCCCTACAAGTTTCACCACATTGCCGCAAACTCCACCGCCTACAGACACTCTTCCCCTGCCCCCCGGGCACCATACTACAATGGAACTGTCTACCTCTGGAAGTAGTATCTTGTCCTGAGTCCCTACTCCAGACTGTATCTGGCAAGACCTCTTTGCCAAATTATTCCTGCCAACCGCGAATAGGTGGCATAGCTATCTTCCGAGTGATATCCTGCCGTGAATTTCCAGAACAATTTAGACTAAGACAGGACAAGATTGGAAGCAATGTAATAACAGCACTGTTTGCACATTGCACATCAATGGCAGATCCATGTTTTTGGAAAAAGGGGGGCACACTTAAGAGATTTCATGGGTTTTGTATGCGTGATCGATGGCAGATGTGTATAAAACCTATGAAAATGAAATATTTTGGTGGGAAAAGGGGGGGGGCTCGTGCCCCATGCACCCCCCTGGATGTGCCTATGCACAATGCACATTGCCACTGTAACGTTTTGCCTACAGAAGCAGGGGCGTACCATTGGTACCATTGATAATTACCCTGGGGTAATGACTTAGAAAATGTGATTTCATCACCCAGTGTATGGTGAAGAAATATGATAGGGTCCAGCAGACATATGAGTCCACCCCACGCAAGAGAAAGCTGATATATTTCAAACATACAATGTGGGTTTATAGTATCATATTAGGTAGTAGGTGGCACTCTTAATTGGCCAGGATGTTTTACTACCACGTCCTTGGCTAAAACAATCATATAACCTATATACAGGTCGTGATTACAAAAGATGTGGACATAGTAGGCCAAGTACACAGAAATTATTAAAATTGTAAATTTTGGCATTGGATTTCTTGTGTAAACATGTTTTGTGTGGCCAGCTACCCCCCAATTTCACATAGCCGATGTTAGCCCCAGATGCTCAAGAAGGTGCGAGAAGTTTTGATGTCATTTTGAGGTGGATCATGGGTGTTCTGCATGGCCTCAAATTTGGAGTGATCTGACTAGTTCAGTAGGGAATGGTACACTTCTGGCTGCTTCAGGGTCTTTTTGCTTAACTGCAGCCTCGTCTGCTGCTTTGGGAGGATGTATGGTTGACAACATAAACCGTAAATGCCACCAGTGTTGTTACAACCTGAAGCAATGGAAGCATGAAACAGAAGCATCGGTTCCAATAGTTGGGTTTTACAATGCTCCGTGATCAATAATGTCCTGCTGGAGGAAATGACACACTTCTGCCTGGATCTAGCCCCACAATAGTTATCACTTCTCTGGAGAAGTGAATTTTTTGGCTTGTGTGCTCCCGTTTTGGATTATTGAGTTGCCAATTTGGATCATCGTTTTGCTTTTCTGGGTCATCTGGAGCCCAACTTGATCATTGCAAAATAACTAACGTCTTTCGAATCTGCTTAAATGTGGCATTGCTGACGATGTTCATAAAGATGTTCGTGTATTATGGTGTGCTATTGCTGATTGGTTCCATAAGCCGGCTTTTTCATCCAGTCCACCAGGAAGGTGATAGATGGTTGTTCCAGATGATCTCATACGTTGTGGCTACAAAAAATGCACACGAGGCGCCATAAAAAGGCTGACAATATTGTTTTATCATATCTGATGTCTTTTGATGCATCTGGTGGTAGCATAGGCTATGTGACATTGGAAGTTTCAGAACTCTGTAATTGCAGTGCAAATATGGGACGAGTGGATGTTGAGAAAAGATACCCATCAATGGGTTGGATGTTTTGCTTCAGTACATGGTAAATACGTTATCCCTAATAGGTATATCAATTATATCATGTATATAGACCGCAGAGCACTTGATATATGACCTGTATATGTGACACCATATATCACAAAATTGTAAGGACATTGAGTAGTTTACATTTCATAAATTCTAGACACAAACCACACATCCATTTGCAACCACATGTATATAGATCATCATACAAACGATGTAAATTAATGTAATGTCTTTAGCCCTATCGAAAAGAAATTAATAACTATGCAAGGTACAGACAATTATTTGTAAAAAATTGTGATTAATGCACAGTTGGAGAATGTGACATTGCACTTATATTACATTATCATCGGAAGGTCCATGGGGTACATGCACCCCCTTTTCACCCCCAAAATTTATTTAATTTCATGGGATTTTTGTCATGTCAGGCGCATACAAAACTCAAGGAATTTAGTGGTAGCACTCCCGCCCCTTTTCTGAAAAGCTGGATCTGCTTGTGATCACATTGCATTGCAGTGCAATTCATAACATCATGTTGAATTACATTTTAGTACTTCACATTACATTACATTACCTTACATTACATTGTGTTACTTTACATTGCATTGTGTAACATTAGATTTCAGCAATAATTCCCAATTTCAACAATAATTCAACAACAATTTCTAATTTCAAAACAACGAATATGAACATGGGCCCCTGAATCATGGGAGAGTTGTAAGGTATGAATACTACTATGATTTGCAAACGTTATAATATATATGTTTCTATTCTATCCATGTAATAGTAGTAATGTCTATGGTATAGTGTTTGTACATACGACAGACCCCCTTCGCATGATACTGGGGCCCATGCATATGAACACTAAAATTGCTGATGGTGCAGCAAAGCAATACGCACTAAATTCAATCTATGTGTCCAAACGTGTAGAGCTTTAGACTATTGAACTAGGATAGTGGACAAAAGGATTCATCATGTCACAACCATGGCTTCCACGCATTAACACAGTACAGATGTATATAGACGAGACATGTTACAAAGGATTGAACATAATGAGCTCTGACATCTCAATATTGGTCAGACAAGATTGCATTGTGTTTGAAAGGTGAACCTTCGCTACGCGCACCACCTACACAACTCCTGATTGTAATAATGAATCGAAAGCTAATGAAAAGCCTTTGGAATAAGCCCTCCGATTCTAGCCTGTCTAACTATATATAAGGCTGTGATTATCATAGAAGGGATATGGGACAATGTAGGTCTAAAGACAGAAGACTATTGAAGTATATTGATATACCACAGTTCATATAATAGTTCATTAAATAGTTCCCTGTGAATAGTTCAAAACATGTTATAGTATTGTTATAGTATGTAGGGTAAGTAAGACCTCAGCCCTTGATATATGATATCAATGTGGCCAATTAATCAGTGGGTGCAGTAATATAAGAAACACATAAGAGCAGATGCCTACTGATAAAATTTAATGATTACTCATCACTTATAACGTATTATATTACATATTATATTACTTTTTATTGTATATTCAGTATAACCGAAGAGCAAAATACAACATATACATTTAATTTAGCTGTGTATTGCATAGGCAGATCCCGGTTTTTGGAAAAGGGGGGGGGGCGCATTTAAGGGATTTCAAGAAAATCCCTATGAAAATGAAGTATTTTGGTGGGAAAAGGGTGGGGGGCGAGCGCCCCCTGCGCCCCCTGGATCTGCCGATGTATAGTGAAGGGGGTGTAATTAATCAAGAGGCCAACATTTATATGTAACAATAATACCAATCTATTTTCATCTTTGCAGGGTCCTTACCAAGCAAATATCACAACAGCCACAGTCGGTTAAAGGACACACAGGCATCTATATTAGGTAATGTTTGAATTGCGTTCATCTGATTTATTTCTATTTGTGTGGATATGTTTTTTTGTGTTTTTGTTATGATTGGGTGGTGGCTATCTAAAATAGAACTATGCATGTCCAAATAAAAAAAAATCCAAATTCTCCACTAGAGAACATAAACATTGACTTAAAATTATGCTAAAAATGTATATACATGTAGAAATAGCCATAGAGTGATGATGATCTAAAATAAATGCTTATGAAATTATAACAGTGAGATATGAGATGAATGTATATTTTCTTACAATTCAGGCGACAGGGCAGCTGTGGGTCATATATCATGGCCCATGGGTGGTATCAAAAAACTAGATAAAGGAGACTGATTGATTTGATTAATTAGGGGAGGGACCTTGAAAATCTAGGACGTAATATTTCTTTTCTTTGTTTTTTTTTGTGGTGCTGTTTTTTTTATTAATTTCATTTTTTTGGAAGGGGGGTGGGGGGGGGAGATTAGGTGGGGTCTGAAAATCATATTTTATTGATTTCGTTTTAAATTATTGTAACCCCTATGTGCCTTAATAGCACCCTAATAAATCTCTGTAAAATCATTAATACTATTTCTTCCTCTTTTCTTACAGATGATGATATACAGAAGTTGGAGAATAACTGGGAAAAAGGTTCAATTGCGTTAGTAATGAAAGGTATAAACATACAGAGTATTGCAAATTGATATATATGCTCTATTATATATGCGTTATGCTAATAATAGAGGTAAAATTGCTCACACCAATGCCCAAGCGCATAAACCTAGATTATGTGGCATTTACATAGTATCAGACTTGCTTCTATTTTTATCGTAAATTATGGTTTGATTTGTAATAATAGCGTATAATGGTCATATAGACACTGTTTACACTGCTTATTAGTAGTATCAGATTATTTGTAGTCTGCTGTTCATACAATTGTTTTTCTATGATTTTTATTGCAAATGTATAACAATACAAGAAGACATTTTATAGCAATTTGATAAAGATATTTCAAGATAGTTTAAGATATCACTGTGTCCAACCAAATTAAAAGACAACTACATAACATTGGACCTAGATTCATGTTCCTCACTTCAAACTACTTTAATATTCAACTAAATAAAACCAATGCTTCTTCTAGAAACCAATACTTATTTTCTTCTTTCACGCATCACCTGCATACTGTGTAATGAAATAATGAAGTATATTTCTTTATCTCTTATTGTAGTTTTGATGGACAAGATTGCTACAGAGCCCAATACATCCCAGACCCTAGATGAAGCACACCCGAGTCCCCAGGACACAGAGAAGCTCACACAAGCCGCGCACGCCACACATAGACTCAATGCCCAGAGAGGATTATACTCATTATTAAAGGAGCATCCTGCCCTCATGGACAGAAGATTGTATATAGGCTCTCAAAAACCTCAAGTGTCTTTCCAAAAGGTACGGTTCAACAAGAAATGTGTATCTTGGAGGGTGTGTGGGGGGTTAGAAGGAAGGCCAGCGCAATGTGGCAGAAATGGCTGAAAAGGGGAGGTGAGAATAAAAAGCCAACAAAAGAGGGATGTGAAAGTTCTTGATCCAATATGACCCCCGCCTGCCCAAAGGGATGCAAGTCAGAATATTCCATAGGGTCCACGTGCTTACAGGCTCATTTGCAGGGTCACTTTATTTAGGGGCACATCTTTTCTGACACTTTTTTATGGGTCTGCCTATGCCATTCATTGACATGTCCTGGGACACCCACACATACACACCTCCATTCACAAAATCCCACACAAATACGTCAATTGGATAATATAATTAATGTCCATTGGGCTTGTATGTGTGAATTCTTGGAACAAAGAGTTAACAATCCATGCATATGAATTCTCTGTGATTCAGAGTGAGTTTATTGCATTACATATGAAGGGTGATGACATTGTAAATGGCACGTCAGTATAGTAATGTTATCAATAGGCTTATTGGGTGAGTGGACTTTTACGATGACCGTCGCGCCGTCTCTGCATTCCTGTACACAGGCCCCTATTGTACGCTTGCACCCCATTGATTCATGGTGAGACATACTGTCACTTCTGCTTAGTCCCTCTACTAGTAATTGTTATGGGGAGATGAGTGACGTCATTCTCTACAATAATGTGTTGTTTGTGAATTATATAACATTGTAGAGTTTATGAATAAGCAGCATTCACTCCTGCAAGAAGAAAAAGAATACTTGACAGTAGTGACAGTAATTTAAACTAGTAAAAATAGTGGTTAAAACTGTATGTATCAACTCATAGCTGTAGCAAATCTTAATGTCTGAGGAAGTGCTGAAAATAAATTTCTTGGACTACAGAGGATTTTGTTTACATCGTTTTAGGGGGTTATCATTTATTATGGCCCAGGGGGTTTGTGAAAAACAGCAACCATTACGGTATACAGACTATACAATGTACGTGTTAGGCACCACATCGCGTAAGTTCATTTGAAAGTTTCAGACACCCCTAAAACAACTACCAATTTTATGAGCCGCCACTGTCAGTGCACCTCCGATTTGCCCCTATCTGCCCCCCCCGCCCCCTCTGCCTTCAAGCAAATAAAGTTGACTTTTATCAGGCGCTCTGGGACCCTTAGCTTTTCACATACCTCTAGGATTATGAACAATCGTAGCCCCTTTTAGTACACAGGGCATGTTTTGACCTTGCAGAGAAACGATGCGGCGTTCATGATGGACATCGCGGAGCCGGTGTGTCCGTCACGGACGGAGTGGCGCCTGCTCAACTCAGCCAAGGACATCAATGACACGCTCGTTCAGGTACCACACACCAGATCATTGGCATACAAATCCTTAAGGCATATAGAGCAGAGCCGCCAATTAAGTCCAGCATCCACAAAGAGACAATCTCTTCTCTTTAATAAGACCGATTTTCACTGTTCAAATTCATCCTCGTAAAGAGACCATCATTCATCCATCATCAACCTACATAAAATGACTGCCTTACAATTGAGACTACTTGAAAGCAGTCACAAGGCACGTCGTGATACAGAGGTTCTTTTATAACAAAGAACTTAAAATATTCATATGCTTTGTTTATAAGTAGGGACCTGCAAATGCTCTGCATGCACCTGGTATCTGCAGTGGGAAGTACTTATGGATAAGTTGGCTCATGAGCCCTCATGCATCTGACAATGAACTCACTGGAATCTGATCACTCACAAAAAGAAAGGATAAAGACTGCTATATATTTTATAAGTTTTTCAAACGATATTGCTGACACATGTTTATCATGTCCACCCTGAACATCATGGGTTCGCTTTCTTGCTCAAAACTTACCTTTGAGCCATATGCCAATATTATATCATATTAATATTAACATATCTGAATCCTGGATGAATATACCTCCGCGGAAGAGAGGCTATCACGTAGATAGTGACCAGACATGGACACTTGTTTCTGATGATGTTGGATGTGAAAAGTTAAATGTCAAATTGGGAGATCACATCGTCATGCGTGATCCGTACCTAGAAAAAATGGCTATGTCCACAATGTTAATATTATTGGCAATCGTCTTTTACACAATTGCCTAATAACTTTCTGTTATTGAAATCATCTCGTGGAAGCCACGCCCAGCCAGTGATATATGAAACCTCTGAAATACACCCCTCCACCTATACCCACACCCTACCCAACACACCCTCATATCCACAATAAAACCATATTGATTATAATCATATAATGATTGTATACATTTGTTTGCGTCACTGGATGCTGAAAAGGTTCATTTTGAGATTTAGTGCCATTTGAAATATGACTTGAAACAATTAAGAATTACCTCTTAATTGATCACAAAAGTCGTGACTTTAGCAGCACGTGGTGTAATGTGAAATGTCCCTGTTAAATCTGATATAAAATCAAATGGAATTAACACTGATTTAATCCATTAGCTTATCCTTTGTCAAAAGTTTTATATCATCCAGGGACGCAGCCATAGTTTTCAAAAAAAAAAAAAAAAAAGCAAACACGCATCTCCATTTTAGAGCATATTGAAGTATTCTGAAATAGATATTCAGAAATAGACATGTGAATGCATTAAGTTAGAGATTGCTCGTAAATAATGTCATCACAATTTTGGGTACAGTTGAACCCCTCTATTAGGACCACCTTTGGGACCAGTGTTAGGTGGTCTCAATAGAGAGGTGGTCTCTATACAGAGGTTCTTTTTGGTAGCTTTATGAAGTCTTGGGACCGTAAAAAGTGGTATCATAGTAGAGGCGATCTCAATATAGAGGTGGTCTTAATTGGAGGTTCTACTGTATTTTTTAGACACCCTCCCCCCGACCTACCCACAATTTCATCATGTGTGATCTTTTGACTGACCCTTTAAACCCCTCCTCTATCATACCCCAACGCTCACGATTCAACATTAGAAAGAAAAGATACCTTAGATTTGTTTCCATTTTTTAGGCCACTTTGTAAACATCACTGGCTTCATTGCTTAGGGACCAGGAAAAAGCAATATTTTCATCATGAGAAATTCCGTGTTGATATTTATCCCACTTGAAAAATAGACCACTGACATCATTTTTCGTGGGAACCCGTACCCCATACGACCCTCCACCCCCCCCACCAAGCACTGCCGTCATTAGCCCTCCCCCCCAACCCACACACCAAGTACTGTCGTCATTAGCCCCCATCCTTTACCCTCTCGGCGACGCAATGACGTCATATTAAAGTGTACAATCCCTTATCAACTGAGTCTAATGAATACGTTCATAATTTGACTTAATCATCGATGTTATTGTTTTGTATTGAATGTAAATGGTGATATTGTGAATAATGTTGCACCTTTTGAAATAAGAATGCACCCATGCTAGGATAATTAATTAATAATCCTAGACCCATGCAAAGAGATGACGCGTTTTCAGTGTTTGTTCTCTCTCATGGCTCCGTGTTTATTTTTTCCTGGTCATCAACACAACGCACCCTGATACATAATGCATTCCTATCGAGCTGTGCTGACATAATGCACCCTGATTACCCAGAATGCAGGAAATTTATTTTTAATCAAAGCTGTCTTCAACTAATGCTAAACCTAAGTAGAGGCAGCGATAGTCGAATGATATATACAGTCAAACGCTATCAAGGCAATAGTTGAAAGAAAAAATAGACAACAATGACATACAGCTTTGTAAAGGTGGTTAAATTCAGAATCAATATAGCATAATGTATAATATGTGCAACGTGAGTATCATCATCAGCTCATGGCAATGTCTTTCGCACTGCCCATAAGCGGTCTTACAATACTTATATATAATAAATTTTGACTACAATACAGCACAATATTTTCATTAATTTGTGTTTTGATAAATACGCCCAAAATAGATGATGATGATGTTAACCGACAATGTGATTTTGCACGACTGCCGGACACGACTGCTGTAGTAAAGTATTCATAATGCACTCGCATTGCAGGTTTACCAGCCACCAAGAGGTTCCGGCCAGGGCCACCAGTGGTTCTACACAGTGTCGTGTAACAACAACGCACTCCAGTCACAGAGAGACTGTCCTGACTGCTGTATTGGCATTGCCCATGACAGGTACATTAACGCACAAACACCGTCAAAAGCATCTAGTCGTCTTGCATTTGAACATTTTTTATATATAAGAACCCCAGGCTTCTCATCAGTCATATTATATACTTTTCTCCGCATTGTCTCTATTTGTGAATGTTTCAAGTCGACACTCACCGTCTTTCTTTGACATTATATTAGGAGGATTTAGTAAGAGGGACATCTAATATTATTCATTAAATGTACAGAAAGTGAAAAAGAAAAAAAGAAAAGAAAGAAAAAACAATAAAAAACAAGCAAATTTGTGCTACTTTATTATGCTATTACAAACCCCATCAGTAGTCGAAAACAATTTTAGATGTGATTGATATATTATTACATCTAACCAGTTACATAATGACCATTCTAATGCGTAATGTATATGAGTATGTCATTATGAATTTTGTATGGTAACAGTTGATAGAACTGCATATAGGAAGAACAATACCATAATAACCCAGACTGCACACTGTCCCCTTTGATAGTTGCACATGTATTACCCTAATAATCGATGGATATTCCCCCCAATGGAAACTGTACCGTTATTACTAATGAGGGTGGTCTTAATGTGCATAATACAAAACGAACGTGAAAAGTAGAAAAGTTGGGAAGTGATAAGAGTCTATGTTTAGACTGTTTATAGCATAAAACCAGGGCGGATACAAATACCAAATGTAATGTAACGACACAGATTCGTACTGGTATGATTGTTTATGTACAGCCATATAATTTGACCCCACCGTCAATCTACAACTTGTGAATATTTTTCTAATATTTCTTATGAGCAAATCAGTCTGTGTAGATTTTGATTTTATTGATATTGTAGTTTATTTTCATGTTTGAAGTTTGTTTTTCATAACGTTCGCAATATGTATGTGGCAAACTGGCATCCGCTTTCGTGTTCAAATTTCTACTCTATGACTATTGTCTGATGTGTGTGTGTGTGTGTGTGTGTGTGTGTGTGTGTGTGTGTGTGTGTGTGTGTGTGTGTGTGTGTGTGTGTGTGTGTGTGTGTGTGTGTGTGTGTGTGTGTGTGTGTGTGTGTGTGTGTGTGTGTGTGTGTGTGTGTGTGTGTGTGTGTGTGTGTGTGTGTGTGTGTGTGTGTGTGTGTGTGTGTGTGTGTGTGTTTATTTACGTATTTGAGGAGCACATACTTTACTTATGTTTTGCTGTGAGCCTACATTTTCAGGATAGTATCCAAAATTTTGCTAAAATGCGAGCCTATGTGTATATTTTCATATCTAAACCTGTATATCTGAAATATGTATTTTGTATTTGAGGTGTAATCATTAAAGATCGAATGAAAGAAATAATTTACCAGTTTAATGTGTACCAGGATAAATTACTAGTGAAATAGTACCTTTTACTGCAATAATGTTTCGCCAGTCATTGTTCTCTTCATTTTGTACTAAAAATAGTTCTGCGCAAATTATTATAATCAATCCAGATAGGTCATATCTTAACTGAAAAAAGACAGCACCAATCAAATCACTGAAAGTAAAACACAGCAGAATGGAAATGTAGGCTTTTTAATGCACTATTTTGAATTTTGAGTTTGCATGTTTTACACATTTATTATTTTGTTTCCTTGCAGATTTCAGTCAAATTGTTCCACTAGGAAAACTTTCACTTGGGCAATGACAAGACGGCTTGACCAAAAGCATTATGTGTGGACTCCAATACAGATTGATGGAGGTTGTGACTGCGCCATTCAAAGGCGGAACTTACCAAAAACACTACCAAAACAACCATCGACCACCACACCAGTGATAGATTTAGACGAGGACGTGGTGACAAATGTAGAGGACTCTGTGAGCGTCAGTGTTGATGAAGTGTGATATTGGACTTCAATATTTATGTAGTGTTTAGTTTTCTGTGCCCCGTTACATGATCATTCTCGTATCTATTTTAGTCCTCTGCCCACTTCTAATTTAGACAATAGTCCAACAATATTGGACCGTAATAGTAACAAAGATTGTCCATCAACAGAATGCAGTATCCATGATAGTATACTGCCCCGATTTTGCAAAATAGATTCTGCTTTAAGATTGATTTTCTAAAAGCTTAGCCGGTAAATATTCAAAGCTTAGAATGGAATAAGATAAAAGTTGTAGTGTGGAAAGACCCACGTTTTCACAATGAGAAAAATGTAAGTCAGTCATTTACTTAATTAGCATGTCATAGTATCCCAAGTAGCTTGCAATGTATTTTTGACGAATCGGTATAGAGGATCACTCTTGACCAATCGTAACGAAGGATTCCTTGTTGATCTAAAACTAGTGTCTAGATGCGTGTCTTATAAGTAAGCGATGAGTGATTTTGAAAAAAATCATAAATATATGGAAAAGACGAGGGAAGAAAATTAGGGCAATACAGCATTCTGGTGAAGTTAGAGATTCTGCATATAAATGGTTGATTTGTTAGATTCGTGTTGAATAACCGTGCAATTGATTCACTATTAACACCATAGATGCTTCATGGGTATATATAATAATTGACAAGAAGAAATTTAGTCTTAAAATGAAGAAAAGTTAGATGATGTTTGTTGGTTGTGGTATTACAGTCCAATAAAACGCATATTTTATAGATGATAGGATTTTTCTTTACTATGGGCCAGGGGTATCAGATTATGATCTATAATGCATTATAAGTAATTTTGCAAAGTCTATATATGACATATGGTCTCTTTTTCTAATATCATATATTCATATAACGTTGAAAATATTTTAGAACTTGTTTGATAACATAGAATGAAAACATAATCTGAAAAATATAATACATTAGTATTTGGTATACATAAGTGAATTGGGCAGGACTTTGTTTCGACTATATTTGCAGTTTTGCATCATGCAAATTATACCGGACTCTACAGGTCAATGCGTACATGTTCATAATGTTTATCATGTCATAAACATAATTAGAAGATGACTATTATATTAGTAGTACTAATATGTTTAATGGACATTGCTACTCATCATCATTTTACATACAAAATTGCACTTTCACCGTTTTGGTACTCATACAAATCAGTCATATTGTTTTCATCTTCAGTTCACCATCTTAAAGGCATTTGTTCATAATGTACACAAATGGTTCATAATGTACATACCAATTAACAGTTTACTCAACAGCTTTACATGTATTAAATTAATGCCATGATCTGAGGTAAATTTTGTTTAAGACGTTTGCAAATACTTATGTATATATTCAATTGTTTTCATGAAGCTGGCTTCATTTGTAAATTACACTCCTTGTACATAATAAACTAAGAGCTAAAGTAAGCGGTATCAGGTTATGATCATTGGCACGCAGTTAGAACTATGCATGTGCATCATTTTGTATCATTGGTAAAGTACACATTAGAATGGAATGTTCTTAATAAATCCTCATGCATGTGAATAATATATACACATTTCCTTTATGATATAAAGCTTACAGAATTTTCTTACTAAAACTTTCTTTTTGATCAAGGTTCATATCAGATTTTGAAATGAAAAATTGCAAATGTTTGTTGAGAAATACCAGTGTCCCTATCATTTAAGTACAAAGTTAAACTGTAACAAAAAAAAAGCACATTACTGTTTAGCAAATCCTGTGATCGCAAACTTTAATGGTACAAAACTAATGAAATAGAGCTTAAACATTCTAAGTTGATATATACCATTACTTTGCAAAGCAATGAAAAGTATAGTATTTTATAATCAACTATATATTAACAGATAATACCCAAATATGTGCGAGGGCGGGTTTACAGGGATTTGTATGGTGTAAGTTGGGACCCCAAAGGGTTATAAACTGTATACGTGAGTTGTATTTGAAGAATGTGACAAGTTGCTTCTTGAAATAAAAACAAAAGTAAATTCCAAGTGACCCCCCCCCCCCCACCACCCCGCAAAAAGTTGTAAGTTGAATAAGACGGGCTAAAAACTTGTAAATTGTATTTTTTCAACCCTGTAAACCCTCCCATATATGTAAGATAATTATCATTGACAGAATAGACTTACGTAATGCTAATAGGTTTTGATTGCTATCCAGCCATTTAATTTCCCTTGAACCTGATCTATTTCAGGTATAGTTCTTCATGCACTCAGCACAAGGCATATGTTATGGCTTTAGTACGTAAGCCGTGGCATGTCACATACCACTGGGGCTGGATACAAGTGGAATCTGACTGCAATTGTGCTATTGTGTCCAAGTCCCTCATATCCTTATAGACATCTGTCCGCCCACACTTCTTATTTCATCTTTATGTATGCCTAGTATATTACTTTGCAACCTTATGTACAGATTAACCTGAGTCAACTCAAGGGTTACGTCTAGTCTGGATGGTATTACTTTTGTACCACAGATACTCAATGAATTCGAGACATTCAACGCTCTGAATATATAAAACTATCAGGATGTTGACAAATCAAATCATGAGTGTCTATTGTAATGCAAAATATAAATAGTTCAACTGTACTAAAACTGTTACTTACTTTATCGAGCATTTGTCAAGGATCCACGCTTGTCTTGTACATTTTGTGGCAATTACTGGGCCATCACAGAAAGGCTATTTCAAGACAAACTCAGTGATTTGCACGCATTGCAGCTGAGCTGTAGAAAGCTGTCAACCTATCACCCATTGTTTGTTCACTGTCAACAGTGAGTGATCATTTATTACATGTGGTAGGTAGCGCAGCCAAAATGCAACCATTAATTCGATATTGTGAGTAGCCCCCCAAATATTCTTTGTGTCCATAGTTTCTTGTACTCACAATGGACACATAATTTACAAATTAATTCAAATGTAAAAATTAAAAAAAGCAACAAAACAAACAAACAACTACTTAATTAACCTAGAAATTCTATATGAGGATTAGAAATGTGAATGAAACACATTGCACCTCTTAATCAAATGTGATTGATTGTTAGTGACTGTACACCTCCCTTACATTTAATAATAAATGATCACTCCTACAATGAAAGATTGAATTGCACTTCAATCATTAATGTTGCAGGTTTTATTGACACCTGATAGTGAACTCACCCACAATATTAATTAGTAGCTATTCACAAAATGTGATAACATTGATTAGAAGTATTAATTTGTCGAGCTCTTGGCACTGTTGGATTTGGTGGTTGTTTTGATGAGTAGCTTAAAACATGTTATTGTTTCTCCGTGAAATCAACCACAGAACAACATTTTCTGCATAGAACCATGACGCTGTGCAGGCCCAGAAAATGACAGTAAAAACTCCTTTTTTTCTATAAGTCACATACCTGTAGTCACCACTAATTCACACCAATATATAAATGTATGTTTGAACATCAAATTGCGGTTAGCCCACAGAAGAGTGGAACCAAGTGTATTGAGAAATGTAATATAACTAATGATGGGCCCATAGACCAAAAAGTAATTTTGTGTCTAGTAATGCCATGAATTGGATAACTGTAAGGAGACGTGTACCATTGTGTATATAGAAGTATATATTTTTGTCGAAATAATGAATCATAAAAAAGTAATCATAATGATATTTCAAATTCATTGTTCTCCACAAACTCTAGTGTTGTAAATGGATTAACACTTCATTATATGAGTAGCGTGGTTGTGGCAAAGAGGTTACTAGTAGTTAAAACGTGATGTTTAATTATTGTGTTATAATGTGAGTCAAAGTAACCAATGATTAGCTCATTTAATGATTATCAAAGTTGGTTTAGTATTCAGTATGATAGCTGAATAATCAGTCTATTATTTGGTGTAAATAGCTGGTGATTAGAAGGCAGTTTGATTTACTTCATAATGATTTCATCATATGTAACTTTCTTGGTTCGTAATTTACATATGCTGGTGTCATGATTTGAATAGACTAAAGCTTTCTAATTACAGCCCAGCAAACATATTTGCGTCCACACAACATTGTTAATATTGTAAGAACATCACAAGGTGTTTGCTGGGCATCAAGTATAACATTATTTGTGATAATATGATTATCTGCTCTGTATATTTTTTGTCTCAAAAAGTTGTATTCAACGTATCATATTGCATTTTATATGAACCAAGTGTCAGTGATATGTACATTGCTTATTGAAGAACCTGCAAGGTGATTTGCTTTTGTGAACTTAATTAGCAATTTTGTTATGCTAAAACCTAATGGATTGCTAATAAAATGTTTCCAGTTGCACCTCTGTCTTACGCATTATATTACATCACGGATTACCCGTCCTTGGCCAGACACTTTTTGTGGCCAAACGTTTGTCATTTTTATCCCTATATTAAGCTTACACAGGCTAGAAATCATGACCTGTAGTGAAATTATCATTGGACCCAACCACTTTTCATATGCCGATCCCGTACACTCTTGCCGCTGTTATAAAATTCTAAACAACATTTATAGAACCACTAACAACAATTTCTCTTCTAAAAAAAGGCTAAAAAGGCAATGTTTGTTTTTATGACTATTAGTTTTTAAAAAAAGTGACTTACGCGCGTTAGCTTGTAATTATTTGAGAGTTTCCATTAGCACAGCATATGTATATGATTATACATTAAGCGTCTGTTTTAATCAGCTTTATATTTAATTGCTTTAATGGTTCGCTAATGGGTTGTAATGAGACATGTCTCGTGACGATTCCCAGTCACGTGTCAATTGCACAAACAAAGTGAAGTTTCAAATCGCAAAGCATCTCATATATTTCTTCACCCTTCTTCGATTTCTTTCACTATAGCCACAACCGGTTTGACCTGTATTTCGTTTTATGTTGCAACACATATAGCAATTGTCTTTCCAAGCCTATATAGTACTCTAGCACATAGAACCCTGGATCACTGCCACTGTGGCACCCACATGTAATCGCCAAGCACTTAAGGCAGGCTCATGAAGTGTTTGGTGAATAGGTGTCACAGTGGTCCAGGGTTCGAGGACCGGCAGAGGCTATCCGATATAGCACTGATATAGCATGCTACTCCCTGAGTGTTATGAAATTGATACCACACCTGTCCAACTACTGGCGATTCCATTGAAAACTCATCACCACAGTCACTGTAGTCTGGCATGAAAGAAGCTATTTTCTTAATTAATACTACAGCGCATTTTGCTACAATTTGCTACAATATGTGTCTCCCAATAATGTAGTAAGCATATTTTGTCAATGCATACAATAAAGTTAAACAACACCCAAACCAAACAAATATCAATTGTGCTGAAAGTATATTAACATTGTTGAGGTGAATGGTCAAATGTCAATTGCAAATTTTGTAAAAGAATGATAAAAATCTAGCACTAGCCAGATCCACCAGATGATTCCAGGAAGTCAGCAACTTTTTGAAGATCAAGTATGTGTAACATACCCCAATTTTCCTATTCACCGCTTTCAGGAAAGAAAATTCGATGTAAATATTCCTGTGACACCAACATCCAACTTGCCAATGTGAGTTCCGGGTGAAGCTAGACTAACACGACTTTAAATATTTAAAGGTCATTTTCAAGTATCATTTATTGTAACCCACGTGTGGAAAATAGTTTCATTATAGGATTTCGAGTGAGGATTATGAACCTGTAATCGAAGTTTAGTTAGCATGAAAATTGACAAAGTTATGGGGAAAAGCACGGTCGGCCGGGGAA
The DNA here is from genome assembly GCA_019095985.1 of Streblospio benedicti. Lineage (NCBI taxonomy): Eukaryota > Metazoa > Annelida > Polychaeta > Spionida > Spionidae > Streblospio > Streblospio benedicti. The sequence goes on along the minus strand of CM032666.1, from coordinate 56,503,156 downwards.
TGGAGCAAAGTTGGGAACTTCACTATTATGAAGAATGCACGCCTCAAATAGATGTATTTACTTAATATTTCAACGTTTATCAGCGTAAAAGCCATCAATGTTATGTAGAATACACATTTTGAATCATTTAGTATTAAATGCTATTGTAAATGGCTTTATAACATGTACCGGAAGTTCCCATAAAACCATGTGTCTCAAAATCAAATAAAAAAAAGACGAGTGCACAGCTTTTCTGTACAAAATTGGAAATGAAGAATGTCAGGATAGACTGTGGATGGTGCTAAGCAATAAATATGGTTGTCAACTGGACGAGGCTTTTGGAGAATTATGACCTACACGCATGCAAATGCACAGAATTTCGGACAGCAAACTATGGCTATGATGTACTCTTAATCAAAGGTACTTGGAAGCAAAGTAATCATCTGATAGACGCTGTAGGCAATATACTAATAGTTCTCCCAGATTCCAGAGACTGCACTAACGGGAAATAAGAAACCTTTATGCGTATCCTACCTAAATGGGACTATTTTGTGAATAGGAAATAGACAATGGCACCTGTAAGTAGAGTCAATTTTATTTTAATATTGTATTTAAAGTATACTTCTCTTACCCAGTAGACCTGCTGTCATGTTGTCAGGATACTAGCAATTTCGATCTAGTCCGCGTGATAGTGTTTTTGATACTTGTTCTCTAAAAGTGAGTCTATAGAGTCAATATTCATACAAAAAGCTCACACAGTGGCATTACATTGTAGGAATGGATTTTATAATGCTATAATGCAAATAAATATTACCCCCTGTAAGAGTTTAAGCAGCTCATCGGTGTTAAGGTTTCATCACTAATATTTTGAGGGGGCTTAAGGCACTTAAGGGAGCTCATGGGCTTCGTAGAATATGGCCTATCAATTTATGGTTTATGCTTCCAGAAATCGTGTGGTGAGATCTACATCTCCATCTGTTATCAGCCTTCCTCCGAACGACTCGTGGTGGTTGTCCTCAAAGCTAAAAATCTGCTCGCAAAAGACATCACTGGGTCTTCAGGTATGCAATCGCATAGGCAGATCCAGGGGTGCATGGGGCGCAGCCCCCCCCCCCATTTCCCCACCAAAATACTTCATTTTCATAGTTTTTTTACACGCCCGCTATCGATTGTTGTACGAAACCCATGAAGTCCCTTAAGTGCGCCCCCCTTTTCCAAAAACCTGGATCTGCCTTTTAATCTAAATGCAATGACTGCATTGTGCATTGGCACATGCATCATAGAGGGTAAACATGTACCCATTGCCTAATGGGCTTCATCAGATCATGGGTGTTTGTGTACATGTGTGTAGGTTTAAAATTTCAAAATGTTGACTTTACCACAGATATTGTATTTGAAGTGCTTTTAAAAAGTTATGGAAGATTTTGAAACTACGTATCGATTACCTGATGTTCAATTTGTTTTCTTGTTTCTTTTGCATACACTGTTTTTAATATGCGCAATAGAATGTGGTAACATTGTTTGCATTGTGTCAAAATATGGAAGGGTAAAAACCTACTTGCAAACGAAACTGCCAAAGACAAAGATCAGTACAGCAAAGCTACTTGACGATATAATCTTTTGTTGGGTGCGTTTACAGAGCTCGACAGCTAAAGCACTCATTAAACCTGTCCATCATCATAATTATACTGTTATACCCATACCAAAAACAACAGATAATGCTGCCTCCCTTTTTCCAACCACAGATCCTTACGTGAAAGTCTCTCTAGAGAAGGAAGGCAAGCGGGTCGAGAAGCGCAAGACTGCTGTGAAGCCAGCCAACCTGAATCCAACCTACAACGAGTCGTTCGTGTTCAACATCAACAAGGCCACGATGAAGAAGACGAGCGTACGTTTGTCGGTGATCGACCACGATCTCATCGGCAAGAACGAGATGATTGGGGAGGTGGTCCTGGGTACCAAGAGTGGTCCCGCACAGGTGAAGCACTGGCACGACATGCTCGACAACCCATACCTGCCCATCGCCCACTGCCACCAGCTTAAGGCCAGCTGAAGAGGCGGCAGGGATCGTTGTACAAGATGCCGCCGACTCTTCTGTGTTGTAATCTTTAAAGTGGTGTATTACCGCTTTCATGGAAACGACTATGTTTTGGAGTGTATTTTCAATGATATTTACGCTTTCAATGAAACGACGATGTTTTCAAGTGTGTTTTCAATGATATTTTACGCTTTCAAGGTACCAATCGTGTTTTAAAGTATATTTTCAATGCAAAAATCTTGTTTTAAAGTTTATTTCAATTATATTTACGCTTTCAAGAAACGATCATGCCTTCAAACGTATTTTCAATGAAATTTGCACTTTCAACGAAACAATCTTGTTGTTTTCCGTGCACAGTACTATTTGAAGGGAAAAGACGGATTTACAGCAGCAACAACAGCAGCAGCAGCAGCAGCAGCGGCGGCAGCAGCAGCAGCAGTTCTTTGCAGTTGTTGATTATGTTGTTATTTGTTTTGTGTTATATGTTTATTGAGTAATAGAACAGTGTATTTTCGTGTATAACTGCATTTGTCAGTAAATCAAACAAGAAGTTGTGTTTGATTGGCTGGAGTAGAATTGGCTTTAATTGGCTAATTAAGTTTTCATTACCAAAAAGACTATGCCACACGTTGTTTACTGTTTGTAAAGATAACTGATAAGGCATGTTTAAAATCTGCTAAGCTATTTGTTCTGTATGTTATAGCAATTCACAGTAAGAAAATAATAAAATCAAATCAAATGAAAATAATCCATAATGCAAACCGAACCAAATCCTCTGAATCTAAAACAACTCCCTGATTGATTTACTGAGAAATGAAGCTACGAAAAGTTGGTGAAAATATATGAATTGCGGTTGCATACTAGGACTGGGTCAGCTTTTTGACCAACATTGAAGTTATAAATTATGTATTAGAGCATATATCCAGCCCTAAACGGATGCTCTGGCTCCCATGGTTTTGTGCCTGTTGGGTACTCTTCTATATAATAGTAGTAACGTGTATGGTGTAATGTTTATAAATCATAGTAGTATACATACCCCTCTCCCATTAGCTGGAGGCCATGGTGCGAGCGATATGGCCTTTCACAAAACATAGCCAATAATTGTGTGATAATCTCAGTTAGTTTATTGAATATTTTGCATAGGCAGATCCAGGGGGGGGGGGGGGCGGGCACAGGGGACACGCGCCCCTCCTTTTCTCACCAAAATACATCACATTTCGTAGGGTTTTTGGCTTGTCCATCATTGATTGCACGTACAAAACCCATTAAATCCCTCAAATGCGCCCCCCTTTTCCAAAAACCTGGATCTGCCATTGTTTTGCATGTTAAATCAGTTGTAACATATACATACATTTAAACAACTAATTTAAGACAATATCATAGCGATGTTTTCAAATTCTGTAGAAATAATCTGTATATGTGTATATTGCAAGATGTATATATTTCTACATTTATACTGTTTCTTAATAAAAACAAATAAAATGAAATAAAATCAAACACTAAAGAAATAAAATAAAAAAACACACACAAACAATCACTGTTTAAAATTTAGTTGTCTATGTGAATGCATGTATAGCCCAGTCTAGAAAGATCTGACTGCATACAGATCCTATTTGAATGGAAGAATCATTCACCCGTTTTCAGAGCAATATCGTATAATTAATGTCCGGGCTTAGGGCCTGCATACTTAGTCAGTTATCATCTCAATCCATGTCAACACAGTGGTAGGAGCTTGCTTGCTGTAAAAGAGAGTAAACGTGAATTCACAAGCAAACTTGGAAGAAATAGATATACAGTAATTCATAGAATCACAGACACTAACACGACTGAAAATGAGACCACCCCAAAATTTCTAACCTTATGTGGGATTCGAACTCACGACCGCTGGGTTGCGATAACTAACCAAGTACAGTAGAACCTCTGTTACAACCACCTTTGGGACCGGTGCTATGTGGTCTCAATAGAGAGGTGGTCTCTATACAGAGGTTCATTTTAATAGCTTACGAAGGTTTGGGACCGTGAAAAGTGGTCTAATTATAGAGGTGGTCTTAATGGGAGGTTCTACTGTACGTAGACTGAGGATTACAAGGACATCGATTCGTCGGTGTAACCTTTTAACAGCCCTCTGCTTGGAATGATGGTATCATTCTGGTCTCTCATAATTGGGGTCGTGAATTCGAGTCTCCCACGGCCATTTGATATCGCCAAAATGGAAGGTATATCTTCAGCTGTCAATGCAGTTGTAGAAGGTTGCTTGCTTTAACACACACAGAGAGAGTGTATACGACTGACAAATATTTATTCTGACGTAATATACTCAAGTCAAGTCAAGTAATCATTTATTATACTGACATGTGATATACAGAATATACATTCAAAGTACGAATATATTAATATTATCACCCAGCCAATACTGGCTTATAAGTCAGTTGAAAACTCACACACGCACACGCACACGCACACACCCACACACACACCCACACACACCCCCCCACCCCCCCCCCCACACACCCCCCCCCACACCCCCCCACACACACAAACCCCCCCCACACACCCCCCACACGCACACACACACACCCACACACACACACACACACACACACACACACACACACACACACACACACACACTCAAATTCATTGCCGCACTAAGCTTATAACATCTAACCACCCACCCACCCACCCACCCACACACACACACACACACACACACGCACACACACACACCCACACACACACACACACACACACACACACACACACACACACACACACACACACACACGCACACACACACACCACACACACCCACACGCACACACACACACACCCACACACACACACACACACACACACACACACCACACACACACACACACACACACACACACACACACACACACCCACACACACACACACACACGCACACACACACACACACACACACGCACACGCACACGCACACGCACACGCACACACACAAAAAAGCAAACCAATCAAGAACTAGATCAAAAGTGCTCAAAGACCACAGCGCCACTGCCACAGCGTCGATGCGTGATCGATAGAATGGCTTTCTGGACCGCACACTTTTAATTGATTGTGCCAAAATTTGGTATACGTGATGATCACTAGTCGTGTAAACAATATAGCAAATTTAAAATTATGTCACCAACGTAACATAAAACTTACGCTTTTTTTGCAGAAAGCGATGTATCCATGTCCAACTCGACTACATTGATTTCCAAAAGGTTCAGCCTTTGCCTCAACAGACCTTATTCTCTACGGATCTTCTATCTTCATAACTATACATTCGGGACTTTACATCTAACCTAAACTCTCTTATAATTGACTTACCCCTCTTCACCATTCACTCAAAAAAGAGCATACTTTTCATAGTTAGAGAGATTGTATATCACGGTGACCTCTACACTAAACACACACACACACACACACATATTTTTAAAGAATTACAAGGAACTAGATCATGTTGTGATACAACGTTGTTTCTTGCTTAACACGCAATCATCAGTCACAAAGTGGTAAGAACACAGGAAGCATATGAGCATATAAACATAATAGAGGGCATGACAATGTAGTATCAAAAATACAGGAGGTTGAAATTATACTTTGCAAAAACATGGGTATAAAGTCTATTGATTATAGTTGCATAAGAGGTGTTTCTTCCGGTGTCTGCAGCTGGAGGCCAGTTCATTTCTGCTGTTTAACGTGGACATTTCTGGTTTGAATAGTATGAAATATTTCTCAGTAAGGCACAAGTTGCAGGTTTTTGAAGCTGTTGAATATGGTCGTGCATGTGCTATAATCTTCCAGGAAATAGTGTGGTTGATGTTATTGTCTTTGAGTTGCCATATGTGCTTGCTGAGTGCTGTTACGTGCCTACGCGTACTATTGTTGAAGCTGTGTTTATGGGTGGTATATCTTTGCTTGAAGGTTCCCTCAGTCAGGCCGATGTAAGTTTGTTGAGTACTGTTGTCATATATCATTCAAAAGCACTAAAAATGCTAATAAGACCCGTCTCAAAATTTCGTCCTCAAAAGTGGATTCGAACCCACGACCTCTGGGTTGAGATGATAACAGACCAAGTATGTATGCTGGGGGTTACAGAGACATCGGTTCAGCCGAGTAACCTTTTACAGCTCGCTGCTTGGGATGATCAGCATTCTGGTCTCACAACCTTGGGGTCGTGAGTTCGAGTCCCGCCAGGGCCACTTGATATAGTACAGATTTGATATGCAAGATGTATAAGATGTATTTAGAATATAATTTTTCTTTTCTAATATTCCAGGCACTTTCTATGTATATTGCTACATAATACTGGCACTCTGTCATTAAATAAATAAATTTTGCTTGGTCATCCATATCATGAAAATGTTTATATTTATCATTTGCTTTTGTGTAAAGCATGTTGCGTTGATCTTTATATAGGTCACAGTTGATTAAAATACTGAAAAAAATACTGATTAAAATATTTTGTTTGTGGTTTTTGTGTTATTCGTCAGAATGTGAACAATACAATGTTCTTTACCTGTACGTGTCAGCATTGAGATTATTGCGCCATCATCTGACAGGATCAAGGCATGATACTGAAGGCAACTAAAAAACTACTCGAGTGTGACGCTCGAGATATGATATAATCCCGCTGTGCAATATTTCTTGGCTAGTGTCCTACATGGGGTGCGAAAAACAAGTGTTGCGTCCATTCAAAGATATTTCAAATGGTTACCGTGTCATTTGGAATAAGGCCCTCTTATAAGAAATGAGCATGTGCTGCGTTCCATTAGATAAATATTCCAATGGATCGCATTTAAACATGTTAAAATGTCACTTTTAATCCATGTATGGTTCCCTCATGGAAAGATATTCGTACTAGCTGCATCTGTCGAATAGACGATCGAATTTATTAAATGAAAATGCTACGTATGACTAATGGTAATTAAAAATAACACTTTTTAACGTGTCCACTGAACACTAGCTCATTAATATTAATGAGAAATACTATTTACTGCAGCTCCGCAATAATTTAGTTCCAGGTGGTAAAATGCGCAGCTTTTTCTCTCTCACCTGCTTTTGATGTAAGATGAAGACTTTAATTCCTATTTCACAGGGCATACTAACCTCCCAGTTGATTGGCCATGTGTGCTGTGGCAACATTAACAAAATGTAATTGTGTTGCTAGATGCCAGAATCACCAGTCCACGACAATTATGGCTATGTAACTTTCCAAATACAATGCGATTAACTTGGGGGAGAAAACTGCTCGAAAAAGCAGTCATCAAAGCTTTGTAGCTTTGATGGGTTAATCATATTGCATCTGCACAGTCTGCCGAACCATGCCAGGATCGAGGCTGATGTCGCCAATACATTTTTTCTAATCGTAGTTCCTGTCTAAAACCAGCAGGTGGCTACAAACAATTGCATTCTGGAAAAAAATAGACAAACAGTATCAATCTTTATCATTTCTTTCTGCCATGCCGTAGCATCACAGAACTTTGGTTGATTGGGACTGCACAACGTGGATCGTGGATAAAAATTGTTGTAACTATTTTGAGACTCCGTTTTACGATCGTACCTAAATATTTCATATGAGACAGCGAAAAAGCTTCATGCATATGCAAAACATCCACGTGCTTGGTTTGTTTGTCTATTTATTTCCCATGATTCTTAGTCCTACGAAAACTGGTCTTAGTTCTGTTATTAAGTCCTTGCCCTATTAGTAATTTTATGTGATGTACCGTGATGATATATATTCTGGTTATCATATTGGGTCGGCACATATGATCACGTTACGTCAATGAAGACATTGTGATTACTAAATGAGCAACTTCTACAGCTGTCGCGATACTGACTGTCCTGACGCTGTTATTATCGACCAAGTAGAGTCGTTTGGCAAATACCCGCAAACACGGTATTAGATCAGAAGCTAGATCTCTATAGAATTGGCTGGATAAGCTCGTCATTTAGAAAGTGCAGAATAAGTAACAATGGGTTCAAGTCTATACAACGATTGCATTAAAATGAAAAGTGTCATATGTTTGCCCGCCTCATTTTGCTGAGGAGCATAGCTTCCCTGAAATACACGCCCAGATATGCGCTAGATTATGACTACAGAATAAAACTTTAACTATCAAACCCAGATTAATATTTTATTCACGCATACAACTCAGTCTCATAGGCGTCTGTACAGTTTTATCCCCAAAGCAATCTTGGAATTGGCAGTGTACTCAATGGATGCAGAATAAAACCTATCGTGGCATTTTCGTCAAACGCGGCAAAATAAAACAGCAAGAATAAGAGATTGCATTAAAATACACATAAATAAGTGAATGAATGAGATAATGAGTGAGTGAATGGGTGGGTGGGTGGATGGGTGGATAGATAGATATAGATAAATAAATGAATAGATAAACAAACAGACAAACAAACAAACCAAACAAACAAACAGAACAAAAGCATCCGGTCAAAAAAGGTAACTAGATCAAAAGTGTTCAAAGAACACTGCGTCGCTAGAACGACATTGCCTCATGGGCAATTAAGATATAAACTGAAATATGTATACTTTACAATCAAGAAATTTATGAATTTGAGGAGGAAACATCAGAATGAATCAGAATCAATATATCCAGCAAAAAGATATTTTTGTTGCCATATAATAGTATTGAATAACAGATAATAACCAGTATCAGTTTCAAATCCAATAATCAATTTTGCTGCTAAGCAGCTTGGTTGGAATATTGATTTTTTTCTTGCTGGCTAAGTGCATTGAACATCATTAAAAATGTCATAAAAGCGCTTCTAGAAAGCAAAATTTAATTGGCAGAGCGCCCAAAATTCGAATCACAAGGTGTCGCATTCATACCTCATAGTCGTGTATAGTTTGAACGAAATCGGTGCAACGGTTAAAGCTCTAGCTTGTCCGGAGACATACATAGTTACATAGTTACATAGTTAGATAGTTAGTTACAAACGAACAAAAAACAAATTGCTTGCTTCAGCAGCTGAGCTGAAGCGACGCAAAAAGCTGCACCTACCGGAAAAAACGGGGTAAAAACCAGGGGTAAAAAAACGACAAAAATACACGCACGCACAAACCAAATAACAAATGACGTCCTAATCATGTTAATCACGTAATGGGGTTTTCGATATTGCTTGTCCACACAGAGAAGTCATGACTGACTGTGCTATCACGATTCCGTTGTACAGTCGGCGTCTGAAACCGGCCATTATGTTCCTGAACTGTCGCCGTCTGAAACCGGCCATTAGATTAACAATTACATAATTGACCAACAGATATTGTATTAAAGAATGAGGCTACAGGGATCCAGCATAAGGTAACATGGAGGGCTATTAGGGTCCATTTCCACGGGGGGAAATAATGGCCTGTAATACAAAAATGTAGGATTACAATATATTTTTACCACAACTCCTGGCATGTTATATATTACGTAAGTTCCCACAGCTTTGAGACATATCACACTTTTGTGCTTGATGAGCAAAAGCGACAACCAGGTTTGAACCAAGCAGGAAAATGCTTGATTTTTTAGCGGTAATTTTGGTGGGCGATTTCCAGTATGAAGGTTGAGGGTGCTATTGAATTGAATTCAATCGATCTATCCAAGGTGTTGCTCAATCTGGAAAAAGAACTGAAATACTGATGAACATGCAGGCAGACACAAAATACAAACAAACAAACAAAAAACAACCAACAACACCCCCCCCCCCAAAAAAAACCCACAAAACAAAACGAAAAAATAAAAATAAAATAACAAATCACCAATCTTTTAATATCATAGCATACCATGGAATCATAATTTTTTTCCAATCATTATTTAATATCATGTTTTCGTATCCTTTGAAATAGCAATATCTAAAATAATATGTTAAGTAACATGTTAAATCTTCCCAAGATCGCCAAATTCGCCAGTGGGGTTCACTGACACTGTTGAAAAATAGTGTTTGGAACAAAGTATTTATGTTATATAGTTCCCCTATGCCAGTTATGAGAAATGGATGGGGACGAAGGGCCCCACCAGCTGTCCAATCTAAGCAACGTGATCTTCAACTTCGAGGAGGGTGGTGACCGTCATGCACAGAGGGCGTTCTGACCGGCCTAGAATCAACTGAAACTGTTAAAGGGAAACCATTTGTACATAGGGCACATTACACGGCAAGGTATCTACTGCCAGTCTACGACCGAAAACGCATGGAGATCGTAAAGATCTGTGAGTGTTAAGTGCGACAAACGCAGCATTTTAAAGCCCGTACGGTGGCTGCAGAAGAAATTTGGCATGCCAAACTTCGTCTACGACCACCCTATGTCATGGTCTGACCGTAAGAAGGCAGTGTGGAGACCTAAGGTTAAACACAGAGGATTTACCCGCACGTTGTCGGCACAGATACAGTACTGGGGCCGTGCGTTCCTAGTCTCGATCAACCAGACTGACACTACTGCGTTCGAGAGACCAGAATTATACCATCATTACAAGCAGAGGGCTATTAAAAGGCTACACCGGCAGAAAGTAAGTGGGTAAGGGAAGGGTCTGGGTTGAGACTAGTGCGTTCCCTGTACCACGAACGTGCGGATCCCGTACTTTTGTAATCACACATTGCGTAGAACGTAAGTTATACAAAAGTACAACGCACGTTTGATGCATGTTGATCCAGGGCCACCTCAATAAAAAAACCAAAAACACTCCCTGTGCCGACGCACTCATAACGCACGGAGCCCGTGCGTATGTGCCCACAACTGTACTATTGTCCATGCATGCGGAAACCGCCGTAGAGGCCGCAGACCCCAATACGCCTTGCGGCGACCACGCCCGAAAGGTGGAATGTGCCCCTCGCTTTGAATTTGATGTTGTGTAATAATACTGCAAATATAGGTTAACTTAGCTTCATATTTGGGTTACTAGTTCTGTTAGTAACTACCGACGCCCACCTTATTTTATACTGGGAACCAGAGAAACCGCAAGCACAATTGGCCCAAAGGATGTTTTTTTCTAAATTTAGCCCTGCTGATCAATATAGTTGCATATCTACATCATAACTCATCTGACTAATGCATTGTTCGCACGAACTAATTCCCCACTGCACTGGCCAGCTCACACAATAACAAAAAGTGAAAGACAAATATAGCATAAAATAGCAAAAGTCTATTGTGTTTTAACTGGATGCCATTTTGAATTATTGTCTTGCACATTTCCGGAAAGATGAGCCAACGGAACGCACCGGTGAGTACGCTTTTGGAATCTTGTAAAAAGACTTTCCTAATTTAGAAGCTGATTGTTCAATTTTATTCATTTCCACTCTTAATCATAGTAATCTGAATTCAAATACATAATCCTATTGCATGCAATACTTCGGTTTTTGTTTGCAGTCATGAGCATTAACTTGTAAGTTATAGTAAATCTCAACCATCAAAATAAGATGGCAAAGTACATCATCTTTCAATCATAAAATCACTTTTTATGATAACTCAACGCTAGGTGCAAATGTTATTGAAGTTCAGCTGTAAGTTCTACAAATAACATTTAAAAAATGGCTAATTGTGTAATACATAATTAATAAATTTGCTTCAAGTGATCCTGGATACGTAACATCATGACTTGGAAACCGGTAAAGTTACATTATGGAAGTCCATGCATGAAAATGATCTAGAAGAGTTACAATTTCTGTATTGATTTAGTGACTTATCAGAGTTGTTTTATGCAAGAATATTAATTGCTGCTTGTACTTGTTTAAATACATTTGATTGCACCAATAAAGATAAATTGCAAAACTCGAATTAACTATACTGTTTCATAATTATCTCAATCTTAAAAAAACACAAAAACAAACTATACTGTGAATCCATTGAAACTCATAGACTGAATGAATGTATGGACTTCTCAATATGACAGCTGCTTCCCAATCTTGCTTCACTTACAATTTTATATATGGCTTCCTTACTTCTTTACAATAATTCCCGCTTTCATGTTAATTTTGTTGATTATTTATTGTAAATGTAGTAGAATATCTGTTGTAAACTGTTTTTAAGCAAATGTATTTATTTTTGTATGGTTACAAGAATATCAGTTTGGCAAGATGAGACCTAATTGTGCTTTATCCCCTCCCCCTTTAAAATGAGTGAATGAGTGAGTGAGTGAGTTGATGAATAGATAAATGAAAATGGAAAGAAAATAAGAAAAACATTAATTTATATTTATTCATTCAAACTTTATAACTTTATATATGTGAACAAGCAGTCCCATGGAACTTTCAAGTTGTACTTAAGTTCAACCTATAATTAATGGATTCATTGTGTAGCGCACATTTCCCCATGTTTGCTGAAAATACTCGATTCTAATTGGCTTAGAGGAGGAGTAGTCACATAGTAACTGCTCTCGATTCGAGTCCCATCAATGGCTACGTGATATAGCCTTATAGAATTGGAGAAAGAATCATCTGTGTCAATACTTTCACCAAGTTAATTAAGAACAATATCAATGCATGCAAGCTTGATCAATTCAGAAAAAAAAGAATCTCATGGGGTTTGTATATGTAATCGATAGGTAAAATGCCAAACATCCTATGAAAATAAGGTATTTTGGTGGGAAAGGGGTGGGGGTGGGGAAGAGGGGGGGGGGGCTACCACGGCCCCCTATTGCTGCCTATGAAAATAAATGCAAACTCATTGTTCTCAGTGACGTCATTTGCGTGATATGGTATAAGCTGATCATACGATCAAATCTAGGGATCTTTCTGGGCTTAACACAATCATGCAATATCACAAAACACACGCAATGATTCCCTCTTCCCCTTGGAATCAATAAGCAATGCCTTTTTCATGTGTTAGCACTATGCCGAGCATTCATGACAGAAGGCACACGTCGTTGTCTCATGGAACCTTCCAGTTATTGCTGCTTAAAGTTAGCCTCACCAAAACCATATCGGGTCTATTTCATTGGTTCAAAGTTTTAAAGAGCAATATTTTTCACATAACTTTTTTTGTTTTTTCCTAATCCAACTTTTAGGCCTTAACGTTGAAAAAACTTTCTTTCTTTCTTTCTTTCTTTCTTTCTTTCTTACTTACTTGCTTGCTTGCTTACTTACTTACTTACTTATTCTAATTACACTTTCATTTTATTTGTCATTTTATCTTATTTTATATTTTGTTATCAAATTCAATTTATTGCCAGTCAACTCAATTTGATTCTATTTCTTTTATTCTTTTTGGGACGTGTAGCTCGCTAACAATAAAAGGGTGTATCTGTATCTGTAAGTTAATCTGCAGGGCTTTATCAGCATATGGGCAGATGGAGTGTGAGTAAACCCATGGTTACACTGCCTAAAAGTTGTGTGAACGCATGAATGACATACACACTCTTGCTTGATTGTGAGTGATAAAAAAATACCAACAAACTGCGCTTTAACTATGGAAAGATCCTGCTCAAGTCACTAACAACTACGCACTTGAGCGTGCAAATTAATTGCTGAGAACTTTCATACAACTCCAAACGTATAGTACCAATATTACATAGAATTACGTGCGCCCTACATCTGTTAATATTCAAAAATGGCTGAATAGTGAACATATGCTTGGAGAAACATCACCCAATGACTGAAATTTGTCAATATACTGCAAGATACTTCACCTAATGAGTGATATTTTATCAATATACTGCAAGAGTCTTCCTCTAATAACTGACATTTTGTCAATATACTGCAAGAGTCTTCCTCTAATGACTGACATTTTGTCAATATACTGCAAGAAACTTCCTCCAATGACCAAACTTTGTTCATAAACTGCGAGAAACTTCCTCCAATGACCAAACTTTGTCCATATACTGTGAGAGACTTCATCCAATGTGTGACAAGTTATAACATGTGGCGGTCGTCTGCTGTTACAGGATTACCGCGGGGACTTGACCGTGTCTCTGGCGTACACGGCAGCCACACAGCGCCTCAGCGTTACCGTGCACCACGCAAGGCACCTCAAGACGGCCGACGTCATTGGAGGATCAGGTTAGGGGCATTCCAATTACCATGGTGAACATTTTCTTTCTTTCTTCTTTCTTCTCCCCCTTTTTTCATGGGCGTGGGTGGGGGCTGCTTGAAGATAAGGGTTGCAAATCTATAGTTTTTTAGGGGGAGGGCGGGAAATTTTCAATCAAAATTTTACTGTAATTTACTATGGACTGTTTCAAAAATTTAATTTTGTGTGTTTAAAATGAAATATCTGGCCCAAATAACACAGTTGTATAGTCAGCAGTGCCTATCAAATTTCGACGGGTTTGTTCTAAACAAGAATCTAATATACACTCAGCATAAAATAAATTTTTAGAAACAAAATGTTTTGAAACCAAAGCAATGCGCTGTCCCTGTGCATCCCGCATTGCGCGAAGGGTCAACAATAAAAAACAGGTCAACATATTTTCATATAGATTACAGCATCTGTTTTCCATATTTCAGACCCATACGTGAAAATTTGGCTTCACTACAACGGCAAGCGAGTGGAGAAGAAGAAGACCAGCGTGGTGGAGAAATCTCTCAATCCAGACTTCGACGAAACGTTCACGTTCACAATCTCCAACGAGAAGCTCCGCAAGGCGCACCTGCACTTCTTCGTCATGGACTATGACCGCGTGTCTCGCAATGACTTTCTTGGCGAAATGATCTTGGGTGCCGCGGTCAACACGGGTAGCCTCGAGGGCCAGCACTGGCGCGAAATGCTTGCGAAGAATGGCAAGCTTAGCACGAGGACGCACCCATTGAAGCCCAAGCAGACTTGAACTGTGAACTAGGGAACTGTATGTTTTCCCTCTGAACAAAAACAAACAAAAAACAAAACAAAACGAACACATCATGGAGGCGTCTACTAGTTTTGTTTTTGTTTCTTGATCTGTAACATAATGGAAGTTAACTATCTTTTCTTTCGCGTCTGTTTTTCTTTCGGTTGTTGATGATAGGAAGGGACAATTTTATGCAGAAATCAATGTCATGGCATGATTTGAGAAATGCCAAGCTCCAAGTTCTATTAAAGAGCGAGGTTTGAAGCTTGTACTTGAACTTGAACTACCTCACCAATGGCGTGGCATGATTTGATAAGTGACTAGAGTAGAACTTCCACCACCTTTATTGAGACAAACCACAGCGAACCTTTTTAAAGAGACCACCTCTCTATTCATACAAAATGAAATCAGACAGTTGGCTGGTCTTAATAGAGGTTCCACTCTATGTGAATTATACAGAAGCCAAGCCTCGTACGTGTTTCCCCTCCATTAAATGTAATGTAATGTTTGATAACTAAAAAATATTTGGTAACTTGCAGGCTTATTGTCTATATACAAAAGCCAGCTTGGAAATTTCAGTGGTAACGCACTTTGAAGAAAGAAATTGAATTTTGGAAACAATAGGGTACAACTGTGAAACAGCAGTGTTATGTGCAATTCTAGATTTGATCAAGCATGGAAAATTTATCTTGTCAGGGATCATACACTTAAGTCACGCTTCAGACTATATTGATATAACATTTTTTGCAATGTTCAATTTTCAGCAACGGCCGTAGCCAAAGGAAATTTCTACGGGGCCACAATTGAATATATATAGAATATATAAAATTTGTTATGATCGAATCGAGCACGTTTTAAGACCCAAATAACATATTAATAGACACCTTAATCATAACAATGAGGGCGGTGTATACAATTTAGTGAGAGTTGAGATTTGGGTTTTTAATTCATTGAGAATTGAGATTCGACCTTTCAAGTCATTGAGATCAATTGATTGAGATGTGAGGAAATGGCTTTTGCATTGAGATTTGTAATATTAACTCATTGAGATTTTGAGATCAAGGGGGGGGGGGTATATAGCCCCCTCAACAATGTCATGATTTAAAATCATAGCCGTATACCGATTTTTCTACAATGGTCGATGTAGTTGGTCTATATTTTTTTCTCCGAACTTGCTGGAGTGGCAATGCTTCGGGGGTCGCCAACTTACAGCCAAGCCCGACAAGGTCCACGAGGAGAGAAGAACAACCATTGGCTAAACTTGAGGGACAAATATTTAGAGCATATTCATGGGCCCGTCGTTCCAGCGAAACCAAGCTAAACTGAGCGAAACAGAGCAAAACCTAGCGAAACCCCTGTCATTTTAGCGAAACCCTCCGTCGTTTTGGCGAACCTCACTTCTCAACTGGCGAAACCCCACCAACGTTTGGGTAAACCCAACAAACACCACCAACGCTTTGAAAAAACCCACCGAAACCCACTGACGTTTTGGCGAATCCCACGGACTTTTTTGTATAGAAGCAATTGTCAAAAAATCTTTAATTTCACGCCAAGGGGGACAGGGGGACTCGACCGACTAATAGTTTTAATCTTCTGGTCATAAAGCCATTGCACATTGCATTTCACCACCTCGGCTAATCTACATTATAGTGTTTGGTAAGTGTTTTTTAAAATATACTGTAAGCTTTTTAATCCACATGATGTCCAGGCACTTGATGGTACAGAAAACAATCTTTTCACGGTAATCATTGGAATAGGCCGCCACCTTGTGTATGTTTTAGAATTCTTATAATTATTTAGAATCCGGCACACGGTGCCACAGTTTTAAATGATTCCCGTGCGAAATTTTTTTTTTCTGTACCATTGAATCAAATCCCCTACCCCACCCCCAGACAGTCCAGGTTCCCAGTTTTGCAAATCCTAACGAGGAGTAGGCCGTGGGCATTGAGGACAATTGTGGGTCATCATGTGAAAATTAAATTTAGGTAAAAAATTATGAAAAAATTCACAGAGTTGGCTTAATATACCTTGTATCAAATAGGAAAAAAATAAGATGATTCGCAATCTGTTTTGAAATTATTGTGTTTACTAACATATGGTATACACACATAGAGATTACACATATCATACTCAAAATCTCAGAAACTACTTATTTAAAAAACATCAGGTCAAATTTTTTTTAACATATTGTACATGATAACATGATGTTTAAGCAGACTAAATATGAAAATAGAAATCCCTGTTAATTTTTTGATAAAATGACCAAATAAGACATTATAAATAGAGATTACAAAAGAACCACACACAATCACACAAAGTATTTATTAAAAAAACAAGCTAGCAGGTCAAAAACCCTGATTTTTTAATATGATGTACATAATAACATCATGTATAGGCACAGTCAATATGAAAATTCATTTCTCTGTTCATTTTTGAAAAAATGACCCAAAACCACCAAGTCATAGGGATTACACGAAACACCACACACAATCTCACAAAGCATCTATTTTTTTTTAAATATAAGGTCAAAAAACCTTGATTATTTAATATATTGTACATAATGACATAATATTGCAGCACACACTAAAAGTGAAAATAGAATTCCCCATTTATTTGTGGAAAAAAGGTAGGGAAATTTCTGCAAAAACAATCACAATATGTGTATACCCTCATATAGTTGGAGTTTTTATCTCCAAATATCGATGGTTGAGATGGTTGACTTCTGGGAAACTAGGTTTACCAAAGTTTTGACAATCGTCATGTACATGTGCATTGTGCAACCGTTTAGGGATGAGTTTGCTCAACACCCACTGCCAGACCCGATCGGGAATCGAACCCACACGAGGCCATTACCCTAACCAGTCGGCCACAGAAGCACACTAGGTAGTACTTGTAATAATTTCACATAATATTAATTTGTGAATCACATTGTTTTTGTTTGATAGACTAGGTATATTATGAAACCCTGGTTCTTTCCTCACACTCTTTAGGCCTTCTTCATCACCTCGCTTGAAAGCCAGTTTCAAGTGATTCAAACCCAGTCCAGTTTTGGCCAATCGAGTTTGAGAAACTCGTGATAAAGCTTTAGCTTTTACAAGAAGGATGAAATATTTCTTTGGAAGAAAAATGTTCATTTGAAAAAAGCTCCATATTTATCATTTCATGATTTACTCTAGGTTTCAATACTTTACAAAATAGTTTTTGTAAGGCAACTTCATCACCAAGTGCATTATGTGCATCATAATCTTCCTTGAGAAGTTCTCCAACTAATGTACTCTGCTTATAGTTTGGTACTTCCCCTTTTGAAATGGCCTTCTTTGAAATATTTTTAGTGTCAATAAATCCAGTGACAGGCAAATCGGGATCCAATTTCACTTTTACAAAACTTTTATGAAGCAGAGGCACATCAAAAGATGCAATGTTGTGGCCATAAACAACTGGTTGTTTGTTATTTGATGCTGACTGACTGTAACCAAGATTTAAAATCAAGAAGAGCTGATTTTAAATCTGTATGAGGCACTTTTTCACCTTTGCCGTACACATGTCCATCCTTTACTGATATTTGAGTTATTGAACTGGCCTCTGCAGACATGGGAATAGTTGGGAGTATGTATCGCTCAAATGTATTGTTACCATCTGTGGTGGCAGCAATCTGCACTTTTGTTTATCCGCAGATAAACCAGTAGTTTCTAAATAAAAAAAATACGCAAGGTTCTTCACCATTCACGATTTTGCATTGAGGGATAACTGTTACCTCCAGGTTGTCACTCCCAAGATCAATGTTACTTTGATATGTGTCCCCTTCATGTAATTCCATTGCATGCAGTTGCTTTTTTTTCCTGGAAACTTTGTTGAATAGCCTCCTTCTTTTGAAAGCTTTAGTTCCTTCAGATTCACGTTCCGTAACCTTGGTTAAATAGTAATACTGAAAAAAACTATATTTGAATTAATTTGTTTATGTTAGGCTGCTTTGTCAGTTTTTAATTTCATAGACAATATTGGGTTGTATCTATATATAATTCTCTGAGAGGGTCGTGTCCATGGTTGCTTTTTTTATTTTGGAAATTCGCCGGCAAAAACCTCACTTTGCCGGAACGATTTCTTATTTGAAGTAGAATTCATTTGCACATCACTGTGCTTTGCCATTGCATCTGAAGTTTTCAAAACTAATATGATAGTTCTGCACAACTTAATCAGGTTACTAAAATGAACTAATCACGATAATGTAATATCCTTGCAATGTTGATAATATATATCCAGTAATAGATGGACAATTAATTGTCTTTAAAATTCTGAACACTCCCAGAACTTTGAAATATTATATATAATATAACACAATGTTAAATTTTCTTATCATTATGATTTTGAATATAAACCAAAATTTACTGTTTTATCATAATATTTTTTTCTTAAAGTTTCTTTGACTATAGAATTTAATAGCAAAATAAAACATTTAAAATTTCTAGTCACAATGCACCGCTGTCTTTTGACCATCATGTATTATGATGAACCACGGACCCAGAAGAAATAACGCAATCATGGCCAAGATGTTTAGGTGCTGCATTTTAACTTTTCATTCTCAAAATTTTATGTTTAAGAAACTGCAAGAACTACACTATTATGGTTTGAAGGGCTTTACCCATAGTTCATCATAAGGAAATATTCACTAGAGGGAAGTACACTAAATTTCGCACTATGTGCTTTTATCCTTTTTGATAGGGTTATGTACTAATGTTTATATACACAAGCAAAGAATAACGTTTGGGCTAGTCTTAAAATTATTGTTATTTTTTTGTTGTTTTTTTTTGTTTTTATTGTGACTTTTGTGAACCAAAAGGCACAAAGTTAAGGTCCATATATCAAAAGTTAGAGGAAACATACTTGTTTCAAAGGAAAACATCTTCATATAATAATAATAATAATAATTATCTAGGTCGCCCCAGTTATCAAATATCAAAATTTTATATCTATAAAAAGTTGTAAAGCACTTTTTATTTTGTTATAGGTGATAATACAATATATTGACAGTGACTTATACATGTATTCAGCATTCAAGTTTATCTAAATAACTTTTCATTAAGATCAAAGATCAAATAAATAAGGGTGACCTCCATAAAACGAAAATGTGAGCCTCTATAAAAAGACCACCTCTATAGGGTACAGTAGAACCACCTCTATAATAAGACCAACCATTTTTGTAACTGTCACAAACCTCCATATATGGACAAATTAATATGGGCCTTTATAAACAGACCACCTCTCTATATTACACAGTAAAACCTCCAGCAAAGACCACCTTTATAGAGATATTCTGTTTATGAAGGTGGTCTTAACTGAGAGTATAGTGTAGATAGTTCATTGAAATTATTGATTAGTATACATAAAGCCCAATGCTTGCACTATATTTAACATTTGAAACAACAATTAGGCATATATCACACCCAAGTTTAGAACTTAAAAGTAGTAGAAAAAAATGTCATTCATTTGGGCCCTTTTGTCCTCCAAATTTCATGTAGAAATCCATGTAAAATATGAGTTTGTGTTTGTTTGAGTGGTTATTGGCCTCACTTTCGATTCAATGCAACAGATGCTTGAAAATAACAGCGTCATGAGGTGAAAGCATTGTGTTTGTTTTGTACCTCTGACGTCCGGACACACAATACCACAATGCACGTAATTTCATGATATATTTCACAGGATATTTCAAAAGGAATGATTATCGTTTATTTACATATGTAGAAAAATGAACACATCTTGTATGAAAATAAAAAACTAAAATTATAAAAGTCAGATTTGTACTAAATTTATTTCTACTGACAGGAGATATATTCACAGATAATTACCATAGCTGCATAATATAGAGAGTTAGTTCTTTATATATTTCAGTTAATCAATTTGTTTAGAATTTTTTTACCAGAAACCCATAGCATTATGGATTTCTACTTTTATATATTGAACATCAAATAGGTAAAAAAGTATTTATAGTGTACAAGCATAATCTATAAAATCTGGTACAGACAAATTTGACTGACACAATATGCTGGGCAGGCATTCTTAAAGTCTAGTGATGCAATTAAGGAATTTGTCTACACCAGCTAAAATATTCTAAATACAACATTTTAACTGATGATGTTGAGTGATAACAGCTCACTTATTGGCATGCACAGTCATATGGTGCCTTACCAAGCTGCTTCCAACTGTAAATGATTACATACTGTACACTGATGTTCTTTATCCCCAGAGTGGATTCTCATGTGCCTAGCCAAGTGGCCACTTTGACTAAAACACTTGCCACATTGACTACATTCATAAGGTTTCTCACCAATGTGAGTTCTCATATGGACTGTCATATGTCCACTTTGGCTGAATGATTTCTCACACACTGTACACTGATGTTCTTTCTCCCCAGTATGGATTCTCATGTGGCTGGTCAAGTGGTGACTTAGACTAAAACACTTGCCACATTGACTACACTCATAAGGTTTCTCGCCAGAATGAGTTCTCATATGGGCTGTCATATGTCCACGTTGGCTGAATGATTTCTCACACACTGTACACTGATGTTTTTTCTCTCCTGTGTGGATTCTCATGTGGCTGGTCAAGTTGCTACTGTCACTAAAACACTTGCCACATTGACTACACTCATAAGGTTTCTCGCCAGTATGAGTTCTCATATGGACTTCCAGTCTTCCTCTGTGGCTGAATGATTTCTCACACACTGTACACTGATGTTCATTCTCCCCTGTGTGGATTTTAAAGTGGCTGGTCAAGTGGCCACTTCGACTAAAACACTTGTCACATTGACTACACTCATAAGGTTTCTCACTGGTGTGAGTTCTAATGTGGGATTTTAGATGTCCACTTTGGCTAAATGATTTCTTACACAACGTGCACAGAAAATCTTTCTGCCCTGTGTGGATTCTCATGTGTGTGACCAAATTGCCTTTTTGACTGAAACACTTGTCACATTGACTACACTTGAATGGTTTCTCACCAGTGTGGATTCTCATATGATCTGTCAGATTTCCACTTCCAGTGAATAATTTCTCACACACTGTGCACTGATGTTTTATCTCTCTAGCGTGGAATCTCATGTGTCTGGTCAAGTTGCCTCTCTTACTAAAACACTTGCCACATTGATTACACTCATATGGTTTCTCGCCACGTCGTAATCCTGTCCATGATTTTAGATCCTCATTTTGCCGAAATGATTTCATGTTTGGTGTAGATTTCATTTGCGAATCATCTGAAGTTTTCAAGACTAATATGCCAGTTCTGTACAATTTAATCAAGTGACTTAAATGAACTAATCACGACAAAGTAATATCCTTGCAATAATGACTATATATATGTATCCTGTAATAAATGTTTAACTGTCTTTAAAATTTTTAACGCTCTCAGAACTTTGAAATATAAACTATAATATAACATAATGTTTAATTTTCTTCTAATTCTGCTAATTTGTTAAATTGAAAAATACAATTGAATATAGATCATTATGATTTTGAATATAAAACAAAATTTGCTGTTTTATCATAATATTTGTTTATGATAGTCTCTTTGACTGTTGAATATAAAGTAGAATTAAAAATTTACAATTTCTAGTCACAATGCACCGCCCGACACATGTGCTCTCTTTTGACTATCAGGTATTATGAACCACGGACCCATAGACAATAAAACAATTATAATCATAGCCCAGATGTTCAGGTGCTGCATTTTAACTTTTCATTCTCACAATGTTATGATTAAAAACTGCAACAACAGCACGTTTAAGGCTTAAAGAGACATGTGCAGGTGAATTTAATGTCATTTCAACCTTTTATGCCACATAAGTACTTGTTGAGCCATTTGAATACACACATTTTTATCTATGTGTAGTGTTTCATTTCTTCATAATGAATTTATTGGCTACTTTGCTCTCATGAAATGTACCCACCAATAAATGTTTTATTTCCGTCTGTACAGCAGAACCTCTAATGACGACCACCTTTATAAAGAGACCGCAAACCACAGGCCTATAATTCTCAGAGTCCAATGCGAACCACCATAAAGAGACCACCTCTGTAGTGAGACCACTGAGAATCTTTTCACACCACTTCTATTGCTATTATGAGCGGACCATCTCTATAATAACACCATTTTTCCCCCACAGACCTCCATAAAAACAAAAATGTGAGCCTCTATAAAAAGACCACCTCTATAGGGTACAGTAGAACCACCTCTATAATAAGACCAACCATTTTTGTAACTGTCACAAACCTCCATATATGGACAAATGAATATGGGCCTTCATAAACAGACCACCTCTCTATATTACACAGTAACACCTCCAGCAAAGACCACCTTTATAGAGATATTTTGTTTATGAAGGTGGTCTTAATTGAAGAGTATAGTGTAGATAATTCATTGAAATTATTGACTAGTATGCGTAAAGCCCAATGCTTATGCTATATTTAACATTTGAAACGACAATTTTACATGTATCAATTCACACCCAAGTTTAGAACTTACAAATAGTAGAAAAATGTCATTCATGTGGCCTTTTCGTCCTCCAAATTTCATGTAGAAATCCATGTAAAATGTGAGTTTGTGTCTGTTTGAGTCGTTATTGGCTTCACTTTCGATTCAATGCGACAGATGCTTGAAAATAACACCGTCAATAGGTGAAAGCCTTGTGTCTATTTCGTACCTCTGACATCCGTACACACAATGCCACAATGCACGGAATTTCATGATATATTCCACAGGATATTTCAACAGGAATGATTATCGTCTATTCATATATGTAGAAAAATGGACACATCTTGCATGAAAATGAAAACAAAATAACATTATAATGGTCAGATTTGTACTAAATTTATTTAACAATACATTATCGCTTATTTACTTCATAGAAAAATAAACACATCTTGCATGAGAATGGAAACAAAATAAAACCATAATGGTCAGATGTGTACTAAATTTATTTAAACTAACAGGAGATATACTCAAAGACAATTACATAGCTACGTAATATAGATAGAGTTAGTTCCTTAATTATTTCAGTTAAACAATTTCCTTAAAATTACTTTTACCAGAAACCCGGAACTACAGTTATGGACTTCTGCTTTTACATATTGAGCTTTTAATTCATCAAATAGGTAAAAATAATATTTACAGTGTACAAGCATAATCAATAAAATCAGATGCAGACAAATTTGACTGACTCAAAATAGGCTGGGCAGGTTTTCTTAAAGTCTGAGGAGGTGAAATTAAGGAATTTGTCTACACCTGCTAAAATATTCTAAATACAATAGCACAAATGATGATGTTAAACAAGTTCATTAGCTGTGTTAATTCAAATAATACAGTCAGTTTTTCATATCAGAAGATATCACATGATATATATCCATGCAATATTTCGACAACAATGTCTGCTTGTGCTAACCTGGAGTCATTATGTTTGCGTTATGACTCCACACTCTTGAGAAAGACAAGGAGATATTTTCGTGGAAGCCAGTAGAGCAACTCTCTTCTCCTTGTCACAAGTTTGTCCAGGTAACTGCCAGGTAAAGAAAGTAGACAAAAACAAACCTTCAAAAACATTTACATACTACTTAATCGCAGAATCATACTCTATAATACAACGTAACACTGTTTACACTTTGCAAAAACCTGTACTATAGCAAATTACTCAAAACCGATAAGGGAGCATTCACAATTGACGTCAACCACATTTTGGCACTTTCTGACCCCCCTCGTCAACTTTCGTCAACTTCATGAGACCCCGCCTCACCCCCGCGTCAACTTTTGTCAACTTAATAACCCCCACCCCTTTTTCTTTCTCACCACTTTTTACCTTCTTCTACAGCTCAACAGCCTTCTTCTGGATGTCACTTTTGTGATTTTGTGGATATACTTTTTAATTGCTGATAAAATGTTTCATTTTTTTTATCCAGTATGATACGTATTATTACACTGAATCATTAAAAAGCACATGGTTCTTGAAATAGGTCAGCAAATCACATAAGAAACAGTTGAGTTCTTCATTACTTTAAAATATTTTGCTACATTGTTTTGAATGAAAATTTATATATGTGAACCATTATGAGCCACAAAGTTTCTTTCATATCTGTGGTAACTAAGATGACCAAACTGGCTTAAATCACCAATTCAAGCTATATTCCCTTTGATTTATATGTTATTACAATGTTCCCATTCTATTCTGCTACAAATGTTGCCAGTATTACTGGTCAAGTATAAATTTAGTCCTAAATTGGTAACTTTACTACAGAAATTAAGATATAAATTCAAGTTAGTTCAATGTACAAAGTTGGTGTCAACTTGCCAACCCCCTCCTCCCATGTCACCCAGCAACTTTTCGGGTGCCCCCCAGTCAATTTTCATCAACTTTTGATGACCCCCCGTCAACTTTCGTCAACTTTCGCTGACTCCCCCCCCCCCCTTCAGGGTTGACGTCAATTGTGAATGCTCCCTAATATTTCACATACATGTAGTACAGCATACATGTAACCAGAAACTGCTCTTATGAGTTTCTGATGTAACGTAAGGACAAAAATCAATACTTCTCTCTCAAGTCTCATGCACTATTTCTGAAGTAAACACCGTCCCCTATTGTCCACTATTCAACAACAAATATTGCTGCATAGCACAGGTCTGCAGAATAGGTCTGTCCTGACATTCCAACACCACACCCACCAAAGTACCACTGCTCTAACGGTCATCTCCGTCCACCAAACCTACCACCATAGTAACAACGCCGACTATCCATTCTGATCAGACCAATCACCATCCAGAGAGTACCTGCCAATCCATACCCCCAATCCCCATTCAACAACAGATATTGCATAACATGGCTCTACAGTTCGAGCATCCGCCGCACCGTCCTGATACCTCCACCCTGCCTACAGTACCGAACACTGTCCTGATAGCACCTCCATCCGTCGTAACAGTACCCCTTCCACACAACACCAAATCCCAAAATTACATGCTGATTACAAATGAGCCCACATTATTCGACGTACTTATACAATACACATGGTCATAGCCCAGATATAGCATGTATAGCCGCAATCTAGATATTAGAACCTAGATATCTAGAACATTAGAACCTCCCTATTAAAAGTGGTCTTAATTGAAGGTTCTGCGATTTTCTGGGGGACGATTGTAATGCTTTGAATGACCGTGGACTCGAAATCATGATCTGCCATCCTACAATACAGACCAGTCTATTTATTATATGTTGGTCGGGTACACCAGCCTTACCACAGGTTTAGATGCGTCTCACTTTCAGACCGATAGGCAGTCAGCCAGCAATCCCCTTCAGTACTAAGTTCGGCTGTACTCTGTTTGGCGGCGCCACCGACACGCGTCTACGCCTTGACCCGAAGATTCCTGAAGCTATCAGGTGTGCATGTGCCACTCCATAGTGAGATCACCGTGGCCTGCGCCACGTTTCTTTAGTGTTCTAATATGCACATACACCAAGTGGTGAAGCGGTAGTAATTCTTACTAATATGTGCATTTGCTGATTAATATTTGATTTGATCCGATGTGACGCATTTGACGACGTCTTGATGCTATTGATGCCACAATGGCTCCCATCGTCTGCAACGTTTGTTCTAAAATCGCCAATTAACAGCCAACAGAATCATTTTGACCACCAGAAACATAAATTTGCACTGCTACCAAGTACATTGGAAAATAAACCGTAGTCAGATGGCGCGTGGCTAGTCACATTAAAGGGAGGAAATTTAGTAGGGTTATAGTTGAGTTTTAACATGCATGGTACTTTTTAGTACATTCAGAACCAAGTAGACTTATACAGTCTTTGACTTGGCCTGGGCGGGGATCGAACCCCGGACCTCTGGGTCAACTGACATGACGTAAGACATGACATCAGAGCTAGTAGTGGGTATCAATACGTCATTGAAGCAAAGGTTTTTAGCCTTGTGGATGTGGCGTAGTTGGTATAGCGTTGGCTTTGTTGGCTAGACTGTATAAGTCTACTTGGTTCTGAATGTACTAAAAAGTACCATGCATGTTAAAACTCAACTATAACCCTACTAAATTTCATATCTAAGCATGCGAATCTCCATAACAATACTTCACTAGATCTATTAAAGGGAGGAGTTTGCCGGAGTATACGCATTGTCTATTAGTATTAGTATATAGATGTCTGAAACAAAGTCATAAATAAGACAATAAAAAGCAATCTTCTGATTCCCATTTCAACCTCAAACTCGTGCGGCATAATCTGGGACAGGGCCTCTGCTTCTCGCTGGTGCTGCTCGAAGACATGGCCAGTGGTTCCCCCTGCGGGATTCACTCAGCTAAATTGACCTTGGTCGTTATGACCCAAGCACACGGCAAAAGCCACGATTCATCATGGCCTCCCCAGCGGCCATGTAAGCAATGATCTGATTGGCTACTGTTCCCCAACAGCTATGTAAGCAATGTTCTGATTGGCCACTGGACCGCTGCGTCTCAAAACAGTTGAGATGGTCGTAAAGAACGCCTATTAGATTAGCAGGTCTTCTGAGACTCATTGATGTATTGAACGGTCTATTCATGAGCGCAGAGACAAAGTCAAAGCCATGGGACAGGGAAACTCACACCAGGTAAGTGCCACCTATCAGTAAAATACAAGAACTTGTAACTTTCAAACTTTGCATGTCAAAAGTGCATGAAAAAGAAAGAAAGAAAGAAAAACAGCTAGTAGTCCAAATAGGGCGCGATTGTGCGTTGATGACGTAACGGGTGTAACACCCAACTTCCGGTGACAATATTATGATGCAGTCGCCTTCCAAAATATTGAAGAGAGGCTTGATACTTCCATTATGAACACTTGTGGTAAATTATTGTTCCATTGTTTCTTGGAATCCTCTAACATTTTCTTCTTGTTTACCGACAATCTAGTGCGGTATACGAGGTGTCGTATTCGGGAGTATTCAGAGAGTCGTACACTCTTCTCACCCGACGTATATATCTGTTGGGTTTGTTACGCCCGCAAGTACAGTAGAACCTTGGTGTTAGATTGATTTTGCTTATCTCGAATTTTCTCTTAGCTTGAAGTCAACTTCATTTCAACTTCATTGAACAACGCCACGAGTATACGTCCCTCGGTTATCTCGTTTAATGGTTATCTTGAACGTTATAATGTGGGATTTTGAGATAGCAAGTTTCTACTGTAACCCACGAACTGAGCCTGCTATATTTTTGCAGCACATCGAGAGGAACGGTTCATACAAGAGAAGTTCAAGGTCTTCATCGCGTTCATCTTATGACAGAGGAGGAGACAAGGTAGATTTCTCATTCATTATGCGAAAGACGCAAATCGTTGTGAATACATGTACTGTCTTTTTAGGTTTTAAGATTAAAGCATCAATAGGCGATTTATATTGAAGCAAAATTATGTTTCTTTTCTCCATTGACCAGACCGTGAGGTCGAGTGCTCTCACGAAATGCAAGAGAGCCTTTGTTGAACGAGGCTAGCTCTTTTCTAGAGGCGGCCATTATGAATTGTCGGCCATTTTGTAGTTATAATACAGGCGTTAATGCTTCTATTTGCATGAACTTGGTGGGCATGGATTTCTATGCATGCAAATATATCAAAGCGCTTTTAGAAGTAAATAAACGTCCCTATAAAAATGTTTCAATGTTAACCAAAGTTATAGTGTAGAATTACATTTAAAAAGTTTACATGAATAGTCACTGTACTTTTATGAGTAGGGCGGTGCTTTTATAAACAATGACAATTTAAACCATTTTAGGGTAAAACATTCATAGCTGAGGTTGTTTTGGTAATTCGATCCTTTTTTAACCTTCAAATCTAAGATGGCTGTCTCAAAGATATGTTTAGTACCATAAATCCCTCTTACAATATGCAATAGAAATGTGAGTTGATGATTAAATTTCTAGACTTCTGCATGAAGCAATGTAGGTACCATTTTATCAATTAATAATCTATTATGTAAAGAAAATTGCATAAAAGTGAAAACAATTAATAACTACCTCTATATTGAGACCCCCTATGAATACGACCACTTCTTCGGGTCCCAACATGACTAACCATAAAGAAACCACATTTCTTTGAAGATGCCTCACTTTAGACCAGCCTACGGGGGTTTCAGCACTACTGTACACATAAAATGTTGTTTTGCTGATGTCAGGAGGGCGGGTGCTGCAGTCCCCTGGGTGAGATCTACCTGTCTCTCACCTATCAGCCTTCTGTCAGTCGACTCAGCATCCATGTCCACAAGGCCAAGGACCTCACCTCAAAGGACCTGGTTGGAGGTTCCGGTACAGTATTGTCTCCAAATAAATCGGCCACTGTATTAAAGAGTCTCACTGGTAGATTCAGGTGTTTGGATAAGGGGGAAGGTGAACGAAGAGATTTCATGGGTTTCGTACATGCCGATTGAAGGCGGACATGCCAAAACCCAAAAGAAAATTAAGTATTTTGATGGGGAAAGGGGTGGGGGCAGACGTCGTTTGCACTGCCTTGTATCTGCTTATGCAGACCACCTGTATATTGAACACCTGATCTTGCAGCCCCTATTGTTCATGAACAGACTTGACCGCATAAATAGACCATCATTCTTATGGGACCACTTGAGGCCAGCCCCAGGGTGGTCTTAGTTGAGAGGTTACAGGGAATTGTTGAGGGGCTCGGGTATATACCGTAGTGTTTGGGAATGGCTGGGACGCTAAATCGATAGATGATTAATGGGTTGGAGAGAGGGATAGCGGTCAATATCACGGTAGCAGTGAGTATTTTCAATGGACATCACACCAACGAAGTGCTCTTATATATTAAAAACATATAATAATCATTTCCGCATTAGTTTTCAGGAAGTCAATGTTGGCTAACACACATTCAAATTTATCTTAAAGTAGCTACGAAAACGTTGGGACTTGAGTCTTAACGATTCCGTTGTAGATTCGTGGAAGCATGATCATGTTTGTCATAATTTCTATTCCCTCAAAATAATGAGCTTTCGCTAGCCAAAACCAAGTCAAAAACCAGAGTCCATGGTATAGTATTGATTTGATCGTCCCTGATTTGTTCACCTATTCAAGTAAAAAAAAGGGGTAGAAACAGCTCAATAAATATATGGTAGAGAGCTGGTGGCGGTGTTATGAGGGGGCAAGATTTTGATTTGATTTGATATTCTTCAGGAACTAATGTTCCTAGGATAGCACATGAAAGCGTACATATATATGTAATGCTTATTTCCAATGTGGTCCTTGTTTGTTTGGCAGGTTAGGTAACCAACTGAGCCAAGGGTAATGGAGGGATCACACTAGCTATAGTTTTCAAACTAGGCGAGTTCTTTTACGTGCAGAGGTGTGGCTCTCCTCTACACGGGACATGCCTTTTAACGAGGCTTCCGAACCTCCGCTTGGCGTCGCTACCGTCTAGTAACAATGTACGGTGGCGACGCACTCGGTGGAAATCAGCAACTCAGTGGCAGACGTACGACGTAACGGTTTTGGCGACACTGTGTCTGCCATGACCGGGCCGCCAACTTACGACGCAAACACCTCCTGTTTTCAAGTCGTACGCTCTAACCACTGAACTACTGAAATCCCCCAATCTAAATGTTTTGCCTTACATGTAACTCTCACATAGCTACTTGTTTTTACCTTTCCCCCAGATTCCCATAAATGTCAATGCGGTTCCCCACATTCCACTTCCATAAAAATCCCACATCCCTTTTCCTCACATCCCTATTTTCGGCCCTTTTCCATTTCCTTGTATACCCGCCCCACATATGAACATGACTATTACAGACCCATACGCCAAGATCTGGCTGCTGCTGAACGGACACAAGGTGGAGAAGAAGAAGACGGCTGTGATCTCGAGCACGCTCCAGCCCGCCTGGGATGAGGCCTTCCACTTCAGGTAGGGCGTCAACGTCACCGTCTTACACCGGCCACTACCTCCCACCGTGTGAGTCACTGTCTTACACTGGCCAGTACCTACCGTCATATGAGTCACTACACCGGCCAGTACCTCACACCATATGAGTCACCGTCCTACACCGGCCAGTACCTCTCACCATATGAGTCACTGTCCTACACCGTTGAGTACGTCCCAAGGAATGAGCACTTACCGGCCTGCGACAGTCAAGTAATACAGACAATAATGTGACAAATAATAAGACCCCTACAGTTCATAACAGAGGGTAATATCTGCTTGTGAAAAAGAAAAGATTAATTACCCCCAAAATGGAGGGCCCACGGAGTACCTGCAAGGCACCCTGATTCCCGGAAATCCTGGATCAGCTATTGATATCCCAATGGTTTACACCATTGACTCTCATATGTTGGGATGTGCGTGCAAAGGATCACAATGCTTCAACTGTCTTCCTGTGTTGGGCAAGTTTTGCAATGTTGTGCCTTGCTGATTTTGTATACCGATTTTCAAACATTTATGTTCGTGTAAGAATGGTATGAGTATGCCATAATGGAATAAACAATGTATTCTTTCTTACGCAATACCTTGAAGCAACAATATCGTTTTGACAGACGAGAGTATGCAAATTTTGTGGACACACAATAACACACACCTGCTAGGCATATCACGAGTATTGCAACATCAACAACAGGTTATAATGCATCTAACAGTTCATCTGGTCTGCCTAGTTTATTACAGCGAAAATTATCATTTAACCTACCAAAATGCTCTCTCAACAAGTTGCTATTAGCTCCCAACAACGTTTTACAATAGCTAACATAAATAGATTTGTCCAACACAGACAGACAGTTAAGGCAGCGTAAGTTGCTTTGTGAAGTATTATATGGTGTTATATTATCCTTATTGTGTTCATGAAGGAATGAGTTGTACATTATTCATATCATTAAGGAGTAAGCTCACTCAGTGTTTCACTATTTTCATTTACTCAGCACATCCGTAAGTTGGTGGCAATCTTTGAACTATCATGCAATTTGTTTGTACACAAAGATCTTAATTGATTTAACAACAATTTAATCATTTCAAACAAAAAGAAGCTTCATCAATAATGCTTATCAAGTAGCATTTTTAAAAAAAAATCTAATATTTGATGTCTGTAAAAAGTTATCTAGATGAACTTGAATGGCGAGTGCAGGTCTAACAATATCTCCCAATATCACACATAAAACTCTTTATAGATATCACAATTCCATATTGGAAGGAAGTTAAGGGACTACCTTGATAATTATAACTACACGAAGAATCGTTTGACTTGATATACATGTATATATTTTCTCTACACTTTTTAAAAATATATGTACATTAACTTTGTGTCGTTGCGCCCATTCTTTATTGGTATACTCTGTCCATATTCACTCACCACATGCTCTTCTCTCGTGGTATAGCGTGTCCAATGAGAAGATTCGCACGGCAGGCCTACATATTACCATCGTCGACTACGACCGCGTGGGCCGCAACGACTTCCTGGGAGAGGTGAGCAGGAGATCAACCACGTGATCACATATGTGATAGCACACACGATCACAAACATGATCATGGCCATGACTACACACTCGTGATCACGCATCTGATCCTGGCTGTGGTCACATTCGTTTTGACATGCACGTTGATCACGCATGTGATCACACATATTATCACGTACATGATCATGCCATGAATCCTCTAATATCAATACATGAACCCAAACCAATTAATTCCATATATCTATTAAGCATGACAAAAACAATATCCAATTTCTTGAACCTTTAAAACCCCACCATAGATCACTATTGAAGCCTAAAATAAGGTAAAACGTAGTGACATAATAGATGTCATCTTGACCCCTTAAACCCCATCCATAGGTCCCTCTATTGAAGCCTAAAACACAAAACAAAGCTGAAACATACCCTAATAGATGTCTTGACCCCTTATAAACCCCAGCCCACTATTGAAGCTTAAAAAAAGCCTAAACAAAGCTGAACCCTACTCCCCTGGATGTCGTCTGCAGGTGGTGCTGTCGGGACAGGCGTGCAGCGGGCCCCTGGAGTCCACGCACTGGCGGGAGATGCTGGCAGCGAGCGGGGAGGCCGTGTCCCGGTGGCACTACCTCAAGGACTCGCCCTCGTAGTGATGGACCACGCAACGCATTGGTCACTGGACACCGCAGCCAATGACCTTACATGGTCTTTAATACATCCAGTCTTTGATAGTACTATACAGACTACTTTTGTTCTGTGGTGCGAAGAGACGAACTGGAAGGTGACTAGACACATGTATTGGCAATAGGACCAATGACACTTATACCTGATCTTACTCATCCGCACTAGTCTAGAGAACTCATAGGACTACACAGAATACTTATGTTCCTGATACACAACAAAGAGACCAAACATCGTTTACACATGACGTCACGTTTCTATTGAATGCTTAACAGTTTTTACCTAAGCTTAGTTTAGTGTACGTAGACAGATCCAGGGGGTGCCCCCTCCCCTTTCCCCACCAAGATACTTCATTTTCATAGGGTTTTTCATAAAATCCCTTCAGTGCGCTCCCCCTTTTCCTCAAGTGTGCCCCCCCCCCCTTTTCCAAAAACTTGGATCTGCCATTGGTGTCAGTACATTTGACTAATCACATGAACATGACCTCATAATCACATTTTAATATGCAATTTGGTTTCCTTGTAACCCTGTGTTTGTTAACCCTCTAACGACGATTTGGTGTCTGATGCTGTACTAATGTAGCCGAAAATAAGCTCAAATTTGCCCAGACGAATTTCGTATTGAACGCAAACGCATTGAAGGGGGGTCAGCCATCCATCGCGGTAGATTTGAGCATAGTTTCGGATTTGCCTTTGTAATTAGCCACTGAACCAATACAGAACATTTGATACGGTATGCCACTGCTCAAAGACTTGTCCAAATTCTGTTCATAGGACCACACACACCATTCGACATTTTATACGGGCATCTGCGGCAAATCCAAAGGTGGTGGGATGCAGAAAGTTACCACACACTTCTTTTGGCCGGGAGTTGATATTTGATTAAATATAATAATGTATGTATTGTATATGTATTATTTGTGAAGGTGTTAGATACATTGTTCATGTTGATTCATTGATGACCGGCAGATCAGTTAATCTTACAATTCAAACAATCCTACAGTAGATTATAGGGCAATTGTGTACGATGAATAAATTGACAATGTTTAGTTTAAATGAAGAGTACATGTATGTAGTCAATGAAAAGTGAAAACGCATGCATTCTTTTGGCAAGCATATTATTGATTGTTTTATGGGCATAAAATGTGTAAATTTTATCAGTATCTATTTCTTATTATTTAATTTCACGTTCTAATAATCTATTTCTTTGATAATGTTGTAAGTGTCATACTTTTGTTTGTATTACCATCACCATTTTTAAGAGATGTGTACATTGATTGACTAGGAGATATGTTTATTTTGCTTGTAATGAAGAACAGAGAAATATGTTTTATCATCCATAGATTTTCTGAATTAAAATGTATTTTTCTATAGTTATTAATTTTGACATGTGTGTTATTTTCAAAATTATTTTTGAAATTTCAAAATTCTAATAAAGATGGCAAAATAGTCACAGTTTTAGTTGTATATTACAAACATATGTTGTGTATAATATATATAATAACAAAAATCTATAGGTAACAAAAACTCAAAATTTATTAGCTATGGCATTTTTCCTCTCCTGGGCCATGGCGCTCACCACTACAGTTTTGTCACGTAACAACTTCAACTTGCGCTACGTCAGTAATGTCGAAATGGGTTCACAAGCCGCACACATTCAATTATGTCATCATTTATGATAAAAATTGCTTTGAAATGGTCAAAAAATACCTAGCACGATAAGTGGTACCGGCCATATTTCCGGCATCTTAGTCAATTCGACGCATCTGTCTATTGGCTGATACAATGGTTTGTTATTACACAATTGTCCACGGGTCAATCTGCCGAACAAAGGCGTAACAAAGCCGCTAATATCCATTGGCCAACCTCCCGGGGACATCTAACCTAATCCATTGGTCAATCTAAATAAGGATGTATCAATTGTTTGGCGAAATATCTTATGATTACAAAGAAAACGAAATAAATTTTGATTAAAATATGTCATGAAACGACAAGGCATTCTTCCGTCCCGCTGAAAGAGGACGTTCTGACTCCACGTTGGAGGTTGATGCCGTTGCAAACTAAACCGAACAATAGATTTATTTTAATGTAAATAGATTTTCTGTCATAAACTAATACCACACATGCATATGATAATATAGGCTCCGTAGGAGCCGGGCCAGCTAGTGTTAATAATGACTAGTCAAGTTTTGTCAAATAAAGGTAGATGAGTGTATTTCCCTCTTATTCACAGAAAATATATACTCTTACTATTCACGCTAGTTTTTGCGTAAGTAAAAAAAACATGCAATTGGATTATTACTTCATCCACACTTCAAATTTGCATATGTGTGACGGAGGCAATATACAAATGTGTATGGTCATTTTTGCAGACCCTGGATTAGACACTCGTCCGCTAGTATTGACGAGTAAAACGTAATGCAGGACGAGTAACAACTTTTTGCAACTTGTCCATTTGACGAGCAGCGAATTCTAATCCAATTTGCATACAGCTACAGAATTTCTGCATGTAAGACAAGAACATTTATGGAGGATGGATGGAACGTACATGTATATAAGAGTGCTCCTCCTCCTGGTGAGGAATAGTACTTTCCCCTTTATCAACAACTAAACAACAACAACAACAATTCAGAACCCCTGAAACAACATTTTTCGAGGTCCCAAACAACAGATAGACATAAACTCCAAATTATTAATACACTGTAACTTGAAACAACAACAACAACAACAACAACAACAACAACAACAACAACAACAACAACAACAACAACAACAACAACAACAACAACAACAACAACAACAACAACAACAACAACAACAACAACAACAACAACAACAACAACAACAACAACAACAACAACAACAGCAGCAACAACAACAACAACAGCAACAACAGCAGCGGCAGCAAGCAACAGCAACAGCAGCAGCAGCAGCAGCAGCAGCCGCAGCAGCAGCAACAACAACACTTGTTCATTTTATTTTACGTCTTTATACCAAGGCAGCCTCACTTCAGATGAAAATTAATTAAGGATACTCAAAGTTTGATGAAATGTCCCAAAATCCAAAACCCTATAGATTCATGTCGATTAAAACAAACAAACGGTATGACTACACGTCATTCTGTAAATAACTATGCTATCCCCAGGGTTGCAAGTTCAGTAAGGTAAAGCTAGAAATAGAACAAAGAAGTACGTAGGTCCAAGTGAGTAAACAAACAAGCTATATGGATCCATATAAAGTTTGGGAATATATTTTTAGGTCTATAAACAATATTGCCGGCCTAATAAGTGCTGCACTATGGGATTGATTAATTGCCTCGCTTTCGATTGGACGTACATATTTCCTTTTGTGACGTCATTGCTCTGCTTTCGGGATAATGCTTAAACATGCACGTGATGTAGAACATGACAAAATGTTGATTTTTTTTATCTGCACAAATCCCCACAAATTTAACATATCTTTTCAGAAAATTATATATAATGCGTACATAATAAAAACCTCAAGAAATGCAAATAAAACACAAATGTAATGTTTATATGAGAAGTTTAGCATATATTTCAAACTGTAAATTGCCTTTGGTGAATCAAAATTCCCGAAGTTATTTATTTGTTAATAACATAAGCAGAACAGCAAACAAAACAAAAGCAAATAATACCTGGTCAATTTAAATAGTGTAAAATGTACTCTGTATGTTAGTTTAGCTTGCTCATCATCACATCTTATCGCTCCATCTTGTCAACCATTGTCAATAGATTGCATACGAGCCAATTAAAGATCCATGTAAGCAAACAATAATCAGCATAATTACATGCCATTCCACCGTAGATTTCATGTAAAGGAGCAGCCTTATCCTCTTAGGGTTTGATCTTTGATCAGCCAGCCCGTCGTAAAAATGATTGCATGCATTTTCTATATTAAATGCGCCCCAGGCCAGCGGATTTGCGTCACAACGGGGTACGAGTTATAAAACGAGTACTAGCGCTGGTTTGTTCTTCGCTGTTCTCATTCCTTGTTCTGTCCATTTGACGTAGCAGAAGGATCCGGAGGATCGTATACACACCTACTCCCTTTCTTGGACAGACGAACACTCAAATCATGGTAAGAAATATTCACCTTCTTTTAAAAAAAGAAATAATAATGAATCAACTTTCTTGTGTTCATTTCATTTGTTTTTCGGTCAATATTATATAACGTCTCGATTCTGGGATCAGGTCTTCAGTATTTCTGATGAAAATCACGCTGGTACAGGAGGATACCACAATGTGTTATTCCTAACTTGTGAGCTTCTGTGACCGAGTCGAAAGGGAGTGCATGGGACTCCTGACCAGTAATGTAATGGGTTCAATTCTCGGTCGAGTCTGGTCATGGTTCTTGAGCAAAATCACCCTAATAAATAAGTGGTACCACGAGTACATACACTTAGATATGCACAGTTCTGGCGAGCGAACGCTACTGTAAGTGAAGACTACCACAATGCAGCATGTTAGCTTGTGTTTCATGGTTTTCAGGGAGATCAGAAAGGTGTGACAAGCATGCCGATAGTCATCAGAAAATGATAGCAGTGACTTGTAACTGCAAACAACGGGGCTACGATATAATTATTACAATGCCCCATGAGGGGTGATGAAAAATTCAAACATATTCAGCAGAGGCCTGCTAATCATGGCATAATATTTAAATTTTTTCCCAACGACCACCTGGGGCATAAGAAATGGTAGCCTCATGAACAACACTTGACAAAACATTTAAACTTCAGGGTTCCATGGGCGAGATCTACCTGTCTCTAAGGTATACGGAGCACCGCAGCCAGATCACACTGGACGTGCACAAGGCGAAGGGCCTCACCCCCAAGGACGTCACAGGGGAGTCAGGTAGACATCACTGCAAGTTAGAATAATAGTCATAGGCAGATCCAGGCTTTTGGAAAAAGGGTGGGGCGCACTTAAGGAAGGGGGGGGGGCGCACTTACAGATATCATGAAAATCTCTATGAAATGAAGTATTTTGGTGGGAAAAGGGGTGTGTGCGCCATCTACGCCCGCCCCCTGGATCTGCCTATGATAGTGTCACGAGAGCGAGGTTTCATTGATGGCGTGCAGAGTTGGAAGGGAATCCAAGATCGAAGCTGCATATTTAATCAACCACTCACAGAGGCTATTCTAATGATGTTTTCCCTAAGTCTACTTGTGAATTCAATTATTTTCTTTCTCAGTTCGTCTCTGTAGCAAGCACTTCTTATTACGCTACATTTATTTTGTGAGGAGAGTCTTCCATTTCATTATGGTAAGTGGCCTTCTGACGGGACTCACAAGACGAGTACCAACCCATGCATAGGCAGATCCAGGGGGGGGGGGCGCAGGGGGCGCGCCCCCCTTTTCCCACCAAAATACTTCATTTTCATAGGGTGTTTCATGAAATCCAGTAAGTGCGCCCCCTCTTTTCCTTAAGTGCGCCCCCCATTTTCCGAAAACCTGGATCTGCCAATGCCCATGCAACAATCAGGATTTTAAAATAATCTATCACTGTAGTGGTATATGCTACATAAAGAACGTGCTTGTCATATGAAGGTCTTTTTATGTTTTTGTGTGTGCGTGCGTGTGTGTGCAGGGGGGAGGGGGGCGGGCGTGTGCTCCCTTTGCTCACCAAAACTATTTAATTTTCATGTCTTTTTGGTATGGCCGCTATCAACCCACCACCCCTTTTCTGAAAACCTTTATCTGCCAGAGTTAAGTGACTTGCCATAGAGAACTGAGAGTGGGTTAGACCTGGGCACTAAGATTGTGTTGTTGTTGTTGTTCTGCCTCCTCCCCAGACCCGTTCGTCAAGGTGTGGCTTACCATTGATGGCAAGAAGACGGAGAAGCAGAAGTCGGCCACCGTGCCCAAGAGCCTCAACCCGAGCTGGGAGGAGAGCTTCACGTTTACAGTGTCACCCATGAAGATGAACAAGGCCGGGCTGCACATCAGGTATGTTCACCGAGGGGGTCATCTAGCAAAAATGTGATTGGTGATTTGCTCTAAATCGTGAGCGTGAATTGTGAATTACCTGTATTTGAGTTCATGAAATGTCATAGAACATATTATTGGTGACTGGTGATCTGCTCATTACGATGGCTTGCGATTGGGGATTTGCCCCAAATCTTGAATTGTGAATTGCCTGTGTGAAATGTGATGAAAATGTGATACAACGTATTCAATTACAATTCCTGGAGATTGGTGAAAGACAATGACATGTATTGGTGACTGGTGATTTAGAGAAAAAATGTTGGTGAATAGACTTTCATCGAGGTTATATACCCCCCTCTATAAAGGGGTGGGTGGTTGTTGTTATAAGGGGTTAAAAACTTTAGATATACCAGTAAACCATTTTGGTAAAAAATCTCACATTCCTGTTTTCGCTGTTTTAACATCAATTCAGGGTGTGGTGATGGGTAGGGGGCTAGGGGGTGGAAGGCTATGCCATGGAAATGGTGGAGATGCTCCCTTGGAACAAAAAAAAATGAATGAGGTTATCAACGTTAACATGCATGGTTTGATGACCTTTTCCCTGATTGACCACCGTCTGTTTCAGTGTGATGGACTATGATCGCATGGGCCGGAATGAATTCCTGGGTGAGGTGGTCATTGCTTCGCGGATGGCCAGCGGACCGCTCGAGGAGAACCACTGGCGCGAAATGGTGTGTATAGTAGGTGACCATCGTCATCGTCGGTTTCACCGCTTTGTCATTCCTACAACATTTACAGTTCTTGTTCTTTACTGCACGTTTTTTTTTATACAGGTGTGATATATGGCGATGGACCCTCATCGTCTGGGGGTCTATGGGGATTACGAAATTCCTGCATTCTTTTTTGTATTGTTTCCCACAACATCCATTTGCAGTCTTTTACCCCACATCCAGACAACGTATTGTAGCATTCTTTGTTTAAGCTTTCCCAACCACATCGCTGTTTTATGTCTTTCTAGATTCCACACCTCACATTCCACTTCCTTATAAAGCCTACAATTATCTGACCTTAGGTGGTAACTTTCATGTGTTATCACACACACACACACACAGTAGCTATCATACATTACTTGATTCACGATTACTGTCTTAGTCAGATTAGAGACAGCAAAAGCTAGTCAAAATTCGGAGTATAATCGGAACACAACCCAACAATTTAATATCATTATCATGTAGGAATTCTTCAAAGTAATAGAGTTCGTTATTTGATTTATTTTTCTTGAGCTGCGATGCAGATGATAAGAACCCAACACACTCAATATACATAGGATGTACTAGAATTGGCCCATAGATAGTTAATCCTTTTTAATATGTGTATACTATGCATTATCGTAATCCTAATATGAATGTAAATCAACATAAATCACTCACCTTAATCAACTCTCACTTGCAGGTGTCCCACAGCGGCGAGACCATATCTAAATGGCACTACTTAAAAGAGTTGTAAAGGACAGTCTTTATATAGCTACTTGTCTGTGAACGTTATGTATATGCATTTTCTACGTAAAGACTTCAGTAGAAATGAAGTTATATTTTGTGGACTCTAACCCATTCCAAATAGCTGTGTGTAGCTAGTGTTGTTTTTTTATAAAAAGAAATAAGAAAGAAAGGAGTACTGTAATACCTATACGTACCAGAGTAGTACTATGAGTAGTAACAAACTTTTGCTGAGAGTTGGAATACAAAAATAGACTATATCTGAAACATTGTCAATAGAACATGAAATAGTCATTATTATAGTAGGAAGTATATGTACTTTATACACCGGGTCGACTTCTAAAAATTAGCAAAAACGGAGAACAGCAGAATAGATTCAGTGTTTGAAACGATGAGCCAAGGGAGATTTATGTTTGGGGAACGGCCGTATCCAATCTGACTTATGTGTCAGTAAGGTACAATGGTTATCATACTTAAAATACAATGATGAATTATGATTCTAACGTTCATACATGCATATTGGGGAATGGGTCAATCGATGAGACATAAAGGAGGGTGAACGGGATAGTTTGGGGTAAAAGGGGAGGAAATTATAAGAAGTCCATATGAATCCCATTCTGTATAATAGCGAGCCATAGCACATGGTCCTCTATGTTCTTCCCAAGTGTAACCTATAAAACTAGCCAATCAGCACTAGCTCTCGATAATTTGAAGACTTCTGGTCATGTCAATATAACCTAATGCATTATGCATATGTTGACCTAATTAATGGGATGTCAAGGCCTCAAAAGCAAGTTTTGAGCAAAAAGTGAGCCTTTGATATTCAAGATGATGAATCCCCATCCAATGAATTCAATACTGTGTAATATAATGATAAGGGTTGTGAACAGATTGGTTAGTATTTGCAGTTTATGAAGTTTGCAGAAAGTCTTTAGAGAAAAACTTTTAACCAAATGCCAAAAACCAATAAACGTTACTACTATTCATTACATTTTAGTAGGATTTTCCATTGTACACAAATGCATATATAGGAAGATTAGTTGTATTTGCTGTTACCTAGTGTGTGAGCTTGATTAGTTAGCTATAGTGGACTATGCCGGAGGTCTGGACCATTAATTGTATTGTGCCATAAGCTATGATCCTATATTGCTATTACATGTTTGTGCTGTCAGTTAATCAGGAATCATGAGTGCATTTCCAAAATTTACTCAATTTTATGCTGATGCATGCCTTTGATCATAGAATAGGCCCAACATTGCTGGGAATATGATGCTACAGCAATATGTTTCCAACTAATTAATCAAAATGATATGGATGAAAAGAGCACAATTGTATTATATTCTGTAAGCAAAGACGCAGCAAAATCAAAAGTAAATATTATAATGGCAGTGGCAGATGCAAGATTTCTCAGAACCACAGGGCCGGAGATACCCAGTGGGTCCAAGACCTGGGCAAAATGAAGAAAACATGACCAGAAGGGTGCGGGAGTTGGGGAGGGCCTTAGAATCTTATATCTGCCACTGTACAAGACTAGAACCAGCAGTAAAATTATATTTCTAAATGGTTAAATACTATCAACTATTACCGTCCTAAACGTAACACGAT
Organism: Streblospio benedicti; assembly: GCA_019095985.1. Classification (NCBI taxonomy): domain Eukaryota; kingdom Metazoa; phylum Annelida; class Polychaeta; order Spionida; family Spionidae; genus Streblospio; species Streblospio benedicti. Next base: position 56,461,187 of record CM032666.1, on the reverse strand, counting down.
ACTGTTCTTATCCACAGACCATTGCTATTCTGTGAATAGTTGTATAATTATGTGTCAAAAATACGTTCAATGGGATTTATTGTAGTTGTGTATTATTAAGATAGCTATAATGAGATTTTAAAGCATCTTTCACACGGTGCCAATGTTTATTATTTACAACCCTGAAAAAATATTGTAAAATCATTTTACACAATCATGTTTCTTAGTATGAAGTTTGTATTTGTGGAAATTTCATTTCCAAATTCATGTTGTAATAAAACAAAAGCGTATGGACTCTTGTTATCCTTTAATTAGAATACTTGACATATGATCTTTATGTGTTTACTAATAAGAAAAGAAAAGAAACAATAGTAAAACCCCAATCAATATTCATTGCCATGTCTATCATGAATGTAGTTGGTATTGAAGCAAACTAACGTACATGTATACTATGTGTACCATCTACATCCTATGAACACAATGCAAACAAAAATTATTGAGTTCCATCTCAGTTGTTATATTAGACATGTGCGCATTCTTACTTATACTGCTTGATGCATATATCGCCAATATTGTACTACTAAATAGGACGAAGTAACTTACTTAACATGGTTGTAGTCGACCAAAAACGAGTGAGTTTTTATGGTAGGAATATTCTTATTTTTAGTGCACGTAAACGTAGTATCATATACAATATATAAAAAAAAATCAAGATCCTTGACCAGGTTAGGTTTGTTGAAATTAATATTTTATGATTTTGTGTAGTGTGATCTGCATTACTCCAAATTAAGAATATGTGGTATGAAACACTACAAATGTTGACAGGATATAGGTAAGCACCATTAAAGTCATCTTGCCACAACAAGGTATCTCAATCATTTAGTTTACACTATGATAGATATATGAACCCTGAACTAGGGAAGATGCATTAAAGTACCAGGTTGACGTCCCAAATGCTCATCACCCGCCTTCTTCCTCACTATATTTGTACTGTGCAGTAGATGAGGAATACATGGGAGGCAACAAGTTTGTACGTTAAAAATTAAGGTCTGCGACAGGACAAAGATAAGATACTTTCGCAACAAACAATGGCTACAGTATTACAGTACAGTCGCTTTCTAAATGCAGAATTGTCTGACTTTACAAAGCAAAAGACTGATGTACGAAATTCTAAATAACACAGTTTGATTACAATAAACAGAAACCATAGTGGACACTCTCTCCACATTTATAAACATCACGTGCTCCAACATGCACACAGCGTACTCACACACATTTGACAAACATAGATACAAAAATGGGTCGTGGGTTGCTGGTCTGAACAGCAAGAGGCAAAACAACCTGCAGGTAGCATATCATGTTTTTCAATTTATGAATATACATTATACGTTTTATTATATAATATAACTAGTGAAACACTAACAAACAGTTATACAAATAACTTCAAGGATACTATAAATATGATCTCTCACCACCCTCAGGACAGGCTCCCTGGCTCGCCACGGTGATCTCTGTATTCGATTCACAGGCGGCAACATTCAACATGCACTCGTTGCTGTACGTATCTCCATCAGAACCACAGACAGGAGCATAGATCCGTGTGCCTGGAAACATGGGAACGTAATATAGGAAACAGATACCCATGCATTACAAAGCTTAAGTAGTGCTTTGAAAAACAACAGTAATAATCTCAAACAGACTGTTCTGTCTTCCCATCAGACCATGTGCTATGGGTTACACTTATTTGACCAATGCATTGGAAAATTGTGAAAACATACTCAGTTGTAAAGTTTGTGTGTGGGATGTCAGAGTCAGACTTGTGGGCCATACTGGCAGCAGAAATACATTACAAAAAAGTGGTGAAATATTCACAACACAACCATAAAGACAACTTATGTGTTTCAATCGTGGAAGAGCTCAAATTCTTATAGTGTTAGACTTGAATCACAGACGTATGTTTTCAGCTCATGCATGAATGTTGATGTTGAAAAATGCTCTTTACATGAAGACCTCCACCAGACAGTTAGCTTGTTAAGGCATTTTTTTTTTTTCAGAGAGTAAGTTAAAAACAACAATGTTTTAATCACAGTTATTTTTACTTTGAATTCATGAAAACACCTTTTATTTCAAATATTGCATGCTGACAAGAAAATGTAATATTCTTGCCCCTCTCTCACCTTTACCAAAGGCATGTATGACAGAAAAATGTATACCCCGGTATATTTGAATAACTTGAATCCCACTTTGGTACTCACAGACTTTATTGCACTCGCATGATGCTTGTCCACTATCATCAACAACACAATTCTTGTTGGCTGGACAGGTCAACTGGTCACATGGATCTGAAACAAAGTTAGAAATCTACACCAATAGATCCAGGTGAGAGAAGAAGCTCAGCATAACACTGTTTTCCTCCCAAAAGTTGTGATTTTCAAGGGTATTTGGCATCTCTGCAAGCTGTTGCGGGTACAAAGCCCTTGAAAATCACTGGCTGGGCTGTCCTTTTTTGTTAATCTGGAGTGGGCAATGATCTATATTTAATATTGGATGTGTAATAAGTTGGTATTCTTATAAAAACATTGTTGATATGGAGATCGATGTTTCAAGAGTGATAACTGCAATGATTTCTTATTCTATTTGACCTTACACTTTTGATCAGTCTAACCATTGCCACGTTTGATGTAATCTTTTCCTTTGTGATTGATCACACCACAAGTTGCAAGACCTATTTTACAGCTCTGCAGCCAAAGAGCACAATAAAACTCACCACAGGCTCCCTGGCTGGCCACAGTGATCACTGTGTTTGTCTCGCATGCGGCAACATTCAACACGCACTCGTTGCTGTACGTCTCTCCATCAGAACCACAGACAGGAACAAAGATCTGTGTGCCTGGAAACATGGGAACGTAATATAGGAAACAGATACCCATGCATTACAAAGCTTAAGTAGTGCTTTGAAAAACAACAGTAATAATCTCAAACAGACTGTTCTGTCTTCCCATCAGACCATGTGCTATGGGTTACACTTATTTGACCAATGCATTGGAAAATTGTGAAAACATACTCAGTTGTAAAGTTTGTGTGTGTGATGTCAGAGTCAGACTTGTGGGCCATACTGGCAGCAGAAATACATTACAAAAAAGTGGTGAAATATTCACAACACAACCATAAAGACAACTTATGTGTTTCAATCGTGGAAGAGCTCAAATTCTTATAGTGTTAGACTTGAATCACAGACGTATGTTTTCAGCTCATGCATGAATGTTGATGTTGAAAAATGCTCTTTACATGAAGACCTCCACCAGACAGTTAGCTTGTTAAGGCATTTTTCTTTTCAGAGAGTAAGTTAAAAACAACAATGTTTTAATCACAGTTATTTTTACTTTGAATTCATGAAAACACCTTTTATTTCAAATATTGCATGCTGACAAGAAAATGTAATATTCTTGCCCCTCTCTCACCTTTACCAAAGGCATGTATGACAGAAAAATGTATACCCCGGTATATTTGAATAACTTGAATCCCACTTTGGTACTCACAGACTTTATTGCACTCGCATGATGCTTGTCCACTATCATCAACAACACAATTCTTGTTGGCTGGACAGGTCAACTGGTCACATGGATCTGAAACAAAGTTAGAAATCTACACCAATAGATCCAGGTGAGAGAAGAAGCTCAGCATAACACTGTTTTCCTCCCAAAAGTTGTGATTTTCAAGGGTATTTGGCATCTCTGCAAGCTGTTGCGGGTACAAACCCCTTGAAAATCACTGGCTGGGCTGTCCTTTTTTGTTAATCTGGAGTGGGCAATGATCTATATTTAATATTGGATGTGTAATAAGTTGGTATTCTTATAAAAACATTGTTGATATGGAGATCGATGTTTCAAGAGTGATAACTGCAATGATTTCTTATTCTATTTGACCTTACACTTTTGATCAGTCTAACCATTGCCACGTTTGATGTAATCTTTTCCTTTGTGATTGATCACACCACAAGTTGCAAGACCTATTTTACAGCTCTGCAGCCAAAGAGCACAATAAAACTCACCACAGGCTCCCTGGCTGGCCACAGTGATCACTGTGTTTGTCTCGCATGCGGCAACATTCAACACGCACTCGTTGCTGTACGTCTCTCCATCAGAACCACAGACAGGAGCAAAGATCTGTGTGCCTGGAAAAAGTAGGAAAGTTCCTAATGCATTACAAAGCTTTTTGCATTACAAATAAGTATATGAAAAAGTCTAGTTCATAGCAAACAGACTACAAGAACTTCCCAAGACCATGTGCTATTCTGGCTTCACACCAGACCAGCACATTATATCAGTTGGCCTGAAGTATTATATGGGAAGGAAGACATTCAAACTGGCAGTGAGAAAACAGTGTAAACGTGTTTATAACGTGCCCAGGTTTAAAGTTTGTGTTGAGATGTGGAGTGAAATTCTTATGGGACATACATCAATGTGACGTGACCATTTAATGTTATCACATGCATGAATGTTAGTTGAAAATACTCATTTTGAAACAAATTTTATGTTTGGGACAGGTGTTTGATTGTCAGATTTTTTTATAAACAAAGATGATATAAAATGTTATTTTTTTTTTTCAAAAATTCATTTTTCTTTTTTATACAAAAAATTGCATTCTGACAGTGTCTGCATTTACCAAGGGTATAATGATATAACGATAACCAGTAGTGTTTGAATAATTTGAATGCCACTTTGGTACTCACAGACTGTATTGCACTGGCATGAGGCTTGTCCATTGTCATCAACAACACAATTCTTGTTGGCTGGACAGGTCAACTGGTCACATGGATCTGAAACAAAGTTAGGAATCTACACCAGACGACCGGGCACCGGGTATGAAGTGATTCAAGAAACAATGTCACGATTTTCAGTAGGGGACGGTCCAATATTTAACAAGCAGGGGGGACCGGTGCGTATCGAAAAACTTGTCTGAAAAAAGGTATTGTCCCCTGCTGATGTGATGAAAAAAAGCACCCTGATGTCCCATGACCTCTATTCATGAAAAAAGTCTGTGTTCTCTCCATGAATATTTGCGTGATTAATTTATACCGATCCGCTCACGTCGAGGCAGGATTTCAGCAGCTGAAAAAAAGTACATGTCCCATGCCCAACAAGAATGAAAAATCATCCGGTCCCCCTACTTTGCACCTTGAAAAAAGTACCTGTCCCCCTACCAAATGCACCGGTCACCCTCCCTGATAAATATTGCACTGTCCCTAGACAAGTCCAAAGACAAATAGTGTACACAGTTATTAAGGCTCAGTACAAATCTTATATTCATTTTATTACCCATCTTGCCACAGCAAGGTATCATCTATCAATATTGTTTATTGATGGATGTTATGACTACCGTCTCACGGGAAGATGTTTATTACCATTCAGCATGTATTAGAAAACGTCCGTTGAATCAATGTCACACAGAAGTGTTACACTAGGAATACATTTATGTCACATAAATTAATCCCAGTTTTGATTGAATGTATGAATTTGTATTTTTTGCAGTTATATACCGAGACAGGACACGTTTTGCATGCATTGTAAACAAAGTGCATTTGGAGCAGCAGGAGACTGACCGAGTTGCACTGGTATCATGCACGTGTCAAAGACTGCTGGGGAAATGTTCGAGGATCAAGGCTAGATAAGAGAATGAGACAAAAACAGAAACATACGTGGCAAGAGCCTTATCCGTAGGTGGATTTAGAATGTGGCCAGGTATTAGCACTTCCCAAAGTGTAAGGGAAGGTTGGCCGAACGGTCTAAGGCGTCTGTCCATACACATATGACTGGTCAGGTGAGAACAGAATATCGTGAGTTAGAGTCCACGGCCTTTCAAATCTTTACAGGGTTCCCCGAAAATTTCACTGTATATGGTTCAGCTAAAGTCTAAAACTTGAAAGGAGGCATATATTTTATTTTCACCCTACTGCGATTTCTTATTTGACTCACAATTATGAGTAGTTTGAGCATTACCAACAATTGAAATAATTTATTTCTTTGTGACTGATCACACCACAAGTTGCAAGACCTATTTTACAGCTCTGCAGCCAAAGAGCACAATAAAGCTCACCACAGGCTCCCTGGCTGGCCACAGTGATCTCATTAAAAATACACACGCAATACAAATGTACACTTCCACATGGCTTGAAATTGTCTGATTCACTAATACAGGCAAGTCACTCTCTACAAGAGTCTTATTTTTCTTTGAAATGGTGATTCTTCTGTATTTGTCTTGAAATAGTACCACATTGCTTCGTAGGAAGCTTGAAGAAGCAAGATTCATAAAAGATATATAAACATTAGATTATCATTATAACATTAACATTATAACATTAAAATAAATTATCGAATACAATAATACAAAATATTATTTAAAAATCATCGGTAAAAAAAGAAAAAAAAAGAATTGACCTCTCGTAGCGAGTGCAAGCAAGTGATCGGTTGACTGTCTGTTATTAAAAAAGTACAGTACACACCAACACATTTCCCCATCTCCTCTGAACAGACTCGGCAAAGGCTGTTTTTTTGGCCGGTGCAGACGAAATTGAGGCTGGCCTCATGTGCGTCGCACGCATCGCGCTGTTTACACTCGGAGTTGACACGCTTGACGTTGCCACGTTTGTCTGTCTGTATGGTCACTTGACATTGGGGCTAGGAAGGAAAAATAACGTATAACAGACAAATACAGAAACACACATCTAGAGCCTCACTGCTCTAGTACTGATCTAAAATGCCACCTTGATCTTTGGTAGGCTTATCATATATTATATGCAAGGGTTGCGTTACGTACATGTAGTTATGTTTATTTCATTCGAATTCTTTGCAATTCACATTTTGAAATCAAAGTACATTACATTGCTGTTTTCAGGTAATCGGATACTAAGATAATCGGATTTAGAGTACTATCTCCAATAGTATTAAATACGTTTAAATGAAATAGTGACAGTATGCGTACACAAATCTGTACAGAAATCCGTTCTAACAGCTGTGTGTGAAAATAGACATACATACATAATTATTTAGATCTATACATATTTATTTTTTCTTCATATATTTTTTATTATTCATTTATCTACTTATTTATTTATTTTTATTCTTTTTCCATTTTTTGGTGGTGGTGATGGTGGTGGTGGTGGTGGGGGGGGGGCACTTTCCATCGTCATATCTCACGGCTATGTACGCAGTATATAGCTCAAGGACTTGTAAAGGCAGTGTGAATTATCAACCCGTAAAAGCCGACGATGGAGACTTTCCCGCGCGCACAGTGACGACTCGTGACGTCATTGTGATCAAAACAGCAGTTCCTGTTGAAAGCTCAATGTAAATAATTGGACTATTATTCTGTTTAAAATATATAATTAAGTATGTATATCTATCAAATCCAGGATAAATAAACCCCCATCAAAGCTGTGAAAATAGTAGACAGATTTTTAATGGCATGAGGAAGACCTTATTGGTGGAGACTTCTACATATGGTACAAAAGTAAGGATATTACTATAGACATTATCAGACCTCTATGAAACTTTCACAGGTATTGGGAACGGTTTCTAGAAGTATAGACTCTACTGACAAAATGCCATTCAAGTACATTAATATTGGAGTTCTTTTGTAAAAACGTTTTACTGCCTGGCTTTAAAACGTGAAGTGTACATAATAAAGATTGAAAGGAAATTAATTAAGAAGCTTAAATATTGTCATTAATTTATAGACGTTCCTTGGGTCATTTAGGTGCATTGATTACCATCAAAAACATGTAAAACGCATTCTAAACGTGTTTTTAATCAAAGCGTACACAGTTATTAAGTCAATTTGTTCAATGGCGAGAGCATGCAATTTGCAAAGAGTAATACTGGTTATAGCACTTCATTCTTCTTCATAGGAATTTAATTAAAAATTTAAATTGAATCTGGGCATTCACCACAGGTTTTAATTCATACGTTGGTAAATTCTAAGTGTACACTGCCAATTACAATCAAAGTCATATCAAAATACACTTATATTATTAACACCCAGCATAACACACAGGAAGTGATGGGTCTATATTTGATCTCACGTATTTTTACACACGAACTTGTAAATAGTTGAAAATAGGTTAATAGATCAGCCCTTTTAACACTCTCACTTCACATTTGTTTGGGATGCGTTGAACTAATTGTAACTTTAGTGAAGCAAGTCACTTTTTGGGGGTTCTCATGCCAGCTAATTCAAGAACATCAATCTATTACAAAATACATAATAACAGAAACAAACACCAATACAAGTTTTCACTAAGTCTTTGGAAATGACGTCTTTGCCAATAGCAAGAGACACAATAAAAAGTTTGACTCGACATTGATCCAAAAAGTGTTCACAGTTGTCTTGTCTAGTCTTGGCTTTGCTCATTTCAATTCCATGCAAAATTATTTCAGAGCAAATCAATGACATAATATTCAAATATTGACACTGTCTTCTGAAATTGGCATAGCTTATGTACACCAACTTCATGCCTGTTGCAAATCTGGCTACGAATTAACATCATCAGGCTGATGGAATGTACCAAGTGAAAGCATATGGTTACAACTTCTGCATATGAAATTCGTCTTGCTACTTGGATGAAAGTTACATAATAGATTCTGCTACCTGGTCAAACTAAACATAACTTATTTTGCTACTTGGTCATAACTTACATAACTTATTCGGCTGTTGCGTCGTAACTTACGTCCAAGAAACTAATTTTGCCATGTGCTCACCACAACTTACATCATTCATGTTGCACGTCTGGTAGCCCTCCAATTTGCACTCCTCGAGAGTATTTTTATTATAACAGGTGATACATTGCACGATTTCGTTGGTGCCGGTACAAAGTGCCGGGATGTCATCCTGGCCATTTACGTGGATCGCTGCCAGGGCTACAACTGCATGAAAAGAGTACATAAAATAGGTATTAACAATGGTATTGTTGTGTCTGTGTACCGCAAGGGAAACATACATTGTACACATAAAATAATGAGAGAATTTAAGCTGCTGCTGGTTCTGGCCGAGAGATATGTGTTTGTACATGTATGTCTTCCTTCTTTTTGTTATATGTTAGCCACGAATTACCAGTAAGGTGGTATTAAGTAAGTGAGTGAGTAGGTAAAGGTAAGTTTGAAAATTCACTAAGTTAACAATTCATAATGTGTACAAAAAACAAACTGGACACAGAAAAAAGTTTAGTAGATGGCCTGGTAGATGGGGAGAATCCATCCATGATAGTAGGTTAAGACAAACATAATTAACAGGCATGCCTTGTGTAGTAGAGAGTCACCTCACTGCAGGGAAAAGAACTCCCCTAGTTTGAAAACAATAGCTACTAGCTAGTATGATCACCCTCATCCCTGTTGAAATTGTTGGTTTTTCTGATCTTCTCACTCTGTCCCCTTCGTGATCCGCCACTTTTGTCGCATATGATTGCGTCCGAGTTTTCTTTTCCATAATTCGTCAGACTTCAACAGGAATGAGGGGGCTTATAATGTCAGTCACATTTGGACCAAAGTTCTGGTCAAAACACCCAACTGGTGGTCAGCTGTAGAAGCTTCCATTCTGCTATGAAGAAACAATCTGACAGGTTGTGAAACGTCAGCAAGTATGTTTCAAATTGGTTGAGTAGAAATTAAATCATATATATTATGAATATCATGCCCACAGCTAAATGAATCTATTTCAAGAAATAAGATGAGCGTTTAATTAATATGTACAAAATGGATAATTTCTTTGTTTGCATTTGCGTCATGTAAATATGTTACCTTGACAAAAAGAAGAAAATCACACACAAAACACTTCACAATTTCAAATATAAAACGTCACTGATCATCAATAATCAAATTAAATCTTTTCGTGCGGTGTTTTTGTCTCCAAAAGTGTATGGGTCTATTCACTACCATCTAGTATGTGAGACATTGCCACTTTCAAAAGAGGTTGTCAATGTCATGATTAACTGCTACAAATCAACAAGAGAACCTCAGAAATCTAGTTGCATGTCTGTAGCAAGTCTTCTGTCAGCCAAGCTATTAATACAAGATTCACACAGACAGATGCGCAAGATAAGCATTCACATCATGGTTACTCAGTTCATTCATTTACAACTCGATTATTATAAGATTGATCTTGTCAATATTAAAAAAAACCCTAAACAACAGGTAAGTTTGAATTGCTACGTCACACAACACAAGAACACATACATCCATATTTTTCTAAACCAGGCAAAACCTGCGATGTCTCAAATTTCTAAAGACGATGTCTGTCTTCATCTTTGCAAAATGTCCTATGACTTGCTGAATTATGAAGTATAATTGATGTTGACACTGCGTTCGTTCATACTTTTTTGCTGAATGAATGTATGAATAATTGAATATATACTTTTTCCAAGTTTGCTTGTGAATTCAATTCTACTCTCACTGTTCTGCCAAACAAGCTCCTACCACTGTATTGACATAGCTGAAGAGACATCTTCCATTTTACTATATCAAGTGGCTCTGACGGGACTCGAACTAACGACCCCAAGGCCGTGAGCCCAGAATGATACCATCATGCAGCTATGTCCATACAGTGGTAGGAGCTTGCTTGACAGAACAGTGAGAGTAGAAATGACAGTTGTTGAAGTTGTAAATTGTATCAGACATGCTTTTCAATGGAGGAAGCGGTGGGCGTTAAGCAATTCACCACTCATAGTCACTGAACCCACGTCAATTGCTTTATAGAACCGACTTTGAGATAGATACAGATTTTAGATCTACAAATTAATTGCAAAATATCCAGTCTTTCACCGTAAAGAAAGCCTGCCGGAAGTCTTCACAAATGTCCAATATATACAATTACATAGGCATCCATCAGTCAAAATGCATCCTGTGGCACACAGGTGCACAAGAGTTTTTAGTTTTCGCATTTGCACCATAGCCTCACTACTCAGAAGTAAAACCCATGCGTGATTGATATCAAGTTCATGGCTTATATTTGAGAGCACCTGTTATAAAGTCTGAATATTTTGTTTAAGCATCCGTCAATTATATTCATCACCACATAGCAGTAGAGTAGAAGACTAACTCTTAAAAAATGACTATACATAGATTGCTATTCGTGATGGACACTAAAATGATGGCTTGCTAAAATGCAATTGAATAATTAAAGGTAGATGAGTCTTGGCTGCTCTTCATTCTGTTCTGTGCATCTGGTAAATCTACTTTCAATGGTGGCAATGTGGGTATGACAAGTGTACACAGAAAATATAAGTTTACAAAATGTGGTGGAATGTCCAGTGTTTTATGAATAGAAATTGAGGTATTCGCATTTAGTACCACCAATAGGAACTTCAATAGCAAATCCTTAGCTCTGAAAGACACCTTAAATCATCGTCATTGAGCCAGAAGCCGAAAGGCGATGTTTGCCAGTCATGTGCCAAATTACGATGGTTGTGTGTATAACAGCATTGAAACTATAGGAGGATGTACATTCAATGGCAGGCATGGAGTAACAATCCAGTTGACAAAGTGCCATAATCAAATCACTTAACTTGGTTGGTTTCTCATACCTAACAGTTGAGCGAAGTCAGTCCCGCGAAAGTTAAAAATAAAGATAACCATTTGCAAGTTCTCCAAGTTCGCTGGATACACACAATAATTAGGAAAGCGCAAATACTTATGAACCAACATAATTCTCCGCACTGGACGACTCTGCGTGGACTAAAAGTGACACTGGCGTTTTTGAGACACTCTAACCTATTACAGTGATACATCATGATCTTATGTAGGGACACAATCCACAGCAATGCTCCTGCTGCATGAACATCATAATAGGAATGTATTGTAAACGTTTTGAAAAGCCTTGCAATGAACACAGTTAAAAGGTAGCCTACTTATTTTAGGACACCCATGCTGGTTTATCGCTGGGTATCGTGGGGGTGGGTGGGAATAGCCACCTTTATGTTGATCTGAACAACTACACTATAGCTATTAGATTGTACCATTCTGTCTACTTTAATGTCCTAATTAAATGAGGATATTGACAAAATTATGTTCAAACATATATTTGATTTCATCAATGATAATGCTCAAATGTTTTCATGAATTAAGTAAAAATAATTTACTTGTGTTTTTGCTACTTTTGGGTGCGAACGGTTTTGGAGACCCAGTAAAACCCCTTTCACAATGCGCGTGGGCCTCAGTTAGGACGGCTTTAAGACAAAAGTACATAAGAATATTCAAAATGCTTACGCAAATCCTGTGATCGTCATACGATTTTCGAGCATCCTACGCTGAAAATACCCGTCTTAACACACCGTCGTATAGTTTTGAACATGTTCAAAATTTACGTTTCTGTTATGCACGGACTTATGATTGATGGAAAGGTGCATCACGCCCAAGATGATCCTGAGATTGTAGTGAGCCTGTTGTAAGGTTGGCATACGGTTCCACTCTGATTTTAAAGTGTAGTATGTTGTTAAATTTGTATGCTCGTCCTATGATAGATGCTGGTCGAACATATGATCATCCTATGCTTGATCTACTATTCAACATATTCTCTTATACACCCTATGCCCCTGACGTGGGCGTATCACAGAACCAACGTAGGTACGTCATAGAACAGTCGTAGGCTGCCTGCAACATGTCAAAATCATAGCAGTCGTAGGCCGGGCGTAGGACGAACTTAGGAGAGTCCAATGTCTAGAGCACGACATTACCACGATTATACAACTGAAGAGCCTAAATCAATCGTTGATATAACAAATCCTTTGTGACAGGTCTCGACGCAAGATCTGTTCTATGTTACATCGTTACTATGATTATATTAAGCTTCATATGCATACGAAAATCGTAGGACTGTGGCGGCCTACGCGCTTTGTGAAAGGGGTTTAAGAATGCTGTTGAAATACTTCAAATACCCCACAATCCTGCATATAATGGCTCCCAAACAGAGTTCATATTGTAAAGACCTATATTCTAGTTAGACTTCAAAATGTAACCAGCCGCAAAATATAGCCAGTTATGATTTGGGTTAACGCAAATTGTAACCACATCCCCGAAAATCAATCTGAGTATCAGATGTCAAGCAAATTGAAATGACACTAAGCTTCTTGCGTCTTCTTGAGCATCTGTAACTACCATCGTTATTCATAAATCATATATAATATAGAAGTCTATTATATAGTTCTCATATATAATATCTAATATATAATATCTCATATATACTATAGAAATAAAATATTTTAGCAAAAAAAAAGCAAGGAGGCGAAATCTAAAAGCGAGGAGGCAGTCGCCTTCTCCGCCTCAGCCTAGTTACGGGCCTGGTTATACCAAGTGGTGCCAAAACACTTACTCACCCATGCACAAATGTGATGTTTACAATATGTTACACAATTCATACGGAATACTCGGGAAATGATAACATAGGCTTTTTTGAATATGCTTAGAACTTGCTAGACTATTAAAATGCCACTCGAAGAGTTTTTTTTTAAATGATACAAAAATGAATTGAATCAAACAAACATTTTTACTAAGCCCCCACGCGTAGACAAACTCTTTCCCGGTTTTCCGAGACAAATAAAAATTGAGCTGGGCACGTAAAAATTGAAGTAATTTTCTCAACGAGCCAACATGTTAGTTCCAATTTTCAATACTAAGCGAGTCGTGAAGAATGGGACATCTATTGATAACATTGTGAAACTTAAAAGTAATTTTTGTTGAAAAGATAAGTTTAAAACAATTTGCATGGAGGGTTTGACAGTTATATTGATATTCATACTGGGCTATAATACTGTTAGAGAAGTGGGGCTATAACAGTAAAGTTTCGTTTGGACAACAAGTAAAGTAGAATTTGAAGGGCAAGTGAGATTTCTGGATTTTTCTGGCCCTTGCACACTTAAAACTCAACAAGAACATTTAGAATACGGTCAGATTGCTGTTCAAAAGTTCCAAATGGTGAGTAGTCTAGTAGAATCCTGTAAGACTATCTACAAAAAGAAATAGCAAGAAATGGATCAAATTATGAACTATTTTGGTAACAGTGAAACACATACCAAATATTAGCTAAATTTAACCTAAATTCGAACTGTTATGGGCCATGTATCATAGGCTCCCAGTAACAAATTATTTCTGGTGTAGCTGGAACACTGTGTCCTGCATGGAGTATAGTTGCACACTGAATTGGTCAAAGGGGTATATATGTATGCCGTTGTTTTTTTTCCATTTCATATAAATACAGCACTGGGGCTTTCGAACACCAATGCCGTTTTAACCTGTATACAACGATTTACCATCACAATTGGATTCTTGACCCATGCGGAAAATGTCTACTTGCCATCAAACATTAATTTGAACGTCACAGAGTTATTTCCATGCACAAATTTGTATTAACTCTATATGAGCCAAATTTTAGACAACATACAAATGGATACGATGTTAGTTTTGGGTTTTATGTTTTTTAAAGTGGCCGCTGTGCCTCATGTTATTGCAATATTTTTCGTTATTCTTGTCTTACGCCGTTTCCGGATATTTAATTTGCAATTGAAAATAAACGTTAAAGAGTAATTTAGATTGATAATCAAGCAATAAGAAATGATCAAATTATTCTTCAAAGTTTATCTTAGATTACAAATTAAATCTCCAGACACAGAATAAGACAACAATAGCCAAAAATGAGACCTCTGTGATATCTAAAATCAAGCAAATTGGAAATGTTATTGCAATAATTTGCATAATAGAATTCAACAAGATCATTTAGGATGCAGTCAATTTACTGTTCAAACGTTCCAAATGATGTTATGGTATAAAAGAATCCCGTATGACTCTCTACAAAAAATAGCCAGAAATGGACTCAAATATGAACTATTGTGGTAACACTGAAATACACCAAATAATAGCTAAAATTATGAAAATCTCAATTTGATACAACACATCAATACCCAATAGAATAAAACCTACCTTTAATGTCCTATTAGTCAGAATTATTAATGGTGATCGCCCATAGAACTATACCTATACACATAATTATGCTAAGTAATTATGACTGTGTCCACTAAGGTCAGTTTATAATATACTATTAGGTAACTTACGGATTATGGAGAGCTTCATCATGCGCGGCGAAATCCTTGATGTGAAGAATGACTGAAATTAATTAACTCCATTACTTATATATCTTATTAGTGCATAAAAAGTGCGGAGAGGTGGCAGCAGCAGTGGCGGCGCACGTGTTTTGTTTTGAAACATTTGCTCATCTGTATATTGGTTATATGATAAATGACAGACAAGTCAGTAAATATGCTCATCACTTATACTCTATGTACATGTGCACTTTTAAAAGCACACTGAACTTGCGCATTTTGAAATAAAGTATTATCAATAACAAATTATTACGTGTATAAGCCACTATTTTAACAAGGGTTATATGAAGCTAACAAGAATACACATCCATACATGACATAGGAGATATCTGCATTTCATTTAATATCAATATTTTAAGGGAGTGTGATGTAAAATAGACAAGAAAAGACAATGAATTATTGGAAATGTGGGTATGTGGCGGATCAGTTCTTGAGTAGCGTACAATGTATATACTAACCGTATGTCTTCTTTCCTGTCTCTAAAAAAACTAATAATAAAAAGTCATCATTCGAACAAACATGAGTTTGAACATTTCTGTTTGAAAAGTTTATCTTAAATAATGGGTCTAGTTATAGAGGATCTGAGGGGATTAATAAATGAGATACTTTACATATTGTTATTTAGCAGGTGATTGTCAATGGAGTTGCTCTTAATGCAATATTTATTCATGTTCAAGTATGACAAGTATACAAGTATCAATAGGTGTACAGTAGAACTTCTCTATTAGGCTAAGCAAAGAGGCTGGCCTCATGTAGTCTCGATAGTAGTCTTTCAATGGATGTTTGCAGTAATCTGTTTATGAAGGCTTGGGATTAAAGTACATGGCCTTATATTATAAAATATTATTATACAAAAGTTGCGTCTTTAAAGAGGTGTTCTTAATGGGAGGTTCTGATGTACTTCGGGTTTTAAAATTAATAACCAGTAAAACATTATATATCAATTTAAAATGATACTTGCCCTGTAGGTCCAAATCCACAAACGCTTCTAGTTTAAAAATGACAATCGTATATTATAGAGAAAATATATAATTATCATGAATGTATAAAACTTGCTTTGGAAACTATGACCATAAATCCACTACACACAAACAGTTAACACAGTTAAAGGTACATAGTAGATCTTGAAAAAAATAGTAACAAAGAGTGACAGTGAATTAGAGGACCAGTAATAATCTATTCCGAAAATCAGCATTATGTTTATGATTTGATAATCAGGTACAAATAATATAAATAAGAGTTCTCTTACTGGCAACAGTATTTATATATGTAAAAAAAGCTGTTAAAACAATTTGCTTGCATATTAGCATATTATCCCCCGCCCCCCAGTTATCTTAAATCAATGTATCATGAGTGATATGTATAATCTTAATATAAGATGTTGGACCCCATTCTAATTGCGACAGATTCATTCAATATAGCAAAGAATGGATATTAAAAATACCAATAAAAACACACTTAAAAATACAAAGGATACAACAAACGTAAAATTTAACTTTATATATAAAATTCAAATACAAAACAGAAAAAATTCATACTTAAGTATTAAGGAAGTATTGTTGAAGACCTACCACAAGGTCCATATTTCCGTATAGTGACATTCTGGTTTTCCAGACAAGCTATCACAAAAAGATTGCATTCATTGGGGTATGTTTTGCCATCCGTGCCACACACTGGATCTTCATTAGCAGGACCTGTGAATCATAATAGAGTAAAACTCAGATTTATTGAAATAGCTTTATTCAAATGATTTCCATCATTATTTTCCAGCTCATTTTTTGACTCATTTAGCTGAGCCATATTGATTTGAAAGGTTCCTCACTATTATTTCATACACCTAGTTAAGAGGAGGGTATATATGCTCTCACTAGATGCTCTTGGGAACATTTCCTCTACTGTTGAGGAGGTAATGAGCCAGGCCACAGCATTCATGTTCGAATGTTATGGACATCTTGAGTGTGAGTGCACAAGTCTTACAGAAGCAAAACAGAATATATTGTCAGCTGATGTTGCTAGAATGTTGCCAGTTCCCCAAAATTTAAAAATGTACCTCCAATTAATGAGTCTTTCTTGCAAAATGTACTGAGGGCACATTTGCAAGTAGCAATGTGGCAGAATTGTACTGATTGCAACTCTCCCGATTTGGATCCGGAATGTCATGGATTGGTGAAAGATAGTTACTCTTGGAAATCAGTGACTGTAGCATCAGTTCTCACACTAGTACCTGAAGAAATCCTAAATGTTGTGAAGTGTGGATATAGTAGCACATTTCCATGTTAAAGCACAAGCTGAGGAAACGATTGGAATACATTGATCTCTCAAATATCAGTATCATGTGGTGGTTGAATGATCACTAAGTTTTGATCGCTATGTCATTTTGTCATTACAAAGGAGTAGAATCTAATTTTGACATTATTTTGATGATTACTATCAATATTTTTCTAATAATTGATGTTACATGTCATGCTACCTTTATCTAAGATATATATTGGAACCAATTGTAGCTGATAATCCTACACTAGACATCAAAATCACTTTCCTAGCCCCTTTATTGATGGAGATATGGGCATTTTAAGGATTTGGCGGCCATTTTGGACAATACAGAATTCACCCATCTCAGTGGCAGCCATATTGGATTTGCCTATATCTATGTGGTAAATCTGATTTTGGCTAGTTGGTTCGGATTCTATAACTCCAAAAATTTGTTGTTGGACAACAAAATGATATTTGTCCTAAAAAGATCAAGGCAATCACAGAATTCCCTCATCTTGGATTTGTCTATATCTATTTGATCAATGTAACTTTTATTGCTAGATTTAGATTCTATGACCCGAAAAACATATAGTTAGGCACCAAAATCACGCATGTATCATTAATAATCAAAATGTTATTAGGAAGAATGTATTTTTACGTAAAGGCGATCATGAATATTGAAACTTTTTAAAAAGCAAATGCACTCCAATATAGATAGAATGGCTAGACAGATTTGTTAACCAATAAAACATGCTCATAGACCCAAAAATCACTTTCCTAGTAACTATATAGAAGTAGATGAGGCCATTTCAAAGTTTTGGCGGCCATTTTGGAAATTATGGTGAAGTAAAAAAAATGCTCAAGGGTGAGAACTTCACACCCACCTGGAACTCATTATACAGACCCTCTAGAAGAATAATCAAGAGAGAAAAAAACTTTAACTCGCAAAAAGGGGTATGACCCTCTGACTGCCGGACTAAAAGTTTTACTGCATCTCTTCAGTTGTGGAAACAAATTCTTGTGTTTCTTTTTCTATGGGTATATATATATATATATATATATATATATATATATATATATATATATATGTGTGTGTGTGTGTGTGTGTGTGTGTGTGTGTGTGTGTGCGTGCGTGCGTGCGTGCGTGCGTGCGTGCGTGCGTGCGTGCATGCGTGCAGCAGCAATAGTCTAGCCTGGTCCTGGTGTTGTTAGTTGCTGCAAGATAAATATGCAGGATGAAACCAGCACACAAATGCACAGTACAACAACACTACAGATTATTTGTGGCTGATTACATAATTGTGTAGTTTTCATCAAGGTTTCCATGGTATTATAGTCAAGTTTTAACAGTTCAACTTGATTAACAGTAAAACTAAGAAATAAATAAATTGTGAAATTTATAAACAAACAGGTTAGTCCAAATTAGAAACAGATTATACGTTATATTGTACTAAAAGTGCACAGAAAACGCAGCGTCACCATATTAATGTCGACTCATAGTAAATAGATATTCACTTTAGCCGTGTTTAGAAAGCACCTGCAATCCAATACCAAGGACATAGATGTAGTAAAGATCACACTTCAAGTAAGACTTTTTTCCGCCTTAATGCTTTGATTGCAAAGTAAACATCAATGTTGTTCTAACAATGTTGTGCTCTCTGAGCACTTTTGATCTAGTTTCTATAGTCAGTAGATTGGTTGACTTACACATCTTCTGACATCTACACACTGGCTGTCCATCCTCTACTGCACACTGCTGATAATCTGGACAGCTGAATCCTTCACAAGGATCTACAAATAACAAATCTATCTACTATGAAAGGAACACTCTGAAAGCGAAACATGATAATTGATCATAAAATGTTCTAGATTCTATAAGCCAAAGTTATCGACATGTTAACAGGCTTCTTAAAACTATCATAAAATGATAATTGGAAATGATAAATGGAAACTCTCTTATAATATTTGTATATCTTAAGGTTCTGAATTGTTTTTGTTCTGTATAACAAATAGCAATTGGAATTACGATTTACAGAATTAGAAGTGTTTTATTAGAGGGAAGAAGAAACTGAAACACTTACCACATTGACCTGGTCTATCTATAGTTAATGTGATTCCAAACAGACATGCTTTCACAAAGAGGTTGCATTCGTTGGCATATGTAGTTCCATCAGTACCACATACTGGAGTCCAATCAGAAGTACCTACCATTGATTGACAATGTAAATCTAATTGAATTCATTTTATATCTTTAAGTACTACTTTTGACATACATTGACTTGTAATTTCCTGGGTTATCAGGTGTTACAACTGCCATAAAACCCACACAGTGTTACCAAGCTCCATTGAACTGATATAATACACAGGTTGTATGTCGTGATTGATTTCTATTTTATCACTGTTCACTAAGTTCATTTTTATGAAGTTACATGTATTTTGAAAAGTTGTAGACCTACTGTTGTAAATGTTGGACCTAAGATGATTTGTGTAAACATTAAACAATTTACCAGTTTATTCCTCAGATTCATTCCTTACATAACATGCTCATAATAATTCATTTGTTGTTTAAACAGAATATATGATAAATAAAATACCACATTAATGCTGAATATGTCATACTTATATATGATGAACACATATCTTAACGGACGAGTCCGACCATATGATAAGATAAATACGTGAGCTGTGTTATTATATACTAGATATTGGCCTTCTATATCAGTTGACTTACACATCTTCTGTAAATTCAGTAGGATATGATATACATATTACATTCTCAATAGATAAATTTTTTAAATAGAATGCATTGGGTTGAAATTTACTCTCTGTATTTTAAGCAATAAATCAGTTGACTTACACATCATCTGACATCTACACACTGGCTGTCCATTCTCTACTGCACATTGCTGATAATCTGGACATGCAAAGTCATTGCAAGGATCTACAAATAAGAAATGTATCTACTCAGAAAGGAGCACTCTGCAAACCTAACATGATAATTGGTGACAACAATTTCTAGATGCAATAAGTCAAAGTTATATATTAACAGGGGTCTTAAAACAAACTGGTCCAACAATAATAATTATTGTAAATGCTAAATTCAAATCATTTTTTTCCATTTTTACTAATATTAGTACATTTATAATATCTGAATGTTCTGAATCGAGGTTCTATTTAGCAAATAGTAATTGGAATTACAATTTACAAAATCATCAGTTTTGTATGAGAGGGAAGAAGAAATTGAAAAACTGACCACATTCCCCTTGTCCAACTATAGTGATAGTCGTTTCTGATGTACATGCTGCATAGTTGAAATCACATTCATTGCCATATGTAGTTCCGTCAGAACCACACACCGGATCATAATTCTGAGGACCTATGAATTATAAGTGAAGAAACTATGATTGATTGACATTATTGAATGCAATTGAATTCTCTAATTAGTTTCTATGTAACTATTGAATAAAATAATGGCTGTTATGAACAATTTTAGTACAGCTAATAAGTAACAAATTATGACTTATGTGCAACAGCTGAAATTTTATTAACGGTACTTGTTTTACAATGGAATCTAAAGATAAAGTTAAATGACAATATCAATTACCACAAAAACATATTCATTTTTATGTATTTTAAGTGTTATAATGTCAGTAGAGTCTGCGTGAAATATCAATATTTTTGGATCACTAGAATCAATAGATGCCTATGATGTAAAAATGCTAATAACATTAATTCAAATTTTATGACAAAGTATTAAAGATTCTCAAATTGTGACCATTCTTTGAGCCACCGTAATTGTTTTATCAACATGTTGAGCTGTGAAGAATGATTCATCCCTGAGATTCATTCCAATGGTGTTTCTACCCAGAGCATATGATATACATATTACATTCTCAATAGATAAATTTCTTAAAAAGAACTCATTGGGTTGAAATTTACTCTCTGTATTTTAAGCAATAAATCAGTTGACTTACACATCATCTGACATCTACACACTGGCTGTCCATTCTCTACTGCACATTGCTGATAATCTGGACATGCAAAGTCTTTGCAAGGATCTACAAATAACAAATGTATCTACTCAGAGAGCAACACTCTGCAAACCTAACATGATAATTGGTGACAACAATTTCTAGATTCAATAAGCCAAAGTTTTTGACATCATTAACAGGCGTCTTAAAACAAACTGTTTCAACAATAATAATTATTGTAAATGCTAAATTCAAATCAATTTTTTTCCATTTTTACTAATATTTGTACATAAACAATATCTGAATGTTCTGAATCAAGGTTCTGGTTAACAAATAGTAATTGGAATTACAATTTACAAAATCATCAGTTTTGTATGAGAGGGAAGAAGAAATTGAAAAACTGACCACATTCCCCTTGTCCAACTATAGTGATAGTCGTTTCTGATGTACATGCTGCATAGTTGAAATCACATTCATTGCCATATGTAGTTCCGTCAGAACCACACACCGGATCATAATTCTGAGGACCTATGAATTATAAGTGTAGAAACTATGATTGATTGACATTATTGTATGCAATTGAATTCTCTAACTAGTTTCTATGTTAATATTGAATAAAATGATGGCTGTTATGAACATTTTTAGTACAGCTAATAAGTAACAAAATTATGACTTATATGCGACAGCTGAAATTTTATTAACGGTACTTGTTTTACAATGGAATCTATAGATAAAGTTAAATGACAATGTCAATTACTACAAAAACATATTCATTTCTATGTATTTGAAGTGATATAATATCAGTAGGAGTCTGCGTGAAACATCAATATTTTTGGATTATAAGAATCAATAGATGCCTATGATGTAAAAATACGAATGATATTAATTCAAAGCTTATGACAAAGCATTAAAAACTCTCAAATTTCGACAATTCTTTGAGCCACCGCAATTGTTTTATCAACATGTTGAGCTGATAAGAATGATTCATCCCTGAGATTCATTCCAATGGTGTTTCTACCCAGAGCATATGATATACATATTACATTCTCAATAGATAAATTTCTTAAAAAGAACTCATTGGGTTGAAATTTACTCTCTGTATTTTAAGCAATAAATCAGTTGACTTACACATCATCTGACATCTACACACTGGCTGTCCATTCTCTACTGCACATTGCTGATAATCTGGACATGCAAAGTCATTGCAAGGATCTACAAATAAGAAATGTATCTACTCAGAAAGGAGCACTCTGCAAACCTAACATGATAATTGGTGACAACAATTTCTAGATGCAATAAGTCAAAGTTATATATTAACAGGGGTCTTAAAACAAACTGGTCCAACAATAATAATTATTGTAAATGCTAAATTCAAATCATTTTTTTCCATTTTTACTAATATTAGTACATTTATAATATCTGAATGTTCTGAATCAAGGTTCTATTTAACAAATAGTAATTGGAATTACAATTTACAAAATCATCAGTTTTGTATGAGAGGGAAGAAGAAATTGAAAAACTGACCACATCCCCTTGTCCAACTATAGTGATAGTCGTTTCTGATGTACATGCTGCATAGTTGAAATCACATTCATTGCCATATGTAGTTCCGTCAGAACCACACACGGATCATAATTCTGAGGACCTATGAATTATAAGTGAAGAAACTATGATTGATTGACATTATTGAATGCAATTGAATTCTCTAATTAGTTTCTATGTAAATATTGAATAAAATAATGGCTGTTATGAACATTTTTAGTACAGCTAATAAGTAACAAATTATGACTTATATGCGACAGCTGAAATTTTATTAACGGTACTTGTTTTACAATGGAATCTATAGATAAAGTTAAATGACAATGTCAATTACTACAAAAACATATTCATTTCTATGTATTTGAAGTGATATAATATCAGTAGGAGTCTGCGTGAAACATCAATATTTTTGGATTATAAGAATCAATAGATGCCTATGATGTAAAAATACGAATGATATTAATTCAAATCTTATGACAAAGCATTAAAAACTCTCAAATTTCGACAATTCTTTGAGCCACCGCAATTGTTTTATCAACATGTTGAGCTGATAAGAATGATTCATCCCTGAGATTCATTCCAATGGTGTTTCTAACCAGAGCATATGATATACATATTACATTCTCAATAGATAATTAAATAGATTAAATAGAACTCATTGGGTTGAAATTTACTCTCTGTATTTTGAGCAATACATCAGTTGACTTACACATCATCTGACATCTACACACTGGCTGTCCATTCTCTACTGAACACTGCTGATAATCTGGACATGCAAAGTCATTGCAAGGATCTACAAGTAGAAAGAATGTTTCTAAATTGCTAATTTGGATCTACGAATGCACATAAAGTAATTGAAAACAACAAAAACAAACCACGATTGTCACACATGCGGGTAATAGACCACAGACAAATTCTATGTAAATGAAACACATTTAGATCAGAAACGTATAAACATATATTGAGTGCATTAGATTGTGTAAAGTGGATTGTAACGATAACTTTTATCTCCTCACTATTGGCACATTGCCACGCTTACCCCTCTGTTAGAGTGAGCTTTTGGAACTCGGTGTCCGCGGTCCTACGCGCGCGAAGGATTAAAAATTTCACAATCGAGAATTTTTTTCCATTCCTGGCAGAGTAAAAGTGACGGCGCAGGCGATGATATGGCTTCGCGCACATACACCCGCCCCCTGGGACCTGCACTTCAACGGACTCAGACGGTGAGTTCTGCGGAGTGTAAAATGTGTATTGTGGCTTCCGGCGGAGTCCGGCAAAGTCTGGCGAAGTTAAATTATGAGCCCTGGCGAAATGATATTCGCTGTGACAATGCCAGACATAATGGCACTGCCGACGGCATCAAATGAAGTCAAACGAAGTCGTTGCCACTTATTTTTTTACTTTGTTCGATGCCGTCGGCGGAGCCATCGAGTCTCCGCGTGCGAAGTGACATGGAGTGACAGAAGAAGAAAATAACATGGGGAAATTCTCTGCGGGGAGCAACGGACTCCGCTTGCGGCGTTGAACGAAGTTCGTCGAAGTCCGGCAAAGTTCCACCCAGAGGCGACGGACTCCGCCGTTTTTGTAAGACGGACACAGACGAAGATTAAACTTCGTCGCGCCGAGGAAATTTCCATAGATTTGCTTCACGGAGCATGTGCGGAGGCGGCGCGTATAAAAGCGAAGTGTTTCGACGCGGTCTTTCTCTCTGGACAATGGCAACACATGTGAATGCATGTAATCTGTAGCATTTTGAATTTTAAGTGTGAATTGTGTTTAATAAATACGTTTCGGAAACCAAATTGGATAATATTTGGACACGAAATATTAGTAGTATCATTAGTTAACATTGGGATAATTTTATAGACAAGAAACATTATTAGTTAACATATATTTAGTATCAACATGACTAGAAAGACTGGAAAGACTCTTGGAGCTAGAAGAGGGGCAAAGAAGTCACAAAAAACTTCAAAGCCTGCTTCACAGCCTGCGTCGGAAGATGAACCACAACCGTCACAACAATCGTCACAGCAACCGTCACATTAATCATCACAGCAACCGTCACAGCAACCGTCACCCCAATCATCACAGAGGGGAAAGGGCAGAGGAAGAGGCAGTGCCAGAGGAGGCAAAGGCAAGGCAACCTCCATGAAAGCCCTGCCACCTCCACCATCCCCGACGCTGTCCTCCAGTAGTGTGACTACCACGCTGTCATCTGTCACCAGCTCACCAAAGGGGGCGAAGAGTAGGAAACGTGAGTATCAAAGTTTCAATTTTATCAACAATTAGTTTTGAAAATATATGTTCTTAATTTTTTTTAATCATTTAAAAATCCCTATAGAATGAAAGCACTCTTAAATGTTATTAAACATCTGAAAAATAACACAAGCAATGGTAAACATAATTAAATAATTTTACAAATATATAAATACTCGCTGCCTGTTGAAAATTATGTACTTTAAAGTTTATTTTACACCAAAATGTACATATGCCATCCTGTTCCTTTGAATAGGTGATGCCAGTGTCAGTGATGAGGTGCTGCAACAATCTCAAGGAGGGGGATGGGGGTGAGGGGATGTAACAATTGAACTTTAAAATAGGCCAAAAAGGCCAAAAAAGCAAGAATATTTAAACGATTCAAAAACCATTTCTCTCATACAGTGGGTCAAGTAAGTCAATGCTTTGGAAGCGCAGCAACGACAGTTACAAAAAGCATAACCAGGATAAAATGTTTCTCTGGGATGAAGCATGTCGTTATCTAAATATTCCAAAATTGGCCACTGGGGATGAGATAGCCACAGAGTGGAAAAACATTCGTGATTTATATGTTAAAATGGACAAGACTGCGTCCAAATCGGGGTCTGGGGTTTGTTGCCCCAGTGGACATTGCAAGAAAATTATTTGGGAGAATGCAAATCTTTTAAGTAGCAATTTGCACCACACATCTTCCTGTAAAAATCTCCAGAATTATTCCTGGGACCAGCGTCAGTCGAGTTCTCAAAAAGATAACTCTCAGAAAGAGAGTATAAACTCTCAACAAGAGAGAGTATAAATCTCGATAATCTTTCGAAAATTTCAAGTCCCCCCCCCGTGGCCCTACCCGTAGCCCAACCCCCCCTCTTGAGGATCTGAGCAGCCAAGTGCCCCTTCGCCAGTCGAGACCGACTTTAAGACCGACTTCACATGCTAGTGCTGCTGCAGGTAAATATTTTTTGGTACACTTCTACAAAGAGGTGTACATTCAAAGCTGATATATATATATATAATATTCATATCATATTTCATTTCCATTTCAATAGCTTTATGGTAAATTTGACTGTTCAATTTGTATGTATAACACATCTTTATTCACAGGCGCAAGTCATTGGACATTGGACGTCACCAAATATTTATGACTTTTCTAAACTTGCAGGTTGCTCCAGGTCCTTCTCAACAAAGGCGCTGTACCGAAGTGACGATGTTGAGTCCCTCGTCAGAGAGCGGGACTACATCATCGACCTGCACCAGATGATTCTGCACCGGCTGCCAGAGCCAGTTTGTATTGATCCAGTGTTGAACTCTTTTTCTAATTACTTGTGCGGCCAGCTGCAGAAGGTAGCTGAGCCCACACGCGCTGAACTCCAGTTTCAAATTATGGAGCTGGTGCGTCCGCATACCCACCAAGTTGCACCAGTTAGTCAATTGTTTGGTTATAATGTGCCAAGGAGTTCTACTTCTTATAGTAGTGGTAATATGCCACCTTCACCGTCACCGGCTTCTAACATGTTTCAAAATTATGTGCCGCCTTCACCGACCCTGTCCTTTTTAGACCAAATGGCGGCATCGTCACCCGCAGAGCGCAGCCAGTTTATGGCACAGCCACCACCAAACCCTGAGAGGTTTCCTTTAATTAATAAAAATGTTTCACGTGAATATTTGCAGCAGCAGCAGCAGCATCAGCAGCATCAGCAGCAGCAGCAGCCAGGACCTTCTGGTGCTTGGGCTCAACCCCCAAACCCTTTAACTGACTACAGGTCAAATGATAAAGTGTATACCAACCTTATGAAGTCTGCTGGACTTCACAGTGACACGTCTTCAGGCTGCAAAACCACTAGTCAGTCTGAGACCACAAATGTGCACAATACTAGTATTACAAGCACAAAGGGTACTCGAGCATTTCAGAGAAGTGCTGACATTCACTCTTCCATGTCAACCCCAGATTTCCCTCCTGTTCATACACCAGTGCAGGATAATATTAGTTCTCCAGGTTCAGTACAAACTGACGGTATTGAGGGCCTTAAATTAATTTTGAAAGAAGCCAAAAAAGACCCCCAACAAAGTGATAATAATGATGATAATGTAAATGTAACAGACATTATTCAAACTTGCATGGATTCGTCCAAAATAACAGAGTCCACCGACTGATTCTTAATTATGTTTGTCTGTAAACACTGAATAAAAGTGTTGTGTTTTTATTTCAAGTTTCAAACAATAGTATTAAGTATGTATTTCGCTTCAAGATATAATGTATTTGAATTTAAGTGTCAATAGAAAACCGTTTAGCATTTATCAATATTAGATGTCTTATTTGCACATTTGTGGACAGAGTTTGGCCAAAGTGCGCTGTTAGCACTTTGGTCGTTTATTTTTTGTAGGCCCTTTAGTCTACTTTACACCTACACTGTATTATACGTTTTGATGGAAATTCATTTATCCCGGATATAACATATATAAGATTAACAATAGTTTTTAGACAAGGATAATACTCAGTTCATACACTAAGCTTTCAATAGCATCCGCCATCTTGTTCACAGTGGTTGACGTCATTCGTCGTCACTGGGACCTCGGGAGATTCCCGGGTTGCGCGCCTCCCTCCCCCTCTCGGGTGAGGACATTGTTCCAGATAGAAGGAAGCTGGTACCTGCCCCCATCTCTATTTAGAGAGGGCTCAGATCGTTTGATGTGAGTGCTCTTTTCACAAGTGTACCAGTGGAGAAAGCCTTAGAGGTAGTGAAGGAGAGATTAACATCTGATATCTCCTTGCCCAACCGCACAACCTTCAATCCCGACGAGATAACAAGATTGCTAGGTTTGTGTCTAAGGTGCACTTACTTCACCTTCCAAGGGGAATTTTATCTCCAGATCCATGGTGCAGCGATGGGCTTCCCCGTGTCTCCTATCATATGTAACTTATATATGGAGGAGTTTGAAAGGAAGACTCTAGCATCGGCCCTCCATCCACCACGATTGTGGAAGAGATATGTGGACGACACGGCTGTGATCCAGAAGAGAGAACATGCGGCAGTTTCAAGAACATCTGAACTCCGTGGATAAGTGTATCTAATGGACCACGGAGGGGGAGAGCAATGGTGAATGCTGAGAGACCCCTTCCATTTCTTGACACTTTGATCCTAGTGAACAGTTATGGATCTCTTCGCAAACGCATCTACAGAAAGGATACACATACAGACCAATATCTGAATTTCTGTAGCAACCACCCAATGGAGCATAAAGCTGGAGTAGTCTGGAGTTTAAACCACAGAACCGAGAGTGTGGTTAGTGATGCCAGTGAGAAAGAATCCGAGAAGAAACATCTGGAGAAAGTGTTAGGGTTCAATGCATACCCCAAAAGTGTGAGGATAAAGAGCAAGGTGAAGGGAAGACAGACTGCAGAAGATACAGTTGTACAGGTGTATCGCCCCAAGAGACCTCCGGTAGTGATACCATACATTCAAGGAGTGTCTGAACACATGAGAAGGGTGATGCACCAATACAGTCTGCAGGTGTTCTTTAAACCTGTGAACACTCTCAGACAGCTACTGGTGAGACCTAAGGACCCCCTGGAGAAAGAACGTGTGATTGGACCTGTCTACCAGATAAAGTGCCAGGATTGTGAGGCCTCGTACGTGGTAGAGACTGAACGCGCATTAAAAGCGAGGTTCCTAGAACACCGCAGACCCAGTTCCACTGGATCAGAGGTGTCTCGTCACCTGCGCACAGACAGTTAAGGACACAGTGTCTCTCTCGAAGGGACTAACATCTTATGTGTAGAACCCAAATATTTTGAAGGTGGCGTGAAGGAGGCCATTCATATCAGGAAACTCAAGCCCTCTCTAAATAGAGATGGGGACAGGTACCAGCTTCCTTCCATCTGGAACAATGTCCTCACCCGAGAGGGGGAGGGGGGCGCGCAACCCGGGAATCTCCTGAGGTCCCAGTGACGACGAATGACGTCAACCACTGTGAACAAGATGGGGGATGCTTTTGAAAGCTTAGTCTATGAACTGAGTATTATCCTTGTCTAAAAACTATTGTTAATCTTATATATGTATTATACGTGCATAGCACAATTGCAACTTGGGGGTATGAGGAAGCACACCATCACTGGATTGTATTTAAGTTTCATTTTTTTTAGAATATCTAACTTCATTTTGGTTAATTGTGCAATGTATTTAAACATATAAAATCTGTTTTGTTTGTAGCTGCACACTTGCTACTTTAAGCAAACCAGCAATAGTTTTGTTTCAAAGTGTAACTTGCTATACACTGTTCAGAATCGTTTTCATCGCCCCTAGCTGATTCTACTATAGGTATTGCAAGGGTACAATTTTTACCAAAGCTAAAATGTCAACTTTTTTATTTCCATTTATGTCAAATCATGTCAATTATTTGTGAACGTTTGCTGTGAAAGTTTACAAGTCTGTTTTGTTTTAGCTGTACACTTCCTAGTTTAACCTATACCCCGGGGTTATCGTTGGAAGTGTGCATTTTCAAGCAATCAGCAATATAGTTTTGTTTCAAAGTGTAGCTTGCTATGTACTGTTCAGAATCGTTTTTATCCGCCCTAGCTGATCCTACTATAACGCGGTAAATTTTTGGTGAATAGTATTGCAAGCTTACAATTTTTACCAAATCTAAAATGTGAACTTTTTCATTTATATTTGTGTCAAATCATGTAATTTGTTAAGGTTGCTGTGACATTTAATAAAATATTGTGTTCATGTATTTTTCATTATATCTTTACTGAAATGCTACAGATTCATATTGTCTCATGTGTGTTGCTTTGTCCAGAGAGCCCCCGCCCCCACCCGCACCAACAATAAAAAGTTGAAACGAAAACTATGAGTTTGTTTTATTAAAAAAATAGTTGCCTTTGAGATTAAATTTAATAGTCTTCATGTAAATTTAAATAATTACTTCAAATTAAAATGTAAACTTCAAGTCAATTCTAAGTATTTTTTGCACTTTGTAATAAGTATGGAAAGATATAATATAATGCTATTGATAAATAAAGATTTTTTAACTTAATTTGCAAATCTAAAATATTCTTAATTCTGTAATTGGTTTCATGGCTTGATTGATTGATTGTACACTTATTTGATGTACAGGCCATATTACTCTAATCTTGTAGGCCTTTTCTGCCTGAACTATAATAGAAAAATATAACTTTGGGACTATCAACATCTGTACCCAAGGAATTTATTTTAACCTTCATTTCTGAAGTGACTGGTGACTGGTTTAACCTTCATTTCTGAAGTGATTGGTTATTTTTATTATTTTTAGACAATTTTCGTTATAAGAAAAACTATTACTGACATAATTTTTTAATGTTTTTATTGGGTCCATTCATTTTAAGTTCAAGTGCAATTAAAAAAGTACATACATAAATATCTTTTTAAAGTGACAACATATCAAACATTGGTAATGTTAGAATGATTTTAATAACATATTGACCATCAAATAGTACAAATGCAGAACAATCTTTAATGAAACAAAGCGCTTTATAGTTTATCCTACAAAAAATGTTCATGTTGGTATTTTATAAATACCAAAGTTACTCTCTCTAAAACATACTACATAGGTCTCTCTATAGTTCATAAACATTATGACAAGTTAGTTCAGAACACTAGTTTACACTCAAGTTTATGAAATTTTTAAAATTTCAAAGTTCAATGTTCTCTCTTTTTATGTTACACTACAAACTAAACTTCAGGCCAAATGATATCACTCTCTCTCTCTATAGCCTATATATATATATATATATATATATATATGGTCGAGGCACCAGGTTTGCTCTCTCTCTATATATATATATATATATCTTTATATCAGCATATATATATGCACTATGCTTATATATATGAATAGGTTGTGCAGACAATGGCTGAATGGAATGGAGTGGACGTTTTCTGGTTGCCGTTGAATGGCGTTCAGGAAGCACTGCCACCTT
The DNA here is from genome assembly GCA_019095985.1 of Streblospio benedicti. Classification (NCBI taxonomy): domain Eukaryota; kingdom Metazoa; phylum Annelida; class Polychaeta; order Spionida; family Spionidae; genus Streblospio; species Streblospio benedicti. Next base: position 56,430,097 of record CM032666.1, on the reverse strand, counting down.
TGAGCTAAAATGCCAAATGCATTTTCGACAACCATTCTTCCGTGGGAGATCCTATAGTAGTAAATACGTTGCTTCATCGTGAGGTGCTTGTCACTGTAAGGCTTCATCATATTCTCACAGAGAGCAAAAGCGTCGTCACCAAGGAAGAAATACGGAAAAGGAACGTTGTCGTTTGGCATCAGCTCTGGTGAAGGTAGGTTGAGGTGGCCATTTTCTAGTCCGTATGCCGGCGAAGAATCGTTGTACAGTTGGCAGTCCGATTGGTGGCCCACTCCCCAATATCCGCATACATGAACTTATAGTCCGCATCAACCACTGCTAGCAGTACTACTGAGTAAAATTTCTTGTAGTTGTGTTACAAACTGCCAGACTTCGGAGGCTTTCTTATTTGAATATGCTTGCCATCGATGACGCCGAGGGCATGAGGGATGTTCCACTTTGCCTCAAAACGGTCGGCAACTTCTCGCCAACCTTCTGGTGTGTTGGGGAAGTTGATCATATCATCTTTAAACTCATCATGAATTGCCGCACAAACCTCGGGTAGAAAAACTGTAATAGTTGGTCTTGGCACTAGGAAGCCGTAACCTAAACTTGCGGCACTCCTACAAAGTTGTAAAACGCCTGTGGATCTTCATGTCGAAGTTTCTCCAGGAGATTATGATATTGTCCTTTTTCTAAACGTTCAGCGGGAGTACACCACCGTCTGATGTACCATCTTCTTGGTCTTCTTTTTCTTCCTTTGGTCTTCCTTCCCCGTACTCGTCTGGCCCCTCTCCTCATCTTCGGTCGCTTGTTGGGTGGGTTGTTGGGTGCCTCATCATAATCTTCAAAGAGTTCGTCACTATTAAAATTCAGTTCATGAATATCCACACTTTCAACATCACTTTCAACATCAGCAAACACAGGCTCCACTGGTGTTTTAGGAAAAGTCACTGAGAATTCTAGCAAAGTCTTGAGGTTAATTAAATCACTGGCCAGTAATGACATTAAATTCTTATATCATTTTCTTATATTTCCAAATTTATGAGGCTTTGAATATTTACACATGTAAAAAGAAATAAAATATCCATACACTTCTTAATTGCACTTGAACTTAAAAGAAATGGACACTGAATGAGGCGTGCATGGCCTTTTATACCCCCTGCAGAGCGACGGCTCCGCAGCGGAGTCAAATGGAGATCGAACGGAAAGGAATCAACGCCACGACAAGCCCTACAATGCCGTAAAACTCCCCAAGTGAATAACAATACAAGGCCAGACGCCGCAACACCAACCATCCTATGATGAAGTCACTCCGCAACCCACTACGCCCAACTATGCCACACGACGCAACCCTCCCCACGCGACATTAAAAAGGCACCGCAGATCACCGACGGACATAGACTACAGCGTGACCATGGAAGCAGACGAAGTGGAGATTATTCTTGGCCCAGAGAGCTCTGGCGGCATGGCCCGGCGTACAGCGGAGGTGAGTGACGTTCGGCGGACGTTGGACGGAGGCATACTGAGTCCCGCGAAGCCCAATACGGGTTCGCGCGGTGACCAGCGACCTCAAAAAGATCAAAGGAAATTTAATCAATAATCCCCCTCCGCACAGAGTTGTCACGTGGCGTGAAAAATCCACTTCTGCAGAGAAGTGAAGGGACTTCGCGCAATTTTTGCTTGCGGCATTGACGCAGAGGTAGCGCGTAGCCTATTTTCGCTTCGCAAGAGTCCGCTGGCCAACGCGGCAGAGCGATCCGGCGCCGTCGACCTATTCGACAAGGAAAGTGTTAATTTTCCAAATTTTTTTAGCTTTTTTTTACAGACTTTGTCATTTTTTGACTAAAAAGTGAAGCGGAGTGGGCTCCACATGCTCACTCTAACAGGGGGGGTTACGGACACTATTTTCGTTCCTTTTCATGTACACGCGCAAACACAGGAAGTTGTTAATTACCAATGCTAATAGTAAATGGTAAACTCTACTTTCATACGTAGCTATACATGTGATGGGCTACACAATGCACTCACCGATACAGTCTGCCATTTGCTCAGAACAGACTCGGCACTGGCTGTTTTTTTCCCCGGTGCAGACGAAATTAAGGCTGGCTGCGTGGGCGTCGCACGCATTGCGCTGTTTGCACCCGGAGCTCACGCTCTTCAATTCGCCTTTTTGGTCTGTCCTGATTATAACTTCACACTGCGGCTGCAACAATCATTGATTTTGTCACCTTTTCCCCCAAGAGAGAAAGTTGAAAATGATCTCACAAGAATTAACTGCCACGATATGAGGAAAAAAATCATACTGAAAACCCGCCTCTTCAAAATAGCTTTTGGACGTAAGCTCTGATAAGTTATATGCCTGCTCATGTGTAATTAACAATTTTAATATCATCCCACAATATGACTATAAAGATCACTGTCATACAATCGACTACTATATCGTCATTCATTCTTGTAACTGGTCAGTGCACCCAGTTTTGTAAAATTATCAAATTTATATATCCTGGGGATAATAGCTACCCCCCACACACCCTGTCAATTTTTAATGCTACAGTCACATGTCATGATACGGACCTGCGGATGATTGCACACTGAAAATACGTAAATATTAGCAAAATACGCAGCAACGAGACCCAAGATCCCAGCTATGAACATCAGGAGATGGGTCGTCGTAACATTGCGGATCCTGCGAATTGTGTTACGTATGATACAGATCCTGGCAGATGAGTATACGTATCTTAAGGTGGAGATTTCCTATCTTAGGTAATGATTACGTATCGTACGGATATTTACGTATGTTACGGGCGTTTGACGTAGCAAAGTTTTGAGAATTTCAATACTTTCCTGGGCGATCTGCGTATGTCTGCGTATCCTGGGTATTGAGTTACGATAGATACGTATGCTATTACGGAGGATACGTATTTTTGCGGACGCTTACGTATGTGTTATCCGCAAGCACCCGTATCTAACGTAAGTGGCCGTGTGACTGTAGCATAAGTAAGCTCAATGTCCACTTTTTATTCGATTTACCAAAGCACATGGTTCATCCACAACAAAACAGCGTTAACAGTACCACACAACAAGACAAAGTAAACATTAAAATAATTGATTATAAATTAGGTCATTACATAAATCATCTTTGCACACATACTTACATCGTTCATATTGCAAGTGTGGTACCCCTTGGACATGCACTCGTCCATGCTGTTTGCGTTATTGCACGTGACGCACATGAGCTGCTGACTGTCCCCGCATGGCTTGGGCGTCTCCTGGGCAACCGCGAGAGCCCCGACCAGACCACCTGCCGCGCACAACAGGACCAATTACACTGGCAGATCCAGCTTTTGTTTTTTTGGGGGGAAGGGGGTGGGGGCAGCTATATTTCAGACACCCTCGATGAAAAGCCAATGATTTCATTTTCAAAATTATTGCTGGAGTAAATACTTACGTGTTACATATAATTCATACAAACTTTATTGTCTAAGAACTAGTTAAAGTTTTACACATTGGTGACTTTTAATTGACATTTATATCTCCTTGTTGTCTAACATAACTAATAACATTATGATTATTTGTTTTATAATCAAACACTAAGGGGGTGAGACAGGTAGTGGGTTTATTGCATAAGTTCCGAGCACGCGATAAAAAGCGGACATACCCAAAACCTATTAAAATGAAATATTTTGGTGAAAAAATGTCTATTATAATGAGCTCCTTTGTTAAGTGAACCCTTGTACTATGTGTCGACCCCTGTAAAACGATCACCCGTATTATGTGAACAGATGTAAAAGTGTAAAGCTCTCTGATCTGAACACCTCTGCGTGTAGCCTATGACAAGGCCTTTAAATGATCTGACATGAAGGCCTATTCTGAAAGCTTCTCTATGATGCGAATCTTGCTAAGTGAGTTGCAAACGTAACGTCATTAACTGAAAGCACATGGCTTCAATTTTTAGAACAGCAATCTATTTTCAGAGCAGCCGTGAGCTGCTGTGTTTGGGTATTTCCTCATGTGGTACTGTTTATTTTTAATGGCGAAGCTTTGATCAAAATGACACACTTCATATCTTGGCTAATCATTACGTACTAAATCACCACCCATGCACGCTGCTGCTTCTGCAGCTGCTGCTACTGAACACTCTGGTTTTAAAAGCTATAACAGGCCAGGATGTTCGAGGCTGTATGTTTTAACATCAGGGGAATCCCTAGGGTTTTGTAAAAGACGTTATATCTATTAGAGCTAGAGGCTGTCACAATTGTACTTGCTTTTCAACTTTGAACTTGATATATGTTTGACATGAGCGGTTTTTGTAATAATGGAAATAAAAAACTATTAGATATAAGGTCTTCTGAAAAACTACTCTGCATGGTGAACACGTGTGTTTTGTGATCACACATGTAAAGTGAAACCCGTCTTATCGTGTGAACAAACACAACTATGTAGTAGATTTCATTTTAGAGATCAAACAAACCAGTTCTCAAATAAGTCAATAAGTAGTAAGGAGTGTATGAGCACTGGCAGATCCAGTGTTTCAGAAGGGTCGCACTCAAGGGATTTCATGGATTTTGTACATATAATCTTTGGCGAACATGCAAAAACCTCTATGAAAATTAAGTACTTTGGTGGGAAAAGGGTGGGCGTGCGCCCCTGGATCTGGCTAGAGCCAGAAAGCATAGGAATGCTTTGTACACATCTCATAACACAGCACCTGTGGAACACCACTAGTGCTCTATTAAGGGAGCGTTCACAATTGACGTCAACCCTGGAGGGGGTAGGGGGTTCAGCGAAAGTTGACGAAAGTTGACGGGGGGAGGGGTGGGGGTCATCAAAAATTGACGAAAATTGAAAAATTGATGGGGGGGGGCACCCGTAAAGTTAACTGGATGACGCGGAAGGAGGGGGTTGGCAAGTTGACACCAAATTTGTACATTGAACTAACTTAAATTTGTGTCTTAACTTCTGTAGTAAGGTTACCAATTTAGGACTAAATCTATACTTTTGTAGAAGAATAGAATGAGAACATTGTGTTTATCTATTTATAATTCTTTTCTGGAATATGCAAAAATCAAACATTTAAGCCAGTTATATGTTTCTTAGTTATAAACAGATATGAAAAAAACTTTGTGGCTCATAATGCTACATACCATATATAAATTTTCATTAGAAAACAAAGTAACAAAATATTTTTAAATAATGAAGAATCAACTGTTGAATCGGTGATTTAAGCCAGTTTTCAAACATCTTAGTTAGCACAGATATGAAATGATTGGCTCATAATGGTTCACATATATAAATTTTCATTCAAAAATAAAGAAAATATTTTTTCAAAAACTGTTTCTTATGTGATTTGCTGACAATTTCAAACACCATGTGCTATTTAATGATTCTGTGTAATAATACGTATCATAATGGATAAAAAAAGAAAATTCAAAAATTATATCAGCAATTAAAAAGTATATCCACAACATCACAAAAGCGACATCCAGAAGAAGGCTGTTGAGTTGTGGAAGAAGGTAAAAAGTGGTGAGAAAAAAAGGGGTGGTGGTGGTGTGTGTGTGGGGGTGGGGTGGGGGTGGGGGGTGGTCATTAAGTTGACGAAAGTTGACGCGGGGGTGGGGGTGGGGGTGGGGGGTCAGAAAGTGGCAAGATGTGGTTGACGTCAATTGTGAACGCTCCCTACGAACACATGTGTGACCGGTCTCGCAGGGGGGAGGAGGGCGCACTCCCCTTGACATCAGACGGGGATGCTCCCCCCGAAAATTTTCGATGCGCAATTTCATACTCATGTTTCATTTAAAAAAAAACTATTTCATAGCTGGATATGATAAAAATTAGGCATTTCGTAGCTGCTGGACAGTGAAAAGTAGGGGCATTCCATAGCTGCCGTTAGAACTACACTCTCTTAGCAAGCAGTTGAAAGAGAGAAAAACACCATGAAAATGGCAAATGAGAAGCCTGGGATGGGAAGAGAGGTACTTTATAGCTGTTGTCTCAACATAGAGAGGTACTTTATAGCTGCTATCCTTACATAGAGTTTTCATAGCTGCTGGGCATCACAAAATGCTATTCCAAAGCTGATGGACGGTGAAAAGTAGGGGCATTCATATCTGCTTGGGAGGGTGAAAAATGTGGGTCATCCGGGGAGAGCATACCCGTCGACGGATGCATGGAAGTGCACCCCCCCCCACCCCACCCTCGGGGCTCGCATTATCTTAATAGAGATGTGGTTTCTTTCTTATGGGAAGTTCGCATTGGAGGGTTTGAGATCACAACAAATGGTTTTATTATAGAAGTTGTCTGTAAGAGGTGGTCTTAATAAGAGCTTCTACTGTGCCTGTTTGACCACACATTTGGGCGCTGTTAGGCAGCAGTAGTAGACGAATCAAACTACCCGCCTGAAAAAGTTGGAAGTTTGTTCATGTCTTGTGTTTTGTGTTAACTGGAAATGCAACTAGGTCAACTGAAATTGCAACTGGGCTGAACATGTTGAAAAACGTGACGGTAATACACCTGAATTAGATGTTTACAGTGATGACAGCATTGAAGTCTGGACTGGTTTGAAGAAAAATCAAAACACGTCTGCACTCCATGCAAAATTCATTATACACCTGTCATTACTAAGACGCATCGCGTAGTGTGGCATATATACCAGTACAGTGGGTCGATTGTTAAACTCAAAGCAATGCTTGTCTATTAACCCAAACAAAATACATTTCATTTTATTTAATTGAACTATGTGAAAAGGTTCATTTGAGCATGTGTTCCATGAACCGATATCATATATAGTGATTGGAACCGACATAAGCGAAGGATAACTTACTATTTCCAATAGAGGGGGGCCAGTGAAATGTAGGGTGGGGCTGGGGATCACTTACTTTTGTGTTATTAGTTTCAAGTTGTTTCAAAGTGGGCATAGCTCAAATTTTGCGAAGCAATCTTCGCTATTAAACAATCGAGCTTTAAAAGTGTAACAAAACATATCAGCACGTCAACCCTTTATCAATCGAAGCTCACATCATAAAAAAATATGTTCTACACGTATGGTTCTTACAGTTATGCGTGACTTGGTATATATTTAACTGTAAATTGTACAAAACTAGCCCCATGTGTTGCATATAAAGCACAAAGACATTGACAACATTCCATTGCATACGTTTGTTTATCTTGTAAAACCTCATATTTACCTTAATGATTTACAATTGAAAAATAAGAATACCTGTCTTTTCACCTTTCGGACTTGAATTAAAGTCATTATTAACCCAGCGTCCAATCGTTAGTTCTACCACCTACCTGAGTTTTGTTTTTGCTATATGAAAGTAAAGTATTTTGAATTTCAATGTCATCAGCTGTGTGCTCATCTATTGAACTAAATTTAGTTGTAAACGCCACCACCAAAACATAAGAAATTAAGCACACACATAAAACTAAAACGATCACTTTACACTACTATTGACTACTAGGCAATATATGTAAATGTAAATGTAAATGTAAATTAGAGGTGCTTATTGACAGTCTGTATTGTATTGCAGGCATAAAACCTTAACACGTGCCACTGGGCACGGCATTAGCAGAAGGCGGGATGGAAAGGGATAGGACAACATCTCTCCACAAACAGCTGAACTGGTCAATGGACATAATGAGTGGTCACCAACTACACTGGATAGGCAGATCCAGGTTTTTGGAAAAAGGGGGGCACTTAAGTAAAAAAAGGGGGGGCGCACTTAAGGATTTCATCAAAAACCCTTGAAGTATTTTGGGAGTGGGGGGCCGGGGTGCGCCCAAAAACGCCTATGACATGTAGGCTTTGAGGACCCTTTAAATAGCAAAAGTAATACCCAGAGATTTTTGATGAACTGAAGCAAATAAAAGCTTACGTCATTTTTCATTCCTGTCTATACTCTCCAAATGATATCACATCAACAGCAGAGTTAAGGCAGTGCCAAACTGTTCCTTCTGCAAGAAATTCAGGTCAAGCACACCCCGACTACCTTTGTCGCAACACAGTACATGTACTATATCCCGATCATAACCCCAGTAACCACCCAATGATATGACACTAGCAACAGATACTTTTGCGACAAAGTCAGATCAAGCAGACCCCAACTTCCTGGGTAGAGTGTGGTCCTATGCTTCTTTCATACATAACACAAACATAAACATATCATATACATAACATTAACATAAGAATTCACACAGTTAATTATTTGGTGAAATGATTTTTGTCATCCATAATGGGATCTTCATTCTGTTTTAAATGTTTAACTTAGTTTTTTTTGCGATTGAACAATCAATTAAATATGTATTGCAACGACATCTACAACCACACCAGGTCATTGGTCAGATATATTTTAAAATCAAAGTAGAACACATGTAGATCGATATATTCAGAATTAGATATATGCATTTATGACGGAGGTGTCAACATTTTAGACTTTTTTTTTATCACTTGGGGGAAATTCCCAAATAGTGTAGATATTTTAGAGGGTGCAAAACGTTGGTGGGTGGGCAGAAAATCTTGGACTATATACTAAAGTTTAGCACCATTATGGAATAAGATAAATATATTTCATGTAAAAAAAAGGTACAACTCGCCTATCTACTTATCATTTTTGGATGCCAGTAAAGCATTTGATAAGATTAATCACTGGCACCTGTTTAGCAAGCTTATTGATAGAAATGTACCCACTATTATTGTTCGCATTCTCTTAACATTATATAGTTGCCAGAAAATATATTGTGAAGTGGAGTTCTGTTTTATCGGACTCTTTTAATGTAACAAATGGTGTGCCGCAGGGTAAAATTTTATCTCCAAGCTTCTTCAACATTTATATGGATGACTTGAGTATACTTTTATCTAGATGTCAGAGAGGATGTGTAGTTAATAATATTTATGTTAACCATATGTTTTATGCAGATGATTCTATTTTACTGGCCCCTAGCCCTACATCGTTACAAAAGCTACTTAATGTTTGTCATGAATATGCATGCATGTTTGAACTTAAATATAATGTTAAAAAGACTGAGTGTATGCTGATAACACCTAAATGTCTAAAGTTCTTAGAATGTCCAGCGCTAGTACTAGGGGTCTTAAATTAAAATTTACTGATGTGAAGAAATACCTGGGTTGCTTCATATCTGAAGATTGTTATGATGATCATGATATCAAACGACAAATTCGGGTGTGTCTATGCTAGGGGTAACATTCTTATTAAAAAATTTAGACATTGTTCGAAGGAGGTAAAAGTTCGATTATTCACTTCATATTGTTCAAGTTTTTATGGTTCCACGCTATGGTCAAACTTTAGGCAGCAAACCTATTTAAAACTGAATATTGCTTACAAACAAATCTTCAGATCATTTTTCCATTGTCGTAGAATAGGTACTTCTAGGCAAATGTTGAGCTTAGGTATTGATTGTTACCCTGTTATCTTACGTAAATTGATTTTTAGCTTAAAAGAACGTATTTTTACTAGCTCTAATATTATTGTTGCAACCATTGCAGATGCTATGTTTTTAGATGTTCCAACTTGTTTAAAAAGGTGGATAGATCAACTATATTCGTAAAAAGATAATGTGATACTAACTTGTACATAATGTATTATTCAATTAACAATTTCTATGGATTTTTATATGTATATACATGTAATTTATCTGAAATAAAATTTATGTTATTAATAAAACACCAAAATTCAAAATTCATGATTTATTAGCATTAGCAATACCTGAACATGTATGTGGTTAAAAATTTTGAATAATGAAATACAATAAGAGTGAGGGTGACGACATTATTTCTAAAGAAAATGAGGAAATCCATTGTACTTCTTGACTATTTAAATTATCATTTGCACACCAATTGCATTAACCCGTCTCCAAATTTTGACATCTATCAAATTGTATGCAAAAGAGAATGAATTAGGACGAAATAAAATCATTAAATCTACAAACATTTTCTTGGAATGTATTTATCTTCTTATGTATCATATTGTACAATTAAGAAATTTTAGAAAATACTTAGTATGATAAATACGCATTCAACTGTGATATATGTAAATGTATATTTGTCTAACCACATGCTTTAGCAAATAAAGGCTTTGCTCACACTTCAAAAGAAAATGATTGAATAAGTCTCCATAAAAAGTAACAAAACCAGCACAAACATAAATACGGCAAAATTCTATCCATACTGTGTAAGATTGTTCTTTGCAACCACCCCCCTTTTTTACCGAAAAATAGAAATCCAAGTTCAGATACAGTCTGGATATTACCCAAAAGTAAAATAATTAATTGACAAACATATTTGAGAAAAAAATAATTATATGAAGTAGCCAAATCAAAATCTTTCAAACAAGGAATTTACGATATTATTTTTGCATAACGCGTCAACTAAAATTTTTCGCCCATTTGAAAATTAAGATTAT
>CM032666.1:56380358-56412870 GCA_019095985.1 Streblospio benedicti | reverse complement strand
TGCATAATGTATTATGCAAGACTTCAGAATCGTGGGTGTTTCACATATACGTGTACATGCACTGCACATCAAGTTACATGCTATGGCACACTGCACAAAACTGTCGAAGCAAAGGTACACAGCTTTTCAAACGCGTTTTCTCAACTTGTTTACTGTAATGGTGTGGTGTCCTTTTATTTGAATGGGTTATCTCTAAAATATGCTATCTTAATATAATATACCATTGTTACATCAGCAGCTTCGCGATAATGAGTTTCTATACCACTACCACTTGCCTGGTATGTGCTTCCCAATTATAACCTAGAAAACTAGCTAATCAGCGCAAAGATCTCGCCAATTTGGAGAGACATTTAATCTGTCAATATCCCTTACTTACACAGCCTATGGATTATGCATGTTTGAGCTCTTTTCAGTCTTCGTGGTATTTTAGCTGAATTTATATACAGCATAACCTCTCACCTTTGGGCCTAGTGTTAGGTGGTCTCAAATGAGATGTTCACTTAACAGCTTTTTGAAGGTTTAATACCATGAAAACTGGTCTAATTATAGAGGTGATTTCCACGGAGAGGCAGTCTCAATTGGAGGATCTACTGTACAACTGTCAGTCTACCGTTTGCAGTGAGCATGCCCGCCGTGCGCACACACTGGCCCATGTCCGTGGCGCACACGCGGCAGTCGCTGTTTGCCGCAAGTTTGGGGTCGCACGCATCGCTCCACGTGTCCGCCGCGTCCCCACCCGCGCACGTTGCCGTGCAGCCTGCGGTGACGGCGGCCGCCCCGCCCGCGCCGTCACTCGTCATAGTCACCTCGCAACGGTGCTGCAATATGATAGGATAGTCGTCATTCACAAGTCATTGTAACCAGTCTAAGCATAGACGCTTATCACGTGCCTACTCGCTAAGTTAGTTTTGTTAACTATATACCTATATAAGGCTTTAGACCTATTTCATAAAATGGCACAGTTCCTGGTGTTTTAAAATGTACCTATAGGCTACTCTATTTAATAAAACAGCAGTTTGCGATCGCTGTGAGAAGCGCAGATGGAGACAATATAAAAATATAAAGAGAGTATTTATTGGTTGGGGTAGTATTTTTATGTGACAATTTCAAGGGTGCATTCTGTGTGTCTGTGTGCAGTCTGCGGTTTTAATACTTGTACAAACAGTGTGTGTGTGTGTGTGTTTGGGGGGGGGGGGGGCATGGGTGCACATGTGAGAATGGGGGGTTGGCATGTTCATTATAAACTTTCATTATATAAGAAGTCGTGTCAATCTTACTAGGCTATGTTCAGTCATCAAACTTGAAGACTTGACAGCTCGACAAGGCGTTTGTAAAAAGGTAACAGGTAGCAAGCGAAGTTCACAGTGTCCTTCTAAGTCCTAACAGAAATACTATTCACAGTTTTGCTTGTTCACCTCTGGATGTACCTTTACCCCACAGTTGGCAGTACCGCGAGCTAGACAGTATAATGCATATATTGAAATACAATATGGTCCAGCGTTAGCAAGAAAGCATTTGTTCGCTGATACTTGTAACTTGTCACATGCCAATGTGGCATACTTTTCAGCACAGTAATCATATAAAATGACGGGGCCACATATACAATTTCAATACGAGGCTATTTGTTTTCTACACTTTGCAATGTTGAAAATAGGGTAAAAATATGCACAGAAATGTGACTTACACCAGGGACCAACCGCTTGTGAGACTCCCACACTACACCACTTACCTTTTCAAATGTTTGTTTTATTTGTTTGTTTGTTTGTTTGTTTGTTTGTTCGTTCTTTTGTTCGTTCTTCTGTGTAAATACTCTGCAACCATGGATTTGCTGATGATTACAGCAGAGGGAGGCCACGTGGTGTTGGTACATGGACCTCCACAGGCAGGTTAGGTAACCAACTGAGCCTCGGGGCTGGAGGGATCACACTAGCTATTGCTTTCGAGCCATGTGAGTTCTTTTTACGTGCAGTGTGTGTATGTGTGTGTGTGGGGGGGGGGGCGGCTCTCCAGTACACGGGACACGCCCTTTGTTCTGATACACTCACATCACTGCTGGTACACGTCTGGTAGCCCTGCGCCTGGCAGTCGGCCATGCTTGGGGAGTTGGTGCACGTGATGCACTGCAGCTGTTCGTCGATCGGACAGGTGGCCTCCGAGGTGGCAGCAACCTGGCTACTGCCACTCAGTTGATCACCGCCTCCTCCCAGCTGGCTACTGCCTCCCAGTTGGTCACTGCCTCCCAGCTGGGTCTGTGTTGAGAGGTAAGGTTGCAAGTATCATTATCTATTGCAATAGTTGATACATTGAATCATGCATATTTACATAGCACATTAGGCGTATGTATAGATTATGTATCTATGTTTTTTTTTAAATAATCATAAAACATGCTGCTAAAACGTGTATCACTTTTTAATATGATGTCCGTCTATAAGAAATGAGCGTGTGTCTCGCGTCCATAGTCAAGGACTTTCAACGAGCCACTTTTAGAGGTACAAGCGCCTAAAAACGGCCCCGTCGCCGTGTCACTTTTAACCCCCGTAGAGCCCTGCGAGAGGTAAGGCCGTGACCTGTGTGTTGCTTGCCATCGCTGGGTCGCTCCCGCCCAGCAGCATGGACTTGTCGCCTGCTGTCACGCTGATCGCAGCCACACCTGCAACGTACAGTTAGATATCATATAAATGTGAATGTCGTGGTTTATAGTCTTGATCCAAGTGTTGCTCTCATGGCTTTACAATTTACACCAGATTTATTGGCACTCTTATTGATCACCATTTGATCATTTCAGCGCACAATGCTTATCACTCACACAATCACTCACTCACTCTTTCAATCCGAATACCTGTACCTATTTAACGTGTAGATACCACGGAGCAGTGTGCAACCTGCTAGGGGTAAGTTTGCTCAACACCTACCACCAGACTCAACCGGTAATCGAAACCATGACCTTCTGATCACGAATCCAACTCCCTAACCATTCGCACAATGTCATCAATGTTATTGTGATCTAAACGCACAGGCTTTTCTTTATTTATAAGCAATAGTCTACACTGGTTGTACATGTATCATCATTGGATTATAATCATGTATGTATTTTGTAGATAATGTGGTTTTAAGTATTCTTTTAAGTGTATATTTGTGGTGTGGTAAATGAATGATGATTAGTTTTGAATATCGCCAACTGGCATTTGGTTTATATTAGAATATATTGAGATATTCCAACCTACAAAATTAAAAAGAGGTTAATCCCCAGTCAGGAAGTCACGGATGTTATTTCCTGGCAAAACCACAATACTGAGATGAGAAATTCAGGTCCAGCAAAAAAAGACAAGATTTTTGTCACGGACAGCAGATCAAGGTTTTTTTTTGAAAGAGGAAGAGTGGGGGAGGGGCTCAGAATGTCGAGCAGCCGACTAAATATTGGCTAGCAGCTATAACTCAGAAGAGCGCTGGAAATTTAAAAGGTATACTTGACATACTGGGAAAATACCGCTTGTACCAAGGCTTTTTACAATCCTTTTGGGGTATCGCCAGGTTGGATGTTAGCTTCTAAAGATGGCACTTTTGTTTTCTTTTGTCTGTAGAAAAAAGTACAGGCAGTTTTAGCCATCAAACAAAAGCCACCTTCGAAAAGAAATGACCTAAGCTACGAGAATCCCTCCTGAATGACAACTAAAAAGATAGGACAATTCTCATAACTAGTATCATTATCCACATGGTACATGTAGGTGCAGATGGCCTGTAACTATGTAGTGTGTATATAAAATAGTAAGCGCACAATACTGGACACAAATAGGGGTCTCTACCAATAGCACCCTCGACTCGATTCTGAAGAGGGCGTACAAAACCCACTGTAAAGAAACCCAGCACTGCTTTAGAAGCTGACATTCACACTGAGGTACCCCACAAGGTTTGTACAAACCAATGGTACAAGAGCAATCCTCCCAGTATGGCAAGCACGCCTTTTCAAAATTTACAGCTCTAATGCCTAATTGGCAAGATAATTCATATCCCAGTTGAATTATGCGTATACACTGTTTTCATAGCCATATTTTCTCTGATATTTGCCGAAAATACTCGATTCTGATTGGCTGAGTGGCAGAGTGAAAACTTCAAATTTCTACACTACGAAGTTTTAAGACCTATAATCATAAATAAACATGACAGAAAAGGTTATTGTGAAGTTGAGAGATCAGACAATATGTCACTGAGCGTGGACGTTAACAGAACTAATCTGTGGGAACTTTGTCAGTTTGTAAAATGCCTACATTTTAACAACTATAAAAGATTGGAGAGAGAGGCGCACACTCATTTTCACATTTCCAATCTTATAATTTATGATCATTTATTGCAAGCCTCATCACAAACTCAACCATGAAGACGCACCCGCTACCCAGTAAATATGGGCAGCTTTCAACGCACATAGATTAATAAATATTTAAAAGGCATTAAATTGGCATATCAAAGTAACTGTATCCCTTGAAGTTGTCTAGGTTATATTCACCATTCAAGCACTTATATCGAACTTATCTAACAATCAATGCACAAGTCATAAATCATATAAAATTCAAATTCATCATATATGTGTTTATCAATATTGCAATCGGCATTTCTCTATACTCTATTGAGACCAAAGTTGTAACTAATTGAATATATGTTTTGAACTTCAACGCAACTAGGAACATCAGACGTTCTTGGTTATTTTCTGTAGATCTGCATACCTAAGAACCAAATATTTTGTTTGCTTTAATACTGTTAATATATGTGTATTTCTAAGACTGAAAATCTCATTGATAAGCTGGACTAATTAATTAAAGTTATAAAATTGTCTCATGTTCAGGATTGCAAGAGGGCCAAAGGGTGTTGGCATCTCTGCGAGATTTCGTGCAAATGAAACACTTGAAATACTATAGTTGCACCCCCCCCCCCCCACACACACACACCCCACCCTATTTTCAGAAAACTTGGATCTGTTGGTATGATTGAAAATGGAGTGTTAGGGTTCGAATTCATTGCATCACACGTAATTTGACTCTTGTTTTCTAACCCAAGAAGTAATTGACGCCGGAAGATTCATTCGCCCTGTCTGTATTTATGTTACACACAGAAAAACGTAATTTTACAGGCAAATACTCCTTTTTGAATTTACTCCTTGTAAATGTTGAAAACATAAAACTGCACTGTATGGTGACTATCAACACATTTTAGATGAATATGATAATTTTATGAGCTGAAAACATATGCCACATCAATCATATGCCAATACTAACCAGAATGCCTTAATGCCAGAGCATGGCAATTGAACTTAACTAGAATTAAATAGGCATGCTCTAGTAATACTTCACAGAGGGCCATAGCAGCATCTCATGGATGGACATAGTTACCCTTTTTATGGAACTGGCAGTAGTATAAAATTCAAGATTTGATGGCAGTTATAAATCGACCACTAGATTGTGTGGACATACAGAGCCATTGACCGGTATATCTTCATATAGGAGTTATCTTGATTTATGATCTATGATTTATACACCCCAAATACAATGCGTACATTGTAATTCTAGTAAATTCCTGACTATAAAATTAGCCAACATATAAAAAAGAATAACAATTGAGATTGCAACAATTGTATTTATCAAAGAAACTTAACAGATAATCTAAAAATTGGAATCTCTATGTTAATTAGAAGATGTGAAGTACAAAACTTAAGAATCCTTAAAGCAATCAAAGCATATATCAGTAAGTGGTTGTCAAATAAAGGAACAATGTTTGGAGTCTATAAAACGTTATATTCGAATATTTGTTTTATCATTTACCCTAGTATTGGTATACCATAGTCTTATAAATGTACTGCCAATTAACACATATGCAAAAGGCTAGAATATTGATAAATTGAGAAGGAGGCGGAGGTATCCCTGCATAATATGTTCTGGTGTGATAGTTTCAGTAGAAAATATATATGTAGGATCAAAACAGAAGCGGGGTAAAGGATTTGTTATTAAGTCAGAACCAGGACTTAAGAAATTATATCTTTCTGACTTTCCACTGCTGTGTTTACATTACATAAACAGTCAAATGTCATATAAAGATGTAGTTGATTGTTAAAACATAAAATTAAAAAATAGAATAACAATTGAGATTTGATGACGTATAGTATCACAGCAGAACCGAGGCAAACTATCACTTCAGAACATCTTATGCTGGGACACCTCCTCCCCAGTGTAATATAAATCAACGATAATATAGTGTTTCCTTATCACCAGTATAGTAACCCAGCAAAGAGAAAACGAAAGCAAATAATCTAAAGGATATAGTGTTAGGTAAATTTTGGATAACGTTCCAATATCACACAATTGTGGACGAGTATTGGGCTAGGATAAAGGATAATATTACATATTCATTATGTTATGAACTATCATATCTAATCATACAAATAGTCTGCAAAAGAGACTTCCTTGTTTGCATTCTTTCTGTTTAAATGGTTTGACAACAGGCGTGTCTATAAAAAGCATTTGAAGAAGGCAACCCATTGCTGTATCCCCATTTATTTGTAAGAAGAAATTCACAATTCTTGCAACTTAATCCGTCAATAATCTTCCTACAAATCCAGCAATCATGAATAATAGTAATATTTCTCCTGGGAATAAAGAAGAAAGTAAAGTTCCAGTTTGCGAGAATCATGGCAGCACGCAATTTATATTCCTATGCAGTGTATGTAATACAGGCCTTTGCCAATTTTGCATTACAAATTTAAAAGATGGGCCCCATGCTAACCATGCACTAGAAGATTATTCCACAGCATTTGAAGAGCTTCGTAAGAATATAAACAAGACAGAGAGCCAAATTGAGACATTAACAATGGACCTCGCTAGTGTTCTTTCTATTATGAAAGAGGAAGTTGATGAAGCCTCGCAGAAGGAAATTGAAAACATTATGAAAAGAGAACAAGAAATTATTGCAAAAGCCAAGGAATGGCGAAAACATACGATTGAAAATATAGAGAGTGAAAAAGAAGCTCGGCATTCAGATATTACTGCAAAATATTTTTCATTAAAGGAGAAGTTAGATGGAATGATAGGAGATTTGAATACAGCAAAGCCATTGTTAGATTCAAACGATTGTAATGCATTTATAGTCTATAAAGACATTGATGAGCATAAAACTCTCTCTATCATTAATGAGGAAATTGTCAAATTTAGTAAAAATACTAATCAGAAAAACGTTGTCAGCTTGCCTACTGTCGAAAGGTTTGGTATGTTGGCTCCTAATATGAAACATACATCGTATGATACGGGCATTAATGAATTCAGTAACTTAAAACAATATGAGTGTAGCCCAACATCGTCAGAAATACCATGGGGAAGAACTAGTGTTGCAGGACCATCCGCATCTGGACCTATAAGTAACGCTGTTACACCACCAAGTGCACCATTGGCTGGTCAATATAGTGCTCCTCCTGCTAAGAATGAACCATCACAGTCTTTGCTGGACACATTGAAATCTGCCAATCAGTATAACCCAAATGACTTTAATCTAAACCCTAAAGGAGCTAGATATTTTGTTATCAAAGCTTACACTGACGATGCCATTCATCATTCTATCAAATATAGTACTTGGTGCAGCACAGAACATGGCAATAAGCGATTGGACTCTGCGTATAGAGAACGTGAAGGCAAGGGTCCGGTATACTTGTTGTATTCTGTCAATGGAAGTGGACATTTCTGTGGTATTGCACAGATGATGTCTGCTGTAGACCATGGATCTTCCTCGTCAGCGTGGGCTCTAGGTAAACATAAACTGAAAGGGCAGTTTCAGGTGACATGGATCTATGTGAAGGATGTGCCCAACTCCCAGTTGAGACATATTCGTCTTGAGAACAATGAAAACAAACCTGTCACCAATTCACGCGACACCCAGGAGGTGCCTCCAGAGAAAGGAAAACAGGTTTGTAAAATCATTCACCACTACCGTCATACAACCACCATCTTTGATGACGTTGCTCACACAGAGTAAGATGAGCCAGCGGGTCCAACAGAAAAGAACTAATTGCTTTTGCATCTTCTAAATACTGCATTTGATTTAGCGTTGAGATATCACAGTTCCATGATGTGAATTGTATTTGCACTATGTATGAATTCAAATATTTGTGAATGCTATGAAAATGGCAGTTATAAAACGACCATTAGTGTTGACATACAGAGCCATTGACATGTATATCTTCTCATAGGAGTTATGTTATGGACATTACAGCTATGATTTATAACGCAGCTAACAAATTACATATAAAGAATAATAATAATTGAGATTGAAGCAATTTGCAGCAAATAAAAACAATATTTATCAGAGAAATTTAACACATAATCTAAAAATTATAATTTTATTTTAATTAGATGTGAAATACAAAAACGTGGATTTTTTAAGTCAAAGCATTAAGAATTATTGAATGTGGTAGTCTATATCTGTAAGTTGTCAAACATAATAACAATGTTTGGTGTCCATAAAATTATATATTTGAATATTTGTTTTATTATTTACGCTAGCTTTTATCGTCCTTATAGATGATGTTAAAATGTTATCAATATACATGTACATGAACAATAATATAGTGTTTCCTTATCACCAATATAGTATACAGTAAAGATAAAAAATATAGCAAATAATTTGATTGGGATATTTCTTCACCAGTTGTTGATAAATTTAGGATAACTCTTCAATATCATACAACTATGGATGAGTATTGGGCTAAGATAAAGGATAATATTACATGTTCTTTATGTTATGAACTATTCAATCATTCAAATCGTCTGCCAAAAGGACTGCCATGTTACCATTCTTTTTTTTTTACATTGCTTGACATGTTATGTGTCTAAAGCATCTGAAGAAGGCAATGATTTGCTATGTCCACTTTGTAAGAAGAAATTTACAATTCTTGTAAATGAATCTGTTAATGACCTTCCTACAAATCCATCAATTATGAATAATGTTGATATATTTTCTGAGAATAAAGAAGAAGGTAATATTCCAGTTTGTGAAGCTCATGGAAACAAGCAATACAGTTTTTCTTTTTAGTGTTTGTAATACAGGACTTTGCAACTTTTGTATTATAAACTTAAAGATGGCCCCATGCTAACCATGCACTAGAAGATTATTGCACAGCAGTTGGTGAGCTTTGTAAGAGAAAATGAACAAGACAGAGAACGTTATCAAGGAACATGCAATCAAACTTAATGATGTTCATTCTATTCTGAAAGAGGAAGTTCAGCAAGTCTCGCAGAAAGAAATTGAAAGCGTTATTGAAAGAGAACAAGAAGTGATAAAGGAAAGCCAAAGAATGGCGGAAAACATATGATTGAAGATATATTGAGAATGAAAAAAAGTACAGCTTTTGGATATTGCTAGAAAATGATTCATTAAATGAAACGCTGGATAAAATGAGTGCAGATTTGAAGAGGTCAAAGTCACTGATAGAATCAAATGAATGTGATGTATTTGCAGCATACAAAGAACTTGAAGACTGTAAAACTCTTTCTAATATTAATGATCAAGTCGTTGCAAAGTTGGAAAAAAATACAGCGAAAAAATTTGGTTAGCTTACCTACCGTTGAAAATCTCGGAATGTTAGTGCCTCATAATGAATTTTCGTGGTATATTTCTGACGTCAACAAATTCATTACTGCCACAAAATATCAATATAGTCCACCGTTTTTTTCACTTAAACCAAGAATGGAGAATGTTTGGTAAAGTAGACAACAATCACGTGGAAATATTCTTAGAAAATTCTAGCATTACAAATGATTCCTCTGTGTGAACAATGAACAGTTATCAGTCAAACTTGATTACGACTTAATATTAATAGGCAAAATAAAGTCGATATTCCAAAGAAAGTAAAGCATACTTTTTCAAAGAAAGAACCTGTTTGGTGACTTTTTGAAATTCATTAAATTAGAAACCTTCTTGGATCCAGCAAATGGTTATGTGTATGATAACTGTGCAGTTTTCAGTGTAAACATTCATACACCTAGAGCACAACGGCTTTAGTGTTCAGATATCTCTTGACTCATATATTCTAACACAGTTGAACTAATCAATGTTACTGAAATAAACTAATGAGTATAGACAATAATTTTTTGCTTGTGTAGGATGTGTAAATAATCCAGTGTAGATGCAATAATATGTTTGTGCAGAATAACTCGCTGACATGTTTTTTTTTTTTTCTAAAAGTGTCATTCATATATTTTGTTTTGTATCATTCATCACAGAATACTATAAAATCAAACCACGGCCTGGCAAAAAGTAAAGGAAAAAGTGGTCTGTTTTGACAGAATTAATCTTTTTATAGTGTGTCCAGTTGATTCATGTTATATGGTATAAAAGCAGTGGGTCTCATGATTCAATCATTTTAATATCTTTTACCTGTACTAATTTTCAGGTTCAAGCAAGATTATTGAAAAATGATCTTTTATAGTATTGCATGCTTGTAGGGTAACGTAACCAGTTTTCTCTTTACAATTCAGTTGTGTAAAGAAAATCCTGTATATCGTAATATCAGATTGCACAGTAAGACAATGTCAAGAATATCAATACCAATCACTTTTTCTCGTCGCATATTGTCATTGTCCATAATGATTATTTAGAAACTGAAGAACCCATTTGATTTTCTGTACCTTAATAATTGTGTTAAGGTGTAGCATCTTAGGCCAACCTATAAAATCCTATATCATAATATTGGATTATAACGTCTTTTTTTTCTTCTTAAGATTTATTTTCCCAAATAAATTCATATACGATTTGATTTATTTCAACTACATGAACATATTTCTCCGGAAATCCTATCAGATTTGATAAGATAAGATAAGATAAGATAAGATAACTTTATTTCAGATGTATAACATACATCCATAACATAATTGTATATAAACATATGTACATAGATGGTATATTAAATATATAAGTACAGATACATAAATTTAGAAAAACAAAACCCTTTTTTTTTAAATTAAAATTTTGTTTTTTTCTATTAATGGGTTTTTGAATAATAGTAATATTTCTCCTGGGAATAAAGAGAAAGTAAAAGTTCCAGCTTGTGAGAATCATGGCAGCACACAATTTACTCATTCCTATGCAGTGTATAATACAGGCGCTGCAAATTTGCATTACAAATTTAAAAGATGGCCCCATACTAACCATGCACTAGAATTATTCCACAGCATTTGAAGAGCTTCGAAAGAATATAAACAAGACAGAGAGCCAAATTGAGATGATAACAATGGACCTCGCTAGTGTTCTTTCTATTATGAAAGAGGAAGTTGATGAAGCCTCGCAGAAGGAAATTGAAAACATTATGAAAAGAGAACAAGAAATTATTGCAAAAGCCAAGGAATGGCGAAAACATACGATTGAAAATATAGAGAGTGAAAAAGAAGCTCGGCATTCAGATATTACTGCAAAATATTTTTCATTAAAGGAGAAGTTAGATGGAATGATAGGAGATTTGAATACAGCAAAGCCATTGTTAGATTCAAACGATTGTAATGCATTTATAGTCTATAAAGACATTGATGAGCATAAAACTCTCTCTATCATTAATGAGGAAATTGTCAAATTTAGTAAAAATACTAATCAGAAAAACGTTGTCAGCTTGCCTACTGTCGAAAGGTTTGGTATGTTGGCTCCTAATATGAAACATACATCGTATGATACGGGCATTAATGAATTCAGTAACTTAAAACAATATGAGTGTAGCCCAACATCGTCAGAAATACCATGGGGAAGAACTAGTGTTGCAGGACCATCCGCATCTGGACCTATAAGTAACGCTGTTACACCACCAAGTGCACCATTGGCTGGTCAATATAGTGCTCCTCCTGCTAAGAATGAACCATCACAGTCTTTGCTGGACACATTGAAATCTGCCAATCAGTATAACCCAAATGACTTTAATCTAAACCCTAAAGGAGCTAGATATTTTGTTATCAAAGCTTACACTGACGATGCCATTCATCATTCTATCAAATATAGTACTTGGTGCAGCACAGAACATGGGCAATAAGCGATTGGACTCTGCGTATAGAGAGAACGTGAAGGCAAGGGTCCGGTGTACTTGTTTGTATTCTGTCAATGGAAGTGGACATTTCTGTGGTATTGCACAGATGATGTCTGCTGTAGACTATGGATCTTCCTCGTCAGCGTGGGCTCTAGGTAAACATAAACTGAAAGGGCAGTTTCAGGTGACATGGATCTATGTGAAAGGATGTGCTCAACTCCCAGTTGAGACATATTCGTCTTGAACAATGAAAACAAACCTGTCACCAATTCGCGCACACCAGGAGGTGCCTCAGAGAAAGGAAAACAGGTTTGTAAAAATCATTCACCACTACCGTCATACAACCACCATCTTTGATGACGTTGCTCACACAGAGTAAGATGAGCCAGCAGGTCCAACAGAAAAGAACTAATTGCTTTTTGCATCTTCTAAATACTGCATTTGATTTAGCGTTGATCATTCCATGATGGCAATTGTATTTGCACTATGTATGAATTCAAATATTTAATGAATGCTATGAAAATGGCGATTAAGGTAACGACCACTGAATGTAGACATACAGAGCCATTGACATGTATATCTTCTCATAGGAGTTATGTTATGGACATTACAGCTATGATTTATAACGCAGCTAACAAATTACATATAAAGAATAATAATAATTGAGATTGAAGCAATTTGCAGCAAATAAAAACAATATTTATCAGAGAAATTTAACACATAATCTAAAATTATAATTATCATTTTAATTAGATGTGAAATACAAAGCGTAAGATTTTTTAAGCAGTCCAAGCATTAAGAATTATTGAATGTGGTAGTCTATATCTGTAAGTTGTCAAACATAATAACAATGTTTGGTGTCCATAAAATTATATATTTGAATATTTGTTTTATTATTTACGCTAGCTTTTATCGTCCTTATAGATGATGTTAAAATGTTATCAATATACATGTACATGAACAATAATATAGTGTTTCCTTATCAGCAATATAGTATACAGTAAAGATAAAAATATAGCAAATAATTTGATAAGGATATTTCTTCACCAGTTGTTGATAAATTTAGGATAACTCTTCAATATCATACAACTATGGATGAGTATTGGGCTAAGATAAAGGATAATATT
The DNA here is from genome assembly GCA_019095985.1 of Streblospio benedicti. Taxonomy (NCBI): domain Eukaryota; kingdom Metazoa; phylum Annelida; class Polychaeta; order Spionida; family Spionidae; genus Streblospio; species Streblospio benedicti. Next base: position 56,399,706 of record CM032666.1, on the reverse strand, counting down.
ACATGTTCATTATGTTATGAGCTATTCAATCATTCAAATCGTCTGCCAAAGGCACTGCCATATTGGCATTCTTTCTGTTTAAGTTGTTTGACAACGTATGTGTCTAAAGCATCTGAAGAAGGAAGTGCATTGCTATGTCCCCTTTGTAAGAAGAAATTCACAATTCTTGTAAATGAATCTGTCGATGACTTTCCTACAAATCCAGCAATAATGAACAATGTTGATATATTTTCTGAGAATAAAGAAGAAGGTAATATTCCAGTTTGTGAAGCTCATGGAAACAAGCAATACAGTTTTCTTTGTAGTGTTTGTAATACTGGACTTTGCAACTTTTGTATTACAAACTTAAAAGATGGCCCCCATGTCAGAAAGTGCCAACATGTGGTTGACGTCAATTATGAACGCTCCCATATATTCTTCTTAAGATTTATTTCCCCAAATAAATTCATATATAATTTGATTGATTTCAACTACATGAACATATTTCTCCGGAAATCCTATCAGATTTGATGAGTACCGGTACATAAATTTACAAATACTTAACTTTTCAAAATTAATTGTTTTCCTATTAATGTGCAGCATTTAGTGTAAATATTTATGTCATATTGCAACGGGGGTATGAGCTCTTATAAATTAATGATTTCTGAAATAGTTGAATTGTTAAATGTCTACAGAGGTAATCAAATGTACATAAAATAATCATGCGTACTACATGTACGGTATATTGAACTTTTATTTATGAATGCAATATTCTATTGTACAGAAAATCGCTGACATGTATTTTAATTGTGTAGACATGCCATTAAAAGGCTATAAAATTGTGTGTTTTTTGTCTTGTATCATTCAACGCAGAAAAGTATTGACAGAAGTTTGAAGCATTTACCTTGTAATCTTAAAACTGTTATTACAAATCTCTAATACAATCTAATATAAAACACAAAGCTTGAAAAAAATTGTTATTGGAATCTCATAAATGAGTATTATTGGGACTTCAAATGGGAAAAAACACAAAGTTTTATAATTTTGTCAGATGCTACTTCTTTTTATTTCTCAATCTATATGATTTTGTAAAATTTTCGAAGACTTTCCAAATGGGGAAGTTCTTTAATAAGGTTTTATGAGTTCTCATCTGATAAATAAAATAATGTTTTGTATATTTTGTATAGGAAAAACGCTTTTTCATTTGAGAAACGAGACAAAATAGAATAATTTTAGAGCAAATATTTTGCCAATAGTTGAAAAACGGTGTACCAGGCAAGGGGGACCCCCAGGGGGGGGCGGTGCAAATCAGCACTGAAAAAGGTCTTGCCCCCTGCTGATGTGATCCCATGACCTCTATTCATAAAAGTCGGCGTCCTCCTATGAATATTAGCGTGATTGGTTGTACGGTCCCCCTTCCTTTCCATAAATATTCCCATGCCCAATGTGATTGTTTGCACCTTGAAAAAAGAGGCCTTCCCCCACCTCGAGGTCGGAAGTCAGTAAAATGACCGGGATAATGTGAACCCCAAATATCATGAATTTATATAAACATATATGTTTCGATTTTAGCCCTATATACAATTTCAAGGTGCAATGGTTACACTATTGCCTTTTAAGTTAAAATCATATAGCTTTTATTTCAAAGTACTTCTAAAACGTACACTTCTGATGAGAACCCTTCTAGGACTTGCACATAATAAGGAGATCTAATTATAATCCGTCTACATTCAGCAAGAGTCATGTGTAAACACTGCTGGCTATAGGCCGTTTCAATTGCCCAACATATTTGGTTTCGGGCCAATTACTTTATCACTAACATACACAGTGTCAAAATTCGTGAAGCAGTCTTCAGTAGGCTATATCATGGAAAATCCCGAAGCTAATAAGTTGGAAACAGTGAATAACATGATTCAAAGGTATTGAATCCAGCCCTTATCAGTTACATGTATCACCACTCCAGTATACTGCTACTTCTGCAGTGAGTGTGTTTTCGGACCACTGGTAAATTTGTCATTACTTTTCAATATCATATAGCTATGGATGAGTATTGGGCTAAGATAAAGGATAATATCACATGTACATTATGCTATGAGCTATTTAATCATACAAATCGTCTGCCAAAGGGGCTGCCATGTTTGCATTCTTTTTGTCTAAGTTGTTTGACAACATATGTGTCTAAAGCATTCGAAGAAGGCAACGCATTGCTGTGTCCACTTTGTAAGAAGAAATTCACAATTCTTGCAAATGAATCTGTCAATGATCTTCCTACAAATCCAGCAATTATGAATAACTAGCCGGCCCGCGTCCTACGGACGCAAATGGATAGTCCATCACATTTAATCATACAAATCGTCTGCCAAAGGGGGGGACTGCCATGTTTGCATTCTTTTTGTTAATTGTGCGTGTAAGTTGTTTGACAACATATGTGTCATAAAACGGAGTTGTGAAACTATTCGAAGAAGGCAATGCATTGCGACTGTCCATTTTGCAAAATTAAGAAATTCAAACAATTCTTGCAAATGAATCTGTCAATGATCTTCCTACAAATGTCAGCAATTATGAATAATGGGTGATATTTTCTGTGAATAAATAAAGAAGAAAGTAATATTCCAGTTTGTGAAACCCATGGCAACAAAAAATATATATTTTTGTGCATTGTTTGTAATACTGGACTTTGCAAATTTTGCATTACACATTTAAAAGATGGTCCCCATGCTAACCATGATTTAGAAGATTATTCTACAGCGTTCGAATTGCTTCGTGCAAACATAAACAAGACAGAAAAGCGAATAGAAAAATATGCAATGGATCTAGCCAATGTTCATTCTGTTCTGAAAAAGGAAGTTGATAAAACCTCGCAGAAGGAAATCAAAAGTGTTATTGAAAGAGAGCAAGAAGTGATTGCAAAAGCCAAGGAATGGCGAAAACATATGATTGAAGATATAGAAAGCGAAAAAGAGTTCCGGCAGTTTGATATTGCTACAAAATTTGATATATTAAAGGACAATCTCGATAAAATGAATGAAGATTTGAATGCAACAAAGTCTTTGGTAGATGAAAACGATTGTTATGCCTTTGTAGTATTCAAAGAGCTTATGGACGGTAAAACATTTTCCATTGTGAATGAAGAAATCGCTGTAAAGTTTAGAAAAAATACGCACAGTAGAATGTTTGTCAGCTTACCCATGGTTGAAAGGTTAGGCATGTTAGTTCCTAATATGAAATTTACATGGTATATTTCTGATGTTAACGAATTTGTTAATTTGACTAGTAATCTGTTTAGTCCGAAATTTTCCTACTTAAACCGAGAATGGAAACTTTGTGGTAGAATTTTTGATAACCACGTGGGATTGTGTTTATATATGATATTAGAAAATTGCAGTGTTACAAATTCAGATTTACCAGTTGAGGTTTATTACGACTTGATAGTGACTAGCAGAATTAAGGCAGATTTTTCAGATCGTTTGAATCATAGCTTTTCACAGGAAGCAGAAAATTGGGGATTTCCCAAATTTATGAAAGTCGAAACCTTCTTGGATCCAGAAAATGGTTATGTGAATAACAACTGTGCTGCATTTAGCGTAAACGTTTCTTCCTCGAATGCTGGGTTATAATTAACTTGTAACATTATCTGTTGAATTAATGGCTAGCATCATAACTCAACCTCATATATTTCGTGCATATTATAAAATACATATATTAATAATATACAATGCATATACCGGTTTATCGAGATTATGTATTTGAAATGCATTTCTTGGTTATGGAGGTGGTGTTGTAATCCTTATATTTCATTAGCGGACTAAGTTTAAGACAACATTGTACATCGTTTTTCAACCTTGATATTATATACTACATATAATTTTTCATATCTGTTTCTTATGAATTACACACATAAAAATCAATAGGACAGCTATAGTCACCAAGTCTCCAAAATTATGAGAAGCAAACCAAAACAAGATAGAATGCTTTGCTCTTAAATGCCATATGTAAACATCATAAGTATTTTAGTATAATCTAAGTTAGGGCGGAAACTAAAGCCTATAGGGCCGAAAATTGGATTGCATCTTTTGTAGTACAAAACCATGAGCCTTACAGAGTCGGGTTAGCTTCTATTTTATGACACAAAGGAAAAGTTTATATAGGCATATGTTTAAATATTTTTGAAGTGCTGTTGTTTGCTGATCATAATGAAATTTACCCTACATTTCTACGTTATTTCACTGTTATTTTTTTCTATACAAGGGCCGGATTCTGAGAAGGCCGATTTCTGGTTACGTTGCGTATAAATTAGAACAAGTATGAAACTTACAAAGTGTGGCAGCCCAAAGAGTCCAATCCGCGCTTGTCATCCTTTCTGCTCGTAGTGACCCAACTCACAAATGGTCGCTTAATTTAAGCCGCTGCTAATCTCTGTGATGACGTAGTCTGAGCTATCAGCTGGCGCCTTCAAAGGATTAGGCTCAATACTGGCCCTTGTACAGGTTAAAAAAAAAACGACAGTTTTAGGGTATTTTTAACTAACGAATAACATGTTGCTTACAAAGACGAACATATTTTCTTTCACTAGCCAAGTTCAAGGTGAATGGTAGGTGACACGGGAAACTTTTTAGTGTGTAAATAAGATGAGCTCAACAAATACAAGCTACTAGTTGACTATTTTCTTTTCGTACACCGTGTAGTGGCTTTAAGATGCGCGTCTGAATCTCACAGATTTTATCACAGAGGATAATTTTTTACAGTCATATAATTGAACTACAAGGGGACCTAAGATATTAAGACTTATTAAAGCCATCAGAACATCTTATTTTATAAAATATTTTTGTAAGTAGAAATGCTCCTTTGCCCCAGCTAGCCACTATGTCAAAAATGTTCAGCCAAATTTGCACATACTACACCAATTAATTGTAAGCGTGGAAATACTTTTTCTCGTCTCAAGCCCCTAGTACTTGATGATTGTTCCGTGCCTTTAACATTAATGGCCTTTTACATATCAATGGTAGATGACCGGCGCCCCACCATAGCTGCTAAAAAACTAACTTTGGATCTTTTGTGCACAAGTAATCAAAGCGATTATTGAGAGTTTATAATATGAACTTTTGAGTTATGATGTTTTAAAACGTATATAATGAGTACAATTATCTTTAATGCAAAAAAGATAATAATATAAAAAGACACTTGACGTAACACACAGTACACTAGCTCAAACGATGCTACCTGTAGAAGGGTAACAATACGGAGCCCACCCATAGAATCCTTTAGGTTTTGTTTGCCCGAAGCCTCTCAGAGATGCCAAACGCCTATGAAAATGGCATTCTTAAGCAGAAAAAAAAGAAATATGGCGGAAGTAATATGATACGCCCTCTGTGCCCCCTCTTGAATGTATCTAATATGCATGTATGAGTGTGATTACATTTAAAAATATCTCCACCCACTCACTCATATAAAAATACACCGCTTGTAGATAGCTTGTCCTTTGATCTCTCTATAAAAAACGCGTGTTCATTGCTGCAGTTGAAAATCTCTCTATCAGGACTTGTTCGGGGGGGGGGGGGTGCTCTCAAGTTATTTCTATTCGCAGGTGGTCTCATTATGAAGGCTCATTCTGGTCGCTTTATGAAGGTTTTGGCCTGTGAAAATTAGTATCATAAAGGCGGTCTCTGTATAGAGGTTGTCTTATTTGGAGGTGATTCTGTGTGGTATTGACTGCAGCCTTCTTGTAAGACCATTGTAACAGTGTTACAATGGCACAATTTCATCAGAAGTATCAAATATCAAATGGTCATTACACCCAATACATTACCACCCGACGTCAATCAATTAAATTACAATTCCAAAAACTAAGATGAGCAAGAAAAATAGTATACAAATATACTGAACCATTTGCAGGTAAAGAGAAGTCTTTGGTGAGACTTAATGCTGATTGCTCTTCAATTGCCACATCCTTCAAAATTATAAAATGCCACCAGTGAATCTTCTTTTGAACTCCTACTTGTAAAATGAATATTGATATGCATTTGATTTTATTTGATCTTTTGAATACAGGATAGTTTTTTGCACTGATATTTGGATACTCTAAGCTGGTAACTTAAGTTGTGTGCTGAGAACTTTCAAAGTCTGAATCTACACATTGCAATACTATATACTCTAATACTATGTTGAAAATATCAAATTGGAATACAATCTCTAATTAAGACCACCTCTCTAACGAGGCTACCTCCATAGTAACAGCATTTCTTGTAGTCCCAAACGTTAACCTCCATAAAGTGACCAACATGAACTTTAATACATAAGGTGACCACCTCTCTATTGAGACCACTTTATGTCAGCCAACGGGTGCTCTCTTTGGAGAGGCTCTTCTGTATATTGATTTTAATGGCTGGCTGGACAATTTATATTCATCAATTGAACAAGTTTGAACTAAAAATACCAGTTAGATGCGTGAACCACCATAGTGGGGAAGGCACTTATGTTCTGGATTGTGTGTTCTAAGCTCTAAATTATGAAGAACACACATGCATAAGGGGTTCACCTCGATGAGATAGCAAACATCAAAGATTGGTTTTACACCAACACTTGCTTACTTTCCCATTTGTCCAATCTTATTACGTGATTCTCACTGCAGCATTATCAATAAAATATAACCAAATTATGAAAATAATAATATTAGATTATAACTTTTTGAAGATAGACATCCGTGTTTAATGATATATCAGTAACATTGAATATAAAGAACTGGGTTTTAAACGTATTTACACAGTCGTATCATATGACTTCCACCATTTCTTTTTTGCTTGTATTTTGTCAAATTAAACACACACACAACAACAAAAAACAAACAGAAAAAACAAACATAAAATACAAACTCTAGCTGGTGGAGAATGCAGGCTGAATTTTTACTATGCTGTACTCCACCAAGTGAATGAGTATTTGATTTTTTCATATGTAAACTTTTGCTTTTAGCAACGACCCATAGTTGAACGTGTTTTGATATGTAATTTTATATTTTGTTGGTGTTCCATCATAGTTATGGTATAATCTTACTACTGTCAGTATTTCGTCATGTGATATATATGTCATTAATCACGTGGTATTGTATTTTAGTTTTGTACCTCTTTGTTTACGAGTGTTTAAATGTGTATCATGTTATCAAACCGTATAAAATCTAAACTAAACTATGAAAATAGATGGGTCAAAATATCACTGTGACACAAACAAAACATCTGTGATGAGACACATACAAGATTAGCAATGTAACTACAATACCACTATTGATTTCACATCAATATTCGCGACAGTTTGAACTTAGCTTTCAATGACAGATCCAGGTTTTTGGAAAAGGAGGGGGGGCTTTTTTCATGGCTTTCATATGCGCGATCGATGGCGGACATGCCAAAAACCCTACGAAAATGAAGTATTTTGGTGGGAAAAGGTGGAGAGGGTGTGCCCCCTGCACCCCGGGATCACCTAGGGCTTTACTACCAACCACATGTACCGGTAAATACGATGGCTAAACTTGTAGGATCATCCATGACAACTCAAACTAATAAGAATGAACACTTGGGTATAATTCATGAAAAACGATGCCATTGGGGCTCACATTTTGCAGTTTCGCTCTATTCACTGATTCTTCACCAAACAGTCCAGCGGAACCTTGACCGCCATGGCGGCACTCACATGGAACAATAAAAACAGGCGAATTTTTAAAGGCCCACTAATAGTATACGGCCAGTGAACTTTTAAATCAGTTGGAAAACAGGTTAAAACCATTATTGTTTAAATTACCAAGGCCAAAAGTCAAAGAGTCGTCTTATCAAACAGTGGCGTGAGTACCCCCAGTCTGCATCCCCATACAGCACAATTACAACATGGTTAATCATTTTCAACATTAAATCGTTCACTGGACAAGACTCGTGACCTAAATTGGGACTATATGTATACCACGCCACAGGACACACTTATGTTGGTGAGACCGATGAGTTTGCTCAAAAGTCCCCAAAGTTCCAGACTCAAATGGGGCCATCGAACCTACGACTTCAAAATTGTGTGGTGAGGACTTAGAAATCCGAGAAAGATCACCGTATCCACTTACGGCCCCTGACATGAAACACCCAGGACCTGCCCCCGTTTACTGCTGTCTTGACTGCATTTGACAGCTTTCATTCGGCCTCTGTTGCGAAAAAAAAACTCAATTTCGCCAAAACAGCCCCAATGGTTTCTATTGGTATCTTAAAATTCTAATATATATGTATAAGTTGTGTTGGTATAATTCACAAAACGGTGCTTCGTTTTTTGCAGTTTGCGTTATGTCACTGATTCTCACCAAAAGTACAGCAGAACCTTGCTGTTATGGTCACTGTTTAGACTAATGTAAACAGGCGAATTTTAAAGGCTGCTAATAGTATACGCTCAGTGAACTTTACATCAGTTACAACAGGTTAACCACTCATTGTTGTCATTTAATGTAAAACAACCTTTATCAAACACCCTGTGAGCAAACAGTAAAAGCGAAAAATGTTTTCATCATTTACATTAATGTTCACTTTGACAGACTTGTACCTATCTAGCGTATAGTTGCCACAGGACAGCGCGAGAGATGAGTTTGCTCAACAGATCCCGGTTGACACTACTGGGGATCGAACCCACAGACCTTGGAATTTCGAGTCCGACTACCTATCCACTTGCATCCAGAAATACTCAGGATCTAACCTTAGCGCTTATCATTTGCCAGCTTTCATGCATAGCACCAAGGATATCCCTATTCATAATAAAACGCACTGTTCCCGACTGCCCCGTGGGAATGAATAGCACAAAGAATATTTATTGTGACACAAAATAAAATGACTTTTGATGTGGAAACGCCAGATGTGGTTACACACAATGTTACGAACCACTCAGGTGTCCCTTATTTGACAAACAGTTTTAGTAAGACCACTTTTAGAAAAAACAGTAAAAGCAAAAACACACGAGATGCCTATTTGTGACTCTCGAGGTTTCCCAATGGACACACAATATTAAACAGATATTTATTGGTTACAGGCATCTGCAGATCCCGGATGTGTATAAGGGATGCACACCCACACGATTTCACGACGTTTGCACAAGAGCATCCAGGTGATACAGAAAGAACCCACGCGCGCACACACACACACACACACACACACACACACACACACACACACACACACACACACACACGCACACACACACACACACACACACACACACACACACACACACACACACACACACACACAACACAAACAAACAACGAAAATGAAATTTTGAGGGTTGAAGAAGGGTGGCCTGGGTGGGCATCCCTACCCGGTTCTGACTATGTAAAATACCTGGCGAGCTTTTTCTTTAAAAACAAACCAACACATTCAAAGTTTAAAAACATGAAAACTTGAACAAATGAGCATCCAAACAGAGAGAAGTTCTACTGTCCACCAAACCTAAGAAAAATGATCCTTCCGGATTGTGTGAGGTCCCCTGGGTGCCGTGGCCGGGAGCGCTTACACTCCTTACATGGCAACGGGACCCAGGGGACAGGGGGCTGCCTACTCTGAAGACGCCAGATACGATAAATGCCCCTCAGATGTATGGTTCGGCAGACAGCTGCGGGAAGAACAATTGCATGAGATTTAAAGTGAATGGGCGGACGTTTGTCTCGTGTTTATGGGGGTATAAAGCCCCAGTCAGACAGTCACGACGAGTGTTTCTGCTAACTTGGAGCGAGTCTGACTGTTAGGGCTGTCTGTGTTAAAACCTTACTCAGACATTAACGATTGTTTCTGATCATTTAAGACCTAGTCAGACAGTCACGAGTATTTCTGCTGACTGTACATGTGTTGTAGTCTGATCGTCACGAGTGTTTCAGCTAACTTAGATCTAGTCTGACAGTTACGGTTGTTTGTGTTAAAGCCCTACTCAGACAATAAAAGAGTCACGGCTGTTTCCTCTAAAATCCAGTCTGACTTTAACCAATCAAAATAGATTACGGATCGTTGTATAACAAAATCTCAAGACCCGGCATTTAAAGTTTGTCCAGCCAAAAAGAGGAGACCTTACCAAATGTTAAGAACCAGCATTTAATTTTTTTCCAGCGAAAAAGAGGAGATCTTTGGAAAAATACACAGCATTTAATTTTTCTTCCAGCCAAAAAGAGCAGATCTTTGGAGAAGGAGGTCACACCCATACCCTCACATATGCAAGTGTCACCCGCGAGCTCTTTGCAGTATGCATCTAATCGTAAGAAACCAAACATACAGAAACGATCACAATGGCTTTCACTAGAAGGATGCTAATAAAAAAGAGCGCCCATTGTGTCTTAGAATGTTCATTTGCATCACGTGTGTAAGTCAGGCTGGTCCAATCTAGCTCTGTGAGTAAGGTCTATTTCCCTGTAGAATATATGGCTTTTGTGACAGAGGATATGCAAGACGTAGTTTGCATGAATCAGATTACTTTTTTGTGTGTACTGTGTAAGCAGATTTCAACATTTTTGGCTTTCACCATATACGGAACATGTTATTGTGCATGTGCATGTAAATGCCTCCCGCTCATGCCGCTGGTTGAGGTAACAACAGCTTTAATCTATGTTTGCAAAGGAGTCTTCCCCAGTAAATATTTCTTTGTTCTAATGCAGTGGGGGAATTTTGAGCTGTCCACTTATACAGAGTAACTATGCTATTTGGAAGCAAATATAGTGTACATTGTCCACACAAGACAGGTGTCCACTATACAGAGGCTCACTTTATATGCGTTTTATAGGAAACCTAAAATGGGAGAAGTGAAAAGTGTCCACATAAGGCAGGTGTCCACTATACAGAGGTGTCCACATTGACAGGTTCCACTGTAATAAGCGTTGCTGAATAAAATGTCATGGGTCAACTCAGCCGCACTTTGGTTTCGTCGATTGATGTAGCGCTTGTGGAGGTCACCAACTACCTTTGATTTTGGCCCAAGAAGAGTTACGAAAAAAGAGGAATCATTATGGTATGATTTTAAGAGCCCCCACATATTTTTTGTTGTTGAAAATTTCAGCTTCAGACCTAAACTAAGAAAATACAATCAATTTTCTCGGCCCACTCATGTGAGAGCACCCGGAATTTCAAGCACCCAACCCCCTTACAAACCAAGTTAGGTTTCAGCCCCCATCCCCACCCACCCGATTAAATTGGACAGGTTTCACTGTAGGTGCAATCCCTCTGGTAAAAGGCAAACTGTGCCTGTTTTATACTCCATAAAACCTCCTACATTTTGGGCCACTCAATACTCCGAGTCAAGGGAGTGTTTACCTGTAACAAAATCGAACACATTTTGCCTAACAAACAACAACGACGGGACATGCCGTCTGATTCATTTTTCGTCTTTTAAAATTTAGCAAACAGCTGTATTTTTGCCGTCGCAACTTTTTGACCTGATTTGATATTAAGAACTTGTTTTATAATTACAAATAGGAACATATGTGATGTTATCATATTAAAATAATGTCAAAGTGCTTAGAGAGCACTATGACTTTTTTGCCACTTTTACATTTTAAACACGGTTTATTATCTAAGTACTGTGTTTATTATTCGTTAGCTGTTAGGACACTTAATAGATTTCTACAGTCATCCTTCCCATAACATTAACCCACAGCTGAAAAACACAAGAAGACACATTACAATCTTTGCTGTCAAATATTTATCGCATTTCCTGTTTTTGACCTATCCCAAATAGAACATAAACATTCTATTTCTTTTCATGCATATCAAATTCATTAAAACAATATATACTGTTTAATACAATGGTTAGTACCTAAACTATTGAATTATTTGATAAATTTAAAATGATCACGTGAACAACGGTAAGAATTTCATACATTTGTAATTGTTAGGCATTTTATGTGGTATTTTGTTATCCCGGAAGTGTCTCTTTGGATCGAGACATGCCGATTTGGGGGGTAATTAAGGTTAACGGTCAGATCGTACATATGCCGGCTGTCGTCTGTGAAGTCACGTGTCATGACAGCTTGCGTGCGCAGGTGCACGGCAGAATCTCACTCCTTTTCACCGGTTCATAGAACTAAATATTTAAACTGAGGTGTGTAACATACAGTCGAACCACCAATTAAGACCAGGTCCTCTGTATTGAGACCACACTTCTAAATGAGACGATTTCACTGCTACTTTCACACGGTCACAAACACACGAAACCACCATGAACCTCCTTAAAGAAACCACATGTTTTAATGAGACCTCTATCTAGAGGCATGTCGAAATAGAGAGATTGCAGTCCATGTATAGCTCGTCCAATGATCATGCGTTTGGACATTTAATATTGACGACATCGAACGAAGATTGCTTTGCTCAAACTAAAAATGTCTGGTGATTTCCAAGATATTTCCCAATAGGAAGACGGCAAAATCAACAAGACATCAGTAACAAGGAATTTGCAATGCAAGGAACTCGGTGAACGATGTATCTATCTGACGTAATATAAAGAACACGACTAATTAAATTACGTATTCATGTTACAATCCGCTTACGTGTCCTCCGTGAATAATGTAAAGAAGTGGCGGGAAATGATGTCGGTAAACTTCGGCTAATTCCGTAGATAGCGACTGCTTCTGACGTTAAAAATGAACTCTTGTGCAGTTGAGCGACGTGTAGTTGTGGAGAAAAATCTGTTTGAAATCAAACAGTTACAAAAAGATGCTTGAAATATTTCACTGTAAAGGTTGATTTTTATGTGATATATACGTGGACTGCATGCATTGACTAACAATATTCCTCTAGTTTAATTTTATGCATATGTGCTGTGGTATATGTAGTCATTACATTTTATTTGAAATTTCAAGAATCTTATTTCAATCTTTCCACTGTGTCACACTCAACTGTTTTCAATGATAACTATAATATAGAAGAAGCTTGTTTTTATTGATATTGGTTTAACCCCCCCCCCCCCCCAAAAATTTCCCCGTTACCCCCACCCCGTGGCCAAAAATGATTTAAAAGCAACCCCCAATGAACCACGATAAAAAAAAGTGTTCACTCGATAAACCTTTGTCATTCCATGTCTTACATGTGAGTATCTCACTTGGGTAGCATCATAGCTAGGGGAGGGTAGCATCATCAATAGCTGCGTGAAAAATGAACCAAACTCTAGACTTTACTGTCGCTACCACGTCGTTATCATTTCGTTACCAGGTGAAAAGCATGATCTTATGGTTGTTATCTTGGTTAAGACTTGGTCGACACTTGGTAAAGACTTTACAATGACTTGGTAACGACTTGGTATCGATTTATTATTGATTTTTTAAAGTCGCCAGCAAACCACATCGACTTTTTTAGTTCCGCTGCATGAAGGTGGAACAAAAAAAATCGCGACCAATTGCCGGTCTGCCGGCGACTTTTTGGGAAGACTATATAAAGGCTTGCTGCCGACTATGGAGACTAGGTAACAACTTGGTCAACATTTGCTGGCGACATGGTGCCGACCACCCAAAAATGACGAATCGTTATCTAGTCTCCATCCAGGTAACGTAACGACCGTGGAACTAGGGGTTGGGGGGGGGGGGGATCTTTATCAGTTGGTACTACGTGTGCAAAATATTGGCTATCTCGGGCGATATGCTGTTATATCCACAGCTTCGAGACCTATAACGAGTTTCTACTGTACAGGCATATGTTGTTTAAGCAACCCAAAAATGTTCATTGGCTATTATTAAACAATGACTATGATGTCTTGTAGTCCCTGTTGATAAAGCAAACAAGTAAACTTATAGACATTTTCAGGATTTTTCACTCCATGATTTTCAAGATAAACCCACATCTTATACAATCTTGAACACAGATGCACAGTTACTATCGTTATCCTAATGCTTGCTGAATATGTGATGATATTTTGTTTATTAGATTTTATTGTCTTTAATCACCCATAATAATAATAATGTGTGTGTGTGTGTGGGAGGGGGGTTATAAGGGGTCAAGAAATGCCACATCCCTATTTTCCCCTGCTTTTTTTTGAAGACACCTGTTTTACATGCACACTTTTCATTTGTTTTCTGGATGTGTACACACATGCCAGATTCCACGGTACATCTCAGTAATGTGGACATTCCCCATGTCCTTACCAATGGCCCTCATACAGACATTTTAACTGTATTCACATTCGTGTCAGTGACCACTAACATATTTTTCAAAAAGCAATGCAAATTGCCAGGGATGCATCATTCAATATCTAATGGCCATCATTACATGCCGGAACATGACCGCACTACTTTACAAGTCAGAAACCCATCCGCCGGAGACGAATCCCCGCTAGAATCAATCATAAACTAGTGCGCGGCAGGAAACTAGGCCGCAAACTGTCCACTTTTCGGCCTCTGCAAGAGGTAAAAGTGGCACTGCGATAAGCTTGTTTTTGGGCCTGTGTCAACCGACAGATAATTGTCTTTTTGTAAATATATATCACATTTTTCGTCGAAATCCTTATGAAAAAACCCTCTAATGTGACCACCTCCTCTGTAATAAGACTTTTTTTGCCCCAAGCCTCTATAAAGAGATCATCTGAACCCCCACAAGGAGACTTCCTTTCTATTGAGACCATTTGAAATTTGAGCCGCTGGGTGGTCGAAATAGTGAGGTTTTTGTTTCTGTCCACATGACACCTCCAACACATTTTACATGCTAGTTAATAGCAACAAATGATTACAAATAGATACTATCAAAAATTAAGATCATTAGGGACCATTCGGTATTTATGGCAGGGTGAAGCAGGAGGATTTTCAAAAAATGCTGTGAAAAAATTTATAGCCCCCGTCAAATCGCTGTGAAAAAAATTGGTATTCCCCACTTATTTCATGTGATAAAAAATGATGATCCCGTTAGCAGTGTACACAATCATTGTAAGTTAACTCAAACCCTATTTAATTGATATCCATAATATAGAAAACCGCAAATCTTAGTACAAAATCTCCCAAAAATAGGGGTAACGTTTCTGTGAAAAAGTTGATAGCCCCACCCCTCTCAAAAGTGTGTGAAAAATTTGATAGCTCCCCCTCCAAACATTGTGACAAAAGTTCATGGCCCGCCCTAAAATCTTCCTACCCCAACGTGTCGTAAGTACTGATTGGTCCTCTTTCAGGGACTGTGAAGTGCTCTCAATGATGAGGTTATCTCCTTATGAAGGTTGACTTGGTCTCAATAAGGACGTGGTCTCTTTATGGAGGTCCCAAGTGACCTCTTTACGAAAGTTTGGGTCTGTGCAGAATGGTCTTATTATAGAAGTGGTTGCATGATACAGGTTAACTGGAAGTTATACTGTATGAAGTAGACTATCTTCTATCTTAAAAGGCAAATGAAAGGGACTTGGCAGTATTTTGGGACCACAAGTAGGACCTTCAAATTTCTGACTGCTGTGTAGGCGGCACAAAATACAAGCTCCTCGCATGAGCATCCATATACATTCAGTGTAGCCATCAATCTAGTCAACAACATATTTGACAGGTTTTTCATTACTGAAGTGTCAATAGTGCTCTCCCGAGAACGGGCATCATTTGTGCTCTACACACAGGGTTGTGAGATTGTCTATTTATATAGGACATAACATGGAAGGGTCTTTTACATATTACCACTGAGCTTTAGTTGTGATTTTGTTTAAATTTACCAGTGATTTTAAGTCTGAGTAAATGCAGTGTTGATCTTAGTTTTAGATACCCCACATAATTCTCAGAACTTTCTTGGATAAAATAATAGAAACATTATCAAAGTTTACCAGAAGTTTTTTTAGGAGCTCTCAATATGTTTCAATACAATAGATAAGAAAAGTACATATTTCAACACTCTTCAAACAACAAGCACCAGCATCCGAGTTTGTGGACATAACATAACTACAAGTAAATTAGTACACTACACTGTAAAAATAAAATAAAATGTGGCTTTCATCGTAAAATAGAATATATAATATGTTTTCATATTTAGATCTATTCAAGAGATAAGGTGAGAGAAGTGCGCAAAGAATAGAATGATACTGGGGCGTTCACTTCAATCTACATGCACCTGAAAATGCTGTAAAGCATTTTGTATAAAAAGGACAGTCTTTGTTCTGAAGTAAATGTGACAACCTTCTTAAGTAAGGACACTCACACATTGCCTATCTCCCAAATCTAGTGAATTCTAGTTTCCCTCCATACTAACGACGCAAAGTTTGAATATATTCAAATATGATTGAATATTGAACATATTCAAATGACGTGAGTCACGTGACTAACATCTGCGATGGTACTGTTATGTCTGACACAAATCTAAGAAAATTTCACTTCTCCCCCATCTGAAGGGAATGTTTGACATGTCAAATGAGGTGAGTGGCATTTCTCCATTATTCTCCTTTCTGCTTTCATTTTGAAGGTAAATGGCCATACCATCAAAATGAGGGAACTCAAATATTTGCTGTGACATTCAATAAGAAACCTCATTAAATAGCAGCATCATTATTGAATTTTCGTTGAGTACTTTCTATAAATTTCCATGGAACACAACTGTGTTAGGGTCTGAGAAAATAGTTCAGGTGTGATTGCAGAATGTTTAAAAATCTGC
This sequence comes from Streblospio benedicti, assembly GCA_019095985.1. NCBI lineage: Eukaryota > Metazoa > Annelida > Polychaeta > Spionida > Spionidae > Streblospio > Streblospio benedicti. Next base: position 56,383,141 of record CM032666.1, on the reverse strand, counting down.
AAAAGATTGAGGTCTGTCTTTGCCTAAATTGGTTATTGTTCTGACAAACAATGTACATGTAATGATTTTGTTTTTAATTAGTCCTTGCTATGACTTTTATACTTACTATATGTATTTAAAATATTTTTAGTTAACTTTGTCGGATATTATAAGACCGACATCCAAATTTTATCTTTAGAGTAAACAGAATTAAGATAGAAGGCAGAACGCCAGAAGGAGCTATAACTGTATCATACATTTCATGAAATTGACTTGTTATTACTTCATTATTTATAAAAATATTAATAGCCTAAATCACTTACAGGAGCAATATTTGGTATATGACAAGATATCGAATGTATACTTACTGTAATCATCACTGATATGAAATATTTTAGATACATCACGAAACAAAAATCCATGAAAAAAGATCTTAAACAGATGCTATCAGTTCCATTATACTAAATGATTTAACCACAACGACCTCCACTGAGTTAAAATCTTTGTATTGTATAATTTTATTTTTGTATTAGAATACATACTAAAAGCAACATTTCAATGTGTACATGAGATATATGAAAAAGCAGAGGGAATGAAAGCACATTAAAATATGGTTTTCCAAGTCAATAGAGTGACTAGAATACAGTTTGAAATATGTAATTCTACCCATATTTTCTTTCACCTCATCTACATGTATATATTTGGGTTAATTAATCCAATATAAAGTTATTGAAAATAGTGTACCACTGTATTATATATAATTATGTGCAGGATAAAGGAGCCTCCCAATGAATCACATTATGACCAGATTTAAAAAGTCTACATCTAAAAGTACTAATGCCTTATCCGATGAATGGGGTCGTGTGTGTGTGTGGGGGGGGGGGGCATTAGCGTTTTGGGTTGGGTATGCTCTTCGGTGAGTTCAAAATGGGGGAGGGGGTGTCTTATTTTTTTTAAATGAGGTTTTTTGGCAGAATAGGGGGTCTTAAATATTGGTGTGTAAAGCAATATATTCAATCTTTACGAAACTATAAGAAACTTGAAGGCAACAATGAAATATCATCATGCTTCAAGTTTACTTTTTTGCAAAAGTGTGGGACTTTGCTTTGAGATTCAGAGAAATTAGGGAGACATACTAGTAGATCTACAAGCATATCCATACATCTAAAAGTCAGACACAAAATACTATTATGTCCCATCTCCAAGCCACGTGGTCACCTGTGTTATTTATGGGGTCATACATCCGGGCCACATGACACGCGGCCCACTGCAAAGGTCGTCTGCTCCTTCGTGTGAGCGCTTTATGATGAGGTTTGAGGAGAGTAGGAAGTGTCAGCTCGACGTGTTGAAATAAGGTCATGGGTTCTAGGACAAAGTAGGCCTACACATCAACTTCCTTATGTCATGGGCATGCACAGGTTTTTATGGGGAAAAGGGGGCACAAGTCAACCACTGGAGTTTATGGGTCCATACACACAAACGCTCGTTGATACATCCAATGGAAAAGAGTGAAGGAGGGAGGGGGTCCTGTCAATCCACTCCCTGTATCTGCCTATGCACTGCCCGCGGGTTGAGCAAAAATGGTCTCCAAAGATCAAGGTGGTCTCTTTGTGGAGGTTTGCGGGCATAGTGGCTGTCTTAAAATATCACTTTAATTTATGTAATTTTATTTTATCTGTATATTTATCGTTTATTATCATCATTATTATTTTTTGTGGGGCAAGGGAATTTTGGCTGGACCGGTGATGGGGGCAGCCTGCAAATTTGTGTTGTAATTTTAAGGGTAGGTGATGTGTGTGTGTGTGTGTGTGTGTGTGTGTGTGTGTGTGTGTGTGTGTGTGTGTGTGTGTGTGTGTGTGTGTGTGTGTGTGTGTGTGTGTGTGTGTGTGTGTGTGTGTACATTTTCAAATACATTTAGGGGGAGGCTAAAATCACACCACAGCAATTTAATGTATTCATACACTCTGGACTGTGTAGATCCTCTTCACTGCTTGGTTCCTGGTGAGATCACACTTATGTAGCTCCCAGGGGCCTTCTACTGGGATATTTCAGCAGACATCCAGTTAGAGATTTAGAGACGTTTTAAGCGTAAATTATTTTACACTGACACCGGACATTCTCAGTTGCACCAAGACCCTGTGCGCCGTGGTACAAGCCCGCAATGAAAGAGCCTGAGGTCTTCCAAACAACCACACCCAACAAGCCCATTGGTCTCCCTATGGAGCCTGCAGAAGGACTGAAGACTTTTATGAACAGCCGAGGCATGGACGGCCTTGGGGAGAAGTGTGAGTTTTCACTACAGTTTATTGACTGACAGAGAGACGTACAAAAGTGTGTATTTAATATTCGCTCAGGACAGTGTCACAGGACAGTTTTCTTAAACAAGAGAGCATTAATCATAGAAGAGAACTTATGTGTTTTTCTATAGGTTTTATTAATCAAATGGGCCGCAACTTAAGTCGACAAACTGTATGCTTTTCTGAACAAAGAAAAGAGTGTTATTGAAAAATGTGAGTTTCCCTGTAGGATGAAAAGAAATGATGATATTGAGATAAAAACAGCTGTTAACCATCTTGTAATCAAGTATAAATCAGGTCAAACTGGACTACAAAACACAAGGTCCAACTTGAAAGAATATTAGTGAAAAATTGTTGAAATATTATCAGTGACAATACAAGATATATTGCAATTGCATATAACTTTTCAATACATATGATCACTTCTTTTTTAATGATATCTTTTGCCTTACCACAGACACCCATGACTTAGACTCCCTCGTGAGTATGCACGTCGTCATGTGGAAG
>CM032666.1:56223880-56380258 GCA_019095985.1 Streblospio benedicti | reverse complement strand
CCACCATGTTTCATATTATTATTATTCTGACATTGATTGTGAATAAATTTGCATAAATTTTTTCCTATCATAATTCTTAAATTTACCCTTTCTTACGTAATATTATGCCAGCTTAAACATATATACAAATAGTAGAAATTTTCTAATTCGTATTCTTTTTTCTAGGACATGAATTTTATGGACCAAAAACGCTATTAGGCATATGATTTAGAAATTAGACTTGCAAAAGTAAAATGATTTTCTTTATTTTCAGAGAAATATGTCTTCAACCATTGCAGCTGGCTTTGGAATCCAAAAATTCAAAATTTGCCACCTATGCCTTAGGTGGGATTCAGGTAATCTTTTTGTTGTATATCCATTTTGTCTCATCATTGCTTTAGATATAACTTCTTTTTTTATTTTAATGATCTAGATGATAATTTTATACATCTTTTATACAAGAATTCTGAATTTAGCTTTGAGGTTCGTGTTATATACCCGGTACACTGAACATTTTGCGTTGTAAATAAGCTTTCTTGTACATGTTACTAACATGAATGATCATTGATGAATTTAATTTGATTTCATTTATTTTCTGTCTTTAGATAATTATTGCATTGAGGCTAGTTCATTGTTTGTGAAATATGATAATACCAATAATAACCATATCATGATCTAATGTTGTGGTATATTCAACTATAGAAAATGGTTGCTGATGATCGATTTCAATCCAGTATGGAAAATGAAAAAGAAGAAAGATGGTTACCTATGCAAATTTTAGACTCTGTTTGGAATACAACATTTCTGCCTGAAGATGTTCAGGTGGAGGTGATGAGAGTATGTATTAACATATGATTCATTCACACAATGCAATTAATGATTGATTTTTTATGTTTAGTAGATTATAATTTTTTATACCCATAATTCATCAAGCAGATTCTTTTTAAGTTTACATAACTTATTCTGAACATTAAATTTTTGAAATAATATGTACACGAATACTGTTCAGAACTATTAATTATTTTTTATTTAATCCTAAATAGTTTTTATACTTGGACTACTCATCATTATATAAGTATATCATTAATTAACTTTTAGGTCAATGAATTAATTGAATTTCATACACAATCTTTTTTATTGATTTAGACGTTGATGAACATGACTTTTTCGACTTCGTGGTGTATGAATGCCAAAGTTGTGACCAGGATATCAGAGGTAATGCCATTCATTAAATCATTCAGCAATTTATCAAAATTGATTTATGAAATATCGTTGTCTAGATTTTGATAGATGTAGTGATTATGTGTTGACAAGAATAGCTACTTTCTTTGAATTTATATTTTGCAAATAGTTTGTCTTTTCAATAAATCTAGTATTGAAACTGACTATGGAATATGTATTGTATTGTAAAATCAGTGTTGTTTATCTATTTTTTCTTGTGTTAAAAGCTATATTTATTAAAAATTGATTCATATAATTCATTTTAAACTGCTTTTCAATTTTGTCTATAATATCTAAGAGGTCAAGCTTGGCCACATCATTAGCTAGCACTGACAATTTTGAAACTTTAATTGTGAAATAGCAACCATTTGTTCCTTAAATATTTTATTCAAGTCATTGGTATTCTTGGTCTATTAAAATATTTCTGCATGTTTATAATTTCTTTGTTTTATCCATGGCTTTGGTCTTAACTGGAATTTTTATTTTATCAAAATACTGTATTTCATATGGTTGGCATGGCCTGGGATTTAATAAACTATCATTTAACATAGCAGGTACTAATACATTTGATTGATTCATAGGTAAATGTAAATGCTTTGAAATTTACGAGCCTCTGCACACTATTTTGGTTGAATTTTATCATTTATTTATTGAAAAATAACGTGCATCTTTTTATATGCATATGTTTGATTGTTATGAAATGTTTTTAGAGTAATCTGCAATTAAACTAAATTTTCAATAATCTAGACTATATGCTAATTTGCGATCTGTGTGTGGTATTAATGCTTAGCCATTAAAGTCATATCAATTGTTACTGTATAGCTATTTTTTGTTGTACTACTAAATTGTAAAAAAAACGTGAAAAAACACCTCTGAAGTTACCCAAAAGTAATCCAGTTAAGACCATTTTGATTTTGTTTAGTTTTCCGTTGTTTGTATTTATTGTCATCCCTTATTTCAGCTTTGTTTTCAAATTTATGTGTCTACAACAAAATCCAGTTTACGATACATCATAGTGAAATCATTGCTGAAAATGTTGCGGTCATTTTATGCCCGCCATTCCCAACCACAAACTGTGGTCAAGGACAAAGATGGCAAGGTAATTGAAACGTTGGGTGTGAAGCTGTTTCCTAGCTGTAGAGCGGGCAATGTTTGTATATCAATCAAGTTCACTTGTTATGATACAATATATTTTTTTCAAATCTTTTTGTAATTTTGTTCATAGAACATTATGTATGATTTAAAACACAGCAATATTTTCACTATTTATTTGAATTATGGCACGACGTTGATAGATATACATTCAGAATGAACATCCTTTCAGGGTTTCGGTGCCACTGGGTTTATACAGACTCATGTGTCTTATAGTTTGAATTCTTGTCTTAAAATAATAAATGTGATGTTGATGTTGTACCAAAATTAGCAACAAATAATACATTTAATACTTCACTATATCTTATTATAGTCAAACCAAATTGATTGCCTCTGACGGATAATTTTGGCCTTATCTCTGGCTTATCCATGTTCAAAACACCTAAAATTATATCATTATATAATTTCTAGGTAATACTAGTAGGTATTATGTAAATATCATTGTGATTTTGCTACAATTATGTCGAGCCAGTATAGAAATGATTGAGAGTTATTTTATGATAAAGCCATTAAAGTTGTAACTTCAAACTTTGTTCTTATTGTGTCACAAAGTTTGATTAGTAACATTAGTAAACTGTTACATTTTGCACGTACAGATAATATTTGCATAGGATGGTGTCAATTTATAAGCGTGCTAAATAATAATTTTAATGAACCTATGGCTACATAATCAAAATAATATTGATTTGAATGTAATTCCTATTTTTTATAAGACCACAGATTCACCTGTAAATTAAAATTGGATTTTTTTAACTCTTATATCTCCCGTGTGACTTGGGTATTATGATTTACGTTAAATCAACATTTTGGTGGATTTTTTTGTTTATTCTGATTGTAAACCTGGATGCCATAATGTGTGTTCCCCACCCATTTAGGTGGTGTTGGAAACCTATGGTGCAAATATTACAGGCAGTGTTAGAACAGCAGCAAGAGCAACGTTAACACAACTACTTTCTACAATTGCTGAAACACTCAAGGATAAGCAAGCTTTGGGGGTAAGGGAGTAACACATAAATGGCTTTATCTAAGTTTAATTTGATAAACATCATTACAGGTTTGCATATTATCAAGTATTGAATTGAGCAAGTTTTGCAAACTGTTAATAAATGCTGCTGTTGAAATGGCTGAGATTTCAAGTCTGCTTGGTTCAATGTTTGATAAGGACAAGTTAATATTGAACCCATTTATATAGTTTATATGTGCTTAGAAATGATTGATCATGCTTACATGACTGTACGTTGCTGGCTTCTTATCAGGATCTTCATTTGATCCTTGTAAATACTAATAAAAGTATAAAATTGTAAATCGTTCATTGACATACAACCAAATTGCATTGTATTACTCGAGATACAGAATATTTGAAATTCTGAAGATTGAGAAACTTTATCAGTATTCAAAAAATTGATATTAGCTTAAAACTTTGAAACTATAATAGAACAATGACAACCCTGGTAGATGGTTTTAATTGTTTTACTATGGTATTTTCTCAGTCTTCTAACTGTTTATATGTGATGAAAGTTTGATGAGTTATACAACTAATTAGTTCTGATTAGTAGATCTACAAAGACGCTACATTTGTCCATCCACATTAAATTAGACACATCAGGTTGAACACTCATAAAATAGTGTCCCTGTTATATATACAAGAATAAATGGCAAATATATTACCGGTAAGCTCACCCATACTTATCAACCATAATTCGAACTTCATAATATTTATGTTGCAATTTTTAGGAAGTTGAAGCAAACAGTGCAATTGCTGAATTTACTGGTGGTTTAGATGGTAAATATGCTTCAAATTGTATTGATATATAAAGTATTTAAATTCACTGATTAGATTATGCTGGAATATCTTGCTTTGAATCGCTGACATTGTTATTGCTCATTTCATACACATTTCTTGCATTAGTGTTTTCTGATTAATACCCAAACCCCAGTTGGTATTGGTTAAGACTATTCACCCACAAGTTGGAAGCCTATGAACTTATTTTTCATTTCAGATGAGATTGATACATTTTCCCAAAAAAATAATGTGAATTCTCACAGCCGGTCTTAACATAGGACATACAGCACAATATACGCTATCACACTGGATAGTTATGTTGTGCGCACATGTTGTTACCCTTCGCTTGTTCTGTACTCCACGTCATATGGCGCTTTTGTATATAAACCAAACCAACTTATTTTTAAGATGATAAAATTATTTCTATTTGGCTGATCCCTGCCTTAACAGAATGAATTTACTATCTGAAACAGACTAGATCGTAATCAAAGCAGCATAGGACTATTCAAACTAAGTCGGTATGTGATGCTTTTGACATTATATTGATGGAAAGATATGAATTGAATATCAGAGGGTTTGGGCATTAAGCAAGTACTTATCTATACAAATTGGTAGCTATTACAAAATCAATTATTATTGAAATCAATAGAGCATTTTTGACATATTTGATAGGAACATCCCAGTCAGAAACAACGTCTCTTTCCCATGATGTTGTGAACATCCTCAAATTCCTTTGTGAGAAGCTCACCGTTTGTCAGCGCTCAGGGCAACGCCAGACTGAACCACTTCTACTAGAGGGAATACTCAGTATACTTAAGAACATTCCGACTGAGATCAGAAACAATGAAGATTTCGTGAACCTTGTTTGGTAATCATATATATACATTCTTTGTTTGAAATTATATTAACCGTGTTTGCCTCCTTACGGTGCAGCCGCTATTCTGATAGTGGCCAAATCAATGAATGAAAAATGTCGTCTATAGTGACAATGTATAGTCTGTGAATAGAAGGAATAAGCTGTCAAGTAACCACTAAGTGAGCCCATACCAGTGGTTACCAGTAATGTATAAAATCTTGAGATTATCAATGTTTCATTTTACAAATCATTATTTTTAAATTGTATTTAGGCAAGAGATGTGTCCACATCTTGTGTGTATTCTGGGAAACCCTCTGACTGATAAAAGTGTTGCAACTGGCAAGTCGAGTGGAGGAGCCACAAACCAGGAAGATGTGGGTCGGGGCTCAGGCTGCAGCACTAATGCGCCAAACGTTCAATTCTACGCTGCGAAAACGATTTATAGGTAACGTTTTTTAATTCTAATTTGCAAACACCATCTTGAAGCTGTAGGGGTAACAGTCAAATGACCAAGATAGCCAATATTAGAGATAACCAGTTGATACATCTTCAAGGTGCTTGATGAGAATTAAATCTAAGCTCCAGATAACAAAATTGAGTCAAGATCAGCAATATTGAGATAACAAGGTTCTAGTGTATACATGTATAAGGCCAATATTGATGAAATGATTAGAGGGAAAAATAAACATTGTGCATGATATATTACTTGTTGGTGATCTTTTTACTGAGAGTTGCTCATTTATAGCTCCAATTCTTTTTCTGCAGTATTGCTGTTGAGCTTGTACGTCTAGTCGGCTGCTTACATTCCATGAGGCCAGTTCTGGAATCAGTATTTCATCGCATGCTGTTGTATCCTCCACCAGTCCACAGATTGGAAGCCATCAAATCATTGAAAGAGGTGCATTATTGAGCAAAGTTAATTTTAAATGTATTTCAAATGGACACACGTAAATTTTGTAACTGCTGATATTCTATACACTTAATAGAAAACCATATTTGAAAACAGTAGATATTTCTCTCGATGTGCAAATGTCGATGAAACTTTAATGTACATGTACATGTACCTAGTAAGTGTAATTTTTTCAATTCCTAATTTTCTAGATACTAAGTTGCCCAGTACGACTATTGGATCTTGCTGGACCAACGATAGCGGATGATAAAGAAAAGACTTCTAGCAAGAAGAAGATGTATAGTGAACTCGATCTTCTCAAACTGTAAGTAGTATTGGTATACAAATAATGTGTAATATATTCTAACTAAAAAAACATTTAATCCCGTCATCTTCTTTGAAATTTTGTTTTCACACAATATCAACTTCAACTTCAAATTCTTGCAACATTTTCATGGAATTATATCATTCCGAGGCAATTCAATTTATTAGAATGATTGGAACAATTGTCATAAGTATGAATACACGTAGCAGGTGAATTCCATTTCAAAAACCCATATTTTCTCTGTGTGTAAAATTCCTATAATCTATATTATATGCTGTCATCATACTCGTTGATTCTTATAATTTGTGGACAATGGTAGAATGATGCATATTGCATATGCATTAAATATTGTATCAAATGTTTCTGTAGTGCTAGTTTTTCTTTGTAATTTACTACTAAATGGTAAAAAAAGTTTTCAAAAAACAAACAAAAATTCACTCCGAAGTAATGCAGTTAAAACCATTGCAATTTAGTTTAGTTTTCTGTTATCTGTACATGATTTTTTACATCCCCACCCGCCGGCAGCGTTGTGGACTGTCTGGGCGAGTGCTGCCGCTGTAACGAGCCGCCGGTCTGCTTGGCGGCGGTCGGCCTCGTCAGCGACCTGCTCGACTCTGTGGAGCAGCTGACGCGCGGCGACGCGCTCACCCCGCAGCTCACACGACTCATACACGCGCAGTGCAGCGACGACAGCGCCGCCGACGGTGAGATTCATATTCATTTTCTTGCTACGAACAACTGTATATATACAGCAGTCAACGGTGCCTTTACAAGTCTTACTTAAAAAAAATTTAAATGATAATTCACAGCACTTTAATGTTATGCCTAAACGAGTCCAATGCTTCTTTCCTGCAGCTGTAGCCTTTTGCCTTAAAGGTTATGCTCAGTGGCCGAACAAATATGCTTGTATAAATGCAATGTGATGTGGACTATGCATTCTGAAAGTGTCTTTCATTTAAACAACATATTAAAATATGTAGAGCAATTTAAATACTACTGAATAAGAGGCCAGTGTACACACAAGTAAACACGTGAAAGCAGAAATGTAAACCGAATGATTTTCGTCAGACGTAACTTGCACGGTGCGCGTAAGAAGCCGGCTATCTTTCCCATGTTAAATGTGACGTCTGCCGTCAGAAATTCATGGTACGTCTGGCGAAAATCATTAAATCTCCCCGACGAAGTCCGGAAGGGAGATTTCTAGCTTTAGTGCTGTCCGTCCGCGTCCACATGCTTAAAAGCTTATAACTTGAACACCATGAGAGCTATTGCTTTGAAAATTAAATATGTTTAGTTTGAGGACAATCGTATATCTCAAAAAATTTTGTTGTACTTTGGCCTACTTTTGACGAACTTATGACCTTAGGTACAAATATCTTGTTACCGCTCCGCGTCCACATGCTTAAAAGCTTATAACTTGAACACCATGAGAGCTATTGCTTTGAAAATTAAATATGTTTAGTTTGAGGACAATCGTATGTCTCAAAAAAAAATTCTTGTACTTTGGCCTACTTTTGACGAACTTATGACCTTAGGTACAAATATCTTGTTACCGCACTTTAGGGAGAAGTATTTGGCCGATTGTCGCCAAACTTCATATGTAGCTTCGAGGTACTACTCTCCAGATCTGCTTAGATTTTGGTGTATTTTGGCCTACTTTTGATGAAGTTACGATGTGTTTTTAATTCGATTATGCAACATCACGTGACCTTGTGTTTTAGCTCGCAAGAAGGCATGTTATTTTTAAAGGTGTAATAAATAGTAGATGTGGAGAATATATATATTATTTTCCTTACACTTGCAATGGAAAAGGGATTATTCATTGATACTGGACTTGACAGAACAAAAAGTATTTTGACTGAGCATTATCTTTAAGTGTTCTCCTCCTTAAGTTCTGTGAAATGTACATTGTTCCTTTATTACCTACCTAAAATAGACACCGTGGTCTTATTAATACTAGTAACTGAAGTGTGTGTAAATGCTAATGACCTGGTGTACATGTATATAAGCAGTTGTTAGAACATAAATCGTGTATAGAAATGTTCTTTAAACAAGTTTCCCAAGTTTGCTTGTGAATTCAATTTTACTCTCACTGTTCTTGCAAGCAAGCTCCTACCACTGTATTGATACAGCTGAAGACACAGCTTCCATTTGACTATATCAAGTGGTCTTGACGGGACTCGAACTCATGAGTGAAGTGAAGTGAAATGAAACTAAGCTCTATATAAGAGAATATTAGAGATGAGCAATAATTGGACGTCAGGTTCTACTGTACATGTCAGATGTGTGAATGCTGTTATACGTGCTGAGCACCATATGCTATAGCAGCAGTAGTTATACACTCCCTTGAAAATGAACACATGCACTGTGTGTAAATGCTAATGACCTGGTGTACATGTATATAAGCAGTTGTTAGAACATAAATCGTGTATAGCAATGTTCTCTAAACAAGCACATTTATATCTATATTTGAAGCTTTTTGTATTTTGTAACTTTTTGTTGGTTATATTTATAGATGTTATTTTAAATGATTTGCATTGGGACAATTATGCTCTTTCCATGTGTATAAACGTGTTTGTTTGACTTCTTTTTTTATTCCTTAGAATCCAACTCAGTATCTGCGTTTCAACTCACTGGAATGTTAAAGCCACAAATGAGGAAAAATGAGAATCTGGAAGCATCTGATGCTGAGCCACACCAAAATGATTCTGGTGAATCAGACACAAATGATGAAGATGATATTGAAAAGGACAGCCGGCTAAAAACATTGCACGATAAAGATGAGATAGAGATGCATTATAGACGGACTTCTGAAAAAGTAGATTTTGAATCGATTGAGAGGCAAAGTGGCCAGGATTATGTCAAGAAGCTTTTGCAATTGTTACCATCTTTACTACAGTGTTATTCTATGAGTGAAGCTGATGAGATGATGCAACAATTTGCATCCCAAATATGTGCAGGTATTCATTTTATAATTTCTAAGCAAAATTCTTTATGAGGAAATGCAATTTACATTATTCCTGAGCATTTTAAAGTCCATGGACCTAAAGTAAAAGAGAATAAAATTCATTTTCCCCACCGGTTATGCCCACCCTGAACCCTCACGAGTGACCAAAAAATCTTGAAAGTAAAATAATTCACCTCATTAAATCGTACATGTATTTTTAGAATAACATCAACTTTTATAACTGTGGAGATTGTCAGACATAAACAATCTAGTTCAGATTTATTCTTTTCATTTCAATTGCAAAACAAATTTCATTTCATGTTGGGATTAATATTTTGCTAGATTCTCAAGAAGATGAAAGTCATTCAGCGATCCTGAACGCAGATGGTGTATATCTAGCCACGTACTCAGTTCTACTTCTCAACCTCAAGCTGATCCGTAGCGGTTACTACAACTCACAGGAGAAAAGCTTGCCCATGGCAGAAGTGAGTATCAATTAATTTTATCGTTTCTTCTTTTCATAAAATGAAAAGTTTAATCATTTGTTCAGTAAATATGCAAAAAGTAAAAGAAAAAATCGCAAGGTAAATTATTCAATTTGAGTAAATTCAGTGCATGTGTTAGTTTATTGAGTTGCTTGACAAGGTGATAAAAAAACTGATAATCTACTAGATGATAGCTACTAAATAAGACGGTATTTATTATTTTAGCAACAATTTGTGGATGAAATCCTGGGCACAGGCATGTTGTTGTACCTGTCGCGGGCGTGGCTCAGTGAAGTTTTCTTGCATGTTGTGCAGACTAACTTACTACAAACAGCAGGCTACGATGACAGACACGCTCAGGACTCCGTACTCTGCAATCTACTTACAGATATAGGTAGTTTTTTGTGGATGGTTTTGCAAATGAGAGGTGTTGGTTTGTGCATGATGATGTATGATACAAAACATATCCTTTGAGCATGTGGCAAGTTGTGGCTAGATTAACATCTTAGATACTTTGATGTACTGTTATGTTGGTTGCCAATAACTTGTTTACACGCGTGAAATGGCGTGTATTTAACCTAATCTTTCTTGTACTGGTGTATTGTAAATTTACAATGTGTACATGTGTGTCAGATGCAGTGTTGCAATGTCTGAAATACAAACCATAACGAGCATGAACTTTGTTCTCAGATGGATTGGAAAGTCGTAAAATGGGAGGCCAGTTGATGGTCGGTCATCAGGAGGAGAGCCAGATAAACCTGGGTGAAGACCAGACGGAGGCAGACCAGGCCGCTGTTCTAGCTGGTGGGTGTTAATGCCTCAGTCTTCAGTGCCAGGATATGTTTTATTTATTTTTGTATAATTGGTCACGTTAAATATACATGTAACAAATGATTTCTGACTAAAATAGTAGAACCTTGTTATCTCGATATTGCTTATCCCAAATTTTCTGCTGTCACAAGGTTAGTTTTGTTTCCCTTCATCTATATTATAAACACACATCAGTTGGTTATCTTGAATATTTCCTATCTCTAGCATTTTACTGTTATCTCTACAGATTTGATATAACAAGTTTCTACCGTACAAAATTCAGCACTAGAATTATTTAAAAACCAATGTCCTAATACTGTTACCAGGGATGAAGTTTGTTAAGCGGGTGCTGATTGTGTGCTGGGACAACATCCTGGAAGTGCTGTCTGTCCTCATCAATGGCAAGTCCCAGTGTGGAATCACGGGCAGTCTCAGCCTCATGATCAATGCCAAGGAAGAGAACCGAAAGGCGCAGGAGGCGATTTGTGGAAGCCTCAGTAGTTTGCAGAAGGCAGCGCGGCTTTGCTGTGTACTAGGTAACAACGTTGTTTCTGTTATTGCTATTCCACAAAAAGTAAAACATTTATTGAAGTTGAGACTTTACTATGCATTCTGCATGATTAATAATACTCCCTGGCAGCATACACCAGATATAATTTTTAATATTATCAGAAAACATGGTTTTTGATTGTACTCTTCCAGATCATAAATAATGGTACCGCTTATCTCTTCATCAATAATTTTATTGCTGGGTGTCAACTAAAACGAACATATATGTGCTCAACAATAAGTAGGGTTGTATCTTTCCCTCAGGCCTCCAAGACCGCTGTGGTGCCGTGTTCCAACAGCTCGCCATCGCCTCGTGCATGATGGACGACGGCAAGAGGGAGCCAGCCGCGAAGACGAAGCCGGGTGGGCTGCCGGGCGTGCTCGCGGCCAGGCCCAAGCTCACGCGGCTGCACACGGCTCACTCTCTGAGCCTCGACCTGGTGCTCAGCATGGGGCTAGAGATGGGCAGCCATGCCGCAGACTGCTGGAAGCATGTCTTCAGGTACAACCTCCTTATTCTGACACGTTGAATATCAAGGGCTTACTCTATTGCTGAAAACTTGCTTTTGAACTCTTGACATCTTCCCAATTTGGTCAGACTATACATAATGCATAAGCGAATATTGGCAGGTAAAAAGTCTCTGAAAAATAGCAAGAGCGCTAATTAGGTTTGGTCAAATATACCACTGTAAAACAACTGCCTCTCGTTCTTCTCAACAATAACTCACTCAGACTGCTCTTCAAAATTGTTACAGCACCGTCACTAGCATGTACGTTTTTGGGCTGGAGCCCACCTGTTAAACATGTGAGTTGATCCTGACGTGTCGACTGCGGAGTGATAACTATCCTTTAACTTCCAATGTCTTTATTATTCACTTGTATTCTTCATTCATACATCACTCACATACATACATATATATAACAGACAATAGCTACATCAGCCTATCATAATGAAACTGCCGTGTACTCTATACCTCGGACATAGTGACAATAGTACTAGACGCATTGTTACTGCTGCGTGGTGGTTATATACACAGGCACCAGACATGCTGACATGTTTGTCTGGATGTTCACCTTGAACCATATGATCACAGAATGTGACTTACATACATGCTTCATGATTAAGTACGTTTCACCTTGATCTACATACTGAGGCTAACAACATGTCATATCACTGGACACAAGTGTACACAGCTGTACGAGGTGCACTACCAATCAAACCGTGTAACACCACCCACTAATGACATCCCTGTGTGAATTTTGATGTTATTATAACTAGGAAGGTCACTTGTCACATGACAAGCACTATGTTGCAGGTGCTGTGCCCACATCAGCGCCCTCGAGCATGTGTACTTCAGTCGCGGCGGGAACCAGGCTACGCTGCCTAAAGTGCAGATGGAGCAGAAACAAGTGGATCTGCAGACAGACAATGGATTTGAGTAAGTTTAAATTAGCTACGTGCGGAACATATAACATAGTGGTTAACAATAATTGCAGGTTTATAGTCAAGTTAGATATATTCAGCATTTAATGTAAATTACGTCTCAATACAAAGAGGATGATTACACATACATGTATAGCAATAAGAGATGTCAAATGGTAAGTCATTGGAATATGCAGTTTGAAGATTGCTGTAAAGTCTTTGCATAAAAATACAGGAGATATGTTATGCTAAATTAGTCTGCTCTTGCAAGGAAAAATAAATTTTCTCATAAATTTTTGCATATTAAAATACTGTGGTTATGTTTAAGGCTGTCCACCTACTAGTAAGTTGCTTATGCTCAATAGATTTTACTTTTCCCCTCATGATTTCAAAGCTTTCATTAGTGCATGTGAAATGTTTGCATTTGACTTGTCAATGTTATCGCATGTAAAATGCAATCTATGTATATCATATTGTCCTTTTACCCTCATTACCAATTTTTTAAATTATGTATAAATAATCATGCTCAACTTTTACAACTTTTTATACTAGTGCTTTTCATATATCCTGACTTTATTGCCTATATTACAAAATATTTCAATAATAGTTGTTTGCATAGATGCTAGAAAAATCTTGTAAATTTGAAATAACATAGAAATTTGATCACTTTTCTTATCATAAAGTAATATTTTACTCTGCATGTAATTCAATTCTTCCCAATCATCACAATTTTGTTGAAAATATTCTTTGAATGCTAAAAAGAGAAACATTCTAATACTGCTTTCTCAAAATTGTTCTTAACTACTTTATATTTATCATTTGACAGGGAATTTATTTATGTTTCAAAGGTTATTTAAGAACTTATTTTTGGCTGTCTGTGTTAATCAAACCCAACATCAGTTATAGGACTTCTGTTTTAATATTTGATGCCTTCTATGTTTTACTAGTACTGTAGCACTCATTTAACTCGAACTCAAAAAACGTTTTCGAATTGTAAAAACGACGGGTTCCACTATAATTTTAACTGATCCGTGTGACGCCGTGTTGTAGTGACTCTGACCTGTACCCGCCGGCATCGCTCCTGGTGCCAGTGGAGCCCGTGGCGCCGACCATCGACGTGCCGGCGCTGATCCGGCAGAGCGCTGCCGAGGTGGGGCTGGAGCAGGCGCTGACGGGCAGCGGTGGCGGCGTCCTCACCGCAGAGCAGACGTCAAAGGTGCTGTGCGGACTCGCGCAAGAGGTCGACAGGTACGAGGACTTTGTTGATGTTAAATAAGTTATTTATATGGTGAACAGCACTTAGGCTAACTGTGTCTCGTAATTTTATGTCTTTGTTGCTGTTATTATGTTTCAAAAGTTTTCCAAACGCAAAATTAAGTATATGAATTATTAGAATAAAAGCAGAATTGTGTTTGGAAAACTTTTGAAAAACAGTAACAGCAACAAAGACATAAAATTATTGGTTGATGTTAAACAAAGACTTTGTTTTGCATGATTTGTAGTTAGTATCAGTTGTGATGATTAATGGCATGTGACATGAAGTGTGATAGTAAAAACATTTAATCTTGTAATATTAAAGTATGGGTATAGAGGATGGGATTAAATTTTCATTTACTTTTTAATTATAGAAATACATTTTACCATAGAAATACATTTTGACTTGTAAACAAGATAGGAATCTTCTAGGACATTTGAGGCTGGGGAATTGGTTGTAAGGGTCAAGAAGCACCACATCCCACTTTTTTATACTCTTGCATAAATTATTAGGTAGAACTATTTTTAAAGCATAAGGTAACCTAAAACTTTCTATCAAGTACTATGACCTTTCTCAAAAGATTGTTGCGTGATGACATCAGAAGCATGAATGTAAAGTGCTCATGTCTGTAAAAGTCCTGTGGATTAGGTGAATCTTCTTTTCACCCACTGCTTAGAATTAATTCAAAGTACTAGCTGATATCATACATGTAGTAATGATTTATATGATTTGTACAGATGAATATGCAACATAACAAGAATGTTGTGTACATTAGTCCCAACTGATTACTTCGCACTTGGTGCTTGTCGATTGATTCTTAAAAACCTCACATATTTTAGCCTGTTTGAGAACGCATGTGACAAGCTGAACATGAAGTCGCTCCTCACTTTCCTCACCGAGCTTTGCATCGCGTCCATGCACCAACTACGCACCTTCAACCCGCACCACGACAACGCAGCACCTGTCAACACTCTGCACCTGTACAGACTGGGAGATGTTGTGTTGAGGTGCCTGAAAAGTGGCCGCCCTCTGCTTCACACCATGCGCATTTGGAGCATTGTTGCTCCACATTTGGTAGAGGTAATAATTGTAGTAAAACCTCATCGTCTCGAATTATCCTTTATCTTGAGTTTACTTACATCGGTTCAAAGTATGATATTGAATACGCCAGTTGATTATCGCAAATATTGTGTAAATGGTCTATTTTATTTTTATGTGATCTATTTATGACAATGAACATTAAAGGAATTCTTCTTTTTTTAGGCCGCATGCCATAAAGATCGTAACATCAGCAAAAAGGCTGTACAATGTATCCATGAAGTTGTGACGACATTGCTGTCATCCCTTCAAGAATTGCCTCATTTCCACTTCAATGAATCTTTGTGCAAACCATTTGAAAACTTGCTCTGTCTTGAGCTATGCGATGGTGATGTTCAAGATCAGGTATATACTATGCATTGATTGTTTATGCTTGCAACTTTCAATTACAGTAAAACCCGTTTTAATTTTTAAGGTATTAGAATGATTTTTTATGTAGAGTGATATGAAGGGAAATAGTTATAAACTCAAGTTATCCATAAATGCTACAAGATTTTAACATAAATGGGTCCCATGCTTTATAAAAAATCAGTTTGTTAGTAGATTCATGTTGCTAGCTCCACAATGGTACAGGTAATGTTCAAAGTGTAATACGATTTTAAATTCGGATATTTTTTTGCAGATTGTGTGTTCTATCTGTGAACTAGTTGAGGCGTGTACCAGCGAGATCAAGTCTGGCTGGCGCCCGTTGTTTGGAGCACTTCGTGCCGTGAAGATCGAGTTCACGACCAACGAGGAAGTGAACGAGGCGCGCCAGCGTCACGTGGCGGCTGTGCTCGACGTGTTCGAAGTGTTCCTCAACACAGACAACACGCTGGTGTTTGCCAACGCCGCCATAGACTGTATTCTCTGCTTGCTGAAGTATGTGCGAGGGCCAGGTAAGATCTCTAACCAAGCTTATTTACAATGCACAATCATTTACTTGTATACATCACGATAGACATTGCAATCTTCATGGCTTTATGTTGGGTTGGTACATGAGTTTGAGGCGTACATTGTGTCAGCAGAAGTGTTTGATGATAAGTACATTGTGTTTGCAATAGTGTTTGAGGAGTACATTGTGTTTGTAGGAGAGTTTGATTAGTGCATTGTGTTTTTAGGAGAGTTTGAGGAGTACATTGTGATTGTAAGAGAGTTTGATTAGTACATTGTGTTTTAGGAGAGTTTGAGGAGTACCCGGACGACGACTCTGACTCTGGCAATGAGCTGGCTGGCGGCGGGAGCGCCGCGGAGGACCTCATCCTGCCCGCGCTCCGCTACCTGCAGCGCTGCTGCGCCATCTTGGCCTCCATGTGGAAGATGCCGGCTTGTCCTGTTTTTAACGGAGCTCATCGGTAATTGAATTGCTTCTACTAGTATTGAACAACTTTTTGCCATCCATTAAATGAATATGTTTATATTTTAAGACAGGGTGTGGTGTAAATAATTTTTTGATTACAATTTTAAAATGTATTTCTGCTGACATATCTGGAAATAAGATGCCTTTACCGTGGTTTTGTGTTTCTTCTAGAATTCGTACTTCCTCCAAACTTCAAGTGATCGACAGCGTCATTCCAGACATGGATCTTCATGCCTTCCAGAAAGCATTCCATTCTAGTCAGTCTGAAAACGTGCCTCCTTCCAAACCTTCTAGTCATATTCCAAGTCAAAAAGTACAAGAATGTCGTGCATCAGAAGATGCAGATAACAAAAGCTTAAATTCACTGGATTCTGGGATAGGTGTTAGCGCTGTGCAGTCTGAAGTATCACCTGACAAATGCAAGCAAGAATGTAACAAGGACAATGAGGCAAGTTCTGCCAAATCTCCGAAGCCAATAGACATATGCATCATGGACTGTGATAAAACTTGTGATAAACCTCTTATTCAGTATAAAGGGTAAATATTTTTGTTTCATTTACATTTCACGCAAAATATGAAGCTGTAAATGATTAAATACCATGAGACTATAATCAAAGAAATCACATGAATTTATTCAAGACCTAATATTCTATATATCACAAAGCTAAAACTATACTACTGGATATGATAAACTTACAGACCTTCCACACACCTCCACATCACACACTGAATCAACATGTTATGTGAACCATCTGTACATTCGTTATATCCGTGAAAGTATAGTGTAGTATAGTCTATATAACTTTATAAAGATTAGACAAGATTTGTGACATATGGTATGCAGCATGTGGTCGCATTTTTTTTTTTCTGTTTCTGCTGCCTTATAATCGAAAAACAAAGTCCTATTTTTAGTGAAGAATCAAATTTATTTAGACATGTTTCGACATCTCTAGTGTCCTTCTCAATTTAATTTAAAAAATATAGAATATTCTATATTATAAGGCAGCAGAAACAGAATTTTTTTTTATATAAAGATTAGACGTCCATGTTAAAATGGACGTCTAAGTCTATATAAAGTTATCAAGGCCTAAAAAAGGAGATTTTTCCTGGTCAGTGAGCACCTGGAGGCGCTGGACAGCAAGACTGGCGTGCTGCATGTGTGGTTCCTGGTGCTGGACGGCCTTGCCGGCACCGTGGCCGAGGGACCCCGCAACTACCAGCCACAGACGCTCGAGATGCTGTTCACGCTCATGAGGTCCGCAGCAACGGTCCCAGGTGGGTGACAGCGGGGTGAAGGGAAATTATTAGAGTAGATTAGTTTTATTTATTAGGAAAACATGTACAGTCAAAATATATCAAAAAGATTATAATATGATATAATGTAATATCACATATAATCACATATCATGATTTTAGCATAATGTTCCTTGGATATCACATGAAAGCGTACATATAGTATTGCTTATTTACAATGTGGTCCTTAAAAACATAACTTGACTTCCAACATATGCATCATAAAAAACAATAATAGAATAAGTTAAAAACAACCAGATTAAACATCATATAACAGATGAATTTAATGAAAGTGTAGTATGGGACTATGTGTGAATAGAGGTGATACATGTAGAAGTTTAAAAACCAGACTAAACTAATACTGATCTACGTATCTGTCCCGATGTGGCCAAGTACAATATGCCATTATCTGTGAACAGAGGTGTGATTTGCAGTGATGGGAGGCTTAAAAACCAGACTTTAAAACTTATACTACTATCCATATCTGATCCATATGAACATTTATTTTTCAAGATGTCCACGTGAACAAGTTCCACTGTATATGGTCAGCTGTTTCAAAACCTGTCCTCAGCTATATCTATTGTTGTTAGAAATATGATTGCTAAAAAGACATGTGTGTGAGAGAAGTTTGAAACTGTTTTATTGATCTTCGCATGTTTTTTATGTTCAGGTACAAGTTCCACTATATATGATCATTTTTATACTTTTGCATCATCAAGCAGATAGTGTCAATTGTAGGATTTGACCATGAGATTGGAGTGTAAATCGTGAAATTGAGCATGCTGACATCTGATTTACCCGAACGAAGTTCGGATAAATCAGACGTCAGCATGCTCAATTTCACGATTTACTCGACAATCGAGTGGTTAAATACCATTCTATCATGACTAAAATCCATACTAAAGGAGTGTCTGATTCTCAATGCCAGTTTGACCATGCAACGTCAGCAGCTATATAGATAATTTGACATTACTAGTCTAATTTAAACTGTGGTCTCCACGCGTGCAGTAAAACGTACAATTGAGCACGCCGCTCGACCAATCAGCCTGGGTTATTGGCGGTGATTTATGTACGGAATAATAGGATGTTTTATTGACCATCTTTTCAGGAGCGCGTTTTGCTGTGCACGTTGTGAACCACCTGCTGCTGCCCACGTTCCAGGCGTGGCTGCGGCGCGGCACGCCCGCCGACTGGGACGCCGCCGCCGTCGCTAACTTCAAACACTGCTCCGGGCTGTGCGCCGATCTCGTTGTCGAGTACATCATCGCTTTTGCTGGTAAGATTTTCGTTTGACAAGAGAAACCAAAGCTAGTTTGGTATGAAGTGTTCATTGGAGCGAATTGTCCGTGTCGCTGTGGTGATCGGTTGATTGTTCCACATTGGGTAGCTGGGACATATGAATACAGATAGATTGCGTCCTGTTTAAGTAAATAGGGTAGCTGATGAAATAGGTGCGCTCCCAAGTAGTCAGCCAGGTCACAACCTCAAAGTGAACATTAATTCAGGCCGGTCTGTTATATCATTTACGACCATCCAAAAGCCCACCCTCATGTAAAGGTCCACTCAAATTTTTGACTACAATGTATACAAAAATCTGGACTAATTAAATTCCAATTGAAATGCACTTTCATGGAACAAAATACGCATTGATTTTCAATCTAAAAGCCCGCGGTTGTTTACACGGTCATATACAGTAGCCAGTTGTCTGTCTGACGAGCGTGTTGTGTGTAGGGGAGTCGGGCGCGGTGCAGGCGGCCGTCGAGTTCATGCTGCAGCAGCTGCTCGACCTGCTCATTGAGTGCATCGCCCAGCCGATTGAGTCGCTCAGTCGCCTCGGGTGCTCATGCATACGGTACGCTCGTGTTCATTTCCTTAGACATCGATATATAAAACGTGTTCACATGTAGATGGTATGTATTATAATGAGAAATGCCAGGTTCAAGAACCAGATGGTATGTATTATAATGAGAAATGCCAGGCTTTCAAGAACCCATGAGGGTTGTTTGGTATAGGTATATAAACATTTTATTTATATTTTGTACCAACTTGCTGGTTCACATGTATTTGATTTCATAGAAAATCCTCATCATTAGATAAAAATAAAATCCAGGAAAATTAGTTTTTGTGTGGTAACATGTTCCCTGAAAAAAATGCTGATTGCATTATGGATTTGAATCCTCTTTTCACATTAGGGTGCATTGTGTTCCAGTATTAATGATGTGTGATGTTGTAGGCACAATCTGCTGAGCTGCGGCCCGATCTTCACGGAGAACATGTGGCAGGTGGTGGCCACATCCCTGCACCGTGCATTCGACGTCACACTCCACTGCCTGCGCACGCTGATGACGCCGTTTCAGGTTATCATATTGCACAATCAAGTATTCAGGACAGCAGCTAATTATACATGCTCGTGAAATATCAAAGTTAAGAGATTGATGTCTGAGTCTCTGCCTTTAAATATATTTAATGTATACTTCTTATAAATACAATCTAGTGTTGGACAGCATCTATTTATACATGTACACGAAATAATGAAGTTAAATGTTTACGTTTAATATATTTTAAGTCTAGTTCATATCAATTCTCAGTGTGCCTAGAATAGGAGAGACAGGATGGGTAAAGGAAATTGGTTTATTATGCTGGTTTGTAAATGAATATTCTGTGTAATATTGAAGTTTGTAAACAAAAGTGAAAATGTATAGTTTTTGCACTTCAGGCGGACTCCGACAATTTCTATGGTGATATTGGACAAGTGAAAGTGGCAGTGAGGAGAGACTGCACAACAGCAGAATGTTTCCGCCTTAGACAACTCGCTCAGCAGGTCAGTTTCTCGATGGTCAAGTGTCTCTCTTGAATAAATATAAATAATGGCTCCACTCTCCTTTAATTGACAAAGTATAAATGGCCACCGTTGTTTTGCATGGTCTGTAGTTGGGGCGTGTTTGGATTAACCAAGTCTCTGTCACAACAGGACATCTTATGGTAGCAACCTCAAGTACAGCAATTTGATTTTCCAGGACTCAAGCAAATTTAAGAAATCATCAATGGACTTGGACTCATGCAAGCACATCCCTAAAATATATTTTGCGACAAATGTATTTATATTTTTTGAGAATCAAGTTGAATTTGGACTGCCCTCTTACATTCTAGTAAGACATTCAAATATCAAAAATGTTCGCTGTTCAACACAGCAAACATTTTTGGTGCAGCATAATCTTAATAACATCATTCTTTTTGTTTCTGATCTATTGCTAATATGTGCCAAAAACTATCAAAAGAAAATTATTTTATTTGATTTAAATTTCAAGTACATAGAAGGAGTACATGTACTCGAAATTTAAATCAAATAAAATAATTTTCTTTTGATAGTTTATGTTTGGCACATATTAGCAATAGATCAGAAACAAAAAAGAATCAAACTGTATGCTATGTAAGTAATGAACAGAACATTGAACTTAATAACGCCTGTGTGTGGTCAGGTGTTCCTGCTGGACAGTCAGCGTGGCGGCGGTGCGGGCGGCCTGGACACCGACCTGGAGGAGAGTCACAGCTACACCTTCCTCGTGTTCCCGCCGGCGCAGCACGAAGCTGACGCCGGCGTCGAGCAGCCGCTAGCACGGTGAGCACACGCCCAATCATCATCATGAATATGCATGGTTTTTTAAAGCCGAGCTTCACAGAAGACTCAAGCTTTTTAGTCGTCGTCAGCGTTTCATTCTGTTCCCTCTTCACCGCTACTATCTTTACTATAAGCATGTTCATACGCGCTGAAATTAGTGCCCAATTAGAATTTATCAATGAAACTGAAGCAGCTGATGTTAATGAGCTGGGGAAACGCCAATTACATTGTAGCCGATTAAAATTAATACGCCACTACAACCGCATAAATAAAGTCACAATGCATCCAGGAATCATCAGGTGCCACCATGGTCACTATGCACTCCCGGCCGTTATTGCTGCATAACATTCTCGAGCTTGGGTTTTCAGGAGTCTCACTCCTTTGATTCTCATCTCTTTCTGACATTGGTTGCACCTATTTGTTAGAAGCAGTGCGCTGTATTTGTTTAACCTTTCTAAGCCACCCCACGCCAGCACACGAACCATGACGCGTCAAGCCCCAGGGCACTGCAGCACACAATCAATAATAAATCAATACTTCAACATGGATTCATGGAAAAGTCAAAATCAATATAATTTACGTCAACTTTACAACTTATTTACATAATAATCAAATTGATTTAGCATCTGCATCATTACATGAAATCAATCAGCAGCATTATCCAGGTGTTGTATGCTTGTGATCCTGTTCTCTTGAATAAAAGCCACCAAATTAACCTACATAGACCTACTTTGAAAATCTAAGATTATACAGACTTTTAGCAGTTTCCATCATTCAGAGTGGCAAATCCACGTGTATACAATGTCAATGGTGTAGTCCTATAATGTGATTAATTTTCAAATTTCGTATATTTGACAAGGTGCCCAACCCCCCGCTACAAGAAAAAAAATAATTAAGAAAAAAGTAAAATTTGACTATGTAACGTGGGCTCACACGGCCAATGATCATGAATATGCATGCATTTTTCTTGTCTCTTTCTGACATTGGTTGTACCTGTTTGTTAGAAGCAGTGCAGTTTATGTGTTTAACCTATCTAATCCACCCCCCTCAATGAGGTGACCTGCATGAATTTAGATTTACTGTTCAATTTCAATGATTTTTCATTCAATTTTGTATCATGCTACATGGTAGATGATTTGAATCAAACTACCTCATAAAATAGTTTCAAACTATACTCTTTATTATTACTTGAATTTTTGTTACTCTACTGTATGTAAATAAAATCAAATCTGTAGAATTTATACCATGTCAAGTCAAGTCAAAAATTCTTTATTACATTGACACGTGGCATATACAAGCATGAACATGCAATTTACAATATCATTATAACAACCACCCAGCCGCAAGGGCTTATAAGTCAGTATATTTGTAGCCAATTTGTAATGCCCAAGGAAGTGCTGAAGGCGTGAATATTTCCCACAAAATGGATTTAATTTCCCATAAAAGACCTATTTTGACGTGGATATTGAACACGAGCTGTTTGCGTGCAGCGTGTCGTTTCGGAGCCTGGTGGTGTCGCTGCTGTCGCACCAGCTGCTGGTGGGGACGGTGGGCAGCCTGCTGCTGCAGGGCGCCGGCAGCGCCACCGACGCCGAGCGCGCCATGATGCCCGGCACCGGCGACGACAGCGCCGCGGCCGGCGACGCGGACAGCCTGCTGAGGGACTCGCCGCTCCCAGGTACACACTCCATAAAGAGACCATGTGACGTAAAAGACCATTTTTCAAGGTTCTAATCATTCATAGAGAGACCACCGTGAACTTTACTATGAAGACCGCCACCTCTACTAAGACCAATCAAATGAAGGCCAGCCCAATGGTGGTCTTAATAGTGAGATACTTGCAGTAGAACCTCTGTTCATGACCACCTTCATTACGAGACCTGTTCTAGCAGTTTATTAAGAGACCACTTCTTTACCAAGACCACTTGAGGCCAGTACCCAAGGTAGCCTGATAGAGGTTCTATTGTACTGATATACCGGTAATTCATATTTGTGTGATAATTTAAAATGTTGTTTCGGTAGAATTTTATTCGTATACTTTTCCATGTAAAAGTTTGACAAAAACCTTTCTCATAGTTTTCTGCTGTTTCTTATTTAGTGCATTATAAAAATAATCAATTATGATTTCCATGATATCTGTCATTTCATTTCTTTATGAATAATTCATCATTTTTTCTTTGTTTAAAGGTTTACTTCGCTACATGTCAAGTCGAAATGTTTTGGCATTCTTGTGTTCTCTACAACATTCAGTTGCTACTGCTGAAGAATTTGATTCTCGTCCAGGACTCAAATTTCTGATACAGAAGGTAGTGAAGTCGGATGTAGCAGCCAACATGTACAAGCAAGCCGGGTTAAGTCTCACATTCTATGTGCATACATTGCTTGAAATTTGTGCACATCAAAATAACATTAGCAAACAAAACACCAAAGATATGCTTTGGGGAAAACAAGATTTAGAATCTGAAGATGAATATGAGGACGCATCCAGTGACTTTGACAGTGCACATGTTCTTCCTCCTGTGAAGGCTGCAAAACAAGATCCTTTATCAACTGAAAATCTTTCCAAAACAGTGGAAACTGCGACTTTTGCAGCATACCGAAGTATTGAAGAATTGCAGAAATTTACAATTGTTTTCATTCATAAACTAAAGCAGATTTTTGATGACATTTGTACAAAGTACGTAGACTTGTACTTGGAAAAGGAAGGACCTAATGCAGCTGATCAGCTTTCTACACAGCTACTGGTCTTTTTGGTAGCACCTGATGAACTACCAAGTCTAAAACGAGAGAAAAGCTTGAAGGAAATGGTTGAAGAAAAGCTGGAAGAGCGCAGAAAGCAAGAGCAAGAAAATGCAGGGATTGTGAATGCCAGTGTTTCTGTTGTGGACACAACAGCAGAGCCAGTGCAAGGTGAGATGTTTTTTTTTCATATACCTACATTCACATTAAGAGGTTAAAAACCCACAGGCAATGAAGTGATGTTGCTCTGATGATTTGTGTGTTCACATAGGTAATATCGATGTAGATTGGGTTATAAAAGATTTTTTTAGATCACATATGAATGTATTGGATTGTTCAAATGCAAACAACAAATTGAGACTTTTGAACTGATGTGAATGAATTAATAAGAAAGAATAATTAAATATATTTTCGTAGTCTTCAATTCAAAAGACATGTCTAGAAGGATGTCTAGAAGGATCCTGATGCCTTTATGCAATAGTATTTTTAGATGTAGCCTATGTCATTTACCTAATTATTTCTCAACCACATGTTTGTTTTAACTGTTTACAGGTTGTGAAGATGAAGACCATGAGACTCCTCCTACAAATACACACTCACCTCATGGAAGTCCAGCTAAAACAGCGCCTCCAAAACATGATGCAAAAGATAAGGTAATGACAAATTATGTTATTTTCACATC
Organism: Streblospio benedicti; assembly: GCA_019095985.1. Lineage (NCBI taxonomy): Eukaryota > Metazoa > Annelida > Polychaeta > Spionida > Spionidae > Streblospio > Streblospio benedicti. Next base: position 56,355,814 of record CM032666.1, on the reverse strand, counting down.
TGCTTCACTGATATACTTTGTTAGCATTTTAGCTGCCAGAAGCCATCGCATTTTTGATTTTAAATCAATAAATGGGATGATTAAAAGGGAAGTAAATAAAAGCATTTTGCCATCACACACAACTACACATGATTTCAGGTGTATAATGTTGCCACCAATAAGACCATCAACAACCTGATGTCTGACTACAAAAAGCGCAAACAGATGCACACAATGCCCACGTTTGTGAAGCAGACAAGATCCAAGCCGGTGGTGGTGAGAAAACCGATCACCGCCACAGACCCGATCGACCGGCAGATCGAGCAGCAACAGAGAGACTCCATCATGAAGGTCAGTGATCGGCTATGTCTCTTTGGGTCAGTGATCGGCTATGTCTCTTTGGGTCAGTGATCGGCTATGTCTCTTTGGGTCAGTGATCGGCTATGTCTCTTTGGGTCAGTGATCGGCTATGTCACATGTATATCTGTACTGTACACTAGTGTCTTGAGCGAATCAACCATCATTTTCATAAATACCTCACTGATAGAGTGAATGAATGATCGCCACTGATTGTTTATGTTAAATGTTATGTAATTATATTCCCTCATTCCCCCTTATTTCACAGATAGTCTCCTCTATTCGTTTGTGGTCTTGGTTCTACCTGCATATCACCCATGTGCCTCTCCTTACTTACTTTTCAATGAATCTTCAAAAGTTTGTTCACTAAAGTGCCCCGAATATTTGAAGGCTAAAAGCGATCGAATGTCCTAAGTTCCTAACACAACTTTAAATTTCACCATTTACATACTTCGGTATGTGTTGCAGGATTCTGAGGCACATCTGCTGTCCTACATTGAGGTCATCTGTGGCCTGTTGCACCTTTACCATCAGCTGCCAGATGCTGAATACACGGCGCTACTACCGGTTATTTTCAACTTCTTGAACCAGCTGACGTGTCACTGTCGACATCGTCATTTAAGACTCGCTCTAGCAACATGGACGTTTAGACTTGGCACTATGTTTGATTTGAATGCTCCGGGAGATAAGATGCCATCAAATCCTAGAGATTAATAGCCTAATCTAAATTAAATAGCCAAATTAATAGACAATTAAAGCATCATTTTGTGGATGTAGAAATGCATAATTTGTTTGTATGAAAAGAAAAGAATGATTATCAGCTACACCATCTTTTGTTCACGTTGGTTTTATATTTGAAATGTGTATGATTTCAGTATGATAATTTTTTGGAGTTTATTGATATATGGTGCTGTTTTGAAATTGACTGGGTATTATTCACTTAGTATATTGATAATGAAGTGCTTATTATGTTATCAGTGCTAAATGCTCCGAGGATTTCCAAGTAAAGTACCTAGCTAGTACATGGCTAATTATTTGCACCCGACCCAGTGTTATAACATTATTTCAATATGATCAGTTATCATTCCAATAGTGCTGAACTATGTAATGTTATTTTGATAATAAGTAATGTACATGTAGTAATTAAATATGCCTCATTTTAGGTTTGTATGTGCATTTAAGGTAAAGGTCCACCTTTTATGTTATGTGCATCTTCTATCTAATGTATATTCCTGGTCATTGAAGTTGTTTATTGTAAAGCTACATTCCATGCAATACTTCATGTCAACTGATTCAAGGTCAATACAATTATTCATATGATTAATTTTTAATTATATTTATTATTTTTGTAATTGTTTTTAATCCTGATAAAGCCTGTATTACTTTATTAGCTCTCTGATATGATCACCAATATTTATCATTAGATATTGCTATATATATATATATATATATATATATATATATATATATATATATATATATATATATATATATATATATATATATATATATATATATATATATATATATATATATATATATTTCAGGATATATAAAACAATCAACATATATGTTACAATATGCTATATATATATATATATATATATTAGAGAGGAATTTGTTCTTATGCATGTGCTTATCAGTTCAGCAGTGTATATATATATATATATATATCCATACACATTCTATGTTATCAGGTGAGAGAAAATATATTATCTTATGTTGCACTTTTCATCGATTCTTTCTCAAAGCTATTTGTGGTTGGCAAATATATATATATATAATGGGATATTGTTTCAAATTGAAGTTCACATCAGCAGTGTAGGTAGATGATTAATTTGCTTATGGCTACTATTGTCTTGCAACAAAATGAAATAGAATTTTACCCAGATGATTTCTACTAATAGTTTGAAAGGAATATCTGTGCGCATTGTGTTATTATTGATGACTGGGTCACAGATCATGCATTTTGTGTAAATATTATCAGAGAAATTAATCTACTGTGATGGTGTACATGATGTTGTGTTTCTGTTCATGTAGAAAGTGTTTGATTCTATTCGTCAATAGAATCGTGTCTAGTCAAGTGATGGTGTCTAAGAGTCATTCCTCATTAAAATTGTTAAAAAAGTATTTAGAGATTTTTATTATGCTCCCTTTTCACGCATGTGCTTCTTTACAAAACAGTGTGTTGCTCTTCGCAGGATAGTGTTTGACAGATAGAAATCTGCACAAAATGATGGGGTTTGTGTGCAGTGATGTGATAGCAAGCCTCTCTTTCAATTCAATGTGGCAGATACGTGAAAAGTGGACATAAAGGGTATGTAAAGTATGATCTATAGTATTTTTGTTGATACGTTGTGATGTGATACGACTTGTATGTTATGCGTTAATTGTTATTTGATTATGGTTATATCACTTATAGTTTAAGTAGACAAAGTTTTTAACTCTGAATTTCAAATTCAATGGAAAAGTAGTTCAGAATCGTTTTCATAGTATATCTTGTAGTCTTAGTTAAGATAGTGGAAGAAATATGTCCAGAAGATAAAGAAAATATATTTTTAGGAAGCAGTATTTTTTTTCTAAATTAAATAAATTTTGTTCCTTTTGTGGTAATGGAAATGTACAAATGTTGTCACTATAGTTATAGGCACTGTGTTATAGGCAGAAAATAAGTTCACATTATGCACTGTTCCGGATTATTCTTGACTTACAATTTTTATTTGATAACCGCTTCAAATATGATATCTATAGAAATGGGGAAAAAAGCCGTACAAATTTTGTTACCCATATGTTAACTCTGTCAATATAAATTCTAGTCATTCAAATATATTTAAACAACTATTTTTTATAACCACTTTTAAAGATTTCCTGTATATCCCCATGTACCATTGTCCTGTTGTTATGTTTTATCGGATCATTATAATTTATTCATTTCATTTATTTAAATGGAAGTGATTGAATAAAGATGTTGTTTTGGGGGCATATTAGTGGAAAAAAAAACAGACTTCTTGTTTTTTTTTTTTGTTTTTTTTTTGATAGATGTACAATACATATACTAATAAGATATTTAATGTGAGCACTCACCAGATACATATATTTAATTTCACTAAGTACTAGGACTTGTTCTTTTGTCATGCAGAATATATGTTTAGTACCAGTATTAACAATGTATTCTTGATCAGGCATCAGGGGGGGTCGTCCAAAAAGTTGGGATGGTCGTCCAACTTTTCTGATTCCTTTTTGGGGGGTTGCTGAACTTGTTTTATCACGTTACGGTATATTTTTTCAAATATTTTCTTTTAACAATTGTCCAGAATTGCAATGACTGTGTAGAGGACTTTTGCTTTAGTGGGGGGAGGGGCTGTCACTCAACTTTTTAAAATGTTGATGGGGGGTGGGGTTGGTTAACTTTTTCTTCAAGCCCCAAATAATGGACGACACCCCCCCCCGGTATCGTTATTTATGATCGTTCCCTAACTCCCTGCCAACACTCAATAGAAATGTACCACTATAAGCTAGGATCTGGCAGATTCAGCAGTGTATTTATTAGAGTGAGGTTCGGGTTTAATTTTTCACAAAATCTGTACTCTGAATTGATTACCTTTATTTGGGGTAAGGGATGGGGGTAGGGGCCCCGGGTCATCTGAGCGAGACTCCGTAACTAGATCTGCCACTGATGGCTTAATCCTTAGATTCCTTACTATACAACAAAGTAAACAGTGGCAGCTCCCGTCATAACATTGTCACCTAACACACGGGGCAGGGGCGGATCCAGACCAGGTTACACCAGATTCTGGAACCTGGTAAAGATACTGCAAAAAATATTTTATTGATATTTTACAAATGCCAATCATAGATCTTTCTTTTAAACAGATATTTTTCTGGTGGTAAATAATCAATTTTTGGCTTTTTTGACATACAAGTGAGTGTATTTTTTCAATATTTTCTTGGGGGGGGGGGCACATGCCCCTAGACTCGGCTGCGCACTGTTGGTGCTCGCTTCCCAGCTCTTTGGAACTTACAAAACCGTCATCTCTGGATCTGCCCCTGCGGGACTACCTGTCTTAAGAAATACTGGATCTGGCACTGGCACCAGCTCACAGAAATATAACATGCAACCTGCAGAAGAACGAACTTAGTATACAGTTATGTTTCTGATGTGTTTTTTTCCGATTCACCCTTTGGCCAATTTTCATCATTCAACCCACGTACGCCCATTAGCGACTGTAGAGTCTATAGACCGACCACCTGGGTAACCCACCCGCACGTCTAAATTACAGGCAAAATGAGATGTCCTTTCACGGACCATAACATCGCAACAAGTCTTTTTCATTCTTTGCTGGAGACGGCAAACTCTTTTATCAGCCACTTCCTGCCAGAAATAGGGAAATGATGAACGCGTGCTGAGACGGACTAATGAAATTGACAAATGTGTAATGGTATGTAAATTATGAGTGAACGATGCTCTGTTTTTTTTCTTTATTCCTTTGTTTGGTTATTTCGCCCAATGTTCCCCCGCCTCTTGGCCTCATTTGCTGTCTTACACATTTTTGTAGACCTAGTTACAGTTTCTGGGGCTGTGTGGAGGGGTTAAGGTTGGTGATACATCAATTTAACTACAATCAATATATGCCCCAAACCCTCCACTCGACCCCTCTTCGGAGGCACTATATATGGCCGGGGGCGAAAAAAGGGTTTCTCCCGTGTTTGCTGAAAATACCCGATTCTGATTGGCTGGGAGGCGGGGCGGAAAAAGTGATCTGCATTGCACCGTTTAAAATCAACCTCCACACCCAGTGAGATATTTTATGATCTCTCACCCTACCCCGTAAAACAGAGGCGCGCGCATGCGCAGCCTCGCACATGCACAAATAAATTAATTTAAACAAAACAAAACGCCTAGTTGTCCTTGCAGCGATTTAACTGTTCGATCACCGTCAGGACCAACTTTAACCGAAACGCAACCAACCCTAAAGGTCCATGAGATCGCGTGCATGCTATTTCGTGTATTTGTGAGCTCGTCTTCTTTATGAATTTTGCATGAAAACGTTTGTGTTTGAGTTTTACCCTTTTCAGTTTTGAGTAACCATAATCTGCATCCTGAAAATGTGGGTGAAGCCGAAAACAAGGTTTACAATTTTGCGGGGGCGTTGAATAATATTTCAGCGTGCGGAAAGGTTGCGCCTCCTAGTACGTACGAATTTCCTTGTAAACCCGACACCTCGTCCGTACGTGGCACACGATGGCAAAAGGGTCATGTAAGAATGTGTTACATAAGTTTATGTCCAATCACAGCTAATTCTTTTCTCTCATTAAAAAATTCTTAACGTTATAACCTATATTTAGAGGCAGTCTTTCAGGGGACTATGAATTTCCAATGAATTAACTTAAAAGCGCTACCACCCGAAAGTTATGCTAATTAAAGTGATACATGACCACCCTACTGTCGCACAATTTATAAAATTCAAAGAATGCCTTTAAAGTCGAAATCAATCTTTATTAATTACAGCATTAATAAAATTCTAAACAAACTAAGCATCGTCAGAACAGGCATTTCTTTGTAAATCAATCCCCTGCAAACCCCATAATTTGCACTCGCATTTTCAAGCACTGGTCACATAAAACATATACTTTGTGACAATAGGCCTTTAGAAAAACAGATAAGAAACATCCCAATTTCAGGTGTTCTGTGGCCGTAGGGGCGCATCCATCACAAACCCATTTTAGCAAGTGTCCGAGCCTAAATTTGTATTGTATCTTACTTACGCCTCTTCCTTGCCTCTTAGGCTCTTGATCTTATCTGTAACACAGGTGCCTAAATTTGTACCTTCCACATCCCTTGAAAACTACCGTCACCAATTATCAGTATAGAGTTTCACCAACAAGCTACCATCATTATGGTGAAGAAGTTACCCCGGTCTTGTCTGCTAAATTAGTCTCACAGCTTCCACCTCCAACTGGTCGTTTGTATTCCTCTGCGGCTACTATTTTCAATTGATTAATGGCTCTTTGTGTTTTAAGTTTTCTTAAGTGGGGTATTTGCGGAAAAGCACATTGTAACACGAGATGTCAGGTGTAAGAAATCAGCTGACTGATAGCTACAATATATGTGATAATCATCGCCTTCGGGAGAAAGTTTGACTGCAATGATCGTACCCGTAAAAGTTCGGTTTGTGGTACACCATAGTTGGTACACCATGCTAATTTTAACAACAAAAAAGTTTACATTGGCTTTTAAAATCATGAAAACAAATAAATGCACCATAAAACCAATGAGCAAAGAACAAACACGATAATACAAATTATTTTACAACATTACCACTTCAGTTAATGTATATTAAGTCATATTACATTTGATGTCAACACCACTACTATAAGATATTGAGAATATGGATGTTACAGAAACTAACAAAGATGTAAAATGTAATGAACAGATTTTAATGGGGCTATCTAATCATCGCTTGCATGATAACATAATTAACGTGCGTGGGTGAGTTTAAATGGGGCGAGTGGGTGTCCAGTTTTGTCTCTTTTCTTGCAGGTTTCATCACGCACATAATAACAAATAAATGACACATCATAGTCACAAGATATCTAAACGATTCGACAATCTTTTCATGGTGAACAAATCTATTAAGCACATCTGCACCGTCATTAGAATGCTGGTTGATTGTTGCTATTTTGTTGTTTTTCCAGGTTTGTCATGATTCTAATCAAATCAAGGGTTGTTTCTTTGTTATGTGTGTTCATAATTGCATATTTTATTGTGGTATCAATGAATAAAAGAACCTTATTTTTGTATACGGGGGTGTAGATTTCCATATGTCTATTTATGACCTATTAAGCATATGTTAACAAGCTTTAAGCTGTCTTTGTCCACACGTTGCCATTTTGGTGGCACGCTTCCATATGATTGCATGTAAATATCGCCTGACCATACGTGTTCTTTCTTTGTATGAATGGAAAAGGTTTTCGACATATCGCTCTTCAATTAAAGTGGGTCGCAAATTAAGGCAACCATTTGACAAAATTCTTTGTTAAAGTCATAATTTTTGCAATTCGTTATCTCCTCGTTAGCATTTATGGGTTGCATTCAAGTGGACCAGGCATCTGAATAATCCTCTACAAGTGCGACCACAATTTATTAATTTCCTGTATAGAGTTTGTCCGGGTAGAAACACAAGACCTTGGTTTGCTGGACATCTTTTTAACACCGCAATGTCAACAAGTTTGAACCCACCATCAAGCTCTCAATTATTTAGGAAACAACAGTGGCACACTCCCAAAATCTGCGTGTAATTATTTTCGACAGACAAATCCCTCACCAAAAGAATAAGCTTGCTATCTGCAAGTTTTTGTATCTGAATAAATATAGTGCTTCGCTTCAAAAGCAGATGGGTGCGCTCTTGTTGAACTACGTTTATTTTACAGATTACCAGCACATTAAACATTAGTTTGAGACGACTTGTTGTGTACCGACCGCCACTGGTTTCCGCTACAAGCTGCTTACATGGCGTTATCACTGCCATCACTTGAAGATAGTGTTACCAATACCACATCAGGACACTTTTTATTCTCCACATACATTTTGAGATAATGCTGTTTCTTTGATATGTTCGCGAATTGACGTTACTTGATTCAATCGCATTATTATGTGGACTACGAGCTTGATGTCAACCTCAGCTAACTACTGGTGTTGCAATTACAAATACCTCATCTTTTTTTTTCAACTAGGGCACATGTTGTGTGTTGAACTGTTGTTAGAACACTTACCACACGTTGATCATGCTTACTTCTGACACAACCATGTCATATTAGATACAATGCCGCATAGAAATTCACTGATGGTGAGAATGTCTAATATTTGAAATTGAATTAGGAAGGGGAGGAACAACTTGCGCACAGTGTCCAGCCAGATTGCAAACACACCTTGGTGGCGAGTTGCTTCTTCAACCTCCGCCCCGTCCAAACCCGCCACCCACATACCGATTGTCAAACGTAGACGTGAAATTGTGGTCTATTAGGTAAGGATATAGCATAGATGAACATTCTCCAAGAAGAAAGAAAGTCCCTATTAATCTTGTAGGCAGAAATTATAGATTTCAATCTAACATTACAATATAGCTGTTTCCCCCGATCCCGCAGTGATAAGTGGTGTGTGGGTGTTTCAGTGACCTAAGGTCAAGAATAATATGCGCCAATTGGCCTATTTGTTTGTGCTTATTATGGAAATCTATTTCGTGTGTGGCCGCGTATGTTTCCAGTCAAGAGGAATTTTAACAGAAGAAGCAGTGCGCACTCGCAGCCGCACTACTTTTTTTTAACACACTTATAATTTGGGAACGAATGTACGTGGTCGCATACTTTTCTTACCGATTTTTTGTTTCACTTGTTTACTAGTTTCGTTTTTTTTTCAATTGTGCTGTCAATGCTGTGAAATAAGTAAACAACTGCTACTTTTTAATCCTTTGAAACCAACCAATTTGTCCACGCGCCGATTTTGATTTTTGTGACCACTGCGGTGCGTGTTCTGGTTGCTGAGGTCTCTAGAACCAGCGATTGTGAAGAGTTGTGGTGCACCCAGCACACGCACCGCCACAGACCACGCGTTAAAACATCAATTGGTCAAGTTATTATCAGTAACAGGTTGAAGTTGGACCACTCAATAAGCACGTGCGAATCGGTTACGGGATCAACCGACCGTTTTGCGTAATCGCCACAAGACTCTGGTAAGCCACTAGCCACGAAGATTCACCACGACGCATGGTATTTGCTTCAGCCCTCCACCTTTCTATCATTATCTTCCATTATTGTAAGTAATCTATTTACACAATAAGTTTTAGTACACTGCTCGTTTGACTACTAAACTACGAGTTTATTTGAGAAAGAATTTTGATAAGCATGTTACAAAATTAATGAACAAATATTCCAATACCATAAATCACGCCCTTCCAAACATATTACAGAACTTAGTACTTCAAAGTATATATATAAATTTTAACACACTATACCAACACATTACAATGCAATCCATTTAACTATCATTTTAGTAGCAGAGCGAGAAAGTGGTGCTGCAGAAAGCCGGACATTGAAGTGAAAATTGCACCGTGTTTTCGCGGGAATCAGGGAAATCCTAGGATTGCGATTACAGAGCCAAGTCCCTCGCTCCGGGTTTTCCCGCCATGCGCAGGGATTTTTTCAGCCACAATTTCTTGCAAATTATCACTTTTCTTGTCGCCACATTGGTTTGTACTTACATTTCATGGCCTAGATGCAAAATATACTTTGAACAAAACTCTTATTGCTATTGGTCTACATTCATCACCATTATTTCAAACCCCACTTCAACCGGAATGAAATATAGACTATCGTTGATATCCAGGGTTTCTCTTTTGAAACCCATTTCACTCAGAACAAGCTATATATAGTTGTCACATGTCCTCTGTTGTAGACACATTAACAGTCGCTAGTGATGAGTTGATTTGCCCCAGACGCCACGCTCACAATACCCACTCCCATTTGATATTTTTCACCGGTAATTTCCCATTGACCAAAAGTAATTTGCATAAATTGTTGCTGGGACCCTCATTTACAGTTGTAAACTTGATCGCGACGAAGCGATTACATATGGGATTAGATTGACGCTGCCTGGACAATGGCGCCCTGTCATTAATAAAGCGGACCTGGGCGGGTGGTGGCGACTGTCTGGTCATCTCACACCAAGCGGCCACAATATGTAGCGCCGTCTCTCTCGTCTGTAACCGTCTGACTTGGATGTAAGTCGCCCCCGCCCACTGCGCGCGCCCTCCAGTCATCCCGGTGACTCTGATCTCGAGTGTTAACGCGCAGATCGGCCATGATTACTTGTTTACCGGACTACTTTCCGGGCGATGATTGCGGCGGAGGGGTGGGTCTCTTGTCCCCGCGGGACGTTAACGCTCGTTTATCTGCAGACGACATCTCCCAGGGTTGGCGACCCCAATGACCATTCTGTTTAGGGGCGGGGACGCCCCGCTGTGAGCCGTAATAAATGGTATACACGCTGCATTTGAGAGGGTTTCGTTGACAGGTAATATCGCCAATAATGCGCAGACTAAATACAGTAGAACCTCCAATTAAGACCAGCTTTATATTTAGACAGCCTTCAGAATAAGACCATTGATCACATACTAAGACCTCATAAAGGCAACCGCGAACCTCCATCTCTTCATTGAGACCACTTGAGGCCAGTCACTGGGTGGTCTTAATAGAAAAGCTCCACTGTATTGTGTGGATTGATGTCGTCTGTTTTTGTGTGTTGTTTTGTCTGTGTTTCCACGTTTATCTATCGTGTTCGTTGATGTGCGGGCTGGAAAAAATGTCCACATTACCGGTCACAGTCAACATATACCCATAAGCCATAACACGTATCCTTCTTCGGTAAAAATTATCAACGTACGTATGAAACCCTTTATTGATTGACCACTGTGCACTATCAGGAGTTGTTCATGATACCATGCAGCCGCTGTGGACAGTCCGTTTACGAAATGATTGTTCTGCAGGGAGTTTCTGACACGCAAAACCTTTATAGTGCGCTGATTGTGTTATTATGTTATCCAATATCTGCTTAAAATCAAACATTTTAAACAATTATTTCTAGAAGTGTCAAACGGAGCGTCGATAACTGATGTGAACCATAAATAAATATGCTAAAATATTGTTCTTTTCCCTTTCATTTAACCTAAACAGCATAAAAATTTCAGTTAAAATAGTGTGCGGAATCTTTTAATTGTAATTGCTATAGCTCCTGTACAAAAGACATGTGCTTATATGGCCATTTCCTCGATTTAACTATCTTGTGAAAAGCCCAGAAGATTTTACCTTTAGATAAGCAAGCAGACTAACATATTTGGGTGTCATTAAGACTATAATTGCGCGCCTGTGAAGGCATCTCTCGCTTGTGAGTATCCGTGACTTCATCAAGAACGGCACAATTTACTGCAGGAATGTCGTTTGCGAGTGAATGTTAAGTGATCAGGTCATCTTTCAAGGCTGCCTGACAAAATAATTTGCCTCCTTTTTAAGGAGACCTGCAGCGTCGTTTCATTGATGCCTTTGGATACGATCAACCTTACTTCCGGTATGTCACAAATGATACATAAACAGCGTAACTTATAAAGAAATCACTTAACAACATGGGACGAATTACCACCCACACGCCTTGCCCGAAACGTCCTCATTAAATGCAGCCCATTAAAGGTCTCGAGCCATAAAATTAATAGCTGGTCGCATATTATCAATCCTTAGTAAATAGCCATTCTTCATGATGTATGTTACTTGTTAAAGGCTTTCTCCTTAAGCCTTAACAAACCTATAAATGTTGTTGAAACCTGTAATTTGGGGAGACGAGGTTGAGCTTTCAAAATTGAATTTAACGGACCTCCCAAGTGACGTAGGCTCCGCAACTGACAACGATCACCTCGGTCTTATATCACGTCAGTTTATCTGGTATTTAGGACCTTCTCTTCCATGAACTAGGGCGCTTTTGAGATTGTTGAAAGCAATAAAATTAGTACACAAAATGCACAAGCCTATAATTATGTATAAGGCCACCAAAGAGTAGCTAGAACTGATGAAGATACACGTGGTCGTTAATGGCTTCCATTATCTCAGATGTCGACATGCATTTAAAACCTATTGGATGGTGATTAATAACATTTTATCACCAGCATATCTTCACACACAGCTAAGTAGTGGTGAGAGACATAAGTGATCGCCAAAAGCATAAACCCTGGGGTTCAAACAGGTCGTCAGCGTTTCACCATTATGGCTATCCGTTATTAGATAACAGGCGTTTGATGAAGGGCTCCTTGGTGCCAATACATTATAGTGCAGGAGAGGGAGCCGTCATGAGACTGGAACCTAAATTGCAGTACGAAGAGACATATCAAAGATATGTATTGCCAATGGTCTAGTGTACAATGTGAAATAGTAACGACTTTTGGTTGTAAATCAATTCGGCACTGGACTGGAACGAGCCCTATAACGCGAATGCAGCATCTTACAGAACACTAGAACACTCAACCATGGATTAGCGTGTTGCGTCCCCATCTGTTTTAGTGGAATGGGGTGGGGGTGAACACTGCAATGAAAATCCGGGGGAAACAGTTATAGCACGTTATCAATGCCAACTATGTTTAAAATGTTGACATGATAGATCTATTCCACAATCATCTGAAACAGCCGTTAACACGGCATACTAGATTTTTGGCCATACCTATTATACATATAGGTGAGTGCACCCTGAGCTTTCATAGTTGTCTCAAAGAGCACCACAAAGAGCATTTAAACAATCTCTGGGTGTGGATTGGCTCTTCGACACGAGCGTATGTAGGGCTATGTTCACTGGTTTATCAGTCACCAGAATTGCACAATATTGTGGACCATGATGCAGCTTGTATCACGCCAGTTCCGAGAAATTGATTAATGCATCGCGCTTCAATGTTGATTTAGAGAACCTTTAAATTAATTACTTTTTGTAAATAATGTAGTTCTGTGCGAGTTGAACACCAATGTGTCTCATAATCTAGAGAATTGAAAATGTTTTTTTGTAATTAAATAGATAAATTATAAAGAAAAAGTACGCTTATATTTGGAAAAACATTTAAAAACTCGATAACAGCAACAGAGACAGATTACATGTATATAGTTGTGTGCTTTAATGATATAAATGTCACGTATTTATAAAGTTCTATTGTCATATATATTTGGATATTATTTTATATAATAAATGTTAACGTCAATTTATTCTCATTTTGTTAACTTAAAGTTTCATGTTTTTCAACAATCATCAGAACAACTGCATGCTTCTTGCATTGTTGACCCCTCTTCATGGATACTACCTTCCTAATTGGAAATTATTAATATAAGATATAATTTTATATAAATCATTTTCGTGTAGCAAAGAACAAACAAACAAAAATCAAGCAAGCAAACAAACAAACAAACAAACAAACAAACAAACAAACAAAAGCTGACTGTGTATAATTTAATTACATACAGAACGCAAATAGTCATGTCCGATTCTCCGATCCTGTCGGGCACCCCAGCACTGTGACATTGATTTATCAATCACCAAGTGATGTGCCACTAGTTTTACTGGGTGCTGTCGGGCAACATTGGAGACAATTTTTAACTCATGAAATATGCAACTCGATGGCGCGTACCAATGACCAGGAGTCAATTCAATGCAATTGCAACATTATTAAAACATGGAGTTGAAAGACGGCTTATAAATCCGACCTCTTCACAGACCAAGTGCAACTTCTCGTCTGACTAAAAAAAAGCGCGGCAACACCCGCCGCGCAGACGCGTTTCCTCCCCAGTGAGTGATATCTTGTCCTCCTTAAAAGTAAACATAAACAATGCAAGCGTCGTCTGCATAATTAACACAGATTTTTTTCCGTAGAAAGATTGTGGTAGACCAATTTAAGCTCCTTTTCCATATAACAAATGTCCCTCGCATTATTCGCCTGCACCCGCAAACCGCCGCCCAGCTGTTACGCTCGTCAACCCGCAGCAGACGACACGATTATTTAAATCAGCGGCTCGCACTCTTACGTTGTGGTTAGTAACTCTAATATACACCATTTTATCCACCTATCATCTTTCATCTGTTCTTTGTTTTTCCTCCAAACATTTTCAGGCACCAGAAGCACGGCGCAGTCTCGAGGCCGGCTCGGTTTTTGGACCCTAAAACAGCAGATCATATTTTGCGCATGTTGTCGATACATTTACAGCGACAATTACAGCTAATTGCAGACGAGAACAACTGTGCCCGCTTGCATGCCACACGCCCTGTGGTTAGTCAGGGGGGAGAGTGACGAAACCACGGCTGTCAAATCGCTGCGACACCCTCATCTTTACCCCTACTTCCGCAGATGGCGTGAAAAGTCTTGACAAAGCGCTACCTGAGGGTTGTGTCATTCATTTAGGTCTTCTAATTACCACTACTAACAATGTTAGCTATTAGCTTCACAAAATCAGTGGCCACAACCTCTCATGCCAGAAAAGTAATCAAAGATATATTTGTGCTGTTTTGCCTGTTCCGTCGAGTGTGACAGGTGGCGAGTCAACCACACAATGCTGCTGACGGCTTCTAGGCTCCTCGTAAAATCAAATTTTGAAATTAATGTCATTACTTTTTTTATCTCATTCAGGGAAGAAATTTATTATACCATTTTTATACTTAAAATGTTTGGTTTTATTTAAACTAGCTGTATACCTGGAAAACAACATATTGTCTCCCTGGACATAAGACGCATCTAGGAACGTCTTAAATAATCAGATTTAACGCAGGCTTCTGATTAATATGCATGCAAAAAGTCTTGTTTTTCGCAATAAAACGTATTTCAACCCAACCTTATTGTATAATTATTGCAATAACACGATGGTTCTCCAAGATCATGTTCGGTAACTTTCTATGCGTTGCACTTCGCATGTTTACAACATCTCGAGATAAAATAAAAATCAGAACGATAAGTACATGTAAGATCACTTGAAACACCTTTTAAACATTTGCATCTATGTTTGGGCTGTACAAAAACATATACAAAAATCTAATGTCTACAAGAGCCTATTCCTTTGTCTTTGGCACAGAGCGTGTCGGCATTGTATCGTGCTGTGCGATTACCATAAGTGATTTTTGCGAGGGTACCAGAAAACGCAATGACTCTTGAACCGCTGTCCATATGAGATTGTGATCAGGCCATTGTGAGGACCTGCAGACAGACGCGTTACATATTTGACGAGTTAATACTGGAACTTTGAAGTCCTGGTTTGACAAATTTACCACGCTGAGTACAAGTGTGTTGCACAATAGAGCGCCGGCGGAGTGATATGACCGCATCGCATCTAGCGACTCCTTGCGCTTAGATTAATGATGATCTCCACGGCAAACGGTTGGGTTGTGGTTTTGCCTTTCTTTGAGCATCGCGCTGATAAAAGAAGATAGAATATTTCAGACAAATAAGGTTAACTCTTCTAACCTTGAAATAGCCTTTAGAAGATCAAAGAGAGCTGTCAGTGATCAAATCCGGGCACATCACGAAAAGTCGTCTGTGCAAGAGAGTACCACCCAACTTGCAAGTCCGCCCCACATAAGCAAATTATAACACAGCAACTATGAATGGCATTTATCATTTATCTACTTCTTGAAAGGCGGCTATAAATCTTTATTTAGTTAATAGAATAAAAGATGCTTTAAAGGAATTTTCGGAATCCGTACTTAAGTTCACCCAAGACAAACTTGCAACACTGTGACCACTGCTTTGGTAAATTGGGGTCACTCGGAAATCATATGTCAAATGATAGGATATATGAGCAGTTAATGGGCTTCGTGCGTTTTTGTGACTGTTGTGTTAAGTGGTACTAACCACACTTTTAGCATGAAAATGAGTGCAAAGTTTATCACTTTTGAGAAACTTAGTGCAACTACAAAGTGAAGCTGATTGAAAACATAAATAACTATGATAACGATGCAGTATCGTGAAAAGCTTTGCACTGAATCTTGTCACCTTAGGTGATTAAAATGTAACTTAAAATTTAATTTTAAAATCAAGGAGTGGTTCTAGGCCATAACACCTGACTGTGGTTCATCTTTTCCGCGTGCAAATTCATTTATCATTGCAGATAATTTAACTAAACGTATGATATTGAGACGTTAGTTCTTGAGGTTAGAGAAGAATGCATGTCTATGAATGGACACAATAAAAAATAGAATTTCAAAATTATGTTGCTCAATATTATCATGATCACAAATTGGCATTTTTCCCTCCATAGTTATCACTACGTCCCCGATGTTATCTATAATTCAATCAGATAATGAGTAATTAAATGTATGTGGGACCTAAAACTGTGACGTTATTTCATCATCGGCAAGCTTAGCATGGCTATAACTTTCGTGGCCGTGCGGTCGTTTGGACAGTCGCTTTTTCTTCTTCTTCCGTGTCCCAGCGGCTACGGCAAGGCTTGGCGTACTGGCGCCGTATGTGCAGCTACCATCAGTGGAGAAAATTAATTTTGAAAAAGCAAACTTCTTCTATTGTCTACACACTGCCTCAAACAGTGTTCTAACGTTGCACTTTCGCAGCACTGGGTATGTACTGGCCCCCACAGTGTCATTGAGTTGGTTTTTTTTAGTAGATATGCAGTAGATAAGCCCTACTGCCTATTGTGCCCTATGCTTATCGGAGTGACATCGTTCGAGGTTCTTTCATGTAGTCGGGTACAATAAAATCTCCCATCAAGACCACCTCTATATGGTGATCACATCTATAATCAGACATCTTTCCGATCTAGAGGCCTACCTTCAATAAAGAGACCACCACAAAGCTCCCTTGAGAGGCGACCTCTATTCAGCAGGTGGTCTCCTTAGGGAATTTTGTGGAGAGGTAATTCCACTGTAATTATATGATATCATACAGGTTCGGGCCAGCAAAAGAAAATCTTCTCTTTGTTAATACCTCTATAGCCATGATATTTTGTAAGCTATAATACATATGCAATGGTCATTGACCATTTATATTAGAAGAAAACTATTCATAACGAAAGCGGATAGCTTATGTGACATACAAAAAAGCATCCTGAAACGCGTGTCTTTCACTAACACGATAATCTTATTTATCTTTATTTAGATCGGACCGGAAAAGCTGTTTTTATAAGTAACATTACTAAAATACTTTTCAACTATTCATTTTCACGTGACTTCACAATCCTTGTTTATGTGTTCTTACATAGAATATAACTGTAAGTTGTTCATTTGTTCATATCATGTGGGCGGACATATTCCAGTTCATAATGTTTTGGAATAATTTGTGGAAAATCGAAAGTAATAATTCTAATGATTCATGTTGTTCCCTATAACAGACTGCATCATTTGTGCATGATGTAATAAGGATATTATTGTGATTGAGATATTGTGAAGCATGATAAATCTATCTTAGATGATGGGATGAATAAAAAGAAATCTTCAGATAACTACATATATACATGCATTTGTTGTACATGACACCAGATCCACCCCCTTTATATACCCATCGTTTTTAAGGAGAATTTTGGCATTAAGATCACAGCTTATGTAAGGATACATCATCTCAATGAGAAGGTACATGTATACTGAATTTTGCGTACCCCAAATGCCCCATACTTTGTTGCAATTTAATAATCATGATTGGTAAAATATTATAATTATTTCTTGTCTCTGTGTGTGCAAGTATAGTTATAACTAGTGACAAAATTTACAGTGTTCTTTTTCATTTTATTTCATTTTGGTTTGCATGCAAACAAATATATTACAATATATATATAATATGCACAATTCTCCAACAAGATCAACTTGTAAAGAAAAGGAAATCCAATAAAATAAGAGCAGTATGTATAAGAGCACATACGCAATATCTCACACAAAATATTTTTAACTCACCAAACATAACGTTACAAAGAATTACAATACTTTTACCGGGTACATTTGAACAATATAAAAAATAGTTGTATACAGCGTAATGCACAATTACATTCATACTATTAAAGACGATATTTTGAGCTACATAATATGCTTACTTCATTTCGGAATGCACTATTTGTTAAGTTGTAAAATATTTCTACAATGATTATATAGTTTTCTACATGTTAGTATTATCATGATGTCAATTATTAAAGATTATCTACATCAATTACTTTTCATCTGTAATGCTTGCATTGAGTTTGCATTGACCGCAGAGAACAATATAGAAAATATATTCTATTTTCAATACAAAAAAGATAAAAATAAATCATTCATGCACATTCCAATTTTCACTGACTGAGATCTAAACTATGTTAGCCAATGGCTTTTGACAAAACAAATCATTTATTATACCATTACATGGTAAATCTTCTTTACCGGGATTCGCCTGCACACAATAAAATCTGCAAGACTGAACTGTTAAAATCCTGATTTTAAGCAACAATACAAAATACATATACGGCACAATGTAAACCAGATAAATATTGGGCTTAATCAAATTGCAATGAGACAATACCAAAATAGCAATTATATGACAGTCACAAACCATAAAAGTATTTCCAAGCTACTCAAATTATGCTGGAATCTCTAGCCTAATATAGCAGTCTTAAATGCTCAGCACCTTTTTATTTCTCTCTCTGATTGGCAGAGGCATACAAAGTGTACACACACAAATGCCCTTAATGTCATTTAACAAAAAATGCCCTAATCAAACAATTTTGATTTCACAGAAAATTCACAGAAGACAAAATTAACAATAGCAATAACAAGAGCATTATACCACTCTGATCACAAATTGAAATCCACTTATTTTAACAACGATATAATTTTGAACATGTTAAAAAAATGTTTATTCAACATTTTGGGCGATACACAAACACTCATTTGTTCTTTTATATAATCAAATAATAAAAAGGGACTCAAAATTTGAATCAAAACATAAAAACAAGATGATCCTACACTTGATTCCATTTTTTAGAGAGCCAATAAGCTCTGTACACAGCTCGATCAGAACCAGATACACTGATCATAATATAATAACAACAATGCAAAAAGTTATTGTTGTGTTCAATTAATTAAGTATTCTTAAAAGTGCTTAAAATTGAGCAAAAATACTTAATGTTTTTTGATCAAGTTCCATTTTATGGTGGCTCAGTTTTACACTGCTTTACAGATGCGTCACACGTCCTTGCGGAGACACCCGTCTTTCGGCACTAACATCTTTCACCTTTGTCATGGGAAGTGCTACACTGAGATCTATTTCTCCTCCAGTTGCTGTGGTTTTCTCAAAGATCGACCAAATCTTTTGAGATTCTGCTTCATCAAGATTTCCCAAATCTTTTGATTAGCTAACTTCTTTTCAATATGGCCGCCACACTGGGTCATGAGCTGCGTCGGTGGGTGGGTTGGGCTTGTGCTGCTTGGCATCAGGATGGGGCGGTGGAGGGGGCGTGTGTCTGGGGGTGGAGGCTGAGGGTACCGGGATGTTGGGCAGGCCAGCGGCAGTGGTCACTGGCTGCTGTCCAAGCAGCTCCAAAGTACGGCCTTCAGACGTGGTGTGGAGGTACTGGTACTGTGACATGGAGGGGGCTGTGGTGGGGTACAGCTGGGGGTACAGCAGGCTGCTTGGCAGCACAGAGGTCGGGGACGTGGGCAGGTAGCTGGGTGCCACAGTGTTCGGAGGATATAAACCCGGCGATATGAGCTGATAACCACTATGTGAGGACTGAGTTAATGATCCTGGTCCGCCGAGACTGTGCGAGCTCTCTCGCAGAATAGACAAGTTGCTCTGCTGACTCGTCTGAGTGTGAGAGAAAGAGAACGATGATGTTGATGGGTCAAGTCTCAATGGATCTGGTATTCCTACATCATACGAAGGCCTCGGAAGTAAAGAGTCAAGCTGGGACCGCGACAAAGTTGATGTCCTCGAGTCGGTCATAGACTGAGGGAGCATGGCTCGCTCCAAGCGCTCCACTTCGGCGGAGACGAGGTCTCCTGGGCGTAGCGGCTCTGGGTGTAGGGGCATGGAGGCAGCCTCGGTCTTGCAGGGGTTCCTGTGCAGGTCTGCGTGGTGCGGGGGCAGGCCGGCGTGAGCCCCCATGTCTGGGGCCCCATGGTGCAGCATGCTGAGGTGCGGCTCAAGCATGTTGTGTTCACTCTGAGGTGGACTGCCGGTCAGCACTGGAAGAGGAACGGCATGGTTAGTGATCATGGCACTTTCACATTCACAGGCAGCTACGCATACACAGAGATTATTTTACACACATTTAAATAGTTTTCAAAGTAACAAATCTTAAATCAATGAACAATTTTACAACAATTCAAGCCACTAATAATAGAAGACAAAAATAAAGAAAAGTAATACAAAATATTTAAATAATAAATGATGAGTCGAGATTTAAAACAAAATCTCTGTCAATGTTCAAGTCACAAAATTAAATGTAAAACAATCGAACTTGATGACTATTGCTTGTCGGAAAAAAACTTGTATATAGGTTAGTGAAAGCATTGTAAGCGTAATTCCATGCTAAATTCTGTGAAAATATGAATCATTTGTTAGGAGCATTTAGCCAGGAGGAAGCAGACAGCTTCCAGGTCTAATAAAAACAACACAGGTTACTAGTCAAGTGTAATTTCGGACAGCATTTGAAAAGCTCTATTATTCTCTGATTCACTGCTGTTTAAAATAGTGTTAATCTGTTTGATCATGGACTAGTTTTACCATTATGTAAATTCTATGTTAAATAAGGAAAGTTAATAGATGGTTTACTTCATTCAATGCCACATTACGAAATATGTGTGTTTTCAATACTTTTCTTTGAAATGTAAAGTGTTAATCATATTCTTAATTAACCACAAAGAAGTTCTTGAAAGAAAGAATCAATATGTCACTGTCTAAATTTGATAAAATCAAGATATTTCAAAACATCTTTTTTTTTAGTGCGATTGGCAGTAAGTGTTATTCAAACAAAAAAGGTGACATGGTACAGATTTTGCCCATATGGAAAGGGGGCAGACACCTATAATAAACAACCTGTCTTTTAGATCATAATGGTAAAAACAGAAGCACCAGAACTGTGGTTTTACCATGAATTTCATTCATAAGATGATTCAATACCCGAATTAAGTCACTTACTATAACATAATAAATGTGTGTACTTTACGATTTGACAGCTTTTCCGAAAATAATGACTACATCCCACTTTACTAGATAAATATTTGATTAACATTCAAAATTATCACTATTGATATCAAATCCTTTCATGTTCTTTATTCAAAATTGGGACCAAATTCATATATTGACAAACAAATATTACCAAATGCAATATTCCAACTTCTAACATTTGATACATGCACGTCAAGTGCAGAATAATTTACTGAGAACCCATTAAATATCTATACATTATATATATGAAGGATAATCTTCGTGACCTGCACTGAAAGCTTTGAATCTAAATTAGCTAAGCATTAGATTACAATTGATAAAAGACAAAAAACATCTAAGCAAGCGAAGCCATTTTAGGGAAACATTGATGCACTACAGAAGCAGATAATAAGAATTATATGCAAAAAAACATCAAGCCAAAGAAATCACTTGAAGCTTTTGATTAATAGCTACAGAAGAGGAAGCTGCAATCCTGTAAGATAGAATAATAATGTTAGTACTGCTACTTGTATTAGTTTTTTTGTTGGGTAAGGGTTTATGGGGTTAATGAAGAAGTCTGCAACGGTGGTGGAGCTGGTTACCTGACTGAGGCGTCACACACATGTTTTCACACTGGGAGGACATAGGAGGTGGCGGGGTGGGGTAACCGGGAGCAGGGGGCGTCCCCAACTCCATGCCACCACCACCCATGTGGTTATTCATGTACGAGTTCCCCTGGTTGTAGGTGTTCACATTGTTCCACTGATTTTGGTGGTTCTGGTGGTTTATATGATTGTTCATGTTCATGTTCATGTTCATGTGGTTGTTGAGACCTCCTCCGTTCATGCTGCTGTTGCAGTTGATGTTATTGTAGGGGGAGACAATATTGTTCTGATCAACTGCAAAGTCAAAAGATGCACAACACTTATACACAAGTAGAACAAACATTCACTACATGTACAACATTTATCACAATGATTAAAGCAAAGCCAAATCATTGTACAATTTGTAATATTGCTGCAATATACATGTACATGTTCTTGTAGAAAATTAGTTTAAAAAATAGGAAGCTTTAAAATATATCAATGCTTGCATTATTAAGAAGTTATTACACCATAATTGGTAAAAGCTAGCTAGTAAAAGCTGCTTAAAAGAAATATCTATCATACAATGATTTACATTTCGATCAACAGGTGTCAGCACCGCATTATTAGTGTGCGCTGCCACAAACCTAATTATTACTAGCATCAATGAAATTAACATAAATAGTAACTTTCACCACAAAAACCTGGGTGTCAGTTTGGAAAACTTACCTCTCATTATTCGATGCAAGCAAATTACACAGGTTAGGTCACTGTTTGGCTTGTATAGCGGAATAACTTGTTTGAGATATAAACAGAAATGGCATCATGGTTATTTTTAGCCACAAAAGCTTACCTTGGTAGTGAACACACAGAGAGAGGACACAGGGCTTCAAACGAAATGGATCTCGCTTTCTGACATCAACGCTTTTTTTCTATTATATATAACAATCAGCTATGAATTTTTTTCTCTTTAACAACCTAAATTTACATATTATAATTTTGCCCGCCCTGTCGTTTTCGACAAAAGCGCCATCAGTCTTTGGTATTCAACTTTTGTTTCTCATATGAAAGTGCTTTATCACGCAGCGATTTTTCTAATAACTAACTCACCTTCAACATTTTGTCTATACCCCTATTTTACCATCAGTTTTGTTATTTTTCATTACAAGAATGACATTAGTATCTACAGTTCAAGATTGCATAAACACAGTAAATCACACCATATGCTGATCTGTCTCTTCTAACAACCTATGTGGAATATTATGTATACAAGTAAAGAATAACAGTGTGACTGCAAAAACATCAAACAATTTTTTGACAATTTGAACATCCAATGATTATTGACAGAACAGCAGGAACTCTCTGGATTGTTTTCCTTCTGTTCTACTGCTTCACTCTTTCTTGAGAAAGAGGCATTTGGTCAAAAAGGATGGAGACACAAACATGTTTTTTACCATGGGCGCTACCAATTATCAGTTACATTGATCCTAATAAGCTTTTTAAGTCTTTTTAATTGACTATTGCTCTTGAAAATTTTGAGACGGATGTCTTATTGAGTTAAAAATCACAATGTTGCAATGAATATCACTTTAGGCAATATTTTGGATATGCAGGCCACCCAGTTAACTTCCGTAAAAAATATTTGAAGCAAGCCAGAAACGCAATGATCCGTCAACTTTCTAATTGTACATTTCCATGCATTTCAGTTTAACAAAACACACAATTTTCCTCTAAAATATAAGGAAAAGTAGTTCAATTTAACATACCATTCAAGATGTATCGAAATCAAACTATGAATAACCATGATGCGAAAACCAGTGATCTACACTGCCAATCAACAGCAAATAAATTAACGGCTTGTTATTTTTGGTGATTGCATCACCGTCCATGTCTGTAAGTCTGAATATTTCATTACATACATTGCTAAATAATTATTAACAAGCCACTTCACTCAAATATGGTTATTAATGAGGTTTAATTACAAACTTCTATAAAACAATGCAGTCTTTGTGGTCAGTATAGTTAATAGTGAAGGCCGAAACCAAGAAACAAGCTTTCCATTATGTATGGCATGGTCTTGAAAACCTCAATTACCAGGTTTCATTTAAGAATTAATTAGTACTACTGTAGGAGGTGGCTTACAAAGTTTTCCTTGGTCAGCATGGAAATCCCTCATTCAACTTTTCATTTCAACAACTAACATTCAAAATGTGCATTAACTAGCTCTATACCATTATTCTATTGTGAATAATTTACAAATTGTCTATTATTTGAACAAGCCTAACATGGGAACAGACCTCAATTGCTACATACTTAGCATAGGGGTCATTATAGTAATTAATCACCCATCTTGATCTTAAATAAATAATGTCTTCAACAAAAGTTATTGATAACTTAATGGCTGGTATCAACCAGATAACAAGAGCATAAAATTCCAACTGTGCCAATCCCTGTTTGTTATACTTATAGGATCAGCAGGATGTACTGATCAGTATCAGAATCATGTGTGCTTAAAAACACAAAGCACAAAAAGAGATGTGTTATTTTCAAATGATAGTCATGTATCTATTACATGATATCCTAGTTCCAGTGTAGTCCTCCATGGTTAGAAAATTGTGAAAACTTACCTCATAAAGCCAGCATAGCGCCACTCAGTTTTCGTATTACTTACCTATTCTTATTTTACTGCCAGCAACATATACATAATTAAAAAAATATTAATCTTTTCTTTTCTCCTAGCCATCCCAAACGTAGATCAAAGTATATAAGTGTATATATTTACCATGTGATCTAAATCCCACTGTATCGATGGACTTTTGGGTCATCTGCGATCCGAGTTCTTGTGTCGTTCGGCGTAAATGTTCGAGATCAGCCAAGTGTGACGGGAAGTCGGGTGCAGACGAGAGCGGTCCCCGAGATAGACGGATGTCCAGTGGGGACGGGCGCGGCGGGATGCGACGGTCATCGGTACGCAGCTCTGTAACACACAACATTGCTCATTTAACACAGCTATTTTATTTTATTCTCATCAAAATATTTTGAAAAAAATCAATCAGCAAAATCTGAAATTGTATGTTCAGTGAACGAGACCACAGATAACAGAGCATTTGTCATATAACCGCTATCAGTATGATCTCTAAATATTAATAGACAGTACACTACAAAAAGCCATTTCCTTCACCTGAAGTGTCTTCAAATACAGCTTTTATGAGAAAGACGGAATATTAGGTAAATAACAGAATCCTTTGAATCTTTTATTTGTTGTATAACCAAACTATAAGTGACATGAATGATTCAAACACAGACTGTGATGTTCAACAAGTTTGTCATTCTCTTATTAGTCGTGCAAATATGGAAGTGCGAATACTTAGTTTAAATACAGAATGTTGATAGTGGGTTAAGAGCACATGAACGTATCAAAGATAAATGGCTTGGTTACATTGTGGTTTATGCTGAGAAGCCTAGCCACACATATGGACACTTGCTGTATCAGAATGAGTAAGATTTACATCCTATTCCTGCTAATGCACTGAGGACTACAAGCTATATTTACAACCACATAATAGTACTCAATGATTACACAGTCTTTATGTAAAGCACTTTTTTATCAGCCGAGTTCACATTTATTTACAAAACAAACTTGAATACGTTTCCCGTGCCACGATCCTCTGATATTAGTATGTATTTCAAAAACCACATGTTTGATTTCAAAATCACATAAACAATTACTAACAGCCACATAACACCCGTAGAGAACACTGCATCTTGTTAGGTTTCTCTTTACATTGACTTCACATAT
The DNA here is from genome assembly GCA_019095985.1 of Streblospio benedicti. Taxonomy (NCBI): domain Eukaryota; kingdom Metazoa; phylum Annelida; class Polychaeta; order Spionida; family Spionidae; genus Streblospio; species Streblospio benedicti. The sequence continues at coordinate 56,330,408 of CM032666.1, read as the reverse complement.
TAAATGAAACTCTTTCACCAGCAACACTTAATATCATAACAAAAGCTATTCACAAAAAATATTTGATTGCGAAGTCTTAGTTCCTCTTGGTTAACTCTGTCCATCAAGTCATATAAGAGTATGGAATGTTGGAAAATATGTCTTTGTGTCGACAAATCGCTAAGAATTCAACTGTGTAATTTCAACCCAGTGTATTTGGATAAATGTTTAAGAATCTACATCATATATTAGCAATTTAGTGGCTCATGTAACACTTGGTGATGGTGGCTCTTGCCAGTGCTATACATGTCTCCCGTGCCACTGGTAACCACTTGCTAACACCTAATTAACTCTCCTGTGGTCACAGCATGTAAGGCACTCGCCCCCATAAGGACGCCTCTTGTTGACGACAACCTCTTGAGCCTATTAACCTCAAATCTGTCAGCGTGAACACCTTTGTGTTTGTTTATCCTTTCCAATATAAGCAGCAGTCTAAAGACTCACTGGAGCCTCCGAGAGACACCAAGTGATAGAAAGCTGGCGGAAAGGTGTGTGGGACAGACAGAGTGGGGCCGCGGAGCAATGATACTGGCATCAACACAGAGCGATGATGTGAAAGGGTCAGTTATCATGTCAAAAGTGGCTCCTCCAGTCTGCCTCAAGCATTCCTGTGGCTGTCAAACCGATACGGAAACTAATCAACTTCATTGATTGCTAATGATTCTGTAAAGTGTGGCAATATTATGTTAACAACACTTGTTGAGGTATTTCACGCAGGAATGAGAAGTTGAAATGGAGCCTGACTTAGGATGGTACAACATGTGCACAAGAGACAGGACAGCAGAGATAACATTGAGTAATGTCTGTCAGCGGCCAATAAATATTTTGTGTCATGGATAAAAAAATATTCAGATATTAGGTGGTCTTTTTTCAAACTCAAGTAACATCACTTACATATCAAGTTTTTTTTCTCCATCTATCCTCATATAGTTTTCAAATGTTTTATGGCTTTTCTGGTGCTTAGAGGAAATTAGCTTGAAACATGCAATATGACATCACCACAAGAAGAGAGACATCACTTTTTATGTAGTTAAAAGATACGAATAATCTGCAGAAAAGCTGGTCTTTTGATACTATTTCCGTGGGACCTGCGCTTTTGGTTACAGCTAATCCGTGTGGGTGTCGCATTGTTCACACCTGTAACAATGGCCGCCGTGGCAAGTGCAGCGTCAACGCTACTCTCAACATAAGCATCTTACTCACTCACAATTAGAGTAATGGATTGAAACCTTCTAATCGTTTTAAAACATAACAATAAGATAACCTTAAAAAGTAATTATTAGTAATAACCGTAAATAGTTCAGGGCGGGAGAGGGCGAGGTTTCTTTGCTTCATCAATTTTTCACATGAACACGGTCTTGTTGTTATAATCATCATAAGATGCATATTTTAAATGTCAAGTACAAATGTAAATCCTCTAAATGAATAAAAACAAGAATGGACAACAGAACAGTTCTATTTTCCTAACATAGAGGGAAAAAATAATAGACTATTTAATGTTAGTTATCTTACAGAAACACCTGTTTGCCTCAGGACAGTCACTGACCACTGACTCTCATATCCACATGAACTCCTCTTCCCTTTGTCATCAGCATTAGCTAAAACACTATCTATTCAACCGCTATAATCTGATTTTACAGATCAGCTACTAGAATGCCTATGATTTACAATGGTTTGAAACGTGACATCATTAGTCACTATCAAACTGTTAAATCTTTTTACTGTCCTCCTACACACCCGTAAAAAATAGGCTAATTATATTATAAAACACCCAGTAACATTTAAAGTTTCCTGTATTAGTTCATGTCCGAATCAACTGAATGCTTGATCATATATTGGTTTGCCAGTGCGTGGGCGTTATTGGACAGCACTTGTCACTGGGCAGCAAGAAAGGTGTAGATTCAATAACTGGTCAACGGGATTCGATCACTTGTGGTAATGTATATGTTTGGTCAAATACATTCTCTGTTGGGACTTGTCGCCTGTTTGCTTTTCTTTGACATACAGTAACTTCCGGTCCCTCTTACAACCAACCACAGTTTGATTCAGATGTCATTTTCATACAACTGAGATAATTGTCACTTTTAGTTAATACAGCTAACTGAATGAAAGATTCAAGCATTTTACATTGCCTAATTATTTCTGTTTATTTTTTTTGCAACACATATTAGAAAATGAAAAAGGTGAAGCATTTGAAAAGAATTTGAATTTTATTTTCAATAGTCCAATACAATTGATTTTAGAAAATAATGAAGGACTTTTCATGTCTAGGTACATTCATACAGGGAGAAGCTTTGGATTTTATGAACATTGAAAACTTGGTGCTAATTTTGCTATTTAGAGACAGTGAAGCAAGCAGACGCTTCCACAACACTAGCCTTAAACAGACACCGACTTTCGTGTAAATTTCTTACACCCTAAGGCATTTCAAACTGCAACATAAAACTAGAAGTATTCTCCAAATAACTATTAGTTTTCTATGAGGTATATTAGTCGTAGGGTTTCAGAGGTTCTACTATCAACTTGGCTTTATTGTGTATTTCCCATAAACAGCTGTCTAGGTAAACCGCAAATAACATGTTGACCTTTTACAGCATGTAACACTCATTGCGGTGCCCACACACACCACTGGTCCAATTTATAGAGCACTGGGCCACTATCCCTCACTGGCTGAACAACCCATCACAGGGAAACTACATACAAATGTCAGCGCACCCACATGTTGCACTTTGCTCAGGAAAAGGTTATGGAAATGCCATGCCAGGTGAGGAGCGAGGTCTTTTGAGTAGGCCGCTGCCGCAGCAGACAACATTTTCTACAACAACCAGGAAGTGAGCCTTATATGGGACAGAGCAGCAGCCTCCGCCAGGTCGTCGTTACGACGACACGGCGCAGCTCGCTCATTGTCGTGCCACTGCGGTTTGTGACGTAACGGAAGCTTGTGACATCACGAGTTACGTAACAGTGAGTACACATGTGATGATGAGTGGTTCACCTACATTTCATTGATGCTCACTTCTTTCATCTGCAAACCTGCTTATTATGATAAACTCGCTCCACATATGGACTGCACTTTTTGACTGTTACCTTTTATGGCAGTCAATGAGATAGTAGTACGAGAAACAATGAGGGGTAGATGCTGCGATATTACGCTATAGTTATTGCTTGACAGGAACTGATATTGTCTTTGTGGAGATTTCCTCACGAAATTATTAGAGTCTAAAAACTATGATATAGAGATTTTTATCAGCTTTGCAAATATCAAACAAAATTATTATTGTGAAGGTTGTGTCAACGAGTACAGTCATCTGTGAAGTCTACTTTATGATTTGCTAATATCATAATTATGAATATTTGATGACTGGTTGAACAAAATCAGGGCTCACATTGATACAGCATATAAGTTAGCATAAGGCGCTGGGGCGTTCTAGTACAAACTCCTTGTCTTCAAATCTATTAGTGTGTTGAAATCACTAAAATGATGTCATAGTTCAAGGCACAGCAAAGAATTCTAAATATAAGTATATTTTGCTACCTTGGCAAAAGTAAATTGAAACCAATAATCTCAATCAACTTATGCATAAGGAACGTGGTACGATTCAGATTTACATCTCATGTGGACAAATTGGAGAAAAAAGTTAATGTCGACATTGAAGAATGCTTTTGGACTTTTTGATTCGTTATTACTCTTGATTGAGTATATTGATACAACACGCACTTCCATATGATGATATCATAACACACTAAATGAATTGGCAGAATCAAACTCATTGTTTTTATCCTATGATGATTAACTTTTGTAAAACATAATTGGCAGTGTGTGAATATTTGATGTTTCACTTCAAGTGCTGAGTTTATTTATATATTGAAAAAATATCGCCCATAGTAGTGAAAAAGTTGACAAAACATTTGACAAGAGCCAAAGATTTTCTTTCGCTGTGATACTAAGAATACACGCATATAAAACACAATTTAAATATAAAGGCTGTTGTTTTTAACTTGGGACTTCAATACAAACGAAAGATTCTTATGATGAACAAGCATGGCAAAACTCATGCTATTAACTTCCATTTCAAATAAATGGCAACTGCAAATAGTTTTCTTTAAATTTCAGTAAATGGCTTTGTGTAGCATCTTTTTCATCTTATTGTTTTACAATATGTGAATATTATGACATGAATTATTTTGAAGCATATTTTAAACTCCCTTCAAAATCTTTTGATATGTGTGAACTCTATGATATTTGTAGAGTGGAAAGTATTTGCAAAGGAAGTCAGGACAAAAAATTATAGCACTACAGTTCAAATGCAAACACACCATTATGCAGCCTTGAGGGAAGCTAAAATTAATTCTGAACTGACATTGAAAATTACTGGTAGCACCACCACCAAAATTAGTCCAAGAACAAACAAACAGTTTGTTCATGCAAGATGTCATTCAGTGCTTTCAGAGAATTAGTCAACGTGTAATATCTGCTACACAAAGCCATACTCGTGGAGGAAAATCATCTCAAACGAACTAATTGCTCTCCTTCATTTGCCTGTTACATTAAAGTTCATCCAATCTCCATCCCATCAGAATTATTGAGATCTTTCAAGCACGTGCGAGACCACTGGTCAAGGAATGCCGATTTTCCAGTGACATTGGTATGGCATGCGTGGGCGTGTGGCCATAACAGTTAGCAGTTTATGGTCCAAGCTCTCCACCTACTTATGGCCCTTGCTTAAGGCGAGTCAAGCTTACAATCTTTTTTCACTCTACTGGACTTCATTGTCATTTGAAGACAAATACAATGTAAACATTCCTTCTCCTGTATAGTTCTGTAACAACTTGGATCAAAGAGGACAACATCAATGTTTATTGGCATTCAGGTGTTGTCTCGCGGACCTTACAGATAGTCCTCATATTTACCAAATGGAATGCAAATGTGTAAAGGCATGTATGGAATGCACCTGATATTCCAATTATTCCTAACAGACATCTTGAATGTTTGTTATTTTTGTTTGTATATAGTAAATATGGAAATAATAAATTGTAATGGTCATAAAAGGAGGATTCCAAATCTATCTATGAGTGGACTTATTACACAATATGGTATTGCTAATTATTGTGTAGGCGGCTTCCAATGGACTATAGCATTATTCACATTTCAAGAGAGGAAAACGTGAGAATTTTCTTGTAAATTGATACACAAGAAGCTTCACATTTGTTTTTGATGTATGTAATTTCACCAATTTGGTCATATATACCCAGGAATAGCATATCTTATGCTACTCCTGATATACCTAATAACACACTTCCGTCGACACTGACCTTGCTTTGATAGATTTCTGAATCAACATTCCTTCATAGTTTTCAACCAACCACAGTTCAGCATTACTTCATTCATAGTTTTACAAGACAACTACAACAATTAAGCTGTCTTCAACAATAAAAATATGTCATGGTCTACTAGTGGTATTTTTCAGCAAAAGCCAAGGAATTTCAAATTAGACAATTTACGAGTCAAAAAAATGAACAACCAAATAAATGTAAAGAATCTAATAATGGTTATGAAATATGGCATAATGTTTAGTGTGTCAAGCTTCAAAGTATCTTTGACAGAGAAAAGCTTAGCTTAGTATCATTGAAACATCAACAGGTGATATCGCAGTTCCGTAATTAGATAAGTTAACATGACATTATGTGAGCGATGGTCACTAACTTTATGACTGTATTCTTATCAAACAGTTGTATGTTGGCATGGTTAACACGTTTTCATTTATGCAAAGTACAATTATAAACACAAAAAGTTTATGAAAGAAAATCTATAATACATACTTCAACATATGAGCATTGAAGCTTTTGGACATCAGTTGATTAATGCGTGGCAAATGCTCATTGACATAATGAATTGACAAGATAAAGAAATTATGACAACAAAGACAATGGGCACTTTTTAGTCCTAATCTGGCAGGTTAGTATTAAGAAGATGAGGTGATCATCAAGGCGGTGGGGCGCCCGAGATTGTATACAGTGGTTAGCCCATGAACAAGGCCATCAGATTGCCTTTTGTAATGTAGTGTTAGGTTTATTTATCGCTCCATCAATAGGGTTGGCTTGTGCGTGGCATATGGCACATGGTAGGGTTGCAGGCCCCTCGAAAGGGCCGTATCAATGGGCAAAAGTTGGTGGCCTTTGTGTGTGACAACAGGTCCTTCTTGGTGCTTTAGCCGGGATCATGACCTGCACCTCGCTGAGGCACAATGATGTTTCAATGTTATATCTTACACAATACCCAAACCTTGCCTTAGGAAAAAATCTCTTCACGTTGACAGTGCAAGATTTAACATATGGCCAGCTTATTTATTACAAAAGCTTTTAGTTTTCGATCACCACTTCTGAGTGGCAATTTTGTCTCGTAAAGACAGCAATCAAAACACAATACACGCTAACATGTGGGTTATTCAGCGGCGAGATGGAATAAAACACAATTTGAAAAGGATTTCAATCGGCAAAAAATGATACAATACTTTAATGCTTGAAGTAAAGAGTTAGATTTGTTAATAGCTATGAGACGTAAATTTGTAAATAGTTATGCTAAGAAATTATTAAAACCTAATACTCATATGTATTGTATATTTGAAGGTTTCATCTTATTTTAAAGATTTAACTCAAGATTAATACCTTAATATTATAATTTGTTTCAGAGTATTTCTTCATGGCCTACAAGAAAAGTGGCATCACTGATGTTACATTTAGAGAAGGCAAGTACAAACAAGCATGACTTGCCTGCAGTAAAAGGACTAATTGGTGCTATACAATATTAAGTGATCAATGAAGTGGTAGTGGTCCATGTAGTAGACAGGTAGGTTAACCTGAAACCACCAACTTACACACAAACCACTAGGAACCACTGACCCACTGACACAGAGTGGGGAACCCTAGTAACCACAAAGCCAAATTGCATATCTTCAATTGGTTTTGGGCAATTGTAATAATGCCACATGACCAAAGCTACCACATAACCCAACCTCAAGAAAAAATAATAAACTGCAGTGAACATCTTTATATTTTAGCCATATACATGTACTTTTATATATCTCAACCAAATTAAATTCTGGTTCCTTTATATATATTTTTCATCACTAAAGAATTATCTTCAAAAGGAACTATCACAATGTACATTCGTAAGAGTATTACTATTAAAAGCCACTTAGAATGCCACAAATTCCTCCAGCAGGGGGTTAAACGGCACATATTTGATAATGGTCATTTTTTAAATAGTAAGAGGAATGTCAATATCAACAAGCCATGAATACCGCCTTTTGCATCATAGATATAAAAGGATGTACATAGAACATGCTTGTACAAGTCATAGAGGGAAACATCACAAAGGAATGTGACAGATAATGTTAGATACATCCAATAGAATGACAAAATGCAATATTATAATTACTTGTTTTACTTCGTGGTTCTCTGGGGCCATCCACAGTGACTTTGATGGCTTTCTGGTAGGTGGCGATCTGTGGAGGGTTCGTCCAAACTGTGATGGTGATGTTGAAGCTTTTGCCTGAAAATTGTATGTAGACATGGTCAATATGTGTTGTTTTATCAATTTCGTACAGTTTTGTAGCACAATAATGCACACTTGATGAGATTATGAATGTGACAATACAGCACATCATCTGCATATAATCATTACACAAATAACAAGCTCAGAATACATAAATGTATTTACTTTTAGGGTGAATACATACATGTATTTACTTTTAGGGTGCATTTATAAAGATTTTTTTTATTTCCTTTAAAAAGGCTACATTCCATTAATGTGCCAAATTGATCACAAAAAGTAGCATACTAATAGTATATAAATCATGAAATATTACAAAATTGCTTTATGTGTACAGAGAATCATATAATCTAGTATTACTATGCTTTTGTTCTCGATACCGGAACTTATGTCGATATGAATGTAAACAAGATCAAAGTAAATGAAGTACGATTTTATATCGTCTTTGTCATTCTGTATCACTGATACATGAACAAATATAAACAAACAATTCCTATGCATGCAAGGTCTTGATTCATTAGTAGAAACAGTTCAGTTAATTGTATGAATGCGGACGTGAAATGATAACCCTCAGCTGTTTGCATTATTTAAAATAATACTGTAAAAAATGTTATAAATGAGGACATTTGATATGGTTATTGCAACTGCGCAATTAAATCAGTGTATGTTTTGTAAACACTTGAAAATTACTATCATGTTGTAAGACAAAATCACCAGTCAAACACAAAGTCCAGAGTGTTGATTTGCAGTAATATTAATAAAATGTTACTTAGTTTACATAAAAAAAGATTTGCAGACAGTAGTGACTCAAGATCATAGGCTGTTACAATAGTAACAACCGAGTGCTTGTTTGATTGGTGATGTAATATAACTGCATCTTGTACCTACTGCAACTGTTCCAAGAACAGTGGAGTATCTAGATTCCTGGAAATGGACACTAACCTGTGCACAGTCATGCACACTATCTGGGTCATTCAAATGCAAATAATGAGGAAATGCATTTACTTAAATTTCCAATTTAACAAAAGATACCTTGATAATGACTTCTTAGTTTAATGGTGGTGTAACAGGTAAAGCACTTTTTAAGTTTCCTGAAAATCACCCAACTTATTCATCATGAAAATGAACTAAACAATCGCTGTACTTGTTTTTTGTCAGTATCTATGCATGTAATGATTCACTTAACTTGCCGTTATAATTTTCTGGCTGAAATCATGATCGGGATACAATTTACTCTGAACTAATTGTGCCAGTTATTTTCATAATCATATGAAGTTAAAGTATATGATAAAATTCTAGATATTTCATATTGGTATTACAGTTTGTTTAATATGTGTCAACCGATCCTAGAGAAGCAACTGACATTAAGTATCCTCAAAAACATCCGTGTTTAGAGCATTATAGTCTGATATAAGCATTAAATGCACGTGTCGAAGTTGATGACATAAATAGAACTTTCTGACCATATAAGTCAAGAGTGTGTTTCAGTTTGATAAAGCTAGAATTGTAGGTGTGTTGTCTTAGATTGGTATGTTTTCGTGAGGGCAATCAGTACAGAGTACACAATAACATTGTGGAGACTAGCGCGACTTGACAGCCAGTCAACTTCAATTGGGATTGTTCTGTTATTATAAAAGCACATGAAAGACTATTTCAACAGGCTATATGTGTGTATATAAAGTGCGTTATATTTGTAGATTTACAAACAATGTTAAATTTGTAAGCGCTACAACTTTGTTGATAATTGATATAAGTGTAGACTACCAGATAGAAATGTAGATTATAATCTCTCTTGTAATGTAATGTCTATTATAAGTATAACAAGTAAATCACAATACCAATCAAGTACACAGGTATAAAACTAGGCCTTCAGGTGGAGAAAATATAAATAAGTATGATCTAAGTTTGTAGTATCCAAGGTGCTTGTCTGACACGACTGTTATCCACATTTTGGCAAGTGATCCAGGAAATTGGTGATATGACTAGCAGTTACTCATGTTAATGGGGTGAAAGAACAATAAACTCTTTGACTCACCTCTGCCACTTCTTCCAACAAATCGAAGATCGTTGAATTTGGCCACTGAGTTCTTCATGTAAGCCGTGTGGTTTCTTAGCTCAGCGCTGTAGTTTTCGTCGTTGCCGGCAGTGAGGGTCACTTTCGTTCCATCTTTGATCTCCCCTAGGGCGACCACTTTGAAGGCGACTGGCAGAGTCTTGTTGGATCTCCAGTGTGACGGCAGCACGGAGCAGACGAAATTCGGGCTTCCCGTGCGCACCAGCTCCCCGGGGTGCTCACTCAGCACGGCCCCCAGGGTGCGCTCTCCCGTGAGGATGTCAGACATCGTCCGAGGGGATCCTGGGAACGGCGGCGTCCCGTTCAAATCTAGAGTTAAATGCATGTGGTTAAGTGGTAATATCTTCAAGAGTCTAAAAACGTATAAGATGAGTGTTAAGCATGGACACTGAAGTTGTGGTTTTGTTGACTGGGCCAAATTCGCTGTCAAATTGTATTTTATACCGCTGCAAGGGATGACTCACATGTGCTAGTATGACTGACAGTGTATTCTTCCGCTACAGCGACCGCCCACTTTTCTACTACGTGCTTTACTATATTCTAAAAAGAGATTTATTTTGCTGCAATTGGAGACTATTATAACAAACAGTACAAATTAGTGGCAAAAGAATAATACTTTGTTTTGCTTCCTCCTGTTTCATAACAAAAATGTAACATTTGTATGAACTATATTCTCTCACGCATCTAGAAGAGGAGATAAGGCCGCTGTCAATCAACATGCAAGTCATTCATAAAGGCAATGGGCTTACGATGAATCATCAACGGATCGCTGCTTCAACACTTTAGGGCTCTTGGAAATTTAAGTCAGTGGGCGGAAACTATGTTTCCGATATCAGTGCGCTCCCAGGAATAGGTTACGCGGCTCCAATAACTTGTAATATTCGTCACAACACACAGATTACTTACAGGGGAAGCTTCTATATGGAAATCATTTTACACCCACCGTATTTCTTTAAAATGACAATGATCCACACACTTTTTACATTAAACTAGAAGTACAATGCCATTTTAAAAACAAATTAACAAATTTAAATGAAACATGAGTAAGACGGTGGATTACACATTCAAGATGCGTGAGACAAATGTTTAGTTAGCGGTAAAAGATAACATTGGGTGGGTTGTATGGTGTAGGGGTGGGATGTGTGTGGAGGATATAAATCCAGTGAATTTAATAATTAATGATAAATACATTGATCTCCAAACGCAAAAAGTACTTATTCTGCAAAATGTATATGCATGTGTCTAGATTCTAGTTCTTTTTATCTCAATATCCATAATCATACTGAAATGCAAAATGGATTTTTATATAAAAGAGATTGTTTTGTCTTATTCTTAATTAATTAATTGTTGTTCAAATTATTGACATTATGATGTTTTTATACATTTATATCCATTTGATCTTTATGCATAGCACCATGTCTGTAAGTATGTTTGGCCCTTTCAATACGACCTACTCAGTTAGTTTAGTTTTTTTTTTTCTTCTCACAGCTCACTTGCTTGTGCGGGTTCAGTATTTTTGAGAACAGTGAAGTTGCGTGTTTTGGCGGGAAAATAAATGATAGCAGTGAGCATGCGCACGAAACAAAATGGCGGCGCCCATGGGTATTATCAATTAACGCCTTATGAAATTTTGATAACCTTTGCAGGACTAACTAAGCATGCCATTTTGAAAATCGTCGATTATTAGCTTCATGTGATAAAATTACTAAGGTATGGATAATAAATATGATGTGCACATAATGTCATATGATAAGAGACAGTGTTTATTTGTAACTATCTGGTATTATCGCTACCACTTTCCATTGATGTCAAAACTTACTTAAGTTACAGTATTTATTACTCATTGTTAAAATATAGTTGACAGCTCGCAATATTTGTCAGATGTGATGGTTCTACATTCTATGTACTAGTATCTTTATTTTGGATATCATCGGAAGCGGTGATCCATTTCTTCACTATACTGTCTGTTCCTAGCTCTAGTCTATTTTTGTTCAAATTGGTGAAAAAAAAATCAAACAATTTCAAATTTCAATACTTTCTTATATAACATCTCCGCATCAATCAATCTCATTTTCGTAGTATACACTTTGTGGCATACAACTATTTCAAATGCAACTAAGTATCAATGGAAATACTCTGAATGAGCAGACCGTGAAATCCGTTAAGTGACGAACATCCACATTGTTGTGTCTAATATATATCATTGATTTTGATATGTCAACAATTCATACACACCTGGTTTTTATATCCAATCTAAATCTACACTATAGTCCGTAAAGTCGGGGATGTGAAGGCCGAATGTCAAAGAGTATATGTTTTCAAGTGCACACTGCATTATTATGCTGGCCACCTCTTTGTGTAGGAAGATGCATTTTATATTTAGTGGGTGGATGTGTCACATCTACCTTTTAAAAACTCACACTGAAACAGTGGCATAGATAGTGGGCCTACTTAAATCCTTTGTGTATATTTTATATTCTTTCATTTTCTAATTCAATCCCCACCCCCACCCAAACCAAGGAAAAAAAAGAAAAGAAAAAAAAAGAATGTATAATACAATTTGGATTGACCTATCCATCAACATAGTGTAGTATTTAGCCATTGAAAATGAGATATAGTATTTTCTGTATTTAGTGTACCTTTGTAAACCAAACTGTAGGAACCGCTAATGAGAAATTGTTTACCTGTGTAATTTTTCATATTGTGACTAGTATATTGATAGGGGAATAAGATGGGCTGCTCTTTTTTTATATTATTTGCTGAAGAAGGATGACTATCTTGATGCTGCTGCACTGTGAAGTAAAATTGTCTTTCCGTAAATTGACCAGCAAATTTCCAGTTGCAAATGTTGCATTGATAAGAGAATGATTTGGAATGATCTTCTTTGTCAAATGAATCCTGCATAGAATTTTCTGTGTCATATTCATGGATCTTTGAGTCAAAACTTATCTGGTTTTTATAAAAATCAGAATCCTCTCCGTGTGACTTGGTATCCTGTCTATCAAGATCTGTATATATAGGTCCTATACCGTTATTTTCATTGGTAGAAATAATGTGTTCATTTGTTAATTTGTTTGTGTCTGTATGAAATGTATTTTGATACATAGTATCTGATACATCAACCACAGGGTTTGCTGTCACACAGACACTTTTTTCAGTAGGTTCAATACAAACATGAAAACTGGTACATGTGGGTGTGTTGTACATGTAAGAAGAGTTGTATTCCAAATCTGTGCTGTAATTTATCATATCCATTTCGTTTGTTACAACTGCAGTTGAAGAAATTGCACTCTGTTCTAAAACTTGAGTACCAGTATGTTCTACAAATTCAGTTTTCACTTCCATCGCTAATCCACCATGAATCCAATCATCCTGACAGACATTATTAACTGTGAAATATCAGTGAGAACATTTTTATTATTTGTTTTCCTCAGTAATACTGTAAGATTTAGAATTCAGTCTTTATCCATCCATACATTGAAAAACTCTGATTTAGTATCCAGTTAAGCCCATCAGTTACAATATCCTATGCCAGATGAACTTCATTTGAATGTGACCTTACTTTATATTTTGATAATTTGACTACATTACTCATTTTTCCTCTACTTTGTTTTTACTTGATGAACCCCGAGCCTTCCTGTGACAAAATCAGTGCCTCTTGGCGATTGTAAAACAAATTTAACTCGTTGCTTAGTTTCCAGGGCCCATCAGTTTCTTCTACTGAATATTAATTTTGAGAGGAAAGTTGCTGGCATCCTTGAAAAGTTAGTGTGATTGTATCAGGTTAATTGGCTGTGTAAATAGTGCTATTAGCTGGGCGATGGTGTAGTGGGTAGTAGTTGGTGTACTAGCACAAGGACAAGCAGGAAACATGGGGTGATCCAAGTGTGTGGTGGCAGCTCTCATTTTACATTCATAATTATACTATTAAGTAGTTACTTTGAAATGATTTTATCAGTGATAGTTTTCTATTTATAGGACAGTTAAAATTTGGTAAGTTATCTTTGTTTGATCTTGAGTGTTTTTAATATATTTATCATATCCATTATTTTTTACAATTTTTTTTAATTTTTTATGAAATTATGAGAGCAATTTTTTGGGAAACATGCAGACGAGTAACTGCAGTATGTAACATTCACAATTCAATGATAATTTTATGATAAAAACAAACTGGACCATCTGAGCATGCCAGCTACCAGCTATACTTTTGAATATTTCAAATGGCGTGTCAATACTGATTTGAGATGCAACTATATTGAGTGAATCTACCGGTACCCATACTTTTGAACCAACAAGAAATTCCAATGCAAGAAAACAAACATGATATTTTTACCAACCCCAAGCTGGATAAGGCCACACAGGCGACATCAATGGCGAGAAGTTGCCGGTGGCGCCCCATGAAGGTGATCTTAGTACTGGGGAAGAGAGTGCAGGAGACACGGAGCCAGCGCCTGCAGACAGCAGACCGCCCGGAATGCCCACACAGCTGAGACACACGGAGTACAGCTGTGGCGATCCGTACCCTAGTAGGTCGGTGGTGACCAAGGTCTTCGTGTGGAGAGGGTGACAGCTCCGTGTGCCTAACGGGTCACTGTGGTGCTCATCAGTTCTTGGATGTTGTGCATCAGCTGCTGCTCTTGTAGATGTGCGAACTGCCTGGTCCGATGACACTGGGGGGATGTTGGTGTCTTTGTGCATCATGTATCCATAGCCAGAACAAGAGTAATCATTAATCCCATGATGTATATCATCAGATATCCAGAAGTATATCCAGAAGTCATGTAATTGTTGTCATGGGTATTTGCATGTTGAAACAATTAGTTTTGTCATTTGGTTATTATCTGAATTATTCACTTATATATTTAGTATTTTAATGATTTTAATCACATTTTAATAATGGTTATTTCTGAGTATTTGACTATCTGTAGTCTACCTGTGGCCACAGTGTACTGGTCTGAGGTTGGATCTAGCGATCTGTGGCTTTTTAGGGTTTGTTGTGGGTTATGAAGGACACATTTTTGCAGCAGGATTCATTTTCACTACTATCTCTATCTTATGGACTATTGTCTGGCTGATTTCCAATTTTAGAGCAGTTTACTCCGTACATTTCAAGGCCACACCATGATGTAGTTTGTTTTGTTTGCTTTTTAAGTGTTTATCTTTATTTATTAATCGTTTTATATATCAATGTGTTTACGCTTTGTTTATCAACGTAAAGAATGTATGAGATCCATACAGGATAGTGTTAAAGAACATGACACTTATGTAATATTCCCAGCGTAGTGTTTCACCCATTTGAACTTTAACTAGCACAAATGATAAAAAGCACTAAGAACAGGAGTCAATTTGATCAAGCACTAGTTGACTGCACTTCTTAATTCCCACCGAAACAAAGCTGCTCTAGTATACATTTGTAAATGACATTGACAGTTAAGAAATTTCTATCGCTTTTCTATCACAGCATCTATTATCTCTTCTTAAATCAAAAGGCATATGTTGAAAAATGAACTCGATTCTTTGAAAGAATTTTGTCGGCCTTTCAAAATTTATCTGTACTGTAAGACCTTACTGTCTAATTTTGTTAAAGCTTAATTTCTTTTCATGTTATCTGTGTTTCAAAAATGGATCTTTTTATTTTCAACTTAATCAGACATAAAAATGACAGTGTCAGGTTACACCTATACGAGTCTGAACTTGGACTTCGTGACCTTATACAAAAAGGATCAGGGATGGTATCAAGTTCTTTTGCATTGCTCTGGAATGCCTTCATGTACTGACTGTCGTTTTAAAAGGTTACTGAGTTAAGCACTCAGTGTACACCCCTGTACAAAATATTATGTCCATTAACATTAGTCATTACAAAAGTTAAATGTTCCCTTTATAAAACTTAGATATTCTTTTCACAATTCTATAAGTTTTACTTTCTGTCTGTAAAAACTGAAAGGCCAAACAAGTGTATGCCCTTTACTCTCGGCACTAGTTCACATGTCAGTCCAATAACGAGTATGTCCTAAATATGAGCACTTTCAAATATGATCAACAAACTTGGATGTTCTGTTGTAGATATCACAACCTACAATGAACATGACCAGTAATGTACCCAATGAATAAAAAGTATTACATGCACCGTAAGGAGTGATTACTGTAAAAAAAAGAAAAATAATTGTCGTCCCACATCCGTGCATGTTCATGAGGTGAGTGAGTTGAGCCCACAAGTGGGGGTGTAACGTGTTGTGTGTTTACAGCTCTCCACCCCCGACTCATTTTCTTTCTATGTTTTATACATGACACATAACCGTTGGTCCTTTCAAGCTGTGTGTGGGTTCATTTCTATCAAAATTGATAGTACACGTTGTGCATGTTTTAGTGAAAAATGAAAGAAGTGGTCTGTTTTTTTGATAATTGTTACCTCCCTCATACTCAGTTTGAGTACATTAGGGTGTTTTTTCATGTGGGCTGTGATATGTAGGCCTATGTATGTTATGATGACCTAAATATTCACGACATAGAGGAAGAACCTTTGTCAATGAAACATATATATAATTAATTAGTAGATAAGAACACAAAATTACCCTGCAGCTCTTGTGTATAATTCAAATGTGAATATAATAGTTATGTTATCAATAAAACAATAAGTTTGACTTATTATCTCTTTCCATCACCTGATTGGACCATATCCCTTTCACATAGATATACAATGGATATCACACCTTTGATAACACAACACATTCGCTCTTTTAGCCAGCTTTTTGTAAATGTATGGTTGAAATAGTTAATATGGGCAGGCATAATACCACACACTTAAACTTGCAGGCTTTTATAAAAACTTTCAAAAAGGTGAATGGATTGGAGAATGATATAGACAATGGGGAATTCTTTGTGTACATGAGTAAAAAAGAAATGTCTGATGTCTTCCTATTGTCAGGAATGATAAGTCAATTACTTCATTCAGAGTAAGATGGTAAGCACAGCTTTCTTAATGTATTGGTGATCTGGCACCTTAAATATTATGGATTTGAGTCCTTTCCAAAGGCCATGAGATAAAGTCCCTTAACATAATATTTAATGGCAGATCAAGGTTTTTAGAAAAGGGGGGGGGGCCTTACTTCAGGGATTTCATAGATTTCGTACTCGCGATTAATGGCGAAGGGGTAAAAAAACCTATGAAAATGAAGTATTTTGGTGGGAAAAGGGGGGGGGGGTCACGTCCCCTCCAACCCTGGATCTGCCTATAATACATAATGCAATATCATTGTGTAACAAAGTGTCACCGTTGTTTGAATGGTAGAACTTTCAGTACTGTGTGGATTGACTTAATATAGTACCCTAGTTACCTAGTACCCTAGTTAATGTGCCTTCTTAAGCGAACGGATGATTAGGTACCACGGTGGTTTATGATCATAGATCATAGATCATGATCATAGATCATATAGTTTCAAGTTCCAGCAGATTTTATGTGACATTCTATCTCTCTATGTTTAGTCTACAGCAAATGGTGCATTGTGATTGGTTAAGCATCATTCATTATTTATCAAATTGACCAGCGAGCCTGGTGATTTTTTCTGGCTCTTTGGAATTTTTTTTCATTTTGTGTGTGCAAAAGTATCAACATTTTAGTTTAACTTCTTTTACATCACACGTTTCTAATTTACATACACTTGTAAGTACTTTACGCTGTTTGTTATACATTCTAAGAATGTCATGTACACAGTACAACTTGCTAACGAGTCTTAGATACTCTTGGTTTTATCATTAAAATCTGGTAGAATTTACCAAAAATTGGAATGTGCCACAGACTTTGTTATGATATATAATGTAATATTTACAACCTATTTTAACTATCAAATCTTTTCTTGCCTATCTTGTACAACTTGAAGTTCAATTGTGGTGTACCGAAATATAGTAATTCATAGATGATGTTTGTCCATAATAATCTTAAGTAGAATGTTTTTCAACCTTCCCATCTGACCCTATCTATTTTATAGTAACTTTTCTATAGATTCCTAAATTAATCTTCATCTAGAGGGTGCAGCCAGGATGGTCACCCTGGAACGTTTGTCCTGGCTTCACTTGTGTACATTGTGTAGTAGACATCAAATATCTCTCATAATATAAGTGATCACCATGCTGCTTTTGACCTGAGACTTTCAGGTTGTAGAACTTGTATAGTATTTAATTGGACATGGAAATTATCGCACCTTGAAGTCCCATATATGATACATAATACAATCCATTTATTATAACAGTTATTAGCAAATATGTCAATTTGAAACTTTTTTTTTCTTTTAAAATAAATGTATTTAACATGTGTACATCCATGTTATATCTTAACACACACACCTTTTAATGAACATTCCCGTGTAGTGTCTATATTCTTTTTATTGTTATGTTCAGCATTTTAAGACATGACTTTGCATTTTAAAAAAAGTTTGATTTTCACTACTTACTATGATTTGATCTCCTATCATTCCTAGTTAATCGGCACCACAAGATGAGCTTTGATTGACAACATTGAAAAAACTTTTAAATGGTACCTACATTTGTGGCGACCTACGATAACTTGGTATTTCATTGCAGGCAAATGAACCTGCGGAGGCATGTTACAACTCTATATAGCTGTTTATATAGCGCATGAATGAGGATTCCGCTGTGTTACGCAATGCTCTACTCATCTCCTGAGCAGATACCCCCATTCAGACTTGTGTTTACAACTTGCTTGTGACGTCACGTCTGCTTGTGATGTCACTAGAGCGGGAAAGCACCTTGGGATAACACATGCCCATATAAGGAATATTTCATTTTGAAGTGCTGCCACCACATGGTGCTTTTTAACATCAATTTTACAACTGATACGTGTGCTGCTGCAAGCGGTTGGCAAGCTTCCTAACAAGTCAAACTGTCTTGGCATTAATTTTTCTTAAAGTAAATGCGATTTTGGAAAACTTGGAGTTCAAGAATTCTTTATATAAATAGTCAGAACTCATGCAGATTACTGATTAAATTTGAAAGTTTGTGAGTTTTATAACCCTCAAAATATAGTTGAACATATTAAATTTCACTCTTAAATTGAAATTTAAAAAAATGGATTACTTTTCTGGGTTAAAACACACGAAAAAAGATGACCATGTCACTTTCAACCTATGTATATGCATTTTGGTCTCAATGTTTCAGGATAATGAGCAGCAGTGCATCGAGTGAGCCTTCCACCCCTACGACGACCCCGACCGGTGGGGCTCCCTCCGGCGGCAGTCTCCTGTCTCCGCCGACCCCAGCCACCCCGGCGGCACCGGCGCACACGCCAAACAGGCCGGCGCCGGCCGTGTGGTTCACAGCAGAGATACAGCAGATGATGTACGTACTAACTACCAATTTGTTCTAACTTTCCTAATACAATAATGAGTGAGGGGAAATTTTTGTTCTTCTGCATGCGCTATAAAAGTTATGCTTCGTGACCTTTCAAATGCAGTCTGTTAAAGAAATATGATGGGCTTTTTGAATGTCACTTAACATGTTTTAGTTTAAGTCTGTTAGTTTTAAGTCTACTTTTATCTGTCACTTGTGGCTTATTGCTCCTGGACTCATTCTGTCTCCACCTATTTCTATCCTCAATCGTTGTAATCTTCCAATTTGTCAGTGATCGGGATTGAAAATCTCCAATACTTTTTGTTTAATTTTTCATAGTCCATATGATTAGGAAGACCAAAAGGTCTAAGAATGGAATGACGATTTAGAAACTCGCCACTGTTCCTCGGTGGACAGTGACTTTGAACAAGATATAGCAAAGTGACGAATAGAAGTTACCAGATTCTGATTGAGTCAGAATACAAAAGTAGCTACAACAATCGCAAAATTTTAATACAGTCCTAGCAACTTAGAACCTTGCAAGTGTAAACGGGAATTCACCACATTTGGCATAGACTGTTAGCATTGACAATAATACCTGCATGTCATTACCTCTGTAAAAAAGCATAACTGAGTGGTATTTCTTTTCCATACTACGCAAAGTTCGATATGATTTTATTTAAAAAGGACAATCCTTTTTGTTGACTTCTTGCAAGTTGTGTGTTTACAAATTTAGGAAACACAAAGTCTTGTTAGAAACCTTTTATCAGTTTTTTTTATCTTGTTCTAGCATTTTAGCATTGACCAATTGATAATGTTTCATATGTAAAGTGCAAACTAATTTGTTTACAGAAGTGTGCTTAAGGCATTGCTTTTCAAGACTGTATAATTAGATCACACTGGGAAGAAAGATGTAATTTTGTTGCTTGCTCTATCACATAATGACTTACGCTATGACCAATGTTTGTGGCCGCCAAACGTCACCACCCATTTTGGTTTTAATTTTTACATAGTATTAATTTTCATTTGATAACCATATTCCAGATTTGTTTTAAAGGCCTAAGTAAAACATATTTTTAAACAAACTGAAACAAGCCATTTCTTTTCAAAATATACAGGTATCTGTATATTGAAATGGATTTTGAACTGGCTTTTCAGGTAACACCCTCAGTTGCATTATTCTTTTATTACATGTGATAAAAGCAATAATTGTGTTAATTTTCTTAGGTCACTGCAGATTCTTTGCACAGATAACCCTTATTCTACTTGTTTTTATCCTCCATACTTTGATGTGTTCCTGCCGACAATCCTGTGACACGTACAGCCCAGCAGGATAACCCCGGCTACCTTTTGTTTCTGCATCACATGTCCATTTCTTTTTCGGTAATATCAGATTCTCTAGCTTTTTCAAGGGAATCAAGCTTGCAAGAAAGAGCTGGTAGTGCGATCAAAAGGTGATTTTGTGACAAATTGACAGCTCACAGTTATTGTTCGTGCCGTCGACGACGGCTTTTGATAACAATCAGCAGACGACAAATTCAACAATGCGTAGTGATCGTTGTTATAAGGGAGGAAACCGACTCTGGAGACTCGTGTCACACTTCACAATGCGATTACCCTCTCAGCCTCATTGCATTTGCCATTTAAATTCATTATCCCCATGCTTGAAAAATCTGTTCAAAATATTTAAACAGATGTTGACTCTTGAAGGAATGATGTGGACGGAGGCGGTGAGCTGTGCCAAGTGAATCTTCCACTTGACAAGTGGTGTCGAAATCACCGCTCTATTATCGGGATCGCATCTTTTACAAACTGGCAATTACAGCTTATAAGGCATAACTCTTTATACAGCAGTGAGTGTGCTCACATTCTTTATGCATGGGATAAAGATATGTTAATGCCCCTAACAGCATCGGTTTATGGGAATCTCTTTTGCATTGTGTATATATTCTGATGCTTTCATTGGCTGAGGCCGTGAATAAGTTCTTCATGAACATTCGGACCTTGGGATGAAGGGTTATTTTCAATAGCTTGTGATTTGAATGATAAGCCTGAAATAATTGAGTATGTGCTAACAGCTGTGTAGTAGTATTAATAGTGCAATGGTCAATAGGATAAACAAAAACGCAGCCTCATTATGATGCAAGAGGGTGAGATGCGCTGGCTGGTCAATGAGAGGAAGCGGAGATTACCATGCTGGGGCACGTGGCAGCCACTGGCCAGTCGCGTAACGCGACACCCCATCGGAAGGTCCACTTGGTGTGATCAGAGCGCCGAGGCGCGGGCTGAACAAGTGGCCGGGGAACTTCTTAAAGTGATAGGATCGCCACTTGATCGCCTTCGAGGAGACTCTGGCTATTAGATGCCACTGGGCAGGCTTTATATGCAGATAATCGGTGCTGACAAGTTTTGATTGCAATCGTTGCCATAAGAAGATTTGACTCTGTCTTTCATGTTCACTTTTCATTAGTGTTTCTGCCATTCGATGACTTTTGCTATGATAGTTGGTGTTCATTATGTCTTACTAAGCCTGCGATTTAAACATGTTAAAGGTTTGGTTAACTTTTTTTTCGTAAATCAGACGGGCAATCAGTGAGCTTTTCTCAGGGCAGGCAGGTGGCTCGGTGAAGGTTGCAAGCTATTGTTTCTAGATACTTATGTTGAAAGCAAACTCTGAAGTGGGATTTTAAGTGTTTGTAATTCATAATGAATTGTGTTTTTAATTCATAATGAATTGTTGCGGTTTGTAGAAATATTACAATTGAAATATGAGAACACCTGCATAGAGGCATATTGTTACAGCATGCACAATCTCTGCCTAAGAAGTGTGGCATACATCTGCTTTTAAGGCCCAAACTAGTATGAATGTATTACTTTATATATCAGGGCTGAATATTAAGGATAGCCCAGTGGCCCTGGACTAAATGCTTAGTCAGGGCTGGTTCGGGCCACTGATTTCGTTTTGACAGTTTTGATATTTCTATACGTTTATTGTATGGATATTTTTGGTTGTCTGAGGCTATAATCATGACAGTGTTGAGAATCTGTGCAGGCTGTCAAAAGTTAAAGTTCAAAGCAGTATAAGCTGTGTCATCTACACATTTGTATAATCTTTTATGTACTACATTCAACCCTATTTATAGCCGAGGCTGAAGTTGCTGTTTATTTTAAAAGGAATTATGTTAAAATGCAATTGTCATAAACAGAGTGCCGACCAAAGTGGGAACTGGTCTATACTTTACCAAGCACTTTTAACGTGATGGTTATAAAACTCCAGCTATATATATTGAATTTTTGGAAATCGAATACATTCTGTTCTATGCAAAAGTTTAATATGTAGTCCTGAAAAAGTCACTTGACAAAATTTGTTCGGCAAAGTCAGGAAATATACTTTCGTAGTCAGGAAATGATTGGGAAAAGTCAGAAACATTACTAGTGGCCAAAGGAAGTCAACAAGAATAAAAGTTCATATCTCGTAAGAAAAAACTGGATTGGTCATAGCAGTATGTCATGCCTGCCAATATGAATAAATTATGAAAAAATTATTTTTCTTACGGAGTAATGAAAATCAGAACATTACTTATAGTGGCATATTTCAACTTCTTCAAATCATTTCAATCTCAAACTTTTGAGTATTAATTTAACACTTAAATGAACTAGCTATTTATGCATAAATATAGCGTGATTTATATGTGGCATTGATGGGCGACCGCAACGACTTTAGTTATTGCTTTTCATAATCGATTGTGCAAAAGGTATTTAGCCACATGATTTCTCCAATAATGTGTGAACTGGCATCTTAGTTGGTTTTCGGAGGACGTAGCCAAAGTATATATCACCAGCCCACTGATTATTACTTATTAGATTATTGGTTTCATGGTTAGTTTTTACTTTCAATTAGTATTTTTATATTCCTAATTGAGTGGATGAATTTGGTAGATAGACGTTACTACTTAATTCAAGTTTACTTGCTTCTCGTGTAAGTTTACTAGACCAAATTTTGCAACATTACTTTGTACTGTGCATAGAAATTCATTAATCTGAAAAAACAATTTTTAAAACTTGTGTTCTTGATTTGGGAAAAATAAAACTAAGACACCGATGAAAAATCCAGAATTTCCTAATCAGCAACTAAATTTGATGTGAAAATAAATGATGTTTCTATTTATTATAGAAAAATATTCTTGAATATGTAAGTTTAGAATTTACATTTACGGTTCTCCAGAATCCTTCTTAGTGAAAATAGATGAACATGTACAAAGCATAATTTTGACAACTTTTATATCAATTATCATAACTTGTGGATATGATCACCAATGTCCACAAATTGTTAACTATCACTTACTAAACATTAACATTTTCCTTGTCAGCTGTAAAGAATGTTATCACATAAAATTATCTTTTAAACTTTCCTGTAATAAAAACCCAGAATGACTAGGTACATGTATGTCTCGGGAACTTCTTAGTTGCTACTGCTTGCTTGTCTCCCAATCGACCAAAAATCCTTTAAACAAGTAAAAACAAACTTACCAAAAAGATTGAAAAGTTTGGGGAACGGAAACGGGTAGAAGTGGTGTAGCTTGTGGCGATGTCGGTGGAGCGGGTGATGCTTGAAGACATGATGTGGCTTCTTGAACGGCGAGTGTCCCGGCTCCGTGGACGACGGCTTGAACGGCGAGATCGTGGGAATATGTGGCTGCCAGATCCTGCAGGTGGCACGTAAGGGTGCCATGATGGGAATCAATGGGTGCGGAATGATGGGCCGAGGTCTGCGTGTGATCAGCGTGGTCGCCATGTTGTCCTCCAGGACCATGTTTCCAGAACGCTCCGAGCGGCAATCACTCCACCAAGTCCATGTATAATCACTATCAACACAGTTCCTTTAAACCAGTAGGACTAAATGCTGTATGTACTGCCAACTATTCGGCAAGCCTTTTCAACTGGGCAATAATCATCCAATTACTTATGTAAGAATCCCTTTAACAGTGGCTCAATAGGTAATTGTCCGTAGGGACTGACCTCAAACAATAAAGCTTGCCGGTCAGTCGTCACAGCTGAGTTGCTTTTGACAGAAGCGTTTGTGGCCGTAATGCTGTATGTATCAAGTGCGAACACCACATCATAGTTTGAGGCGAGATCCACGGCGGTAAACTGTTTATATGGCACGTGCCACCGCTGCCACGGTTTTCCCAGGCTGCTGAGTGGGGTGCTATTGTTTGCTGGATTAATTTATGCGCGGGAGGAGGGTGTGTGTGGCAGCGGCATTAACATTAGCGGGCGCTGCGGTGCGGCATTGGGTGGCCGCTGTGGGCAGCCACAGGGGGACGCTGCCGCCGCAGCTAGACCGACCACCGCAGCACCCACAAGGGAGCTGTTTTTTACTACCAAACTTGGTGGTGCCGCCGGATTGTTATGTGAGACGCTTGTGGAAAGCCAGCTTAAGCTTACCATCTGCCCGCCACCGCCGATTATGGCATACTCATCATATGCGGCGCACCGTATTGTAGCTTGCATACATTATCGTATCTTTTTTTTAAATGAGCTAATGCATATTCATGACATGTTATAATGATCTTGGAAGAAGATCAGTTCGTTAAGAAAGGTACATACTATGTATACAGATTATTCCTATTATTCCAATTGAAAATGTATTGATAGAATGAAGAACAAGAAGGTCACTGTAATAGATATTATTGCTATCAATGGTGGCATGTGGGCTCTGATTGTTGACATGATTTTTTGTGGGGGTTTTGCAGCTCATCTTGTAATTGAATGCAGCAAACTTCGGATCAGGTTCATTTTGAGATGATGTTTGGCATCTCCATGTCTTTGGCATCCCCAATAATGTTTGCTCGCAAATATACTTTTGGTCATGTTTCAATGATAGTTGACTTTAAGCAATTGTATACAAATAAAAATGGATTATGACATTGTTAGTACTCGCACGAAGTTGTCTTTTGACACTTTTCAATCCGTCTTGAATTGCTTATCAAAACATCTGTTATTAGCCATTATGGCGTCTAAGAAAGGGTGAAAGGTTTCGTGTCAGAATGTGTCTGACTTAATCAAGTGAATCGAGTGTTTGTGCCGAGTAAAACAACATAGTCATTAGCATCGTCGGAAGGAGGCAGTTAAAGATAATTTGCGCACGCTTCAGTGTTTGCCTCATAAGGGGTTCAAGTAGGCATATAGTGGAGAGTTGGAGCTGGAGTGGAATCAACATGTTAGAGAGGTGATTTTGACACTGACTTATTAGCGCAACTAAGAATTATCTTGTACACTACAAGGTATACTAGTGTAGAACGACCATCTGTCAAATTTTGATAATTGAATCGTTGTGGTTTACAATGGTCGTAGGATTATAATTTTTGGTAACTTCAGTGTGAATGTGTAACGGACATTATGAACATTTTCATTAATTAGAAATTTGAATTGAATGTTTTTGAACTAAACATTCACATGCCTTAAGTATTAAATAGGCTTATATGATGTATACAAATGATTGCGCACATATAAGGTTAAGCTCATCGCTCATAAGACATACATCCATATTTTGACTTAGAAATAGTTCACGGTGAAACTTATGAGGCATATGGTTCATTCATCATTGTAGGTTCCAAGTCCATCAATTAAAAATGATCAGCAAATTGTGACATTCACTTCCTTATGTACTTTCATGTGCAATCTAGGAACCAACTTTGTACATGTAGTTCCTGAAACGAATGCAGCCAAATTTTTCAACCAGTGACATAGGAATGATAAACATATTCGTTTTGTGGTATTAATTGCCAAATAGGCTACATTAGACAATAATGGGCAATATCGAATAATTTAAGGTACTTTCTACCTGTATTGATTATCTGCATTCAATACCCTTCTATCTACTCTGTAAACTGGTGACATTTTATTTATTACCCATTTACCATTCATTTTTTTGTTTTATAGTTTGTGTTTTGTTGCTACCTATAAGGTGTAAAAAATCTTGCCTTTGAGGCGATATGACTCATGCCGTGCAAAGGATGGGTGTTGAGCAAAAGCATTAATTTTACACACCAGCTTGGGAATAATGTGGTTGATAGCAATGATAGGTTACGGTTGAAGCAGTGTGAGTGAACTTTAGTGTATAGAAAGAAGCGGTGGAACATGGTCAGAATACTACGCAGGGTGTATATGTGCTGCCAAGGACCTGGTGTGCTTCTTTAAACAGTAAGAACATTTAGTTGATGGCATCCTCAGTACATATGTATATTATACATTTATTTATAGCTGATTTTACTGATAAGAACCATTGCTTAAAACGTGGTTATAGTAGATTTGAAAATGATAATTGACAATCACATTGACGTTTGAGAAATGTTTACGACCATGACTGAGTACAAATGAAGAAGTTAGAAATGCTGATCATGTTACCATCGTATGGGAAGTAGTGTATGTATTCCAGGAAACAAGTCAAATGAGATGTTTACATGATGTATTAAAATTTGTAAAACAATACTACTATTTCTATAGGAGTTTGAACTTTGAAAACAAGTTAAGCAATGCTGAAATATAGCAATACGGGGTTAAAATATATATTGGGTTTGGTCATATTTCGTAGTATTACGTCACCACAAAACTTGACTTCATTTTTTATCCTCTACAGTCTCCATTACCCTTATTTTTGGGAAACTAGGCTTTTGATGCAACTCATCTAATAAGGACACTTGTAGATCCAGGAATTGAGAATATGGGGGCTGTTCAATCAGGGGGAGAAGCTGGTGCACTTTGATCAGTGTGCATCTGCATTGTGCACTGTTATTTTCATAATCTCGTGATAATCCAAATTTGGGGATCATCTCCAAAATAATTTTTTGCTTTTTTACGAAATTCAGTCAGTATGCTGGTCAAAAAACTTGGAAACAACAGTGAAAGTTTTAAAAAGATTGAGTACATGTTTTAAGTCTTTGTCTTATTCATATGGGATTTTTTTTTACATATTCCATAATTATTACAACTCCAGATAAATACATTTTAATTTACAATTAGACCTTGATCCGATTAGATGAAATTATGTTAGACACGTTCATTCGACACACACAACATAACAATGTAAGACATAAGTTAAAACACTTTTTGAAAATATTAGATAATACTTTGGAAAAGTCAAATGACCCAACTCATATCAGAAGCACCATTGACATCCACATAAAATCCCTATAGTAGGCGTTATTGTTGAACTTTGATCAATTTTGGAAGCAGGCTTTTTATTTTCGTATGGAGGTATGCTAATTTATATCTCAATCCTGCTGACATTCAATCTAATTTTGACAGTGAATCTAATTTTGACAGTGAACAAGGTCTTTCCAAGGATGTTTACAGTATCTGTGGTTTTCTCTCTTATATAATCAAATAAGCAAACATTGATAAATGAGTAAGATTATGAATTATGATTTTGTCTTAAATAGTCTGAAGTGTGACTATGGACATGCGCAATGGCCTTATTGATGCATGAGGCAGACTGCACAATGCCAGCTGACTGTGGAACATCATGGGAAGCGTCCAAAGCCTAGAGCACAACCGGCAGTACTGCTTCTCTACTGCCTCTCTACTGCTAAAAACTGACTCAAATCGTGGGGATCGGTGGGTGTCCAGTACAGCAAAAGTATGTTTTTTGAGGCATTACACAGACAGTGGCCTAAGTTTTGACATGTCAAAATTGCTTTACGGCTAATTAAAGTGTTACCCTGCCATAGATAAGCAGTACAGAGCCAGTACATCAGGCAGTACAGTCAACAGCCTCTTTAGATACCATAGACATGAAACAAACATACTGCCAAAATTTCCGCCGTGCTGGTTGTGCCCTAGGCGTACGGGACTTGAAATGCAAGAAGACAATGATGAGTTTCAATATGTCAACTTTCATAATCTGATCAAATCCGAGTTTAAATATAAATATCGCGGTATGTCTCCTTACTTGAATATATAGATAGATTTGATTAATTAAGATTAAAAAGTTATATAGATTTATGTAACCAAAAGTCCTGCATCATCATTGTTTGTCCATTTCTTTCACGCTAGAATATTGTAAACAAAGATTACATTGATTTTTATGTCCAAACCCCAGTTTAGCACCCAGCCAAAGGGGCGACCTTCACATCACTATTTTGTGTATTGAACCTAACCATATATAGACAAAACCTGGTGTGTTAGTAATATGAATTATAGTATCAGGTGAGTTCTTGTGGCATGTCATGATGAGCCCGAAGGGCGAGCCTGATGCACCACAAGAGCGAATCCTAATACTATAATTCATGTTACACAACGAACCCGGTTTTGTATTTATCATTCTTTTCTAAACAATTACAATACTGTTTTAAAAAATGTGAAAAAGAAATTTGGCTGAGTACAAGCATGATAACCATGGTATCACCCCTCTTCGGGTTATCGAATACTTCTGGATTATGATAACCAATGAAATTGCATGAAAGAGAATGATAAAAAAGAAATGGACAGTTTTTGCCATAATGAACTATTGATCTTAGTAATCCCCTCTTGTGATATCTTTACTTTTAAGAGATGTAATACATGAGTTCATTTTCAAACACAAGTATGCAAATGAGCTGTTCTAATTGGCTGCAGACACTAGGTCTAGTAACTTTATAGATTTTGACTATGTTATTGATAAATGGCACAGTAGACTGAGGTGCAATTTAGATGTCCTAATGCGATTGTCTTATTCAGTTAACTGTTTGTAGAACTACAAATAACATGACTCACAAGCATACAAGACAATGCAAGAAAGTTTTTTTTGCTTACCTGTAGTATGTCCATACCAAATCCAGCAATAGCATTGTATGACGAAACCAGTTTTTGAAAAGTTCATATATGTAAAGATTTTAAACGTTTTAAATCACATCTTCTCACGTGACAATTTTTATTATCATCTGATCACCATGATTTTTCTGGAACTAGAGATTGTGCTGTCCTTTGTTGTCTACTTATCCACTATCTCATACTACCGGTTGGACTGTTCAAAACAATTTGCAGCGGTGAATAAAGCGTTATGCGGCCATGTGATGT
This sequence comes from Streblospio benedicti, assembly GCA_019095985.1. NCBI lineage: Eukaryota > Metazoa > Annelida > Polychaeta > Spionida > Spionidae > Streblospio > Streblospio benedicti. Next base: position 56,301,342 of record CM032666.1, on the reverse strand, counting down.
TGCACATGTAATGTGTGACAATGAGTTTGAATTGCGGTGTACAAATAGTGTAAACTCAGTCGACAAAACTCATCTGCTAGTAGATGGTGAGGCATCATAAGGGAATGTAAGATGGCAGAAGTGTGTTACAGCGGCAACCTGGCATTTTTGTGGTCACCGCTATCCACACTTTCCTTTATATATGTCGTACCGCATTATCGCTAGCATCCAAATTTTCAATAAATGTGGAGGATATCACAGATTGTTTGAATAGTATGCTTAAATTTGTTTGTTATCCATGTTCAAACGATAATTTTTATTTTAGATATTTTTTTAAAGATTTGCATTCAGTTTTGCCTACTGTTGTCCATATCTCATATATAGAATGAGACAGAAATAGATATAAAAGTGGATATATACATGTATGTTACCATCAGTTGATCAAACACTTATCATGGATAATATCATATTAGTCAGTTATTTTGTACGTTTACTAACTCGTAAAAACAATAAGGATTGTCTCTTTATGAAATACTATTTTCATAGAAATTAATTGCAAATAATTACGACACATATTGGCTGTAAAAAAACTTTTGGTACAGTTCCATTATGACATTTAGTTTTGCTCTTAAGAATATATAATGTTAAGAAGATGAGAGGCGAGTTTCATTACAATCGTATGTTAAAAGATTCAAGATATTTAAGGAATTAAAAGAGTTCACAGCTGTTCTTATTTCTCTTAGCGGCAACGCTCACCTCTCTGAGCACTGGAGATTGAATTGATTTTCCTATGTATCAAACAATCAAACTTGTGTTGATCTTTTTATTTTAACTATTAAAAGACTCGTCACAAAGAAAACAATTTATTAGAAAAAATGTGTAAGCTAACAATTGTACATTAATAAAACATATGTCTGCACGAGAAAGAAAATAACTATCATTGTATTTTGATAATACAAATCAGACATAAAAGATTGTTGGTTCTTGTTTTAATAAAATTACGTATTAATCCCTTACGGCTTAATTCTGGAAGTGTCAATTTTCGGTGATGCCTCTGCAATTAGCCCCAACCTGATGTTGATCCATGAAGATTAGTCGGCGTGCGCTGCGGATCTCGTCTCAAGTGGTCCCATGCCTGATTTATTCATTTATTATGCAATACAAATCTTGCTTAAAGTTTGTTGCAAGTCTTTCACAATAGTTCCAATTCTCATTGTAGTGTCAATTTCTGCATTGTTTTGGTGTGTGTTTTTCCGTCAAATGCATTCCGTATAATGTTCTTCTTAATGATGAAATTCATATACATGTACAACACTCACCACTATATTAATTTTTTCAGTGTACAAATTATGGTAGTTAAACCTGTATGATTTGGATGACACATAAACACCATGCAGTCGTGTTAAATACGTTCGTCTGCGCAACAATTCATAGCAATAGATCACGCTGTGGCTTCTATCTTGACTCGTCATGTGGCTTGTTTCTATAGATGCACATGGACTCCAGTAACAGTTGTAATAGTCGCCTTATAGACTGCTATATCATTTAATCAAAGATATAAACCCTATGTTGGATATTATATAGACTGAAGGGTAATTATCCTTATGATAAACAATGGGTATATCAGTCCAGCTGAATAGTCTTAAAGTATGAAATATCCACATGATCCCCATGACGTCTGCCACACACCATCACGTGGTAGCACCAGTTTTTCGTGCCGCAGTACGGGTCCATGCAGTACAGTACTTATCTTTGGTCTGCCCATCTAATCAATTGAAGTTATTTTAAAAGTAATCATCAGTATAAAACAATTTCTAGATACAAACTTGTGAATTGATACATACCTTTTGTGCTGATTAAGAATCAAGTTGACAGTATTACCGGCATGAATTTCGTACACATAATATGCATTGTTTTGAAAAGCTACATGTTAAATAGCATGGGTTTCCAAATATATTGCGTAGGAAATGTTCAGGGACACACGTGGATTCGACAAAAAGGAAGAAAGACACAGGAAGTGTAAGATTTGTAGATTGCTATTTTAGTTAGAATTCGATTCTGGGTGCACTGGGGGAGCCGCTGGATATCACTTTCTGTAGTTGAATGTCAATGTTTTGATGCTAATGGATTTGGAAATTTAGTACAAACACCCTGTTGACAGGAACTGTTTTGAAAAGAAGTGGGGGTGTAATGAAGATGACTGAACAGAAATAAGGCAATGAACAAAAATGTCATAGAAAAAATTAGGCAATGCATAAACAGCTCAACTATTGCGATGCAAGTATTGCAATGTGTATTCAATGTCCGGTGAGGACTTTTTCGGAGTTTGTGAATGAGAATCAGGTAGAGTTGGTGGTGTAGGTGTGGGAGACTATGACGCTTCCTGTCAGCTACGCACAGCTGGGGGAATGACTTTAAAGGGCCAGGATGTAAAAATCTGCTTTTCTTTCAACATTGTTCAAAGATATCTTGTTATGTTCAACGCCAGCACCTTGAGGACTTGCATCTTAAACATTTGTTTTAGATGCTGCATATTGTTTCATATGTTTTTGTATAAATTCTATACACAACTCCTTCAATAAGAAACACTAACATGTTTTCATCTTAAAATGGTGTTAATATAAATAGGATGTTTTATTGTATGTCTTTTAATGTATTATTTTTTTCCAACTGTATCCTTTTCCTTTGGTGGAAAATGACTTTTTTTAAGAACCTAAGTACACACAGGATCTCTTTTATCAATGCAGAAAACGAGTAAAACACAATTAAAAAAATCAAATATTTGGAAGTGTACAAGTGTGATCAGCACTTAGATGCTTCATGATGTGTGGAAATGGTTGCTGCTGGCGCGTGCCTCTAATTGGGGGTGATGTTCAGATGTGTGACGTCCCTGCACAACAGATGGCAAACGATAATCGTACTGTTATAATTGATTCTCTGTATTTGGTTTGTACATCACGTACAAATGTATTTCCTTATTTCTCAGGTGTTTTCGTAATCTGCCTTGGAAAGGCAAATTTATTTTCAACATGATTGCATTAGTTTGGACCAACAGATTAAAATAACATTACTGTGGAGAGGAACAAAACATCGTAAGCATTATGATTAAGCCTTATTGCTGTGCTGTTCCATTCCCAAGGATGGTGTTTAGGGCTCGTACCGGGTGACTGATCATTATGCCTTTTCTTATAGCAGGAGCTCAAATATCAAGATACAACAAGTAGCCGTGTATGTTTTGGTACCAAACTATTGGAGTCAAAGTGACTCATTAAAGGAGCCACCATTATTAATGGAAGAAGGGGGCACAAAATATAGGGAACCTTTTACTGTTTTTTTATGACGGCCGATCACAGGCAATAGACTTTTGTGACGCCCCCCTCCCCCCAGCCCTATTTCAGTGATGCACATTCTGCAACCACCACCCAATTCATTACAAAAGCATATATGCACATTTAACCTGTTACAAAAATAATCATTTTAGCGTTCCGAAAATTTGCACGTGTATTGCAAGACCCACACCCCCACCCCCACCCCCACCCCCACCCCTTCGCGTGATACCCACAAGGGCTTTGCGAAGCAAACAGACACATACAGATACAGTTACAAGAAAAAATATATTTGTGAATACCCCTCATTAGAAGAGGTGTCAAAAGTATGAACCCTCACCCCATTAGGAGATGACTATTTTGTGAACCCCCTCTATAAATAATGGTGGCACTAACAACTATGTAATAGAATGATTTACTGATAAATAAAAATGTAAATAGACAAGTTTTATAGTCTATATTCATAGGCTCAGATGACTTATTAAATCTCCCCGGACGAAGTCCGGAGGGAGATTTCTAGCTTTGCTTCTGTCCTCGTATGTCTGTATGTCCGTCCGAAATAAACAGGCTGATAACTCTCAGACTACTTGAGCTATTGATTTGCAAATTGAATATCTCTTGTTTGAGGAAAGAAGTACCTCTCAAAAATTTGTGTTTGTACTTTGGCCGACTTTTGGCAAACTTATGAGCGTTACGTAATAAACCTTGTTACCACTCTACAGGGAGAAGTATTTGACCTATGGTCACGAACTTCATATTTAGCTTCATTGTACTACTCTCGTAAGCTGATTAGATTTTAGTGTACTTTAGCCCACTTTTGATGAAGTTACGATGTGTTTTTATTTTCATTCTGATTAGATGTGTAACCTTTCTACAATATTCTTTATGCACGTATGTATTTGAATTGCTAATTTTAAAATTGATTGACCAAAAAGGGCTTGATCTAGGAGGGGGAGATTTTTGGCATTCCCAACGACTACATCTTTTTGCACCTGGTCATTACGATCTTTATCAATCTATATTCTTAACTCCTTGGAAAGCCTACAGCACAATTGTAATTGTGCTAATCACTCACATTAACATTCACTCTTCTGACTTGTACCTATTTAGCATGTAGGTGCCACAGAGCACTGCGCAATATGTTAAGGGATGAGTTTGCTCAATACCCACCACCAGAGCCAGCTGGAATCGAACCCATGACCTGAGTGCAACTCCCTATTCACTCTGCCACTGAACCTCACAATTCATACATATCATTTTAAGATAGGACTTTTATAAAGTACAAATTTTCAGCAATCTGGAAGAGCTATTTGAAGAATGTTGCATGTTTTATACCTCTTGCTGGTTGCTAAAGAAGGTGCTTAACACCTGCTGTGGAACTGGCCTTGTATCATCCTCTGCAGGCATTAGAAGATAAAGTTCCACAATTACTTTCAATATTTACATGATTTAAGCATTGCTACTTAAAATTGTGTAAGATCACTGTATGATATTAGCATTATCACTAAGAGATCTAGGATTTTGTAATAGTGGTTGCTCAGTTGGTGGTGGCAATGGGAATAGGGGAACCTGCCGCTGAGTCTGCCAGTGATATTGTCAACAAATTAAGAACTTCTATTTTAAACAAAAGAGTTAAGTTCATTGTTGGGTCGGCAATTAACTTTTCTCTTATTAACAGTGTGTTATCATCAAAGTAATTTGATGTATTACTACAAAACTAAATGTACCTGAAGCTAGCTAGCATTCCAGGGATTCCTAGCTGTGGAATGCAATAACCCCCATATGGACGACATGAGTCTCCCCAAATTTCCCAGTTTACTAAGTTTAGAAGTAGAACTAGTTTGATATCTGCGTTGTGATGTAGTGTCCATCAGATGAATCACACTGGCAGGCTACTGGAGTTGTATTTCAGCAAATCTCTAGAAAACTCATGCCGGGTCAAAACAATTTTATATTTGTTTGGAAAACCAATGGTTATGTAAACAGTAATATTTTTTCAGAGAAAAGAAGCAATTTGACACAGCTATTGAGATTTTGGTTTTATTAACTCATGTCATGATCAAAGTCCAACTTAATCATGTTTGTTTCTCAGAATGGTAGAAAACTGTCAACTTGGAGAAAAAAAGCGTCTTGGTTGATATCACATATCAATCTAATGGAGAGTTAACTGGAAATTTCACATTTTATTGGAGGTTTACATAACAAACTTATGTACTTGTTTCTTTGAAGGATTTATATCATTGAGCTCATTATATAATGTTACTCTATTAAAAGAATTATTCATGAATTTTCACTTTTGGGCTGATTGACATGTGAATCATTGAAAAAGTCCAATGAATCTGCTCCGTAATCCAGTTGTAATGAATCTTCAGAAAAGTAGTTCGGAATGTAGGTCAAATAATCCAGGGAGTAGGAGTTTCATTCATACAGAGGCTAGCGCTATCTTATAGTATATGAGTAGCCTTCATCACCAGATTTGACATTGACCTCTATACATTGCTATAGTCACTTGTAGATGATCATGTATGAGCATTTTCATATCAAAAGAAACATACTCATGACGCAGTGAAAATTAGCTCTGTTGTATGAGAAAGATCGTGTGAGTTGCATGGATGGACATGTTATAGTGTGATCGTAATTGTTAAATTTGTTTGGTGGGTTAAACATACATACGTGTAAGACCGTGACTCGGTTATTTTTGTGTGATGGCGCACATCACTCTGCTCATTGTCTTAGGCTGATCTGAGCTGCCGCTCCCACACACGGGGAAATCCCAGATGAATGGTGTCCTTACTCATCAACTAATGATAGCTGACGAAAAATTGCTCTTACTGTCATAATTTAGTGATTTACATTCTAGTCTAGTCTATGTATACTACGCATTTCTCAAAAGCTTTTCTTGAGACCGGCTCTCAATCTTTATAGTTGAATTTAGTTTGTTATTGTAATATTTATAATTTGATATGATCAAAAACCAGTGAACAAAAAAATAAACAAAAGTGCTTAATATATGCATGTATATATCTCTGCATTTGCCATTTAGAGATAATTATTATTCTATTGAATAATGTACTTCAGTTAATCAGTTAATGAATCTTGCACTTTTACTGTGTCCAGTAGGGTGCAAATCACTTTGTAATAATTTAACTAACTGCAAATGCACCAAACAACTGTAATGTTTATTCGGTTAGTAAAACATCAATTCCCATTGTAACATGTGTCACAAATTGTATCTATCAGATTATTTACGAGCTGGTTAGCATGTTATTTGAGTAATGTTATTACAGATTCATTAGTTAAAATGGACATTAAGGGGATAAGTTTGTATCTCGTTTATTCTTGGTGATATTGTTGATTTTTAACATTCTACTTGCTATATTTAAAATGTGCAAACTCAAAACATCTTAAAAGTGCTTTAGTTAGTTTGGTTTAATGATATTTTGATACAAGATGTAGAGCTGTTAAGAAATAGGAAGCTGTACCTGTGGTCTCGGTGCACCATTTCATGACAGGGAGCAGATTACTTGTGGTCAGCAGTGTAGATATTTGATAGATATAATTCAATGGTCATACAAGATATCACCACATTATAGCCATACAGCATGTATTGCTAAGGTCATTTTCTGCAGAAATGATAAAGTTTCAGATTGAGTGCAAGGATTTCTCAATATAATTAACTATTATTATATTAGGAAGCATAAGATGTATTCCTGAGTATTCCGCTAGGTTTTGGACCTTCGTAATAGACACATAATCATCATGATGAAGAAAATATATAATATTCATTGAGTAAACAGAACACGATTACCCTGCATTAAGATCTTACCCTCATGGAAATGCATTGATTATGTTATATTCCCAGCCATTTAAAATGCTCATGTGAATGCCTGCATCCATCATCACTGTGGTGCAAGTTAAAAGTCTTCAAGCATTTGCATGAATGTTTATTTTATATATACATGTATGCATTTTTCAAAGGGTGCACTGAAAATACAGCCATACTAGCAAGGTAGAAAACAGATCTTACCAGTAATACTAGGTATAGCTATGTACATTATGATACCTGCACACTGCACTCAGTATATTCTCTTATTCTGAAAATTTGATTTTGTGATTTCTAATGTCTTTCCAGTCTTTTTACTTTAAGGCGTTGGTTAACATAGTTGGAGGAAATGTGTTCGTGCGCTGAGTAACTGATGATATGAGAGGACTGTGGGCACCAAAACTTTAAACAGTGTGTTTGCTATCATGCTTCCATATTATTCATCTTATTACCTTCATTTTCCACTGTTCATTTTTTGTGAAGTCACAAGTGAGTTAGTCTGTCAGTCGCAGATCCAAGTATTTCTTTGTTGGCCACAAAAACAGTTGCATTTTTAGTTTTACACATTTTTGTGGTCGATGCATGTCCATCATAGTGTAATACATTGGATAATCTATTTGCGATAATGATTGTAAATAGAAGTACTTGTGATAAACGAAGTAAATCTCGTCTAAAGTATTATTGCCCTGTTTGTAAACAATAATAAGCATTATAGCGTTACAAATGCTTTCAAGTACTTAGTAGGATATTATTAGTGGGAAATGTTCATCTTATGACCCGATCAATGATAATGGAAAGGTCTCCATTTCTTCTCGTGTTTGTTTAATTCTTGTGTTGCACGACTAATAATATTTGCAGTGTTTCATTCATATCGTGACTATCAGTTTGATCTGCAGTTTCCATTGGCATCATTAACACTCACCAGCGACAACCTTTGTGCATACCTGGCTCAAGGCTACTTGCTTCACAGATGATCTTATCAATATTTTCCTTTTGCGCTCGCCGCCCGTTGTCTCACAGCCTCGGCACCTCCCGCCTGGCAAGTGACACCAGCCGCCATATTGATTACGCCCGTAATTAATTGCATACACAGCCTCTGAGAAGAAACCTAATACACTATTGCAAAGAAACACAGCTAGTAGAAAGCTGTTCTTTTGTCTTCAAGGCCCTTGAAATTACTTCATAATCTCGAATAGGTTGAATAGCCTTCAAAAAGCGTGCCGCCCTCGGCCGCCTCTGGGAGGGAGGCTGGCCCCAGTCAATGGAGGGCAAAATGCTGACAACTATTATGCGCAAATGTCTTCTGCTGAAAGAGGCCATGGGCGGACACCAGCAATATCGGCAGCCATTGTCGCAGTCAGCTTTTTGTTGGGGTTGTGACTGAGGCTGTGATGAGCAGAGGGTTTGCGGATGAGGCTCCTCCCTCCCCATGCCCCCAACATCAGGTCAGGCTGGAGGCTTTAAACCTGATAAAGGCAAAAATGAAGACTTTCTATTGTGTTTCTATGTGTGCATTTAAAGGTTATTGTTCAATGTTACTTTTGACCTGACGGTTTGGTCTATTTTCCCAAGCTGGCCACCCTACCAGTAACTAACTACCATGACAACCATATTTTGTCATCATGTGCAATCAAAAATGGATTATAGTAATTTTGTTTTAATTTTTGATGTAATTTATTATATTTATGTGAGGGCTAAATGTGTAAACATAAATTGAAAATCCAAACGTTATGTTCAATTGAACAAAATGCATGTTGGATTTTATTGTACAGGTATAGTTAGGTGTACACATTGTGTTCTGCAAATCTTCTCATAAATATCTTCTTCCCAAAGAAACAGAAGTTACAACTCCTTGGTGAAAACTAAACCTGGTGTTTGCGGTCCCCTGTGACCGACCCCTTATATCATACGATTTTCTTCTTGAATCTTTACACAAAAGATGCCACCCTAACATGTATTGTCCCTTTGGGCAAAACATCTATGAAACATTGCAAGGATCAACCAGGCTACAAAGCTGAGAAGTTAATTTCTTGGTCTCAAAAGTGTTTGCTGGCAAGAAGTTTTTGTGGGTCTCGGTTGCTTAGAATAGAGCGTGGTGGAAAGATCTATCTTTGTGGGATTATCGGCGTTGTGGCGTTTCTGCGTCTTTTTGCTGACAATGACAATGTGTTGACAGTTGCCCTGGCCAAGGATGATTCATGATCACCTGATTACTCCTTGGTTACCATAAATATATCAACTTCTGGTATTGGCTGGGATTAGTGGGTTATGCAATGGGGCTTTGCTGTGGGGCTGTGGACGTAACTTATGGCCTACCAGCTTCATCTTTGTCTGGATTACAAACGTATTCATTTCTCTGGTGATGACAACTTTGACAAAACGCACAAGTTACAATGGGGTGCAAATTGTGACACAAAGGAGAACGATGTGAAAATATACATTACAAAAATAAATTTTGAAAAGCATTTTAAACAATTTAGTATACATGATATTAGGCCTACTCTAATTACAACTTGTTTGTTCATTCTTTATACTGCAGAATCTGGATTTTTTTGCTCCCAAATCCATCCCCATAAAGGAATATCCAACTGCAGATGGGACTTTCTCATTTATCTTATCCCAGCTGCTAAAATAAAACCAACAATTTACTGCAGCTGCAAATAAGGTGCCTTGTTCCAGCCTCTTACGTGCTCCAGACGCAAGTCCTGAATGGGATAGTGAACATAGTGAAGGAGACATAAAGATGAATTTATATGGGAATGAGGTCAGCGGGGTTCGGACCTTTAAAGTAACGCGACCAGCTGAAGCATTCATGGCGTCGTTTACAGCTGTGCAGTGAATCCGTGCGGAATGCATGGGGGCGCCGCCGGGCACGATGAGCAGGCGTAAATTGGACACAACAAGAGGCTTGGATTAATCACCGCGCAGCCGTGTGCCGCGCAGACCGGCCGGCCTAGAATGCCACTTTCTGGTCATCCCCCAAATCTGTTGAGATTTCATGCCTGATTGGCAGCTGCTCGGTGAAGTGTGACGTGGAGCATGTCGCATCATCATAAAGCCGCGCCTTTAAAGACTGCGCCACACCCAGAACGGGCGGCTTTTCTATTAGCAGAGCGCAAGGTGTTTGCGTTTAAAAAGGAAAATATTTGGTAGTGAATGTACAATTTTGGTTTGTTACATCATTGTATTTTTGATTTTATGTAAAATAGCCGTTAGAATATGGTATTCAATTTTAAGAACTCTATTTTTTTCAATTTGTACATGATTGTGAAGCAGGACTGGACTTATTAATTAATGCTCAATCGCACTAATACTATAGAGCTGATTTGACAAATTCATCACATATGCCAGTAATAACAAAAAGGGAGTGGAAGAAGATCAGGCACAGATCCTTACATAAAAGAGCGTTTTGCATCTTCATCAATATATGGTCATGATATGAGTATATATGTATATCTGTGGTTAATGAGAATAATGATACAGATCAGCAGTAGTTATAGATCATTCGTGTCACTTTTACTGTCCTCCCTCAGTTGGAGATGAAAACTTGACCACAGCCTTAAGGTCTAGCCATTGACGTCTGCGTCAACCAGCCTCCCAGCAACACCACGCCCAGATGACAGAGATTGCAGTCTGGTGCACATTCAGAGTACAATGAGAATTAGTACACCAAAAGTACATTACGTTTTGGTAAAGATAATAACAATTTTTGTTTTTCTATTCTATTTACTATTCAATATGGTAAATCTGATGGTTTTCATATTATAAATTACTATAGTGTCTTGTTTCATAAACATTCAATGTGTTTATATTCACCATACCTCTTTACTCACTGTGTATTTGTCTTTATTTTGATAAAATTCCATATAAATATGATACAGTGATCTATGCAGTGAGTATACTCGGCTTTTTCTGACTCCTCCTCTGTGAAAGACGTCTGCATCCAGTGAAGAATCCATCAAGTTCACTTGTAGCTGATTTCCATACGACTCCTGGCCGTGTCATAACCTTGTGCTCCCATATTTGTCGCAGCACACGCCTCTTGTCACAGTGTGACTTGATTTATGAACTTCCCCAAGTCAGACGCAGCTATGAATTTTAATGTTTTCAATTAATATCAATATTCCACAAACAATTAGCACTATAGCCACACATTAAAAAATGAAGTGTCATTTGGTTAGCATGATTCTGCATATAGTATGGTCTTTTTGTTTGTTTTAAGCACCATGAAGTGGTATATATTGTTGCATTATTGTATTTATTGTTACATTATTGTGTACTCTTCCGTTTCTTTATATGAATGAGTATCTCATAAATTTGTAGAATATTACAAAAAGTATCAAATGTGACTTTTCAGTTGTTAATCATAGCAGGACTCGGAATGAATTCATTTACGCTTTCTTATTGCTTTCGTTGCACTGATTATTCATTTTTCATGTCAGCATTGCACAATCATTTCTCTTTCACTCATGCTTATGAGAAACAGATCTTTCAGGCGACCCCGCCTCTCTGCTAAATTAGCCTTGACTCTCTGACCTCTAAGATGGCCATTGCCCACTTAAAATTACGCCAACATTACATGTGATTAGTCCCTTTATACAAACTTTAGCGCCTGTTTCTGTGAAAGCTGTAGTGTTCCCACCACTGCTCGAGGCATGCTGCCGCTGCCGCCGCCTCCAAAGCCGTGTGTCCAATTCACACTAATCACCCGGCTGCAGCGCTGCACGCTCCTGTGTTTTCCTCGCTTGTTTTGATGATCTCTAATGGGCTAATTTGACTTCGTCCACCAGACAATAGACTCATGACTGGACATCAACCGGAAGGGTGAATTACAGGTAAAGAGCGAGAAAATGACCACTTAGTGAATATGCTGGCCACGAGGTGGGTGACAAGTCTATATTGACACTTTGGGAACCGGCGGCCAAGGTTACGCTATTCATAATTATTTGCGCGGAGGACACCAGCGGCGTTTGCCTGCTGCACCTGAAGGTGGCCATTATGTGTTGGTGTTTGATGAAAACGCTCACTTTACATCGCCGTCTGATTGTTGGTACGCGGCTGCCACTTGTTTAATACCACTTATGCAGTGCATCTTTCCATACAAATATTATGCTTCATTAGTCGTTCAGCGTGTAACGTGCTCTCGGCATGAAGCATTAATAGAATTGCAGGTTATTGTAGACAAACGTCAGCTCAATGAGCTCTAATGGCTACATGGCACTTTGTTAGAGGCGCCGAGTCAACACCGATGATAATGATCATATTTAATTGTGCTCATGGAAATTGACCGTTTGTTTAGCTTGTGTTAATGATAAGCAAATAATCCGACTGTAAATGCAAATTTGGTATTTGTCATGAAATAGTCAAGAGACTCGACAGAGTTGGTTTAGATGTTTTGCGTTTTAGGATATTTTTCAAAATGAGCTATGATTATAGCTATGCACTTTTCATGTTTGTTTTTTTTTTTATTCAAAGTAGTAAGTATGTAGACAGACTATATACAATGATTGATAGTCCATAAAAGAATCAATTAGCACTTTCAAGGATCATTCTTTTTCTAAGAAAGTCGTCAAGTAAAGATAAGATCCAGATTTACACATGCAACAAACAAATCGTATTGTCATTGGTCTGTCTAGTGTTTGTATTACAAAGTAGCCACAAATGGTTTTATCAATGTGGTGTGTTGTGGGAGGGGGGCCACCAGCAGGGCATAATCAGGTGAGACGCACGCAGGGGCCTCAGGGGGGCCATCATTAGCTGTGAAAGCCTAATTTGATTATAATTAATATCCCATGTCATATGCTTTTGATACACCCACTGTTTATATTAGTAGCAAGTGAAGTGGTCTGGTCTCCCTAGTCTTTATCTATTTGAGAAAGAGACTAGATTTCAGTGCAACTTGTTGCTGGTGTAATCTAAACTGATAAAGTAGAAGAAAATGCATGATATGACTGGTATGTCAATTATTTACAACGCTTCAAATCTTTAAAAAGTAATTTTACGTTTAACTGGTATCCAGTTCAAGGCCCAAGTCACATGAGCTATATATCATGGTGAGCTTCCGTGCGCCTTGTTATGGTTCAGCTTCCCTGCCACCACAGCCCGAGCGGTGTGTGCGTGGGCGGAGGGTGCTTGGCACGGTGGTCTCGCTGCCTGTATCTCGGTCAAGGGGCAGTGCTTCACTTCCTGTCACTGCTTTCTTTCGCTACCTATCATGTTTCCAAGGTGACGTTTTTCCAACAGTGGACATGTGTAAATGACAGGAATGACAACTTGGACATAGCAGTAGGTGACTTCACACTGACATTTTGTTTAATTGATGGCACAACTCTTTTAAGAAATGTCTATGCAGTTTGGTCTGATGAGACAGGCCAAACTGTGATAAATTGTATATATATATACTGTAAGTTGTTATCCCGGGGTTCTTATACATCTTTTCTTTTAACAAGAGATACTTGAATATTTCATTCATATAGACCTAATGTTTCTATTAAAATGATGTCATTGGACCAAGAGCCATAGGTACATGATGCTTATTGGTAGAGCAGTGAATTTTCCCAATTTTGGACTGACAATAAATGACATAGCCGAGGGGCATGAAAGTGCCTGGCCCTTTCTAACTTTGATGTGTTGAAACCTGAGCCATAAAGTGGTTAAATCGGTGGTGAATTGAGAATGGAAGTCCATCTAAGACCAATTAAGACCGATTAGAAAGGAGGCAGGAAAATCGATCTTTCATGTTTGTTTACAACTTATGCTGCACAGGTGGCTAATGTTTTGTGGCTATCTTCAGGATAGTTTTTGATGCTGCTCTTGCTGATTATGAAGGGCTTGTTTGGATTACGTGCCCAGCATGTTGATCAATGACCTGTGGCGCAGGAAACTATAACTACCAATGATATCATAATCCTCGTGGTCTCCAATGAAGTTCCAGGGCATGGGGATGGGAAAAAATTAGCCTCTCCTGTATGATTAATACAGCTGCACCTGGAACATTCATTTGTTTCTCATTAACATTCATGTAATAATTTATCTGCTCAGTTAAGATATGCTCTTTACAGTTTAAGCACCCAGACAAATTCCTTCACACCAATATTTTCAATGTGTTTGTGAACATCACATACAGTGATAGTTTTTCCCACCATTTTCAGACAATCAATGGAGGTAAATGTCAAAAATCGCTGCTTAATTGTCACATTTTGCCTGAGACGTTTGCGAACAGCAGTTCAAATGCTGCACACTCCCATTTACATATTGTGTGAGGTTAAAATGACCATCATGTTGAATTGATCAACTTTGATAATGGTTTTATGGTGCAAGTAATGACAGGACGGATTCTGCACCCACTGCACATAATGAGCTCCACACTTTACATAATGCCCCGCCCACTTTCGATGCAGTCAGTTTATCTTGGCCATTAGGGTTTCCCTGTGGCACGGAGTGAATATTTAGGTTTTGTTGGCGGGGTATAACATTACCCTGCACCTGGTCTTTTAATGGTTTTATTCCTAATTTTATATTCATTGCAATCATTTACTTCCATAGTTGGTGTGAAAAACGTTTTCGCTCTCTCCCAAATTACTGAAATAGGTATATACTTTATTTTCAGTGTAGGTCTCACACTGTGATTTTGTCATTTCACTAGACAATTTTAACATAAATTAGAAAAATTAGAAATGCTTGAAAGCTCTAAAATGTGAAATTGTTTATTGCTCCACTTAGTTTGACATCACTATATCCCCGATCTGTTTGTCCTTATGTGGTCTGTACTTTTATCACGGGTTTGTACCCATGAGCAAAGTAACTGTCAAATGAGTTTCAAAATTCAACTAGTTTAGTGTGCTAAGTGGCAATGAGATTACTAAAATGTGCTTGGTTTTTTAACAAATTACTTTTGTAACAGAATACTAACTATCATATTATGAAACATACTTGTTTACCGATATTACATTATCTGTTTGTGTTTTTCCCCCTGCTTTTTTAACCTTTGAAAGGAAAGAAAATTATATGGTCTTCTGTGCAAAGTCATAAAACACCTATTTGTACGGCTATCATCTTCTAATTGCTAAGCAGATCCAGATACCAATTTATTATGTCCACGTCAGAATTTGCCGTCTGCTGGGGTTGTATTTTCTTTATCTTTTAACACCTGAACCAGGCAACTTGTTACTGGTGTAATCATATGCAGACATTCGGTGTGTTGCTCCGCCCACACACTCATGGCTAGATCGTCTAATCGCACTTGTGTAGCCTCAATCAGCAAGTCTTACAAGAGTCAGTTTGCCATGCTAATGACTCAGCCCGCTGTTCCGTGGTTCCTCCTGTCATCATGGAATATGGACATGCCCTAAGGGCATATATAATGTAGCTTGAAATATTTGTCTACTCGCTGTAAATTGTTGCAAATGGTGTCTATGTACGTGGGTGTGTGCATGGGTCTGTGCATGTGATGATGTGTGTGTGTTTCTGGTATAAAATATGCAAGTTTTATTTAGTTGAAAAAAAATCACTAGCTACATTGTAGTTTTATCTTGATTTATACAATCCAATTTTTATGATAATATAGTAAATGTATACCATTGTAAATATATAACCTACTGTCACTAATCTTCACTCTATCCATTTTTTATGATTTCTGAAAAAGGAAACATGTTATCTTGATATGTAATTAAGTCATTAGACCTATGACACCAAGTCAGGTTAGGACTATATCACATTGCGTCTGGTGGGATTTGAACCCACGAACATATAGCATCAAAGCAGTTCAGGCTAGTCTACTCTCTGACCAGAACTAGTGAGTTTAACCTGAATGGCAAGGTGATTTAGTGCCATATCGTCGTGGGTTCAAATTCCACCAGACACTATATGGTGAAATTCCCCAGTCCAAGAAATGAGCATCATTTCATCTGTTATCTTCGCTAATACATTCCATTATTTCGGTTACATTTTATAAATAACACACATATTCATAGATATAGCATATTTTCCTGCTTTCAATATCACACATAGAAAGTAAAAATGTAGTTGGAAAGCCAAAAATACCAAACATAAAGCAAACTATATTTCAGGCATGGGATGGGTGACTGTCGCAGACCTTTGGCAGAATCAGCTGCAATCATAGAGGACATTGTGCATCAACAGATGGCCACATTGGTAACATTCTAAAAATCTTTGTAGTATTCACAAGATCAATCAGATTATCTGTAACACGTATCTAGATCTAATGATATTTAGAAACATTTGGTTAAATTAGCATACATTGTCAATATTCAGCTTTATAAGATATCTCTATTCACTTACCTGTATTTTACCATTTGTCTTTAAAGCTATATCAAAGTGAAGATGTTGCGAGACAAAGAAATGCAAGATTTGTTGGAATTGAGGATTTTCTGTTTCTTCTCAGGAAAGATAAGGTAATATGTTCATATTATCTTATTTTCTCTCCAGTTTGCAGTTCATTCTCGATTCTGATTGGTTAAGAGCCATAGGAGATCAAGTTATCTCTCTACTTTGTGAACGATAAACACGATCAAGTTAAATAATTCTGTTAAACTGGGGAGTTTAACGCTCACGCACACGCTCACGCTAACGCTCACTCAAGCAGACTTTACTTAAACACCACTCGTGCAAGCTAGTGTTATCTCCACACTAAAACAGACCATTGCCTTTAAGGCTTATAGTGTTAAGAAAAATGATACCAATATGTGTTTTTACGCTATCGAAATATTGAGCCAAACAGTGTTTATTTCTGACTTGATGTGATCTGATTTGAATTTTCTACATGTATATGTAAAAAAAATCTGAAGTACATGTATTCACAAAGTGAATTTCATGAAGATGTAAACTTGCACTTTTGCCTGCTTTAGGTGAAGCTACGGCGTCTGCTGCGGTATCTGGAGGTTCGCGATATGAAGATGACAGCTGTGAAAAGTGCAACGGGTGAGGAGGATGAGACGGGACCAGAACCAGGTACATTGTTTAAATGTTAATTCTGCGGATTATCTTTTATATGTTGTCTCTTTACATTTAGCAATTACTGTAACATATGGTTTTATTAAAATGTAAAAAAGTGTCATAAAGCTTCTCAGAATTATATGAAAATTTTTATGCAGTGAATTCAATTCTACTCTCATTGTTCTACCAATCAAGCTCCTGCCACTGTATTGACATAGCTGAAGAGACATCTTCCATTTTACTATGTCAAGTGAATCACTTGAAATGTATATCCAGCTCACAATAATCATATTGAATAATATATGCCACCTACATGCTTTATGTATGATTTCTTGTATGTGTCCAGCCGAACCCACAAGACCTCAGAAAAAGAGACGGAAATTGTGTTATGATTTTCTTAGCTCAATTGATCAAACAGGTATTAGTCGAGATCTTGTCAAACTTTCTAAACTATTATTGTTGCATACGTTCATGATTTCTAGATTATCATAAAATAAGTCTAGAATAATTTTTCATGTACATACACTAACCTTTTGTCAAAAAAAATGCTCTGCTCTTTTCTTGAATGTGAATTGTGATTTGTGTTCTAGGGGAGCTAGTAGCCTTGTTTGATGATGAAATGACTGATGAAGTGAAACATGAAAGGAACTTGGTAATACCTTTTTAGAAGTTTTGAGTTCATAGAAAGTATTAAATTGAAATTATTGTTTTTAGTTATATTTTTATTTTATATGCATGGATATTCCTTTTATTTTCTCAGCGAGCAGAATTAGCAACCAGGTATATGGATGTGCAACAGTACATGGAATTCTGTGAGGCACGGCAAGCAAGCTTCAGTAAGTATTGTTTGACGTCGATGTGACACCATTGTTTATAAAAAAAAAATCCTTTTCCAATAGGCAAATTTAATATCTACTTGTATTTTATTTCATCACAAACGCCAGCATTACATGTTTGTTTTATATTTAGCGCCAAAGTTCAAAAGCCAGCGATTTAAGGACTGGTTACTTAACGGACTCACCATTGATATTAAACCCAACCCTTTTGCCATGGAGGTTCTCAGCTACCTGGCCTATGAGACAGTAGCTCAGGTAAAATATCTAAAATATAAAAAAAATATCATCATATCTTCTCAAAATTATTTGTGCTCTAGTTTTTCAAATGTCCCATGATAACAGCAAGTACGGAATGCATTTGCTTTCTTAAGGTTGTTGATCTGGCGTTGTTGGTGAAACACGACGCAGCGGCCACCATCGACGATCCGTTCAGCATCGTAACCCCCGCGGTCGTTGTCAGCCACATGCTGCAGGTGAACATGACAACACATTTTTGACTCTTTAAGTTCCCAAGATGAACTTTGTTATTTCATGTTTGAGTTAGATTGGACAGCTACTTCAAATTCATAGATAATCCATATTCAGAGACAGCAGTACATATTGTAATTTATAGTTACCTATTGGAACCTGTCATTTTGTCTTTGGCAAGACTTTCGCTCTTTTCTCAAGAGCTTTGTCGGGCCGAATAAGAGAAGAGCAAAAGTCTTGCCAAAGACAAAATGACAAGTTCCAATAGGTACCGGTAGCTATACAATTAAAATGTTTATATAATGGAACCCATTAGAAGCTAACATTCTATGAGCAGTGCATATGTGTTGGCTAATGTCCAGTATATTATAATAACATGAATGAAATGCAGCTGTGTTGTTGATGCATATAAACATATAGTATATATGTACATACATTCATGCATGCATTTCCAGCTTTCTTTGAAAATCTGTAATATAGCAAGCTTAAATTTCTGTCACACACTGTGTGCTTTTGTTAATCGCGACGTTGCTGTTTAAGCCGGGGTTCCAGACCACGGGAGTGAGCGCTGGCGCGGCTGCCGCCCCCGGCACGCCCCAGCCCCCCACGGGCTCCACCACCCCCAGCAGGGCCCCATCCCCCCTCAGTGTGAGTAAACCTCTTGATATCCACGATCTTGAATTTGTATTTTGTACGTATGACAACCTTCACGTTTGCATCATTATATACATTCTTTCATTTCACTTCAAACATCTTTTTTAAGGTGTCATCGGGGGATCATGGGAAATGTTGGATGTCTTGAGTATTTTCCGGTAGACTGCATGTATTTTCAGTTGGAAAAAAAAATCACTTGGATATAGAATAATTGTTAGAAATTTAGTAATGAGTTAAGTGATGGAAACGATTTTCTCCACCAGAGTCCCCCATCAACACCAACTACACCGGGACAGTCGCTCAGCCTCTCCGGATCACAGTCCTCATTGCTGGGGAGCAGTGGATCCACCAAATCCAAAAGCAAAAAGAAAAAGAAGGTATAACATATTTGCATTTTCAGTCATTTCTTTAGCAAATTCTATACGTATTTTTTAAACGCGATGTCATACTTAAATCTTATTATAGATTGTATACATTTTATGATGTATATAATTCATTGAATTTTAGGGGGGAAGTACAGAATCCAAGAATCTCTTGTGCCATGATCCCATACAGCCGACCGAAATCAGAGAAGCAATGCGCCGATATAGAATGGCAACAGGGCCTTTTGCAGCATTTGTGGTGCGCTAATCTTTTGCCACTATCACCAGAGAATTTCTTCCCATTTGTTTAATAAGAAAAACACTATTGTAAATTATATATATATATATATCAAAATGAATATGACAATGATATGACAATCCGAATGCCCATGGGCTTCTAGATTTAACATTTGTCAATTTAGGGGGTTTTACATTGAAATTTCAATGGTCTAGATGTTGGCATGGTGCAAATTTGGATGTGGCCCTTAGGTTGTAAACTGTATTATCAAAACAAGAATACTAATAATCAGTTTTTAATCATTTATACATGCAAAGAATATTTAGTTTAGAGCTGTATCCAGTCATAACTGAGATTTTATGATTTATACTGTAATTAAAGGAAATGCCACTTTTTTTATATAGTAATGAGTGCAGTCGCACTTACCTTGCTCATTTTTTTTTTTTTTTTTTTTTTTTTCAGAAGTATCCCATGGAGAGGAAGCACAATTTTCTGGCATGCTGATCCATGCTGAAATAGGGCCTTCATGTGCTCTATGAACTCTTGCAATAAGTAGTAAATGTTATGAATTCAAAATGAGGATATGTGATGTCTGGTTGAATGTATAAGTTTGTTTTCATATTAAATATGTTAATATGTATTGTATGTTTGTATATTTGTATAATGAATAAATTAAGTATAGCAGCAAGTTTATTTATTTTAAATTTAGAAATTTAGAATTCTAGATATTGTAATGAAATTAGAACCACAAATTTTATCAAATAACAAAACAATAGATAAATCAATATAAATGCTCTCTGATCTTTAGGGGGGAAATCCTACATACACATACATGAAATTATAAATTACTGATAAAATATTAACAAATTTGTTTAAGTTAAAGAAAAATGTGCTATTCAGGGAAATAATTAATTAATAAAGGAAACCATTTAATGGGGCAATTATGCTACAGTGCCATTAGTGTTATATCTATAATAATAATAATAATAATATATACATATTTATATAGCGCAACCCTCCAAAAAATAGATGTTCAAGTGAACTGCATAGAGGAAATGTCCTCAGCCCTCAGTGAACAAATGCGTTTTTAACATAGATTTGAATTCATCCAAATTGTCTATTTGTCTTATATGGAGAGGTAGACCGTTCCACAACAGCGGTGCTGCTTTGCTGAAAGCACGGTCCCCATAGGACTTAAGCCGAGTAGCAGGTACCTGTAGAAGCCTCTGTGATGATGACCTGAGAGAGCGACCTGGTTTGTGTTGCCTAATAAGGTCTTTGAGGTATGAAGGTGCAAGGCTGTGAAGGCACTTAAAAGTCAAGGTTAATATTTTATACTCAATCCGTTTGGAGATTGGAAGCCAATGAAGAGATTTTAGTACTGGAGAAATGTGTTCATGTTTCTTAGTTCTAGTCAGTATTCTTGCAGCTGTATTTTGAATGCGCTGAAGACGCTGAATTTGAATGGTCGGTAGTCCATAAAGTAGGGAATTCCCATTGTCAAGTCGTGAAGACAGGAATGCGTGGATAACTTTTTCTGTTGCTGCTGTACTAAGAAACCTTCTGGCTTGGCCAATTGATCGTAGTTGGGCATTGCAAGATTTCACTAAGAGTTTGTAGATGCGATTGCCAGAGTCTCGACATACGTCAGAGTCTCGTCACGTCACTAAAATGTACGTGTGATGACCTGCTAATGTTTGACGAGAATTTGGTGACTAAAAATTTTCTATTCTTTTATGTGTAGATATAGACCACTGCGCACCCAGTTTGTGTACACACCCACTTCGTGTGTTATTTAAATAAAATTTTTAGGCTCCAAACAAATGCCACATAATATTACTACTATAAAAATTATTGTTTTCCCGGTGCCGAAGTGTAAAAATAAAATTTCTAGTAAGATCTAATGTAAATAAGCATGTTCAAATCGCATATCGCCACGCAGGAGATGTGTGTGCATACGTTATGCCATAACAAATTCCACCATAGATCATTCAGTTTCAATGAATCATAACATATATCATAACAATTGTGTTATCATGCGACAATATAAATAAGTAGCTTTATTTTGACACATCAAACACTATTGTGGGTTCATTAATAGCTATACTATGATTGTTCAAACATTAAAATGCACGAAGTGGGTGTGCGGTGATCTATATATATTCTTATATGTGAAACAAATGCGTGTCCGATATAAAAAAGTTTAATATAAATAAAATGAAGATGTTTTAATCAGCGCAAACTTAACACGGCATAATGACATACAAGGTCAAACATATACTGTAAAACTAGAAATGTTTGTGCACGATTTAATTTTCCAATTTCGAGGGTAGGTGCTATTAAAACCGCAAACTTAAAGGAGCTTTATCTAGCAGCCAAAGAATTTTTTCTTCCAGCCAGGCGTTTGCCTAAGAGTAGAAAACTAATAAGTAAATTAAAAAATGTGTCTTGTTTTATTTTTTGTTCATCCAGATTTTTTATAATAAATATTTTAATAATTTACAAATATAGTAATTACATATGCAAATTGCCCGACGTGACGTAGGATTTGACCTTTTGAACTTACTCGACATACTGCAGGGATTTCCGACGGCAAACGCTTGACGTTCCACGTGAACGTTGAATCAAAGACAAATACTACTTTGAGTCTGTGGTGTACTTACCAATCTGTATTACCGATGCGTGCTGCCTCTTCATGGTCAACACTAACAATATCATCATTGTTCTCATCATCATCACTGCTTGGCTCTGGCTCAAACAAGTAGCCACTAAGGCCTAAGTTTTCATCTGATTGTGATTCATCTTCTTCGCATGAGAAATACGCCGTCGTGTCGAGTCAGTTGCCATGATTCAAATACTGCAGTAGCAGGTGCTTCTTTGCACTCTATGACCTGTCTCGCTGTGACGTGGAGTAGATCTAAGACCTAGATTAAGGGGCGGAGCTTGCGAATCACAATGTGACGTCACATTGTGATTGTGTAGTAAATTTAA
Organism: Streblospio benedicti; assembly: GCA_019095985.1. Classification (NCBI taxonomy): domain Eukaryota; kingdom Metazoa; phylum Annelida; class Polychaeta; order Spionida; family Spionidae; genus Streblospio; species Streblospio benedicti. The sequence continues at coordinate 56,278,711 of CM032666.1, read as the reverse complement.
ACGATGATTATAAAAGATCCAGTCATTATCAAATTATCAGATTAAAGGATATACAAGGTCTATGTCATTGAAATCATCCTCCCAAATTTCAAGAATTTCGGAAATGTGGTTTATAAGTTATAGGATATTATGTTGCCGTTCATTCAAGTGGGAGCTAGACCGTTCGTTCACGACTACGCGTCATAAATTACCCACAAATCCATTCGGCAGAAAAACAACAATGGCTAAAGTTTTGTCGGTATTTGTGCAAATAAATTCACTATATTTTGGTATACACTTATTTGATTATATGTTTTATATGTGATAAAGGAAGTGCATCTCATTATGAAAGAGGCACATACTAACTGCAAGTTTGGTTCATAAAGAGAACTATGAGAAGACCGGGAAATTCCTTTTAGATAGGATTTGAGGTAGATAAAGCCCCTTTTTAGCAGACATTAATAGCCTATGTCAAGAAGGTCCAGGATGGACTAAATTCGTAAAATCAAATAGTCACAAAATAATTTATCAATAAAAATCACAAAATTTAATAGCCACGAAATATTCTAGTTTTACAGTATGTTAAAATGTACACATACATGTACTCAGAAATGAGGTGCACTGTCCTGAAGATTTGACATAAAGCAACCAGTTCATAACGTAAACTGCATTGGCGTTTTTATTTTATTTATGGTAATTGATAAAGTTACATGCGCAGAACTCATGCGCACAACATTTAATATTTTTAAAGAGATCTTCAATAAAACCCTAATAATTACTCTATATATTGACAATAAGGATATTTATTGTATTATATCAAACATGGAAGAGAGTGTCAAGCTAAATATATTAGACGATGATGGTAAAGCGGCCCCGTACGGTGTGACAACACCGACTTGTGATCCTAAGGAAGTGCACCCTTCAGGCAGCAGAGGACTCAGTGCAAGTTCTAGTGGAGAGCATAGCCATACTGTCGACATTAAAAATGAAACCGTGAAAGTCGATTCTAAACACAAAAGACGGATACATGGTGCACCTAGTTCTATTGAATCTAAGACTGTCATCAAAAGGGAACCCAGTTCTGCAGCAAGTGGAATTCCTTTAACACCACTGGGAACTGCAACAACATCCAGAGGTGGCAGAGGTGGAGTAATGTGGAATATTATGATTTCTACTTGTGTCATTTGTATCAATTCACATGTACAGCATCAAATGGTGATTAACGTAGGAACAATGAAATAAGCAAGAAATTAGCACTGACAATTAAACGAGTAGTAACATATTAGATCTTTAGACGACAGGCCCACTTCATTATGATTGGCCAAGTTATTGTCAACAATTTTTCTTTTCTTTTTTTTTAGTAACATTCCCAATATATATTCATCTTACTCTGAAAGTTTAGTTGTTTGAAGTAAAATGCTATGCCTTTGAGCTGTGTTATTATTATGTTTGGATGTTGCCGATACAAAAACTTTGGCCAATTTCTCAGATTTTGTTTTCCAGTGGAAATCATATTGAATTTTATTTCAGAGCCAAGCTTTTGGCAGTTCACTCACCTTCGTATATTTGATCTTACACAGGCTATTGCATTAAATGATTTATGACACAATTAAATATGTAATAATTTTCAAAATTTATAAAATACATGTACATGTAGAATAAATGTCATAAATATCAGTTTTATATCGAAAATGTTAACACATATCTTAAATGTAAAACATTATTGACATTTATTATAAATGTTGCAATATTTTAGTAACCTTGAGTAGATTACAAAAAATCACGGAATTTACGAATTTATCTATACCACCCCGGCACCCTGGCGCTTATATGATCATTATATTTTCAGGTAACGATACATATGTGGAACGCCCATGTCAGGAGCATAGCTTTCTGACAAATGTGGAGCAAGTTCGTCAGATGGAGCAGGGACTTCTTCAACTGTTAGATGATTTCCATTCAGGCCATCTTCAAGCTTTTAGTAAGTCAAGTTCAGAGCTTGTCAGACATTTATTAACTGTGTGAATTTACATTTAGGGTATTTGGAATAGAATGGTTGCAAGCCTTTATGTATGTCCAATTGTCCATTGAGCTGGACCAATTAAGACTCATGCAAATGATTATGTTGTTGCATATAAATCCCTCACAGTGTTTCACTACATGTTTGGTAGATGACAGAAAAGAATAATTGTATACTTAGAAAAATTACCAAGAGGATTATTTAATTTTAGGCGATGATAGTGTTTTCTACAAAATGGACCAAGTGAGAGAGCAGCAGGAGCGATTGGCGAGACTTCATTTTGAACTGGACACGAAAGCTGAAATATCACAAGGGTAATTTACTTGCAATCTGTGTCTGGGGATTAATTTTCTCCTTTTTTTTAAAACTTTTTTCCTAACTGGTTGTCAAATATTTTGATGGGTCGAGATATGTGTAAAGATGGTTTGTTGAGTTTGAGTGTCTTGGAAGGCCATTATGAGCCAAAATAGACAATTTTTATGTATCAATTGTTTTTCGTTTCAGGAATAAAGATGAAGAGGCTAGAGAAGAAGCAAATAAGAACTTAGCTAATTTAATGTCAAATGTAAGATATTTTTAATATCATAAAAGACAATTTTTTAATAATTAAAATAAAGATAAAAACATAAATGAATTTAGTATATTAAGAGTACACATCACCGTATCACTTTTGTAATCATAGACTAGACACTTTGCCTTCAATATACAGTATAGCACACTAATGATTTTCTGTTCTTTTATAGAAATTGCTTACCGTACCAAATTGATACATTATAATTTGTTGAATATACATTATGTGATGTTCATATTAATTTTAGTTGTTTGTTTGTTTCAGCTGACGGAACTATGCACATCTATGTATCCTTTCAAAGTGTTTGGCAGTCATTCTAGATATTGTAATGAAATTAGAACCACAAATTTTATCAAATAACAAAACAATAAATAAATCAATATAAATGCTCTCTGATCTTTAGGGGGGAAATCCTACATACACATACATGAAATTATAAATTACTGATAAAATATTAACAAATTTGTTTAAGTTAAAGAAAAATGTGCTATTCAGGGAAATAATTAATTAATAAAGGAAACCATTTAATGGGGCAATTATGCTACAGTGCCATTAGTGTTATCCCGATGTTCAACCACTACTACCAATAGATTATTTACGTAAAAACCTATCAGGTTAGTTATTCTGTTTTGTGTGATTTTGCATATATTTCTTAACATTCTTCAGAGAAAGTGTTCAAGAAATTCAAAACGAAGAGAAACAGAAAGAACACACATGATGAAATACTGCGCTGCTGTTTAAAATGGAAAATGTAAAAGAAAGGAATATCCTTTGCAGATGGAAATTTGGGATCAACGCACCTATAATGTGCTATTCTGTATACACTGACAGGATATTTCATCTTGCCATCTTGGAATGTTTGAAAGCATTAATTTATGAAGTCGATTGAATCAACATTGCTATGGTAGAGAACTGTAAAAAGTGGAATAATTAACTAATGAAATTGCATGTTAGCCATTATAACCTAGTTAATATGCATGTATATTTGAGAAAAATAATACCACAGTGGTATGAGCTAGAAAGATTGATAGGTTCTAAGCAAGTGTACGGGGCTAAATTCAGTGATCATTGTGTTTTAATAATGGTCAATATGTTTGCGAGCTACTGTAAAAGTAGATTTAAAAGATTTAAAGATTCAAATAAAATTACAACCTTATAATGCATGCCAGCTGAACAATCGGTATATAGTAGTTATTATTGTCTAAAAATGATTATTGAATAGAACTTGACCACAAATATTGAAATAGTAGTAGTTCAAGGATATATGGCTGCCCCATGCTCTATTTTGCATGGTTACAGATCTGATAAATGAACAGCACAAGCATGTCCAGCACATCTCCGAGGGTCTTCCAAATCTCAGGAGTTCATAGTAAAACGTAATATGCGAGTATCAGAGTATCAAACATTTATATGACCAATTCATCGAACTATCAAATCATTATCCTTGAATGGAGGCTACTGGTGGGTTGTGGTATTGACATATCAATTAATTTTTTTTCACAGAATCATATTTTGTTTACCTTGCAGACGTTTCATTGTTGTCTCAACAACGTAAACAGTGTTACTGGAGTTTAGGTCTCCGTTCGAGCGACCATGTAGGTCACGTGATGCAAGTTGGAGTTAGTTAGTTTCAAACATAGGCAGTATTTCGATTGACAATAGCATCCAATTAACCATAGACCACAAACAGTTTCAAACATAGGCAGTATTTCGATTGACAATAGCATCCAATTAACCATAGACCACAAACAGTTTCATAGGCAGTATTTCGATTGACAATAGCATCCAATTAAACATTCTTAGTAGACCACAAACTACCTTTTTGGACGTCTGCATCATGAAGAACAATCATGGTTCTTGAAGTACAAAGGTATATAGGAAACTAACACAAATCGATCAATACCTGAACCAATCACCATTTGAGCATAAGAGATCAGTGGTCTGTACACTGTTGAACAGAGCTTAAAACCTTAGTGAGTATCCCTGAAGAGAAAGCGAAGGGTAAAAAGAGTGTTGTCTGTGAATGGTTACAGACGATGGGCCTTCCGCATGCCTACCAATACAGAGAAACCCAGACCAGAAGGCAGTGAAATACCCTGTGTCGTCCATAAATGATATCAGTGGACTGACGGAAAAAGTTCAGAGGATCTTTGGCAAGAGGTGAACAGTTATGTGAAACAGTTTAATACTTTCAAGGTGTTGGTAAAGCCAATAGGTCAGCCCAAGAAAGAGAAGATGTGTGGTGTGATCTACCAACTTGATTGCAATGACTGTAGCTCCAGTTGTCAGTGAGACAGCACGAGGACTAAACACCAGGTTTTGAGAATGCACAGACAGCAAACATCCCAATTCGGAGATTTGGCAACACATATCAGAGACTAGTCACATTATTACTATGTATGAAGTGAAAATTCGGGACAAAGAACCAAAGGACATGAGGAGGAAAGTCAGAGAGGCCCTACACAATACACATCCACCGGGAAAGGTCAGACCTCAATCAAGACGCAGGCAGGGAGATCTTGGCGAACCTTCTCCCACTTGCATCACGTGACCTACCAGTAGCACTGTTGACGCTATTGAGACAACAAAATGTTTGCAAAGTAAAAAAACATGGTTCTGTGAAAGGAAATTAATTCATATATCAAATCATAATTATATATATATTTTGTTTTATAATCCCAGCACCAGCTTTAAGCTGGTACAGGGCTACTGTTCAGACCCCAAACTTTCTGATCCCACCAAGAATGAGCCTTTGACGAGACTGGATATTTATGGTGATTATACAACCTCTGGTCATATATCTAAATATATACAATTCTTTTAACTGATTATATTTTTAACGCTGGCATGTACATCTTGGTGTGGAGGGTAAATACATCTAAGATAACGTAAAACGTGAAAACGTCTGCTCAGGATTAAAGTCAGTGTCAACATTCATCCATAATAATGATCAAACAAAAAATATATACCACAACGACCATCCAAGTGCCCACCCCCATGTAACAGCCCTCCCCCTTTTTTTCCTAAATGTCCATTCGAATTACGTAGTAACAGCACTCTTGTGTAACAGCCCACCCCCCATTTTGTGAAAATTTCCATTTAACAGCCCTGGGCGCTTGGATGGTCATTTATGGTATATATTTGTGAACTACATGATAGGGTAGGCATGCCTTTAATAGCCATAATTGCCAGAAATTCAATGAAAAATCACAAAAAAGCAGTTTAATCCGCTGATAGATGCTCAAAGGTGATGAGACTATTTGTGCTCAATGAGTACCGTTCTAGTTACTTGACACCATTAGTAAATTTAGTCAAAAAAAATAGGAAAAATAGTATCTCATCAAAACATTACCAAGATTCAGTTTGCGCATCTACCTGAAGATGCTACAACCTTTATTAACAAAAATTCATAAAACCATATACTATTACATATACAATTTGTACATCCATTATCATACTCATTCATAATTATTTAAATATAATTCTGGTTTAACATTTGAATATGTGTTATAATGTTTTTTTCAAATTTCAAAGTGCAATAACGTGCATTGTGTAAAAGGTTATTGTGAACCTTGTTAGGCGTCCTTGATTTCCGTTCACTTATTCACTGATTCCTCATGTCTTATTAGTAAAATTACTTCTTTTGAATAAATGATAAACATAGAATCCAAAGTATTAGTATTATTCAATTGAGCTCATTAATATATACTACAAATACGATCAGACAGAGCATACAATATTATGCAAATTAAATTAAAAAAATAGCGATGAGCAAAAATATTCCTAGATTTAGAATGGCAACCATCCAAAAATAGTCCAAAATGATACCGTATACAATGAACAAATGTAAATTAAATGCAGACAAAAATACTGGTATTTAAGACACTGTTATGACTTGCCACTAGATAAACGTAGTTGTAACTTTGCAAACAGATCTGCTGCTTTTGAGCCCAATTTAACTCTCGTAAAAGTGTTTTCATCGTTGGCGTTGGCGTCCACGACGGGCCTGTGAGTGGCGTCCACTCTGCGCTGTGCGGAGGCCAAGCACTCCTCCTTCAGACTGGCCGTGCGTCTGATGGTGACTTTGCGTGGAGCGCTGGGGGCGCGCGCTGACGCCACCGCCACCGCGGCATCCTCACGGTCAGAGTCGCCACCATCGCTGGTCTCAGACGCACCGTCGTCGTCAGAACCAGAGTCATGTCCACCACCAACGTTTGTGTCCTTTGATTTTGCTGCTTTGAGAACATCCTAAATGAATATTTCAAAGCAAATCAAGAAATGATTATTTGAATAAAGCTGTATCACCTTAATTACTTTTGTTCATAAAATACCCTTTACAATTAAGTGTGATGCTAGCATATGTTCCTACTTTAAGCATTGAAAATATATTAAAATGTTAGGGAACTACAAAGATGCTGATTTGTTTTGTGCTTATAATGATTTCAAACCAAGTTACAATTACCTTTAATATTTATAATACATGAAAAGCAATATTCCATGTTATTGTTAAACAATACAAAACATCTACATGCAAATTAAAAGGATTTATAATTGTAGCAATCGTAATTCACAAGAATATACATATACACTCACACTCAAACCATACATTTAGACATCATGCATGTGATGAAAATATTACATTTATATCTTTATATATACATTACCAAATCCAAACACAACAGAATAATAAATATACATTGTATACATATACTTAGAGCCCCATTAGGTCTTGCATCGCTTCTATTTCATTTCAACTGACTTAAACATAAATAATAAACTTGTTAGATTATTATTGGTATAAAACAATAACCATAATCAGTCATGATATAAAAAAATTGTACAGGTTCCAAAATAAAGATAAATGTTTGTCTTAATGTTAACATGACTGAACTGTTTTTGACACACTAAGCTACAACTCTGCCTTCTGAAGAACTTGGGTCATCAATCATAGGTGTAAAAAATAATACGTGAAAAAGTCAAGGAAACAGTGGGTTCAAAAAATCAAATGTGTAAAATTTTTAGGATTAATCTATCAAAATTACCAACAATAGTAAATTTTTACATGCACTTATTTAGTAATTGAGACTTATGGGTAGAATTTACTGCCATAGCAGATAATAAGTCTTGGAGGCCAATTTTTACACAAGGACCTAGTTTGTCGTTTAACGTGTCATGAACTGTACACAAGTTCAACTTAGAAATCTTTCAAATGCAGATAGCAGGAAAGAAATATTATCAAAGCTTTTAAAATCATTTGAAATTTATTGAAATTTAAAAATACAATCAGAAAGAAATAATGCCATATGTCCTGATTACCTATACTAATAAAGTAACTTCAAAAACTAAAAGAAAAAACATTTATCTCCAGGGAATACATGGTCAAGTATAGCCGGAGATGCGACAACACAACTAAAATGTCATCCCCAAAACCTATAAAACGAATATATATAACCATGCGTCTTTCTACACCAGGTATTCATTTGACTGAAAGCATTAAAACATAAAATAACTAAAATTATATTAGCTACACTTTTATGACTATAGTTGTGAAGTAATAATGAGTTCACAATTATGTCTAATACTTAGTTGAAGCTGATAGATTAAATGGCTAAAATATATGTTATGTTTTTAAGTTACATCGTATGTAATAACAAATAAAACAAGCATAAATTAATAAGAAAGTCGAAAACTGCTTATATTATTTTTTTTTAAATTCACCCAATAAACCTTACACATGCATACAATTTTTGTCTTTACATAGCACAAAAATATAATATGAGAGTGGTCACGGTATTGCTCCCTCTTTTCTGCAAAATGTCCAATTTTTTAACGCTTAGTTTGTATCTTCATAATTTTCTAGCGGGGACTAGACAACTGCTATACAACTTCAAACACCTCACACCTGCCCTCAAAAGCTTGATTTCTGTTTTGTCAATTGTGGTGGTAACGGGACATGGTTTGGGGGTAACAGGATATTTAAGATAATTCTGCTCTTCCAAATGTCAGGTTTTTAAATTAAACTTTAAAAAGGATTAAATTTCTTATTCCAGTTTCAACACTTTTCAAAAAATGTAAGTGTCAAAAAAATTAATATTTCAGAATTTGTAGAAGTGGGAGTAACCAAACGTCCAGTGGGTGGGAGTAACACATGTCCACCAGATGGTGGGGGTAACTGGACAGTTTACTTTTGTTTGATTGGTCATATGATATCCATGAATTATAAAGGAGAATTGATTTAGAAGTATTCTTCGCAGTGGCACTGATTACAACTTATACCTCAAACCCGCCCACACATAAGCTTAATTTATGTTTGTGTAAATTGTGGTGGTAACGAGACATGTTGGGAGTAACCGAATGTAACTCCCACAGGGTGCACTCAGATCAACTCAACCAATAATTAATAGAGGAAAAACATCATAAGAATATGTTACCACCCAGAACATATCATGATTTATTATACAAAATATGAAATTATAGTATTAGTTGTTGACAGATACCCAAGTGTGGGAGCAACGTAACGCCTATCTGTCCCCAAAATACCAAAATAAAATGTTTGACATATAAGTCAAATTTGACATGTATGTCAAAATTGCTTGAGCAATATCAACGTGATGATTTTAGGTGATTCACTTACCAAATACAATATGTGGGAGTAACCACTTTTAAGGACCATGTGGAACAACACAGTGACGATTCTCAATATTTAAACACGAAAACTTGTCTGAATAAGTCAAACACTCCCATTAATTCTATATCTTTAACTGTAATATATTTTCATTGCTATGCATTTTATAAGACAAAAATGGTTAAATGAATGAAATTTATAAAATGCCACATAACCTGATTTTTAACTAATCAAAGTCTTCACAAAATTGGAGATTTTTTGTAAGTTTTTGTAAATCCGTATCAAATCAATAAGTGTAAAACCACAAGTGCATCTTTTATATTGTATGCTAATGGTTACCATTAGTTAAGAACTATAACATTAAAAGAACATTTGGTACTAAATAGGTAAAATAAGTCCAATTATGAATGAATATTCACACGAATATTTATATGTATATAATGTACAATGTAACAGGAATATTAGTACTGAAGATTAAAGTTAGACGTCGATTAAAGTTAAACGTCGGTGGAGGATGAGTCATCCACTTCTCATGGTCTCACATCTTTCAGGTTCTATAATTCATGTTTATAAGGAATAATTAATATTCCTTGAATATATGGATCAGCGTAAAAGTAGAAACAGAAAATACAGCAAGTACAATAATTGAGAAAAAAATCCAATTTTGTGACTACAATCATGCAATAAGATATAATTTGAAAATCTTTACCATTGTTTTTACTTATATTGATCTTTCCTCTACGATAGATAGTGCAAACTGTGAAGCAAATTTTTGTGAATCAACAAACAGAAAATATAGAATGAATGATAGACATAAAATAATGTTGAAAGTACATAAGGAAGACAAAATATATACATTTTAAAGAAATCTTTTGAAATACTAGAAGAAGCAATAATACAAACTACAATACACGATTATTAAATAATAAATCTAAATGACATTGCCTTTTTATTTGTCACAAAACTCACCAGTGAGATGTTTTGCCTCAGCAGTGCAGCATCCCCATCTTTCGGATTCTGAAAGTGGTTCTTTCCATCTTTATAAATTCATCAAAATACATTAATGGTTTTATTTATGCAGAATTTAAATATAATTTCATCAATATCTATCTTTTTTATACTTTAAAAAATCTAACTAAAAATTCAAAATTAATCATTACTGTATTTGTTCTAATAAGTGGACAGTACGCTTACAAAAGGCAAATTTCAACCAAATCTTCGCGGATCATGCATTTTTATTTTGATTGTTCGCTTCAAACGATAAAAAAAAATGTCAAAATGTATTAACTGCACAGCGTGGTTACGTGGTTATCCAAATAGAGCACCTCACACCCATCCCGTATGTTTTTTTGTTTAAACCATCGCAGCACAGCTTTGAATGAACCAACAATAGTGTTTAACGTATCAAAAGGAAGCTACTTACTTGTATTTTCGTAAGATAAACAATTTTTTTATATTTCATTAAAATTACATAATCTATGATGCATTTTGTTATGAAATAACGTGTGCACACACATCCCGTAGGTGGCGATAATATGCGATTTGAACATGTTTATTTACATTAGATCTTACTAGATATTTTCTTTTTACACTTTGACACCGGGAAAACTATTGTGTTCAAAGTACTAATATTATTTGGTACTTGTTTGGATGCTAAATATTTCTTTAAAAAAACATACGGGATGGGTGTGACCTACGGGATGGGTGTGCACTGCTCTAATACTGGCAAGTTAATCTTAGAAAATGGCGCCAGGTAAGTGAAATCTTTGCTATAGAGAGCAAGATTTGTTAAATTTAATCCGTGTAAACAGGGGGAGGGGGTGCACTTAATAGGGCAGGTGCTCTTATAAGAACGAATACGGTATATAAAGAGCGTAATGAAATCTTACAGCAGGAAATAGTTTGCTGAAGCTGGAGCTCCTCCTCACCCTGGGGGAGCTGGGTGCCTGTGTGGGCGTACTCGGCTGCTTTACCTTGTCTTTCATAGCAGGAGACTCAGGTCTGTCGGGCAGAACCTTTATGCCAGACAAATCTGAACTTGATCGTTTATGTCTTAAAATACTCTTTTTCCTTGACGGACTCTTTCTGCGATGCCTTGTGCCACTAGTTACTGACCCCGAATCTGTGTCATCATCAGTAGCCATCGAGTCTGATTGCGTTCGGCGTCTTGGCGTCGGTGTTCTTTGTTGAATTACAGCTTCTATTTCTGCTTTAGTTTTTCCAGAAGGTGGTTTATTCAAAGGTGGTTTTTCACCACCACCTGTCAAAACTGCTCCTGCACTTGCAGATCTCACATGAGGATTCTTTGGAGTGGGATTTTCTCTTACAGATGTGCGTCCTCGTTCATCTACTTTCCTATCCAAAGGATTCTCTGCTTTCAATGGAGATGGACTTTGAGACCTTCTACTGTGAGCTTTGCTTCTCAAATCTTGCAGTGAACCTGAACTCATCAGTTTTATCTTAGATTTTGAAGTTTCTGCAATTTTGTCTGATTGATTTCTTTCAGTAACCTCCTTTGTGTCTGCTGCTTCCTTGGACAGATTTTCTGAAGATAATTTTAAACTGCTTTTTTTCTCACGTGGAGAATTTCTAAGACTAGTAGAGTCTGTTTGTATTCGAGATTCATCTTGTGGATTACCAAATGCATTTCCTTTAACATTCTCATCATTTGTTTTTATTTCTAATGACCTCCTCTGCACTTTACTTGCACTTCGGCTGGATGACGTGCTGCTTCTTCTAGCAGAATCAGAGCTGCTGAGACTTTCACTACTTTTATGTCTTTCTCGCAATTCTTTTGTACTATTTGACTTTTTAAGTGTAATTGTTTGCTTTCCACTATCACTACCTGAGTAAGATTTTCTAATGACTTCCATGGATTCCTTCATTTGTCGTTTGGTGGCCTCTCTATCTTTTGACAGTTCCTTATGAGAGCTTGATTTCTTCAGTTGCAACTTTGAGCCAGAATTAAATGTCCCTGGTGGACTAAGATTAGTGTCCTTACTTGATGATGATGATGAACTTCGTCTTTTACTGAAACTTTCACTTGATCTTCTCATTTTTTCAATATAAATTCCTTCATCGCTCGAGAGCATGGGCGTGTTCTTCGGTGATATACTTGGTGAAGAAGCTTCAGATCCAGATTCAAACCGTTTTAGAGATTCTGTTCGTGGAATTGACACCTTTCTACTTCCCATAATTTGTCCTTTTTTATACACGTCAGCTTCATCACTGTCTTTTGAATCAGAAAAATCCAGAGTTCTAACAGCTGCATTAGGTTTAATGTCATTAATTAGTTTTTCTCTAGTAGAAGGAGATACATCTTTGCTACTTGGACTCAGTGGTTTTGAAGTTCTACCTGAATTTTTAACTGGGATTTTTGACATATCATACTTTTTTGCATTACCCTGCTCTTCACCCTCACCGTCAGATATTACCACCATGGCTACTCCTTTTTCCGTCTGCACAGCTTTTAAAGGCGTTGGTTTATTCTGGACTAGTTTTCTTTTATGAATCTTTCCTATTTTCCCACCCATTTCAAGTTGCTTCAGTCGATCAGGAATTCTTGGTGAATTCTTGGTGAATTCCTTCAACAGAGCTCCAGAACTATAATCAAACTCATCCCCTGAATCTTTACCCCTCGTTGGCGATCTGAGTTTTGATTCTAATCTCTCAGCAACTGAGGTCCGCTTGCTTGTTGGTATCTCGCTAACTTCTTCCAAAGGATATGAAATCAATGCAGATGGGCCCACTTTTCCTGGGATTTTGTGCGTAAGAGTGTTCGATGGAGATGGCCAATATCCGCTGTCTCCTGAATGCTGTCGCTCTTCGACAAACACCGCATGAAGGGAATCACCCTAAAAAATAAGAGAAAAAATGACTACACGCTCAAAAAAAGAAATGAAATCTGTTGTGAATAAATCGACAAATTCCATTCATAAATTCTGACATTTCAAAAGTTGTTAAAAAATGCAAGCAGTGTCATTAAAAAAAGATTACAATAGAAAAGCCAGCTAATTTGTTTCAAGTTCTCAGGTATCGAATAAAAAGCTTTGAGAGGACAGCAATACACGCAAGAAATAAATATAAAATTCTCTGTAGACCAAGTTATTTAAGCACTGTTTACAGACATGTTGACCTCAAGCTGGTGCATACATTGTATTTCACTTGACCTTGTGCTTATGAACATTTTTACGCCAACACCCAACTACGACTATGACCCTCACACGGTTTGCGGAGTGAAACTCTCACCTGGCTGTGGTGGGGGCTTCTGTTCGGTGTTGACGTGAGTGGAGACTTGTTGAGCTGCGTTGATTGAGGCTGCTGGTGTGACCCGCCCACGGCACCGGCAGCTCCCTCGCCACTCCCACCGGTAGCACCACCGGCACCACCGTCTGGGGGGAGGCGGGCCCCGAATCGGTTACCACTCATTCCTGTAACAAAAACAAACGCTATTCCTGGACATTGCCAACATTTAATTCAAGTTATAATCATAAAGAATCAAACAACATTTCAATACCAGATTTGTCTTGACTTGAATCTGGGTCTTTGTCAGAGTCCTCCCGATGATGAGAAACAGAAGATTTACTATCATCTAATTCCTCGGGCGTGAATTCAACTGTGTTAGACTGAGCAGATTCACCAAGTTCTGATACACCTTTCACGGAAAACCTATAAAAACAAAATAGCAATTTACGATAGATCATTCTTGAACAGTTTCAATTTCACATAAAGAGCATACAAAGTTTAACAACAAGATGTAACATTATACCTCACCATTGTTAAGAAACGATAAGCACAATTTATAATACATTGCTTACGTGATTAACTATTATAAAAATTAACGAAACATTAAACATTGAATGCAGATGTTAAGTACTAAAAGTAGATATAAAACATGTAGTTTAATCATTAACCTGTACATCTTCCCTACGGACAGTCCTTCCAATAGAGCTCTCGTTTGAGTCTTCGATACCATGCCTTTTGGCTCCATGTTCACATAGATTCTGTAACCTGGAATTTTACACATTTCAATTTTTTCATAATACCGGTATATTTAAGAAATCAAAATTTGCAGGTTTCTATCTGTAGAGACAAAAGCTTCGTCATCCTTCTAAACTATTAACGCATGCATATTTGCACAACACTGTCTCGTGAAATTCATAATAAATTCTGTTGAAACAAATTGGCATAAATTCATTTCTCTATCAATTGATGGACCGTAAATGTTATAAAGGTAGCAGCACTAACATAAAGCACATGATAAACCAGGTGTTAAATATACAGTTTATTCATTTTGGGGTATAAATTATGTAGTGATTATTGGAACACTTCATGCTGAACATTCGAATATGCCAATTGACCATCAGTCATGTAAAGAAGTACCGTACCGATCAGAGGCTTGTTGGTTGCCTTCCCGTTAGCGCTGCAGATCACGGACGGCTGCCATTGGAGGATGATGCTGCAGTCACCGTACACCGACAGACTCAGGTTGAGCGGAGCGGAGGGAAGCCCCGGCGCACTCTCGCTATTGGCAGGCAACAAAGTGGCATCTTCCAGTTGATTTTGCCCATCCACAGGAACGTTAGACACAGTGGAAAAAGATGAGGCAGGATTGAAATCCAAACTCAAACGCACAGAATCACCACCTACAAATACAATTATCACAACTAGCTACATTACGCAAATATGAATTCCAATTTCCATGAAACAATCAAAGCAACAATTATTGGTGTCGCATTAATCAGCGTTCATATCTTGAGTTTTTACGAAATGTTTCGCCAAATGATCGCCACTGATATTTTTACGACGTGCGCCACAAAAGGCCGATAAGCAGCACCTGTTTCGCCTGCGTGTCTGTGGGTCTGCTGTGCCGGCGCCTGCTGCTGCTGCTGCTGCTGCTGCTGCTGCTGCTGCTGCTGCTGCCACGCGTTGCTGCACATGGAGACGAGCGCGGCCTGCAGCTGGCTGACCTGCTGCTGCAGCCCGGCGCACGTCGCCGCCAGCTCCTGCTGGTCGTGGCTCCCGCCGCCGCTCCCCGCCGCCGGGAACACCGGGGCTGCAAACCACAACGTACATTGATGGACAATCGGCGCACATGCTCTTTTATGAATCAAATAGTCATGATATCCCACTCTGAGTATCAGATGTCCTGAAGAGACCTCTGACACATAACTATTCTCATTAAATATTCTGACCAATGACAGGCTGTTAATCTATAATCATCATAGGCCGGTGATGAATATAAATGAGTCAAGTGACCAATCACAGCTAAGTATCAGAAGAGTGTGGCGGGTTCAACCAATCAGGTTGCAGTATTTAAACAGGTCACATAAATTATGTTAATCCACTCCCAGGCGATACATTTCAGAGGTCAATTTGCTTGACATCAGATACTCAGAGTGTGATATCCAGGCCAGGCCCTTTAAACAGCAAGTAAATGTACGCGTGATGTGTTTATGACAACAAAGTGAAAGCAGCATTTGGTGTGTAGAAATTTATGTACAATGCTTTGAAACTCCTGGTCATACAGTAATCAAACTTGTTGTGGATTCAAAATGTCCCCTCCAAATAAGCCAAATGCATGTGTTTTACATTGACCATTTTAACATTACAGAGAAACCCATTACCAAATGACTAGTCAGATGTTGCTCTTTCATTGTTTTACAAAACTAAATAACACTGTGCATGAAAACAGCCCATTGATAACTTCATACACCATTATCATTATTAGCTTGTGCTGATGTTAATACAATGATTTATTTGGATTTAGTTTAGACTGATTTTTTATGTTTCAGGCTATAAAGTTTGTGTAATTTTGAGGAAGATGCTGCTGACCTGAAGATCGAGCTTCTTTGCTCTGACGTTCGAGAATTTGGTGGAGTTTTGCCATGGCAGTGTCTTGCTGGTCGGTCCCGGGCAGTGCATTCTGGGTAGAAAGCGGAGATGCGACGCTTTTCAGCGGGGTGGGTGCTGATGATGACTGGACAGGTGGGGGATGAACACTGAAATGTGTACGTTATATAAACATGTGTGTATGTGTATTATTAGTATTCATATTTATTACATATATTATACATGCAAATATACATTTGTATATGTGTATGGGCATGCGTGCTAAAGAAAAAAAATTATCATGAGCAGTCTAAAAGACAAAACGAATGTGTATCCAATATCACCATTGTAGATATGATTGAAATTAAAATAAGACCATGGTATGTACATGATGTTTCAATTTTGATTTATATATTCTTCAACTTTGTCAACCATACCTTGATTGATGAATGGCCTCTTCAGAATGAAACAAACTCTCTAAATTAGCACCATTACTCGCGATGACTGCTGCAAGAGCAGATGGGTTGAAGGTCGGAGCAGAGGCTGTGGTGTGGTGGTTGTGTCCAAGACTCAACCCGCTCACACCAAGACCAGCACCTAATGACTTACCAACCGTCGCCTGGAAATAAGAGGATGTATTCTTCACAGTCATCGCTAAATAAGCACTTATACAAATACAGATCACAGTTATTTTTTACTTGATTTGAAACATTCGGGCCATAAAAAAAAGAGGACAATTAACATTTACCTGATTCTGTTGTTGTTGTATCACGTCTGCCTTCCATTGCTGAAGTGACAGAACTTCCTGGCAAAGCATCTTGAATACTTCCAGGTGCATATTTCGCAGAAGTCTTTCTTGCTCAAAAAGTTGTCTTTGCCTGGCAAAACATGACATAGTTTATGATTAATATTGTTACAAATTGTAGTCAGTTATCAATATCTATCATATCAAAATGAATGTCTTTGTTCTGTTTGTATTAACCCTTTAGATGGTAAATTCTTAAAATAGTGATACTAATGTTACCTAGAAGAAAGCCAAACTGCTTTACAGTCAAGCAGACTAGAGAATATTGCGCACAATGTAGATCTACATTGGATACTGAAGGTTATAGAGAAGTCATGTATGCACTAGTATGCACTGTGCTGCACATAACCAAGTATTGCATTTATATTGTCACTTTTGGAGGACTTAAAGGTGGTGGGTACAATTTCGTTGGTTTGCTTCTAACATTATCTTTACATAAGATTATTTTCTTTGAGATCTGTACATATCTTATTTCATGCGTTCTTATGCAGTTCTATATTTTACGAATCATTCTATGAAGAAATGTCATTAAGAATTGCTCATTCTCATCCAGCACATTAAATTTCAGCTTATTTTTGGCTTTATTCTAGGCTGCAATGGTAGGTATTGATGAATAACATACAAGTAAAGGGTTGACACAGACAATATTGACAGGTAATAAAAGAGAAAAAAAAACACTTCAGACCATTTGGTTTATTATCAGTCATGTCATGTCTGATATAAACCGAGTCTCATGTCCTAGTTTAAGGTTTAGTCACCACGTTTATATAGAATTAGACAGTGAAGTAGAACATTATGAAAATTTGATGAAATTTGTACCTTTCCACTTCAATCTTGAGAAAAGTGATGTAATGCTCTAATCTTCTTGTTCTCATTTCATAACGGGATTTTAGAACCACAGGGTTTTTGTGTCGTGCTAAATATCCTCTCCAAACAGCCTGCAAACGTGTGGCCGCTGACTCTCTCCTAGCAATTTCAACGTCACACATCGGTGGTGTTTTTCCCATAGAGTTTGACCTCCCATCTGAACTCCTAATACTGTCCGAGCTTCTTTCCTTACCATGCTTTCTCGGTAAACTCGGGCTAGTGTACTTTTCAGGCGTGTACTGTCCTTTCTTTTGAGGTGTGACTGTTTTCGAAGATGACAGTGACTCCTGGGATCGTTTTTTCTCTCTTCCCGCCTGCAGAGCTTTTAACAGTCTATGCGGGAATGTGGGATCGCCGTCATTCAACTCTCTGTCGCCATCATATCCTTTATTTACCGGCGACGCGGCACGTTTTGGCGTGTGTGCTTGAGGGATGAGCTCCGAATGCATGGGTTTGTTCAACGGCCGGGCTGCTGCAGCCGCTGACGAGAAGTTTGCTGCGATCCTGCTGCCCTGGGCCCGAGAGCCGGCCCCGGGGGCAGGCTTGGTGTCGTGACTCACTGCCGTGTACGGCCGGTTTTCACGCTCGAGGCGAGAGTTTGTGCGCGCGTCCTGGTTGTCTGTGGTGGGAGCGGTTCGCGGCCGGTTGGTGCCCAGATTGAACGGTCGCAGCGGACTCATGTTGAGCTCACTCGGCAGCGGCAAGTAGCGCGTTTCTGCATCTAAGAGGCTTGCCGCTTGACTGTCTTCCGTATCTGCAACAGTAAATGTAACACCGTAAAACATGAAATAGATTGTTATAAAAGAAACTGCAATGGGAAAGTTATGGCTCGATTTAAAAAAGAAAATGTCAATTTGACTTCTCTTTAAAATAAGAAAATCCTGCGGTAGAGTTAGGAATGAAACATAATATGTTACTAATTATAATCAATGTAAGTAGCAAATGAATACTATATCTATGTTGTATGGGATACTTTTAAATTTGCCTTGTTTGTTAAAAGAAACAAAGTCGTAGAATATGATAGTAATAGTCATGTAAATTGCATTTTAAGCATAAACCCTCCTAATAAAATGCACCCATATGCCTTATATAAGCACAGATTGGATCATATCAAACATTTACTTCAACAAAGGTGAATCTCTCAATTATGAGTCATTTCATGAATGCATGACAAAAGAATAAACTCAAACAAGCCAATTGTTCAATTAACTGGTTACTAACCGCCAGAACAGGCAGTAGTTCTAGGCACATAATCCAGCATGGCTGTAGTTATTATTATCCGCTAAATCACAATACTTAATCTTATCAAACTGAAAGATTTCATTGATCACTTTTGTTTTTGTCTCTGTCTCTGCACGCGTCATGGAGAGTGAAGCAGGGAAACTTTCCGTGTGTTTACATATTGATCCATGACGGCGGCAGCAGCGCTGCAAATCATGGCCTTATCAACAAAGCCCCGTTCATATGATAATCATAAGTTCACGTATTGTGATACATTTGCTGCAATGTATGACACAAGAATGATCATGAATTTTGCAAGATAATAATAGATGTTGAAATATTCAAGTTGACGATTGTTGAATTCTAACTTACTCAATCACTTCCTAATAAGATCATATTGATTCCGCCAGTTTTACCCTATCAACAATGAACTTCTTGTTCTTGGTGCGAACGACAAAGAACAATGAAAGAATCCAGAAATAGCTTCCAAAGGTCGGCTCAAAGGAACAAAGCTCCAAATTGTTGTCACGCCATTTCTGTGTACTAGGTGGGCCTCGCATTGTTGTGTTTCTTGCAGATGCAAACATTGTTTTTGATGTTTCATTAAAGGCACTGTAAAACAAAGACGGCACCCACCACTGTTGGAGAGGCTCTGGAGCTGTAAGTCCTGAGGCCGCGCAGGGATGCCACCTTTTTCTGGTGCAGTGCTGGGCCGCTGCTCGCCAGACACAAGTCCAGCTGAAATACGCAGCAGAAAATAACATACATGACCATGTAAATGGCCAGGACCTTTATATTCAAATTTGCTTAAACATGGGGGAGTGTTTGTATTAATGTTGATGACTTTTCAATGGCCCCCTTGGAGATAATTTGGTGACACCAGAGTGGCAGGTGGGTACATAATAATTTCTCTCTTGGATCAAATCTAAATACGAAAATTCTTTTTATCAGATATGTGCTTCAAGAAAACATAATGGTCCACTTATGATGTAAATATACTCCAAGTAATGGATGTTTTAGGATGTTTTAGGAGTAAAATAAGATGTTCAGATAGGTTGGTTATGAAGAAACATGAGATTTATGAACAACAGCAACCAGGAACAACAAATTACTATGAGATCATAATTTCGGTCGTGTAACCAGATTATGTGGATGTTGTCACTTTCTAATCAATAATGACATTTACATTGAGCAGCCTTATAATAGCACCATTACAATGGATAAATAATGGTAGAATAAAACTTAACAGAGAAGAATAGGCAAATAATAACTTTTGAGGCATAATTTAATAGTGACAATTTGAATATATGTGACAGAATTTATAAAAAAACATATCAAGTAATAGTTAAATGGAATATTACTTATTGTAAACACTGTCAAATTATCTACGCTAGTAGATTACAAATATCATGTCAAACATGGTTACACTTTAATTGGCTTTGTCAATTTAAATGGTGACATGCTTTTGTAATAAATGCAAAGCTTATCAATTATTGATTAATGAAAGAGCAAAAGTACATGGGTATACACCAAAACAAGTTTACTTTACCTATAAATTTTCATATACACATAAAATCATACGTATAAGGAGACAATTCAACAATTCAAAGTTGAGAAATTGTTAATGGTGAGCCCAAGGCAGAAATTTTTAATAGTGAATCTGTCAATAGATTGTAAAATCATTTTGTCAGATAGGTAATGTCATCAAATATGAGTGGGTGATAGCTTGATGTTCAGCAAGTTTGAGCAGAACCAAATATTTTAAATATGTTTGTAAAGCAAGTGGGTGTTCTAACAAAATGCAATTTATGAGTCAAATAATGCATGACAAAGGAGAGTAAATGAAACATTCTAAAGCAGCAAAATAAATAATATAAATCCAGTTAGAATGCAAATAAAGAATTCACAAAGAGTTTGTATGAATTGAACTATCAATGTTGACATAATTTCTATGAACCATTTCTCTATGGAATTCATACATTAAGTATCATTTTGCTTTTATATGGTACATTCAGCTAAATAAATCTATTGTTATCAAATTCGTGGATTTAATGAGGAAAATACAACATTGATTCCTAAATTGAAATAATGCTCAATTTGGACCAGATATCTGAATACAAAATTACATTACTGTTTTGAAATTTTGCAATGAAAAGACTTGGTTGGGGGAAAATTGTATCATATTGGCTTCTAAAAATTTCTACCCTATAGTTTTCAATTCACAAATTAAGTATTCAAAATGCTTATTGCACTATAATTATCTCATGGATAAACGTACAAATATTCTATGGTTGGTCCAAATGAATATATTTTCATGCATCACTTTCACCAGAAAACGTAATCATAATTCAATTTCACCAACACAATGTATCATTTCACTCTGTTGTTATACCGGCGCTGAAAACATTCTTTAATGAAATTCTAATGGATAAGTTTTAAAAAGATATTTAAATATGCCTTTCAGGTTTGTTCAGAATCAATACTAGCCACTGAAAATATTTAAAATATTCTACAAAATTGAAAAATATAGATAGATCTGGATGTTTCTTGAATGAGTAATTATATGACCATGATACGCCTACTCACCAGCATGCCAGGCTTTGATGGGGTAGCCCTTATACGTCTCGCCACCAGACATGACCGCAGAGGCTGCCCCTGACATTGCTGACCCGCTCGATATGTTGGTCAAAATGACATCTGCAAAAGTTGTTTCACCTCAAAATTTCTATCAATACACGTACTCAGGCATCAGGATGATCCATAACTAGATCGTGCTTGTAGAATACTGGAGGACAATGGCAATATTGAGTGAATTCAAAATTTAGACGAGAAACAGCTTGAGATCATGGGGTACATAATTATATAGGCATATGTAACTGAATCAAAGGTTAGTGGCCATAGATACATGAATTTAGAGATTGCATATTTACATTTCCCGCTGCTTTCAGACATCATTTTGCCAATTAACTGCTTGGTTTTGTCAAAAGACAATTCACAAAGACTACAAAGATGGAACAAGAGAAGCGAATGCAATATCTCCCGTTTTTATTTGTGTAATTTTATCTTCTTTGATGATGTTGGGTCAGTGAGTTTCAGAGTGGAATGTAAATAATGCATTTCACCATGTTATATAAATATCTAAATGCTAGCGTTCTGAATGAGACTAACCCCAATTTATTTCTGACAAAAAACAAGGTTGAGCACTAAAAAGATCAACAAATCAATTCATGCGTAAAATGTGACAGCTAAAAAAGGTTATGAAAGAAATCGCATGACCATATAAGAATCAAATTTGGCATGACTCTGAGTCAACATGAGTGCTACATTATTTGAAACGTAGAAAATCTTGTTTCTACAATGCACCTACAATGAAAAGATGTATTGATTGACATGCCCATTCCTATGCTTCATTAATAGACAAAGTGTTCAATAGGCTGCTCCAACACCACAGAAAGCAGCATAATAATTTAATGGTCCTCGATTTATAATCTAAAGTTTCTAATGGTTTTTTTTAATTATTTTCCAAAATCAAATGTAGTATATTGATGTAACTATATTTCATGGTCGCATGATTGGTGCACACATATATTCCTAGGGCTTGAAATTAACACAATGATCACATATGCTACAGGAAAATGTCTGCTATTAATACCAGTAGGTCAGATTTTTCCTACCATTGAATACACTGACTCTGTTGCATAAATGTATCTAGTAATTATGCATGTGGGTGTACAGTTCACGTGAGCCTGTTGAATGGCTGTCATGGCGATTAATGATTCACAAGATTTTCAATACACCATATGTGATATTTGAGTTCAAAATTTGCTTGTTTGTCGCAAACGTCCACGTAAACGACCAGACACACTTACCAGTAACCGCACCATGACAAATATCAGAACTAC
Organism: Streblospio benedicti; assembly: GCA_019095985.1. Classification (NCBI taxonomy): domain Eukaryota; kingdom Metazoa; phylum Annelida; class Polychaeta; order Spionida; family Spionidae; genus Streblospio; species Streblospio benedicti. The sequence goes on along the minus strand of CM032666.1, from coordinate 56,255,890 downwards.
TGAAATCTCAACATAAATACTCCTTATAAAAAAGCCCACCCCCTTAATTCACAATGTTCAATCCAAAAGCCCATGGGATTTTACATGAATCTATAAAACAATCAATCAAATTTATTTGAGCAAGCCCTAAGTATTCCTCATTCACAGGGTGTGGCCTGGCTGCCCAGTCTATTCCTAATCTATCCTCTTCAAGCCTTTTGATCATTACGATCTAATAAACTCATGCCCAGACATGCTTTCTGCATGACTGCATCCCAACTCTGTTTTGGTCTTCCACTGCCTTACTCTCCTTGAATTTACAAGCTTTCTCACTTTGCTAATCCAGCAGGGTGCGCAAAATTACCTAGCCATCTCAGTCTCCCTTTACAAAGCACACTACATGAATATGTATCAATACTAATTCTTATTCTTGATTCTTAACATGGATGGCTAGAGAATATACAGTCATTCAGAAAAATAAACAAAAACAAAAATAAGAATGTAACACTTCATAACTAGAACAAACTGTTGAAAGCTAACCTTGAAAGAACAGTTCTGCAACTTCTGCTCATAAACATTAAGACAAAATTATGATATGGAAATGGCTGGTAACAGACAAAGTTACAATGTAGATCCAGACATTAATTGGAAAAGTACCATCAATGATGGTTTAAAACATTTGCATGTGAACAAACAACTACAGGTGCTATTGATATTACCACAATGCAGTATGCTAGACTAGCAGGAATTGCATCTCTTATACCAGAATATTAACGTTTAAACCATACCAGTAGAACATCTAATAAAGACCGAATGTCCAGTCTCCCAGTTAAGGCCTCAGTTGTTACTCATTAGCAAGACTAGTAACTTTACAAAGGTATTAGTCCTCCCCAAAAGTTATACGTGTATGTTCGGCAACCTCAAATTAGTCAGAATCAATCATAATTTAAAACATCATGCGTACCCGATTGCGTGCTCCAGCTGATAATACTGGTTTGGCCACCGGACTATTACTCGTCCTGACAAGTTGCCAAATGTGTTTTGGCTCCACAGCTAGTGAATTAAATTCAGCACTAGTCCTTCCCAATTTCTACTAGCCTGGACGAGTGGACTAGTGACTAAATGGACGACCATTTCTTGAGGCATTAAAACTCCAGAGACCACCATTTATATCCATACATAAAACAACCTTTCTATTAAGATCATTTGAGGCCAGTCAGTTACTGGGTGGTTTTAATTGAGAGGTTCCACTGTATATGTCCTTGTATACCTTTTGTATCCTTGTATCACAATACACTGTGGACACATGGGTTATATAAGTACAAACTCAGTGTTTGAAATAGTAGGGGGCCAGAGGGCCCTGAGCCCTCAACGTTTGACCAGGGCTCTTAACTTTTAGGACTTAAGGGCCCTGCTGTCCCTTAACTATTTTTGGTGAATTTTGGTTAGTCAGAGTGAATTCCATACTTTGCCACTTTTTTAAGCTAACATTTCAAACACACATCACAACAGGGCCCTCAATTTGTGATCAGGGCCCCCAACTATTTAAAGTTAAGGGCCCTGCTGGGCCTGAACTTTTTCCTGCGAGTTTCAAACACTGACAGACTACACAAAACCCAGACAGGAGGAATACTATTTCCTAAAGTAAATAGACTAAAACCTCTTACCATCATCAACAGTACAAATGGAAGACTGAGAACTCTCGGAGGGAAGGTACGTTGTCTGAGTCTGTGCAAATGCATCGGACTCTTGCAGTTGCTGTTGATACGCGCGCTGTTTTTGGAGCACCCGACTCAGATGCACATCCTCCTCCTCTTTAACAACCTTCAATCACAAAAAACACAAAAAACATTAGTATTTACAGATAGCGCAACTCTCAGAAATCACAGTGATTGTTTAAAAAAAATCAACACAAGATATTTTCATAGACACAATTCAAAATAAGATCATTACAATATCAAATGAATGTAAGTAGAGTTAAATATAAAGAGGTTAAATCTAAATCTGAGGTTTAATGTGAAATATTCACGTGAAGTACACAGCAGAATAAAATAGCAAATCAAGTTGAACCTAAAGAGAATGATAAGTTAAACAAACATATAAAATAAAGTAAGTATATGATAAACACATAGTATTTAATGGTAATAATCTGAAAACTGAATATGGAATGAGGTGTGACATTTAATGAGCAAGTCAAACAAACTCCTAATAGCTGATTAAAAATGACCTATAGAGTGGTGTAGTGTGCATTACCTGCGACTTTGACGTTTGTGGGGGACAGACGGACTTGAGATACTGCACCAGGTGGAAGTGCTGACCCGGCCGGAAATGGCGGCCCTTTCCTTGACTGTACAACCACTCAGCCTTCAACCTGCACAATCACACAAATAGTGGTTTTTAAAGGTCTAGCTTAAGTTTACGTCATTAATCATAAGAAGAGTATAACTAAGTAAAGAGTGTTCAAAGATTCATCAGAACAAAAGCTAAAACCTGCTTTGATGGTTCCTCAGATCTCTAATGATACCACACGTACACAGCTTCATTTTGAACTTTGATTTAAAAGAAAATATTTTTATCGATATATACGTTCATGATATCTTTCAGCTTTATGACATTATAAAATACATTTTACAGTGGATTTTAAGAATGGTGTACAGGTTTTATCAATTTCATGACTTGAATTCATTTTATACGGTTCTATTATAAACTCTTGACTCACAGAAAAAGACATCTTTTTGTAAACAACATATAAACATTCACAAGTAAACCGTCTGTCATTACTAGTCATTAGAGTTTAAAGCATTAGAAAACATTGCAATACGTCTAAGACTCTTGTCTTTTTCAGTGTAATAAGAAAAATTAATACAACATATAAAATTAATTTCAAACAGCTATTTATATTTCTAAACATATTCTTAACTAAAAATTATGAATTGATAAATCACTAAATCATTAAATATTTCACAATAAGTCGTACGACACGACCATTTTCCTATTGTTATGAAGACGTTATTTTACCTAAACAAAGGAGCACTGAACCAATGGTGTCTGTCAAACTGACACTGCTATATTCTCTATCCAATATTACATCAAAAACAAATGTTATCCAAATATTGCCACAAACAAGAAAAAAACTTTCAGTTTGGTCAATATTAATACCCAAGTATATCAATTAAAACAATTTTATAACAACTCATTATCACTTGTGAAAGGTTATGGTCCTTTCGCCACACCATATTTAGATATGACACAAATAAACATAGTGGACTAGTCTATTCAGCTGGCAGCGATCCAACAGATCCAGACTAGATCCTCAGTCCGCATGTCCGTGTACACATTCTTTGTCCCACAAAACTTTCTTTGTCACTTTTACAAACATCATTAACAACATAAGAACAGCTCGTTTAAAAACAAAACATGATAAAACTTCTGTGCATTGTTTAAAATTGATATATTATCAAGCATGTTAAAATTGAATGATTTATCAACAGAATAAAAAGCAAAACGACATAAGCATGTAATAAATGAATCATTTCAGAATGCTTACTAATCCTGTATTGCTTGTAGCAGTAAATTAATGCTTACAAAAACATGCAAATGGAGTTGCATTATCAGAACATATTGTAATGTTGGGTACATGTACCCGGTAAAACTCACTCATACAGCACTGTAATGCAAATGTTGTATGAACATGCCTAGTACAGATCAATGCAAAACTGCCAATACAAGTTTCTTTGAAAATTCACTAAATCTGGCTCATATCCAGCATTGTCATGTCGTATAATTGGAATAGTGTACTCATATCGTGATTGAATGGATGTCATGGTGAAAGCTCAAAGCAGACACTTGACCAATGGAACCTTTTCACACACATACTTTATTGTCTGATGTTTTCCGTGTACAAATCAGCTGGTACAAATTCACATTCATTGCTGAGTTTGTCTTCAATTTTGTTGTCACATGGATTGGTAGTAACTTGTTTTGGTTTCGAGACGTCTGATGAGTGACTTTTGACCAAACACAAGTGACTGCTACTTTTAGCCAATTATAAAAATAATCAACATACTGTAGATTGCTTTTGATTTGAAGAATAAGCAATTTAGGGGATGGGACTTTTACATGAATCTGGGCTCAAACAAAGAGAGAACTTGGCTTCTAGTGGCCCTGAGGCACCAATCTACGTGTTACAGTTATAAAGAAATGCAATAAACTGCACAATACACAAAAGATGGAGCCCTGTACATTAGTAGCACATTAATTCTTCCTTCTGGGCTAGGACCACCTAAGGTACAGTGGTGTCACTTTCATTTAAAAAGGGGCCCACTGTTTACATAAATACCTACTGTTGGCGCAAACATTATATAACTTAGTGTCATATGATACATTTATATATATATTTAGATATATGTACTAGGTGTATCCTGTAGAAAAAGTAACACATGCAATTGTTTTGTTTTCATATTTCTTTATTTCTAATGCATATAGCACACTAATTTGACACAAAATTATTTTCTACCATTTATACATGTACATGTATTTCTTTCTAATTTCTACTCAGATTATCACTTTTGCCAGGAAATAATCCATCAAATAATCTTTTGCATTTTAGAGATTTGAGGAATATTTTTTACATGCACTTCTATTGAACTATTTGGACAATATTATGTAATAGAACATTATTCTAACGGTCTTAAAGAAATTTATGCAGCAGAAAGTAGCGTCCATAACAAATAATAGTAACATTGAATATTGCGATAAGTACGATCAAAGCATGTATCAGAAACATAAACATCAACTTACCCTTCTTTTTCAGTGACCACATAACCATCCAAAATGTTCAGATTGAAACACCAGTTAATGACAAACGGCCTATAATCAAAACCGCTACATCATTGGTTAAGGAAAAAAGCCCTTTACTACTAAAACTATTTTCCTAACACTGTACACTGTAGTAACAGATGTCAAACTTATGACCATCATAGTTACTTGTTAAGTTATTCCATGCTGAGAACTGCATCCTAATCTTTAGAGCCCAAACTTGTGTGACTATGAGCAGAATCTGTCATGTAAAATTGTGAATATGTGCCGTGTAAAGCAGAATTTGAGAACTCTTGCAGTCAAAATATGAATCAATTAGACAGACTTATAAACTCATAAATCATCATCTACCATGGATTGCATAAATATAAGAATATGCCATGCAACTGGTTTCATTCATGCAGGTCCTAATTATATGGTGTCAAAAAATGAAAATCCACAAACCATAGACAACTAGAACTATTGTAATACCATATATGCCACCAGGTGGATACAAACAATTGCTTTGCGGGTATTTCTTAGAGAAATAACATTCTCTATCATTTCTTCCTGCTACGCTGTAATATCACAGCGTATGATTGATCGAGACTAAAACACTTATGTAAAACTATGTATTCCATAGTTTTGTAACTATATGCCACCTAGTGGTGGTACTACGATTGTACTCTAATATTTCTATTAGCAAACTAGTCTATTGCTTGTAAAAAAAACAAAAAAAACAAAAACAAGTGGGATAAGGTGTCTTGTGCAAATGACTCCAGTCAATCAATACAAAACCATTAATATATAAAAAGGCTTTAAATTAATCTAAGCAACTATCATAACCCAATGTTGAAGGATACAATTCTTTATCTGCTGTGATGAGAACACACGGGTTGTTCATCACCGACAACTGGTCCAGGTGGCTCAGGTGGGAGAGGTAAGAGACCTAAAAGAAAAGTTCCGTTACATTTTATGTGATAGTACATAAAATGTATCAAATACAGCAGCTAGGTTACAATTCATTTACAGGCTGCTCAGTAAGTATGTAGAATGTAGGAATTGACCACGAGATTGGAGTGTCAATCGCAAAATTGAGCATGCTGACGTCTGATTTACCCGAACGAAGTTCATCATGGCTAAAATCCATTTTATTTTAAAATAAATCATATTATAACATTCTCATTGCAAGTCAATTTTGCCAAAAAAAGAGCGCGCGGAGACCACTACTACGGCGCTAGTCTAAACTTCTGCTCTCCGCTACACGGAACACGCCTTGCGACGTCAGCGGCTGTATTGATAATGTGAGGAGTTTAGACTAGCGCCGTAGTAGTGGTCTCCGCGCGCGTGTTTTCCATCACAAAATTGAGCACGCTGATTGACCAATCAGCGTGGGTAATTGGCGGAGATTTGTGCACGGAATGATAGAATATCTTTTTTTTCATAATCATTGAACTGAATGAAAAGAATATTATTATTGATTACATTTTTAAAATAATAAGAAGGTATATGTTTGACCTCATTTAAATCCTCCAAGTCATTTTCTGCGAGAGATAATATGGTCAAAGATGATGGTAAATGTTGAGACGCTGTTTTCAATGTAGAAATTTTATTTCCATGAAGTAACAATGTCTGAAAATGTAAAAATATACACTATTGTAGCTAAGAACATCAGTACTGCCGAAGCAGAGGACAGTTTAAATCTCCAAACTGACTATCTGACTCCATCTTGTAGCATCTGTATGTATCCAAATACATGGCTATCCCGGCTATGACCATTAGTTGATCTTTAGCATTTAAATTACTTTTCCCGTATTGCAGCAAAAAACATAGAGGGAGTTCAAATCAGTTTATGGAGTGTATATATTTAAAAAAATTCATTTAAAATGAAACCAGACATTGTGGGAATTAAAACTTGTCATATTAGCATTCATCCAACATGTAAAGTTAAATAGACAATGTATTAAAACGTGTAACGGTAATTGTCACAATGTTTCAAAATTGTTATTTTAAAATTGATGAGATGATAAATCAAATAAATGATCCCATAACATTTTACCCAAATTAAATAAATTCAAATATCACCATTCTAGAATACTGTAGTACAATATTCAATTGTGATTGTTTTGTTCATTTATAATACGAACAGTACAAAAACAAATGTCTCACCTTTAGCTGTGTCGCAAAAGAGAGATCAGATAAAGAAGTGATGATGTTGTCTGATAAGTCTAAATGCTGAAGGAAAATGTTGTTGTCAAGGTTTTCGATCACCTAAAGAATTTAGTTGAACATGAAAATGCATTGCAATAATCACTATCACTGATCACACACTCTATGCATGTATACAGATTGGTAAATTTCTTAGATCTCAATATAAAAATGGGCTAGTACTTATTCCTTCACTAGTTCATTAACAATAATTGAAACACCTACTCAATACAATATGGGATAAAGTATTGAGAAAAAAATCAAGGAACAAAAGTTAACATGTTAGTTTTTATACGAAACAAACAGCCTACATTATAGATTTATTTAGAAAAATGTATTTTTGTCATTGAATAACAGAACTGATTTATTTCAAACTTCTTAAGTGCACCCAGATATTAACAGTATTCCACATATAAAACAAATCAATAATTATTTCAAAAATAAATGTTCCAAATTTTCAAGATGTATTTACGGTACATATTATAAACAAAGCATATACCTTGATATTATTACTTGATAAGTTAACCCAAGCTAAATTGGTAAGTAGTTTCAAGCCTGAAATACAATGTAATAAAATGAAATTATACAATAAACATTACCAACAAATAAAAATAACTGAATTATTTGAAACTTGATCAAAATAACAATTTTGTATCTTACTTTGAACATATTGCCAATATTATATTGCAACACTAGAAATAGACTTGAACATTAACAACGAATATTATTAAAACTTGAATACTCAATCTCAATGATAAAGATTTTCATAACATTTAACTCATTTCAGGGATTCCAATGGTATGAGCATATAATAAATATATTTTGCATATGATAAATAATAATTGTTAACATACCGTCAATATGGGTGATATGATTGAAGCTGAGATTGAGGACAGTGAGATTTACAAGTGTACTCAGACCATGTATGTGAGATATCTTATTATGTGCAATAGAAAGCTGCAACAAAACATTGAGAAAATATTGAGTTCCTGACTATATTTTAGCATATGTATTTTGGATATTAGTATTTCTTGAACAGCTTCGTTTCATCAGCATAGCCATGAATTTGCATGGATTTCAAGACTTATATACTTAGTACTTCATAAATATGAAAAGAACAAAATAGTACCATATAATTACAAACCTGTTGTAAATGCCTACACCATTCAAGGTTCTCAATCCTTGAAATATCATTTGTGTCCAATATAAGGACTTTTGGAGGTGGATCATGATGAACATTAATCTTAGACAGACCTTGTTCACTCAAATTGAGAATATCAATATTGCTACCTGAAAAATAATATGGAAAGAAAAAATTGTATATACCGGTACATTCACTGATTTTGAGATAAATTCATCATCATAATCATAATTGCGATACCCTGTCGCAAAATTAGTTAATGTACCGGTATGTACGGGGGGATATAAAAATGAAATCCAAGTCAGTCTATTTTTCAATTTAGAGAAAAGTTTATTTCAATATAAAATTAGCATAATCAAATTGAGCACTATATATTTAGTACCATGAAATGTTTTTAGAATTCTAAATTTTATCATCATAGCAGTCATGCTGGGTTTTCAATTCTTGGTACTGATTTCCGTTAGGCTGTCTAGTGTTTAGTCACATCTTTTAATTAATATCTAATTTATCCTCATAATTGTTTTTTGTTGCTTTTATTGTAATGTTTTACTTAATTTGTGTACAATGTCATTATAAATAAAATATCTGAATCTGAACGGCCGGTTTTAGCGACTGATTACAGATTACAGATTTTGCAACCTTCCATCTTGCTAGATGCTTATAGGTTGGGTGCGTAAAGAAGAAAGAAAGAGATAGGTGTTAGTGGGACAAATAAGAATAAACGTAGGGTGGGGGATAAAATGTTAGTAGAGTCAGGGTCAGGATTAGGTGGAAAAGTGTTACTCGTCAGCAGGACTAGGAACCCTCAAATATCTACTCGTCCTGCAAAAAAGGTACTCGTCCTCCTTGTACAAACTCTATATCTGCATGACAAATTATTTAGAATTGCTCCTCGTCAAAAGGACGAGTTTCTAAAAATTAGCACTCGTCCTCCAATAGTTTTTACTAGTCAATACGAGTGTACGAGTGGCTAATCCTGACGCTGAGAGTACAAGATAAAAGCAGAGATGAGAAGAAAGGTTAGTAAGGTAGGGGATGAGACACTGGAAATCTTACTCTTGAAGACCTCCAAAGATTTGGATGACAGTGTCTCTAGGGAGCTGATTCCAATCTACTATTGCATGAGGGAAAAATGAATACTGGTGATATTGGGTACAGGATGCTATGGGTTGGAGGTGGACACCATTTATTTGCAGGAAAAAGTATGTGCCAATTGGAATATTTACAAGGCCATGCACTATTTTGTACATCAAACAAAGTCTGCAGTGTACTCTGCGATGGGCTAATGGTCTCCAATGGACTGGTAATCTACTCATAAAAGTTGATAGAATTTCACATGCTTAAAATAAAGATACTGATTATTAGAAACAAGAAAACGGTTAATACATTTCATAAGTCATATATAAAAGTTTAAGATGGTGCAATAACTATATCAACAATACTTTGCATTGCTTGAGATGTTTTGACATGTCACAGCATGATTGACAAAATAGTTAATAAACAATTGAAAATGTAAAATTATTATGGATTTTCACGCTTGATATTGATTGTTGAATACACTTAAGCATTAGGAATAGTTTATGTTATGTCTGATCTAATTCTGTGTCCAAGAAAACTACTTTAAAGAACAGAAAATATATTTTTGTACGATATCATTTACAAATTTACCTCCACTGGTCGCCATTTTCAAACATACGACATTTGGCGACAATTTCGAACTAAACATCATTTCACCGTGTTATATAAAATGCATAGTAAATTCATATAGTATGATTGTTTTACATCAAATAGTGACAATAAACATGACAACTAAATGATTAAATCAAATATAACTTCTCTATTCATTACAATTATGTGAAAAGCTCGACATTAAAATTAGCAGGTGTACAATATAACATTAGAGTTTATTAACGAAAGCATACAGTTGGAGTTAAGTCTTTATTTTCCTATACCGATGGCCAACACACGCAACAAGTACAGCCTTTGCCATTATTTGTCGTGGCATTGAAAATATGGTATTTTTACTAGAATGAAGTTGCCATGGTTTGGGAACATGCTAATATTGGAGGTGTAAAGTAGCTTTTCAAGTTGATTTTTAAGAAAATTCCATCGTGGCAATTTATTATTACCTTGATACTGTTTATTTTCATGTATTTTGTTAATGATTTTACATGTCTGTACTCTGTAAGGGACTCTATGATTAATAAACACATTCTGATTCTGATTCATATAACATGACTAATTAGTAATTGGAAACTATGTAAAACTCTATTATTTTTTTAAGAAATTATTTGTAGAGGCATTTGTTGTGGATGTCCCTGTAATGTATTAAACAAGCTACCGGTTACTAAATATAATGGAGCCCCCTATAATATCCACTAGTGACATTAAAGCAAAGCAGATGTCACCAGTGAACAGGATACTATAAATAGAATGTCAAATCAGCTGTGAATCCATATTCATACCTCAAAAGAGTGCATGTCTCAGGAGATCGGAGACTGATGAGTGTATATATATGAAAATTTGCGCGTGGAGCAAAGGACTGATATCTATAAAATCAAGCCAGTCCTGACCAAAAGTTTCCGACTTTGAATCATATCAATAATGGGAACCGTCAAAGTTAAGCCTAGCCATCGGGCCGTGATCTTTGAAAGCAGCTGGACCCAGCTAGATTCAGCTAGTACCAGGCTGCTGTGTAGTTTTTATTTGTACCCTGGACTGATCCATGCTACGAGCCACAGGTGCACTTCAATCGAATCAACACACTACGTCGGTTCCTCATCGTCCAACTGAAGGAATGCATAGATAGTGGAGGCCTATTTTATCCCATTCTGTGAAATGACTGTTAACTACTTCCAGAAGTGAGACAGATTGTTCAGAAAATCGTCTCCTGATATGCTCCATCTCAGTAATATATTACAATCTTCATGTTAACATGATAATCTTCACTGCATCGATGTGGACTTAGTAAAGATACTGATGTGGATCATCGGTGATTCGAACATGGAGTGATGGGGCATGGGGTCTCTAATCAGAACTGAGATGGGGAAATTTAAAGTGCCAACTGTCTAAAATAGCCTGCTCACACTCAAAAATTCCCGAGAGTTGTGATGCATATACAATGTACTGCTTCAATATTCAGTTCAATTCAATAACTTTATTCCGGACTATAAGATACAGTGTTACATGTATAAACATTGGTCCATATAAATACATATATAAAGAACAACATAAACTGATAAAACAAACTCAGGGATATTATAACAGAGATCTCCAATGCAGATTAATGCGTGATACAAAATGAAGACCAGAATTTTCAATGGCTTTGACAAGAAGATTTACAGAACGGTTGAGTCGCATCATGAATCCAAATACCAGGTTACGAATAACAGATTGACAAGAATGTATATTGACAAACTCACATAACATACTGGTGTTTACAAATTTAGACAAACCCATAAATAATTTCATTATGTTATGGTAAATCGGATCCAGTATACAGACGGGTAATGGCAGATATTTTTTAATTCCACCACAGGTGGGCAGGATACATTAGAGTACAATAAACTTCCACTGTCCATTCGACAATCCAAAACTCTTGCATCCTTTAAATCACAACTAAAGCATCATTTGTTAAGGAGGCCTACAAGCGTACATGAACATTTAGTGGAATTTATGCTATATAAATTGTATTGTATTGTATTGTACAATACGTCCTAAAAAGAGTTAGTTTCAGATCAAGAGTGCACATATGAATTGGAACACTTCAAAGATTTAGCCAAGAAAGACATATCACACGTTTCTGAGCATTATATAAAATATCCTTCTCATTGCCAAAATGTTCATAAATGGCTGAAAGCCTCTTGGGACCAGCAAATGACGGAGCTAGCAAAGCAATTTCATTTGCATACATTACATGATACACAATAGCGTCATCTACACAAAAGCCAACTTTTAATTTGTTCAACCTATCACTGTGGTCATCCATATATATATATATATATATACAGATAGGGTGACAAAATACCTCCTTGCATGATACCATTGGACATGCTAAAGGGATCAGAATGGCAGTTACCCCAACGTACACATATTTTCTGGTTACAGTACCAGTACTTTAAATTATGAAAAATGTAATGAGCACAAGGGACACCACGTTTGATCAATTTGTTAACAAGGTAGAATGATTCATTCAATCAAAGTCTTTACTTGCATCTAGAAAACAGACACATATACTACCATTATGCAAACAAAAACTGTCAACTGCTTCCAACAAATTCTCACTTAATGGTGAATTTCTTACTGACTGTACTAAGTTAAAGTATCTGGGGTATTTCATTAACAATGATAATAGTGATGATGTTGATATAAGCCGATATACACGGCAACTTTATGCTCAAGGTAACATTATTTTGAGGAAATTTTATATGTTTGGGCTGGCCAGATTCACGCCATAGAAAAAGTGAGTCCGTAGAGGACTTGTAAAGGTCCTCAACATAGTCAAACCAAACAGGTTTACTCCCAATTTTTTTTATTGGATTCATATCTAAATGAATAGAATATCATACAAAACAAAACTGTAATGGCTGCACATCATATGTATTGACGTTTTTAAATGTAGAAAGCATTTTTAATTTATTGAATTTTATAAAATATCCACATATCTATTGTGTGGGATTCATGATTAATGACCTGACGTATCACGTCCCTTTTCGTCGGTTTTAATTAAAGCTCTGTAGAGCTTATGTCATATGTTATATTGTACATGTACCGACTTAAATACACTGAAATAAATATTACTTGACCTAACTTGACTTGATCACTGGGTCGAGACCTTTAGTAGTGCGAGATTGTGAATGGAGGACTTCACTCCGTGTTTACCCATAAGTCCTTTCTTACTTCCGCAAAAATGAAGTTAGTAACACATTACTTTGTTATGTCAAAATATCCTCGAATATCTACTTAATCATACATTATAATAATCTTATTGAGAAGTTTATTCAAACATGCATATCTTACCAATAAACTGACATATCTATTATGTTTATTTAGGATCGAACTGTGTTCGTTCAGTGGCCTGAAGGTCTACCCCGGCCACGGGAAAAGATGTGTAAAGATTGATGGAAGAGTGAGTATACTGATTTACTTATTTAATCCTTATATCTCTTATCTTAATTGTAATTCAGGTAGCGTGCAGTTAGAAAATCATTCATTAGTACATTGATAAACCCCTTTTAAAATCTGTAAACATTAGTTCGTGGAAACCCTTATTAGTTACTGTCTGAGCATGATGAAATTTGTAATCTAGCAAGTACCCACGCATTACACAACTAGTATACCCCACAGTTCACGTTAGAGTAGACCTCGAAGGCTTATCTATACGTTAAATTCTGGGTGCTGAGCTCATTATCTAGAGGTTTTGGTGTATCACACAGACAATTTGTCTTTGAACTCTAGGTATCAAAGTCTAGCTCACACATCAGCTACATACATTAACCCTCCACTGCCGGCTAATGGCTCACGGGAAACGAAATTGCAAAACGTAAAATGTCAATGAAAGCAGGTATTTTGACAGCTTTGCGTCCGAGACTAACTTCTGGAACCCTGGTAAATGCTTCAATTTGCCCGTGTAGTCAGAATCATCGTGTTTCTTATATTTACCATAAAGTAAGAGAATTTTAGATTTATTTGTTTATAATAATTTTCAAACTGGCTTTTGCCTGCCTGCATTCAAATTTAATGCTCGGACAAGTAAATTTGAAAGACATTTCTATTAAGTTGTTTCTCTTGTATTAATGATGTGAAAGCTCAGCATCATCAGAAAGGGCATTTATCGAAGGTAAAGGAACATTAAACAGCTTATTTGGAGGATAAACTTTAAATAAAAAATCTTGAAAGTTATCTTGGTGCGTAAACCAGCATAGGCCGTCGAATTTCATGATCGACAACAGACACGAACAAACAAATGCGATATTGTACTATGTGTGTCTTCTGAGTCACTTTATTCTGTCGTTTCATAATCGGATTATGATTGATCTGGTGCTTGAAATCATTTTGAATTGGTTTGTAATGATGATGATCCATTATTATTAATATTTTCGTTGTCTGAAAAGCCGCCATTGCAAAATAGACGAACTGCTTGCATTGGTCAAAATGAACTCTGGTGTAAAGTTAACTAATCCGCACGAAGCGGGTGTAAATGTAGGCGTATCCACATTTTTATTGGCACTACTAGCCACGTTTGGCCGTGTACGTTATTGCAACGGCAATTCAAACTTGCACGAGTTAGACTAGTTTTGTTAACCTCAGGGTTCGCAACTACCCGCCCGCCCCTAAAAAAAACCCCACCGGGACCCAATTTTACCCAGGTTTTAATGGGCTGGGGTTTTTAGGTGGGTTTAGCATTGACCAAAAAACATTCTTGAGTATGTATTCTGCTTGCAAAGCCACTTTTATCGAGGCTGTGAGTTCCTAAGCGTTAATCCCTTATGATAATCAAACTCGTTTCAATCGGAGAGAGCAGGTGCTTTCCATCCCATTGGTATATAACGGTAGTGGGAATATCGTTGAAATATGATTAATTGTTCTCACAAATAATAGTCAAATAATATTAAGATCCTGCATATCTGCCACAAAAATTTCATCGAAATGTGTTGTTTATCCTGTTCTCAGTTATTGCGTATGATTATGGTGTCATAACAGCAAGAGTTTCTGTATGAAAAGATGGTGTGATGGTGGGTCTTTTTTTGCAGCAAATGCATGGTGTTATGCGTCCATCTGACACATGAGTGCTAATGAGGCATATTATGAGCGAGACTGTTTTGATACGGGTTTAGATATTTTGCTAACATGAAGTTATAATCCTCTTCATTTCAGTCCTATGTCTTCCTCAATGGAAAATGTGAGGCTGCCCATCACATGAAGCGCAACCCTCGTAAGATTAACTGGACCGTGCTCTACAGGCGCAAGCACAAGAAGGGTATTGTTGAGGAGTCCTCCAAGAAGAGAACCCGCCGTACAACCAAGTTTCAGAGAGCCATCACTGGTGCTTCCCTCTCCGACATCATGGCTAAGAGAAACCAGAAGCCTGAGGTCAGGAAGGCTCAGCGGGAGCAAGCCATCAGGTTTGAACAAATCTTAATATTGAATTTGATAATGGCGTCATTGACTGTTATTTTGCTGTGATCTGAAATTTTGTTTGAACTGGAAGGATTGTTTTCCCAATATTCTTTTAGACATAAGAGAGCCTAATAATGAATTTAGGCTCAGGATAATCTGCTTGTATTAACAAGTAAAAAAGTTTAAGTTACTTGTCCTTTTGACACAGCAAATCCGGTTGATTTTGCATACAGATCATAGCTTGCGCAAGGAGTGCAAGGACAATTTTTGAAATTTTTGAGTGCTGTTCGGTCTAATATGAAGCATATTTTTGCCTAATTCCAACCCTTAAAGCTGCCCAGAATTATGGATTGTATTGAACCTTTACACCTGGGAGAAATATTAGCTTTTATCTATTTTTCATTTTGTCATCTCAGTTTAATTTTATTGCTTGTAGGGCTGCCAAGGAAAAGAACAAGGCCAAGGAAGCTACCAAGAAAGCAACTAAGGTACATATGTTTTGACTTATTACATTTCCATGAATACATAAAAAAAAATGAGAATCATGCAATAAAAGAAAGAATCATGTGCAAAATTTGGTCCTGGAAAATGTGGTCATAGAATTTTATTGTTAGAAAGTATAATTTTGGTAATAATATATATTGGCTGTTAACTATCCAGTGACTTTATTTGGCTTAAGTAGAATTACCTGATTAAAATAGCAAAGTTCTGACAGTTAAAATTGAAAAGCAATTAAACTTCTTTGAGCGTTTACGTGTTGTAAGTGCTGGAAAAAAGTTAATGATATAAAATTGTCACTTTTTGTGTATTGTTTTGATGTGAATAAATAATTGGACACATCTATTTTATTTAAAAAGATTAAAAGTAATCCTTCATTAACATTTCAATTGTTTAAGAAGTGTAATTCTCTATTTACCTAAAAAATATTTCTTTTTTGCAGCCTGCCTCCAAAGCTCTGCCCAAGCAAACCAAGGCTGCCAGACCTGCTGGTGGCGCCAAACCCAGAGTGGGTGGCAAGAGATAGACATTGTAAAAAGAAAACAAAAAAATAAATGGAAAGCCTCACCATCTTTTGTTTTGATCATGAGTATAACATCGATAACATTTTCTTCACTATTTATATAGGTATCAAGAAAAAATTGAAAATATCTCGAATTTCAATCTCCGAATTCTGTGAGAACCCTGAACTTTGTTCATGTGAGAGAATTCTGTTAGAAAAAGTTTGTTTTTACCCTAAAAGGGTTTTTCAAATTTCCTATTCCAAGTAGAATTCGTACATGTATGTACTGGAATCTTCTCCACAAATTATATCCAGTGTAGCAATATCTCGGGTGGGTGACCATACATTTTCCTCAATAACTAAAATTGTAAAATCATGTTCATCCGAGTGGTTATTTTCCATAATTCGTTAAGAACAAGTTCCTAAAATATGTTCATATGGGGGGCTGGGAGAGAAGCAATAGTGATGGGTCTCGGGAAGTTGATCGTACAGCGGGTTCTCCACTGGGAGGACTCCTCTAATACTCTTGTGCTTAACGCTGCAGAGCACGGTTATGAATCTCAAACCCATGGATAAAATGTCCTATTTTTTCCCTGTGTCGCTGGAAGATAGCTATGCTATTATATGGATTAATACCAGTTATTTGATCATGATTCCCACTAATTTTTTTATTGTGTCAACCTTCATATTATTCAGAAATATAATGCTGAACAATTATTAGTCCTACATTTATTGGATGTATGCTCACGACCTAAAATTTTCTTCGCCACCTTTGAGAGAATCTTAAGTACAATTAAGATTTGTTATCCAAGTTGGCTTTGAGTTTTGCAAGTCCTGCTAATCTGGCGTCTCTCCACCTGCACCTTTCGCTCAAACTTTCAAGTGGCACCTTCTTGGAAACTTCATTGAAAATTTTCTCGGCAGTTGGCCCACCAAGTTTGGGAACCGGACCAAAGTTTTTGCACACATCATAGATCATATCCCCAAAACGATCACAATAATCCAAAAAGCCTAAAAATGAAAAGAACAGATTGTTAGGTTAATTTGTAGTCTAGATGTAAATGTTGATCAAAATTAAGCAAATCACGGTGCTATACTTAGGCCTAATATATGTATTTAAAGGAATGTGTGGGTGTTTTTTTTTCATTCAAAAATAAATGTGCAGTTTTTTTGTTTTCTTTTAAGGAAAAAATGTTTATTTTGTTCTATGAGAAATTTTTTTAGCCCACAAACAATGCCCAAATTCAGCCATGTGCTCCCTGGACCCTTCCCTGTAATATGCAAATAATAATCCTACCCTGGCCATTCAAATGGCATGTCTCTAATGGACCAACAAAAGCGTATCTCAACCCAAGACCATCTTTTATAACTCTATCCAAATCTTCAACGTCAATAGCATCATCCTGGAAAACAAAACATCAATGCCGACCTATTCAGGTTACTACTATAGTCAATGATACATGAGGACATTAAAGTTTAGTTTCTTCACAAGATTTTAGATTCTTTTGGCTTGGCGATGATGCTGCGACATCAAAACTCTCGCAGGTTCAAATCCCAGGTTCCAATAGGTATATCATAATTCTTTCTAATTAATGATGAACAATTTTATTGGAACCCAGGATGAATTTGACACAACTTTTGATCACCATGAGTAGGTAATATTACATCATTAAGTCAGAGAATGTGATTGGGCAACATTTTTCTATATACAAAAATTTACCTCTATTAGTCTCCAGCATTCGTTAAGTAGCTGATACTGAAGTCTGTTAAGAACAAAGCCTAGCACTTCCTTGTTGATCATTACGGGGACTTGACCAATTTCTTCCATCATAGCATATGTCTTCTTGGCCAGATCTTCTCTAGTATATGGTGCTGGACAAATTTCAGTCAAGGGCGCATAAAATGGAGGGTTTGTCTAGAGAAGGTTAGACAATGACAGTTTATTTTGATGATAAAAACCATAGGAGGTTAGATTGTATACACTACTAGCTTTGGCCAGCCTCACTTTGCAGTGGCAAAACATTGCATGGAGACCATCATCGGAATGTACGTAGACCTTCATTCTTACACTTTCTTTCTATCGAAATTCTAGGACGTGCGTAATCAAAATAATATTCCAATAGAAAGTAAGATAGTACAGGTACCGGGTGTGCCACGATGCACTGGTCCCTGTGGGCGAGTTCTGCCGTGAAGGTGGACGCGGGCAGGGACGATGTGGAGGACGCCATGATCGTGTCGCTGCCCACGTACTTATCAACCTCGGCCCAAACAGACTTCTTAAGCTCCAGTTTTTCTGGCACACATTCCTAATAAAGTATATTCATACATTATTTTCTCATTATTTTTGTTAAATTAATATCAATGATGTATTTATCAGTAATGCAGTTGTAAGAGAGAGAATTGAAACCGTTCTGCAATACACGTACCTGCACATAGACGGCACCAGTGACACATTCTTTTAAATCATTTACACCTCTGATGAGATTAAATTGTTCTTCTACAGACAACTTTCCACGCAAAAGTCCTTGTTTTTCAAGGTCCTAAAAAGAAAAAAATATACATATCAATCACAGTACAACCTCCAAACATTCAGAAAGAGACCGCCTCTCTAGTGAGACCTGCTAGTGCCCTAGCTGGGTGCCTTTTTAGAGCAGTTCTGCTTGATGGACATATGAATCGATTCCTTGAAGCATAGACCGGAGGGGGGGCTTTATACGAAACAAATGCCTGGATATGCTAGTGGTGGTGCATATGAGAGAGCTCTTTCCCTGAGCACGTATCGTGCTTACCTTGAGTTGCACGCGGATATTGGCCAACGCGTCATCGATTTGTTTGGGTTCTATATCAAAGATGCACACGTTATATTCGGCGGCAGCAAATAGCATGGCCCAACTTCTACCGATAAGACCACTGAAAGCAAACACGAACAAAACAATTTGGTTTTCAAGTTACAAAAATAGAACGAAGAACACCAATTAAACCACCTCTCTATATTGAAATCTCTTGAGGCCAGTCTCGATTGGTCGTAATAGAGGGGTTCTTTTGCATGTATATAAATGTATATGTAAGTACACACAAAAATTCTCTCTATGTAGATCACCAGGGGACTGGTTTCAATAGAGAGGTGGTCCCTTTATGGGAGTTTATTGATGTCCCTTATGACCTCAAAATATATGGTCTGTCTTATCATAAAAATAGCCTTAATTAATTAGGCCTGCTTGGAGATTCTACAGTAGGTCTATACAAATTAAAATAATAACAATGCTGCACATACCTGCCAATAACAGCCACCTTTCCCTTGTCCGTACTTTCCTTTGATGCGTCCATAGTGATAGTTTAACTGATGGGTGTTTCCTGATGAACAGTATAATTCTGAAGTAACTTTATCCACCTCGTTATCACTTACGGCACAAAGTCCTGGACCATGTGGACATTTTAAACACGGCAACATCATGTAGAGCTCTACTAAAACTCTAAGGCTACCTACCTATCATTAATATTGGTATATTTTCAGTCTGAAATCCATAGTTTTGGCTTGTTTATTTCCCCATCAATGTTATGCCGCGCGGTGACTGCCGCGTATTTTTTATATTAGATCTTATTACTAAAGTAGGCTTACTGCTGATTTTTGGATGAGCAAGCGCTGGTTGAATAGAGCTGAAATTGAGGTGTGGTCAGTTTTCTGGGTTAAACGAAAAATTGAGATATTCTTATTTTAGAATTGTCACAGGGCCAGGGCAGGTACGTCGCCTCTCTTCTTCTATTTGAAAGTGTCCGTCATACGCAGGTTCGTTCGTTGTGAACGTTATGTATATTTTTTAAATGCAATCTTCATTCAATGTCACCCTTATACAGACTTTTAAAGTACAAAGATAAACACAATAGACAAGATAATAACATTTAAAAATCCCATTTTGATTTTTTAGGATGTCAATCTTATACATAATTATCTAAATAAAAGACACAACGATGGCATTATGTTGCATCTTTACTACATATCAATACTGCTTCATGAAATTATTGATCAGTGTGCATGAAAAAAAATGTGTTTTGTATAAATCAATGTGAATTGTGTAAATCGAAGAGTGACAATTTTGTTAAGTAGTGACATGATATTCAACTTTATGCTGGATCATACTGTTAAAGAAACTTCGACTGTCAATTATTGATAACATGGATAGTGACGATGAGATTTTCATGAGTATTCCTTTAGATGTTCCAACAGATTTACGGCGATCTAATACCAAAACTATAAACTCAAATGGACCCAGTTTAACTTCCAGTCAAGGCAGTTGGGTTGACTCAGCCTTTGATGGATTTGATATACCTCCAGCAGGTCTAAATAACGGTCTGAAATCAAGAGCTAACAAGCCAGCAAGTAGACCCAAGACAACCAAGAGACCAAATGAATCAGAACCATTCATCACCTCGTCAGGCAAATCAAAGAAAGCTCCTTGTTCTAAAGTAAACAATGAACTTTGGGCAGAGAAGCATTCACCAGCTTGTGAAGAAGATTTAGCAGTCCACAAGAAAAAAGTTGCAGAAATAAAAGATTGCTTGAATTATGCTTTTTCAAATAAAAAGAACAGAGCTCCTATGGTCCTTTTGACTGGACCGTCAGGTGCTGGTAAAACTGCAACTTTACAAGTGTTGTGTAAAGATTTAAAAGTTGATTTGCAAGAATGGAGCAACCCAACAGGAGAAACTTTTCACTCCCTCAAAGATAGTGATGATTCTTGGCAGGACAGAACAAATTATTATGGCGGACAGTCTCAAGCTAGTGTTTTCCAGGATTTCTTGTTGAGGACCAGTAAATATAAAACTCTTGAGATCTTTGCTTGCAATAGCTTCCAAAGAAGGGCAATTCTTATAGAAGACTTCCCAAATGCATTTTATAGGGATGCATCTCAATTTCATAGCATTTTAAGACATTTCAAACAAAGTGGTCACTGTCCACTCATTTTCATCATCAGTGATAGCACCTCGGGGGAATCATTAGAGCGGAAACTCTTTCCAAAAGACTTTCAAGAAGAATTAGCAATTGCTAATATAAGTTTTAACCCAGTAGCTCAGACTAGTTTAGTAAAAGTACTGACTCGAATCTCGTCTTTGGAAGCTAGCTCATCTTCGGGTGTTCGGTTACGTGTACCAGATAAAAGCACACTGAATGCGCTAGCAACTGCTAGTGCAGGAGACTTAAGAGGGGCAATTAACGCGCTTCAATTTGCCTGTCTGAAAGATACAAAGGACTTATCACAATGTCTCAATAAAACTCACGCCACCTCCACCAACAAAAAGAATTCAAAGTATAAAGCACAGAAAGCACAAAAAACAGGCCTAAGTAGGTTGCAAAAGAAATCGAGTGATATTAGTCCAGAAGATCGTATCTCCGACCTCTCAGCCATTGGTGGCAGGGATACAAGCCTGTTTCTGTTCAGAGCCTTAGGTAAAATCTTGTATTGTAAAAGAGGGGATCCAGTTGATTTTCCGGATCATGAATCTCTGCCTGATCACCTACAGCAATATTATAGGGATCCACTTCTCGTGGATCCAGAAGATGTTGTTGATAAGTGTCAGCTCTCAAGTGACTTTTTTGTAGCTTATCTTCATCAAAATTATTTGGAATTCTATCCGGAGTTGGAGGACATTGTGAGTGCTAGCCATTATCTCAGTGATGTTGATTATCTCACTGTCAATTGGGCGACTAGGTCTAGTCTTACAGCGTACTCATCTTCAGTAGCTGCTAGAAGTATCATGTTCTGTAATAGTAGTCGAGCCCGGTGTACTGGAAATGCAAAGTCAGGATTAGGCTGGAAACCTTTGCATAAACCTCAACTGTTCACAGTTTCGAAAGATGCTAAAAAGAATGCGCTGCGTGCCAAAGAACTATTCAAAGGCCAGTGTTGGACGCCCATTGAAATGCAAACAAATCTAATCCCATTTGCTGCAATGATCAAACCAACATCCACAAAACCTGGTCAAGATTATTTTTTGAAGAGTATAGGGCGCATTAATAAATGGAATAAAACTGTCCGTGAAGAGAAACTTGATGAAAAGGATGTGGAGGTTGACTCTGCAGAAAGTTTGTCAGTGCAGCTGGTGGAAAAACAGAACACAGAAGATGAGGATCTAAATGTCGAAGATGAAGAAATTGAGATTGAAGAATTTAGCGATTGATACATGTATATGTATGTGGATGAAATTAAATACCCCAGTATTCAAGTGGTATCTGTGATGTCTGTAAAAAGTAGATATAGATGAAAGTGATGCCTTTTGAACTATGTTATTAAGTGCAGATCCATGTATATTTGTAGGTCTGTTGCATTTATTGCTGCATTTATCATATCACTAGCTATTATTAAAATTTAAAGAATTGTTAAAGCTATCCTAATTTATAAACATTTGTCTTGTATTAGCAGGTGTGTATATACTGTATCACATAAGTTACATAATTAATGCATACCATATGGGTGTATTTAAAAAAAATAGCAGTTACAAACATCAATGTGTTGCATTATTGTTGATAAAGGTCAAGATCGATTGTTGAAAATAAATATCAGTACAAAGTGTATTATATATTAAAAGTTACAAACAGCTAGTGTGTTCAGTCTACACGTATTTTTTGAAACAAATATGAAATGAGACACCACCAGAACGCCACCTAAACTTTAATAAGAAATGCTCTTCAGAGAAGGTTGTACTGTACAAAACATAACGCACTCTTGCTTTGCTGCTTTAGTCTAATACGGAAACGACCTCAATAATTATGGTTCTCTGTGTACGCTGGATGAAGTGGATTTACAACATTTCAAGAGAATATCTGTTCAAAGGGCATAGATTAGGAAAGATCTGTGTTATCAACAGACAGTCGTGGTGTCAGGCGTGATATTGCCATAGAGAAGTAGCTCTGAAAGCATATTGCCAAGTCACATAGAGCGGGAATGACTTAATATATTAATACAGTGCACTGTCATTAAAAGGCTCTACACTTTCCCAGTAGACCTAGTACATAATCATATACATGTACCAAACCGAACAGCTTAAATTTCAACTTGGAAGTGACAAGAAGTAGAGAGAACGTAGATTGTTTTGTCATAGGATAATTTTTCATCTTCCTTTAGTAGTAAGTAACGAGAGAAATGGCTGCAGCAGCATCTGATGGCACAGTGCTTGTCACTGGGGCATCCGGGTATATAGCCACACATGTTGTACAGCAACTTCAAGAAAGTGGCTATAAAGTTAGAGGTACTGT
This sequence comes from Streblospio benedicti, assembly GCA_019095985.1. Lineage (NCBI taxonomy): Eukaryota > Metazoa > Annelida > Polychaeta > Spionida > Spionidae > Streblospio > Streblospio benedicti. The sequence continues at coordinate 56,232,394 of CM032666.1, read as the reverse complement.
CAGAAGTAAACAGAATGAAGAGAAAGTCAAACCGCTGCTGAATCTTTGCCCGTCAGCAAAACACCCCATTGAGTTAGTGGAGGCAGATTTATTGAAACCGGATGGATGGTTAGAAGCCGTCAGAGGATGTTCATATGTGATGCATGTTGCAAGTCCGTTTCCTGTGACATTGCCGGAGGATGAAAATGAGTTGATAAAACCTGCTGTGGATGGAACTCTAAATGTGCTTCAAGCGTGCAAAGAAGCTGGAGGTGTGAAGAAAGTCGTTCTCACTAGTTCAGTTGCAGCTGTAGCTGCGGAATCTGAACCTGCGAAGGGCAAAGTTTTTACAGAAGAAGATTGGACAAATCTAGACATCTGTAAAAATGCATATTACAAAAGTAAAACTCTTGCTGAAAAAGCAGCTTGGGATTTCGTAAAAGCATTGAATGAAGATGAAAAGTTCGAGTTGGCAACCATCAATCCGTCATTTGTGATGGGCCCTGTTTTGTGTGGATCTATGGCAACAAGCATGGAGATCATGAAGCGAATGCTCAACAAAGAGATGCCGATGCTGCCCAAATTGAACTACACTGTTGTGGATGTTCGTGACGTAGCTGCGGCTCATATTGCAGCAATTACAAATGATAAAGCAAGTGGATACAGGCACATCTTAGCTAATAAAAACATGTGGATGTCTGATATTGCGTTGATTTTGGAAAAGGAGTTTAAAAGTCAAGGTTACAGTGTGCCAACAACAAATGCACCATACCCACTGATGTGGGTCCTGGGCAGGTTTGACAAGTCTGTTAGAATGATTCTGCCATCTGTTGGTGTTATACAACAATACAGTAATGAAAGAATGAAATCTGTATTGGGTATCCAGCCACGACCGATTGAGGATACTCTCATTGATATGGCCTATACGTTGATTGAAAATGGGGTTGCTAAAAAGACAAAGAATTACCGAGGTCCTCAATCAAGTTCAATGTAAAAGACTATTATTATCCAAATGTTGACAAATTATACTAGTCAGTGAATTGAATAAATATTACTGTATATATTTTACTTTAATCATGTGTTCCACTTATTTCTACAAGTCATGTATTCTACTACAATTTCATTTTTATTATAATGAGAATGGATGGTATTTTGGAATAAAGAACTAGATGCACTGCGCACGCACTCAGACTACATGATTATGATTTTAACCACTCCTCATTTATATTTGTTTACACTTCAGATTTTATATTTCAGTCAACATGCGGTCTTCACTAGGTTTACCAATGTAAATAAGTACAAGGGCTTTCGTCTCCTCAAATATGGACTTTGAGAGGAAATGGCCAGTTGAAGAATCCAGGGTTTTATTTGTGTTCACATTTAAAACATCACCAGGATAATATCTGAATGTACAGGTGGTGGTTGAAAGCCTAAGATAGTACCTGTACCTAGTATACAGTAGACCCGCCAAATATTAGACCACCTCTATAATAGGACCATATTTTGTGCTCCAGAGTCCAAAGACCACCTTTTCATCGAGGCCAGTCCTCGTGTGGTCCTCAGTGGTAGACCCAGGATTTTGTATATATGAGAGTTTGCGTAGTAATTCGTGTCAAATCATCTCATCAAATAAGTCCAGCAGTTACAGATTTAGGTAGGAAGATGAAGGATGGGATTTAATTATAAGGGTGGCCACTTGAGATTTTTGGGGGCTCATTCTCTCAAAAATTTACTCTTTTTGCTTAATACTGCAAAAATAAAGACCTCAATAATGGGGACACTTTTCCCTACTTATACTCCCAACTACAGAGTGGCTAAAAGCAAGGGTGTACTGCATATATTCATTTCATATGTACAGGAGATGTTTATTGGTAACAAAAAAGAAAATTGGCTTTTTGATCTTTTATTTTCATCCCATATTATTCTCACTCTCACATAATGTTTACATTACAAGCTTCAAACGATGGTTGACAGTAACATACAACAGCTACAGGCGACTTTTGTGTTCACATTCAGGCGATTTTCTAGAGTGACTTTCACTGTGACACAATAGTAAAGGACTTGTAATCACATACCCAGTACATGTATTAAGACTGTCCTGATGTCAAGTGAAAAAATCAGTTATAAATCAATCAATGATAAAGGCCAACCAGAATTTTACGAAGGAGAAAAAAATCGTTGTTGCCGGTTGCTATAGAATTGTAGCAGCTCCGTAAAATGCTAACACTTCCATAATAATATATGTCTCTAGAGCATTGTCTGTTGCCAGTAGTGAGTCACTTGTAGCCTAAATGTGAACATATCGTAAAAGAACAGAAGTTACATAACGTGCACCAGTTTGCATTTTTGACAATGAAGATGCCTATCATTTAATTACAGCACAACTATGTATTTATTTTCAGTTGACATCACCTCACAAGATATTAACTTATATTTTCACAAGATTGGGCCGCTTTTGTGAGAACGTTACCTTTTAAAACAAAGGATATTGCAAGGTTTACACCAAAAAAAACCATGCATATTAAGATTGCTAACTCTCTTCATGTCTAATATTGACGGGTTTTGCAGGAAAATATCCACTTTCTTTTGATTTAAATGTAGAAAATTGATAATCCAAAGGTAAGTCTGAAAATAAAAGAAGACAAATAATTTCAATTTTAAGCCATAAATTAAGATACATTGTATACAATATTCTACACGTGTAACATTTAATAATAAAAAAACTTAACATTATTACATGTACTTATAAGCATTTTTGATAAAGTTCACAAAACCTATAAAATACTAAATGACATGACGTAAACTGCATTAGATTGATTGTAAATCTACTGCATTAGATTGATTGTAAAACTACATACAAAATATTTAGTATGATCACTAATACAACGAATGACTTCCACACTGAGAACCAAATATTTCCGCGTACCTACTAAGTAGTCCAGATGAGGAACAGCTATTGACGCATGCTCGTGTAAAATGTCAGATGACATTGTATTACTACTGTCTTCACAAAAGTACGAGCCCCACTCTTCAGAAGTAAGGCAACCAATATCCCTCTGACTGATAGCCTAAAAAAAGTAAGATGCATTATATTTGGAAGAAATATTGTTACTCAGGTTACAAATTTAACACTGGCTAATTGACAATTTGTCTGTGGATTTCATGTTTTTGCCAGTTCAAAATTAAAGGTGTTCATATCTCCCTCTATGAAGGTGCCTCTGTGAAGTTCCTCTACTGTGTTCTAGAGCTTGACTTCAGCAAAATTCAGCACAACGCTAGAAATCTCTCTCCGGAATGGGGGAGATTTAAAAAATAATGGCATGCATATATACATTAATGATCATCTTAACACAACACAATAAATTCTTACATTGTTGATAGTTTCAACAACTACTGTCGCCATTCTCAAAACATCTCTGCGCATGTCAAGGTCACTGAGCACGACTTCCTATGCCGAAAATTAGATCGTACACATGGAAGAGATGAAAGGCCCCCTCGTCCCTGTTCATGACCTTTCACCAGAGCAGCGAGGAAAGAATCCATAACCCAAGTCAACAAGAGTGCAATCACGAATCATATTAATCAGAACAACCATGAGATAGACTGGGAAGAAGTGAGTGTTTTGGAAAGAGAGTGACTGGAGAACAAGAACCATCAAGGAAGTGATAAAGATACAAGGAAAGAAGCAGGTCATGAACATGAACAGAAGTCTAAATATTGTATATACACGTATAATATGTTGCACACATCGTCATATCTCATGACTATATATGCAGTATATAGCCGTGATACAATCATATCCAATTCTGTGGAACTTACAAAATCCGACCAATCACAAGCCCCACTGGCAAAATGTTCAGCGGGGAATTCAAACGTCAAATCAATCTCACTATGTAGATAGGAAAAACAGAGAAATGATTTTGTTTTTGACTTGCACAAAAATTATTTTTGCACATAAAAGCAACAACTTGGCCCACGGGTTGGTATGAACAAGGACTTGTAAAGGCAGTGTGAGTGATCAAGCCGTGAAAACAGACGATGTGTTGCACACAATTTGCACTGGAAAGAGTGTGCAACTGAAATAACAAACCTTTTTAAGTGAGATACAAATGTATATATCAATTTACATGGTTTGAGATAAGAGACAACTATATGACAGTAGACGAATATGTGGGAAAGTAACTGGGCATTATAATTATTAATTTGTATTAAAATTTCAATGTTCATGTTCCAAGTTCATTATGGATGAATAAAAAATAAATATAAAGTTGCAATCAAAATAGCTGTGCAAAGAAATTATACTTTTTGGGCTTTAGTTCAGTCATATAATATAAGCAAAATTAGATTCCTGACAAATACAAAAACAAATATATCGAAGTATTTTATCACATGGTATTAAAATTCTCAATTTGTTATGATCTCAGGTTATGATCAGGAGGTTTTAAGACAACATGTCTCTGATTTATCCTTAGTACTTTTCCATTTAGAAATGGGTGTGTTTTGTGTGGACACTTCACTTCTCCAGCAAGTCTCCACATGAGACAGGTTCCACTGTACTTTATCTAAATGTGTTATATATAGTATATATATCTATATATATATGTAGGAAATTGATTTATACTAGTTGCCCTGACCAGTGCTGGCCATTTGGTACTCACTACCTGTAGCCATGGCAACACCTGCATGCCAACAACACTTGAAGCCTCCTGATTGGTGCTTCCAAGTTCTAACACACTGGTAGGTAGTGACCATTTAAAGTCTCAGACTCACATGGTCAGTGTCAGTTCATAAGTCAAGTTGGAGAAATACAAGGTTATTCACACAAAATACAACATACAGGTTATAATAAATATTTTCACATTTGCTTAAAAAAGGTGTGTGGGTTTGTTTATTAATTATAATAAAGTGGTTGTACATACTATGTTAAAAACTGAACTTCAATAGTTGGGGTTAATATGATCATATTGAAAAAATATCATCATGAAATAAGATGTCTCAATTACTTTGCAATGAACAAAGTAAACTATAAAGTTCACTGGATAAACTTCACTCCAGTAGAGGGCAATATGTAAGATCGAAACTCACCAATTATGTATCATTGAATCGAATATGTTTTTAATGTGTTCTAATGGTTCGTAGATGAGTAGCCATACTCATAAACAAATTTGGTTGAAATATGACAAGTATTTATCTCGAAATTGATTATGAATTTCTGAAATATAAACCAGATATGAGTTAGCACCATTTTGCGGCGTCAGGTTCTTCATATGTGGTGTGTTGTGTGCTTTATGTCTAAAAATGTTTATCATTGGCTTACACATAAACAAACTTTATATGCTGATTTGTAAAGAGATTCATTGGATTTCTTTTTTCTATCAACAAGTAACACTAATTTTATGATAAATCCTTAAAAAACTATATATTGTCTTAATATTTTCGGACATTTTCAATGTCCATCGTCTGAGACTTTTCTGTCACCAGGTGGCAGCACATGACAGAAGTAGAAGTCGGTCAGTGTTTGTTGTTGGGGGGTGGTCGAGGGCGCGCGCCTTCTACTTCTGTCACGGTCTGCCACCTGGTGACAGAAAAGTCTTAGACGATGGACATTGAAAATGTCCGAAAATATTAAGACAATATAGTAAGTTTTTTAAGGATTTATCACAAAATTAGTGTTACTTGTTGAAACTTTATATGCTTTGATATTATTCATTCCCTCAATTAATACTTTTCATCATTATGTATCAAGTCATAATTGAAGCAATGTTAGAACTTCATTTTCCGAATATACATGTAAGGAAATAGCGATCATATAAAATAACCCTTGGCCAGTTGTGATTATTGTTCATTAACATGTTGCTACGTATACACTGATGACAAGAAGAGACGTTTTCAATCATTAGAAAAGATATGTTTCACACAAGTAGCATAGGAATAATATCCGTCAAATGTGTGCCACTGAAGTTACAAACCTTTCAGTTTGAGATACATATGACAACAGACACGTATGTAGAAAACTGACAGGGCATTATAATCATTAATTTGTATAAAAATTTATATATTCATGTTCATTTAAAATGGACATTTTTTTAGTTTAGTTTTATTTATTATTACAAGGAATCAGTCAAATTTGTATCAATGAAATAAATACTCAATGAACTATGAAAATTCTTCACAAATACAAAACCAAATACATGCAAGTATTTTATCACATGACAAAGAACTCTCAATTGGTTATGATCAGGATGGTCAAAAGCAACATGTCTTTGATTTATCCTTAGTGCTGGGAATAAAGGAAATTGGTTTGTAGCTAACTTTGTGATCTAATACTAGCCATAACTGGGACTGCCCATTAAGGATCATTAAGTATTCACCACCTACAGCCACCAATCATGGGTGCTAACAACACTTGTGAAGCCTCCTGATTGGTGCTTCCAAGTTCTCACTCACTGATCAGTAGTGACCATTTAAAGTCTCAGACTCACATAGTCAGTGTCAGTTCATGGGTTGGAGAGAGACAAGGTTATTTATACAAAATACAATACACAGGATAGAATTTTTCTAAACATCACATTTGCTTCAAAAGGTACGTTTAGTTAGTTTATTCATTACAATAAAGTGACAGTACATATTATGTTACAAACTTGACTACAAAAGTTGTGGTTATTACAATAATGTAATAAATCACATAAGTAAGAATCCCAACCAATTTGCACTGGAAGAGCTAAACTGCAATGATTGCTTGATAAACTTGGCTCAAAAACAAATTGGCATAAACATATTTTCAAAGATTTTAAAATTGCAGACAATTTGCACTGTGGACATACACTGTAACTTAAAATTAAAGTATCAGTCAAAAGTGTGCAACTGAAATAGCAAACCTTTCAAATGGAGATACAAATGTATCATACATAGTTTGAGATAGAGACATGTATATGACAATAGACATGAGACAAATACATATATATAGGAAACTAACAGGGCAGAATACTGGACCTTTCTGATAACCTACATTTAACATAAAAATGACAATGTGCACCAAGGCCTGTTCTCACAAAGATTTACTGCATTTTGCAAAAAATAGCCAAGTTTGTTAAAGAATATGACAAGTTTCTTTTGTAAACTGATTGCATGCTGATATATAGACATACTGATAAGGATGTATAATGCAGTTATAAGATTATAATTCTCACTTAAAGATTATAATTCTCACCTTAAGATTTATTTTTAAAGGTTTGCTGGGCGAACACAAACATGGGTAAATCAAGGGGCAAGTTTGTGGCTAATATACAACTTAGTAATGAATCCAATATGGATGTCATCTACCAAAACGTACAAAGCATACAAATAATAGTAAGAATTCAATTCCTGGTCTAGAATATGCTGTTGTGAAAGTTACCTACATTGGCTTAAAATAGCCTCCTTTTGGACAATGTCACTTTCTTCACAATATTGACACATAAAAATAAAATATAAAATAAGTATTGTCATTAAGCATGTTATATACCTCTTCTCTTTTCAACACTCCTAGTCACAATCATGTATTTATCATTTGCAATGACTTTCTATCACTTTCTAATGCATAGTTTTCAATAATAATTAGGGAAATGACAACTGATTTTGCACTATTTTAGAAAGCCCTCAAGTACTACAGTGCTAACCCTTTGTGAGGACGTCAGATAAACATTTTTCTTAAACCCATACCAATGTCCATACTGATACATGGTCTGTTTCATAATCACAGTTCATGAATGCCAGTGCTTATTTTCTACTAATTTCAAGCCTTTTTTTTTACATTAAACGCACCTTATCGGAAAGGTGCATTACTAATTTGCAATCAAAATTTCAATATTGATGCTCATTTAAACATATATAAATAAAAACATAACCATAAAGTTGCATAGAAAATTTCAAGGAAACTATTTGATATCCAGAATATAAGCAATCTATTCAAATTTGTGTACATGTGCTAACATTCAAAATTAAATTCCAAAACAAAAACAAAACAAATATATGTTATGTTCAATAGGTTTAACAGTATGTGGTACCTTATTTATAGGAAATTGGTTTGTACCTAATTAGGTGATCTATAATTAACCATAACTGAGGCTGTCCATTTAGTACTCACTATCTATAGCCACCTGACACCTGGGTGCTAACAGCACTTGAAGCCTTCTGATTGGTGCTTCCAAGTTCTAACACACTGGGTCACTAATGCCTCCCACTCATGTGGTCAGTGTCAGTTCATAGTAAGGTTGGAGAAATACAAGGTTATTCACATAAAATACAATACACAGGATAGAATAAATATTTTCACATTTGCTTAAAAAAGGTATGTGGGTTTGTTTATTCATTATAATAAAGTGGTTGTACATTCTAAACTGAACTCCAATAGTTGGGGTCATTATGATCATATTGGAAAAAAAATCTTTATATAAGATGTCTCAATTACTTTGCAATGAACAAGCTAAATTGTAATGTTCACTGGATAAACTTCACTCCAGTAGATGCAATTTAACATGATTATCACATTTTCAA